>CAWUFW010001423.1:0-1200000 GCA_963921515.1 Calotriton arnoldi
GACAATTTTGATGTTTGCAAGGGATTCTGGGTAACAGAACCTGGTGGGAGGCAGTCAAGTCACCCCATCCTGGATTCCCCTGGGTGTCTAGTTTTCAAAAATGTATAGGTTTGCTAGGTTTCCCTAGGTGCCGGCAGAGGTAGGGTTCAAAAACTACAGCTAGGCACTTTGCCAAAAAAGGGTCATTTTTCACTGCGAAATTGAGGTGGGACCGCGTTGCGTTTTGCACCGTTTCCTGTCGCAGGCACTAGGCCGACCCACACAAGTGAGGTACCATTTTTCTCGTAAGACTTTGGGGAACGCGGGTGGGTGGAAATTTGTGGATCCACGCAGATTCCCGAACTTTCCACCACAGAAATGTGGGGAAAATGTGTTTTTTTGACAATTTTTTATGTTTGCAAGGGATTCTGGGTAACAGAACCTGGTGGAGGCAGTCAAGTCACCCCATCCTGGATTCCCTGGGTGTCTAGTTTTCAAAAATGTATAGGTTTGCTAGGTTTCCCTAGGTGCCGGCAGAGGTAGGGTTCAAAAACTACAGCTAGGCACTTTGCCAAAAAAGGGTCATTTTTCACTGCGAAATTGAGGTGGGACCGCGTTGCGTTTTGCGCCGTTTCCTGTCGCAGGCACTAGGCCGACCCACACAAGTGAGGTACCATTTTTCTCGTAAGACTTTGGGGAACGCGGGGTGGGTGGAAATTTGTGGATCCACGCAGATTCCAGAACTTTCCACCACAGAAATGTGGGGAAAATGTGTTTTTTTTGACAATTTTTTATGTTTGCAAGGGATTCTGGGTAACAGAACCTGGTGGGAGGCAGTCAAGTCACCCCATCCTGGATTCCCTGGGTGTCTAGTTTTCAAAAATGTATAGGTTTGCTAGGTTTCCCTAGGTGCCGGCAGAGGTAGGGTTCAAAAACTACAGCTAGGCACTTTGCCAAAAAAGGGTCATTTTTCACTGCGAAATTGAGGTGGGACCGCGCTATGCGTTTGCGCCGTTTCCTGTCGCAGGCACTAGGCCGACCCACACAAGTGAGGTACCATTTTTCTCGTAAGACTTTGGGGAACGCGGGGTGGGTGGAAATTTGTGGATCCACGCAGATTCCAGAACTTTCCACCACAGAAATGTGGGGAAAATGTGTTTTTTTGACAATTTTTTATGTTTGCAAGGGATTCTGGGTAACAGAACCTGGTGGGAGGCAGTCAAGTCACCCCATCCTGGATTCCCCTGGGTGTCTAGTTTTCAAAAATGTATAGGTTTGCTAGGTTTCCCTAGGTGCCGGCAGAGGTAGGGTTCAAAAACTACAGCTAGGCACTTTGCCAAAAAAGGGTCATTTTTCACTGCGAAATTGAGGTGGGACCGCGTTGCGCTTTGCGCCGTTTCCTGTCGCAGGCACTAGGCCGACCCACACAAGTGAGGTACCATTTTTCTCGTAAGACTTTGGGGAACGCGGGGTGGGTGGAAATTTGTGGATCCACGCAGATTCCAGAACTTTCCACCACAGAAATGTGGGGAAAATGTGTTTTTTTGACAATTTTTATGTTTGCAAGGGATTCTGGGTAACAGAACCTGGTGGGAGGCAGTCAAGTCACCCCATCCTGGATTCCCCTGGGTGTCTAGTTTTCAAAAATGTATAGGTTTGCTAGGTTTCCCTAGGTGCCGGCAGAGGTAGGGTTCAAAAACTACAGCTAGGCACTTTGCCAAAAAAGGGTCATTTTTCACTGCGAAATTGAGGTGGGACCGCGTTGCGTTTTGCGCCGTTTCCTGTCGCAGGCACTAGGCCGACCCACACAAGTGAGGTACCATTTTTCTCGTAAGACTTTGGGGAACGCGGGGTGGGTGGAAATTTGTGGATCCACGCAGATTCCAGAACTTTCCACCACAGAAATGTGGGGAAAATGTGTTTTTTTTGACAATTTTTTATGTTTGCAAGGGATTCTGGGTAACAGAACCTGGTGGGAGGCAGTCAAGTCACCCCATCCTGGATTCCCTGGGTGTCTAGTTTTCAAAAATGTATAGGTTTGCTAGGTTTCCCTAGGTGCCGGCAGAGGTAGGGTTCAAAAACTACAGCTAGGCACTTTGCCAAAAAAGGGTCATTTTTCACTGCGAAATTGAGGTGGGACTGCGTTGCGTTTTGCGCCGTTTCCTGTCGCAGGCACTAGGCCGACCCACACAAGTGAGGTACCATTTTTCTCGTAAGACTTTGGGGAACGCGGGGTGGGTGGAAATTTGTGGATCCACGCAGATTCCAGAACTTTCCACCACAGAAATGTGGGGAAAATGTGTTTTTTTGGACAATTTTTTATGTTTGCAAGGGATTCTGGGTAACAGAACCTGGTGGGAGGCAGTCAAGTCACCCCATCCTGGATTCCCCTGGGTGTCTAGTTTTCAAAAATGTATAGGTTTGCTAGGTTTCCCTAGGTGCCGGCAGAGGTAGGGTTCAAAAACTACAGCTAGGCACTTTGCCAAAAAAGGGTCATTTTTCACTGCGAAATTGAGGTGGGACCGCGTTGCGTTTTGCGCCGTTTCCTGTCGCAGGCACTAGCCCGACCCACACAAGTGAGGTACCATTTTTCTCGTAAGACTTTGGGGAACGCGGGGTGGGTGGAAATTTGTGGATCCACGCAGATTCCAGAACTTTCCACCACAGAAATGTGGAGAAAATGTGTTTTTGGACAATTTTTTATGTTTGCAAGGGATTCTGGGTAACAGAACCTGGTGGGAGGCAGTCAAGTCACCCCATCCTGGATTCCCCTGGGTGTCTAGTTTTCAAAAATGTATAGGTTTGCTAGGTTTCCTAGGTGCCGGCAGAGCTAGGGTCCAAAAACTACAGCTAGGCACTTTGCCAAAAAAGGGTCATTTTTCACTGCGAAATTTAGGTGGGACCGCGTTGCGTTTTGCGCCGTTTCCTGTCGCAGGCACTAGGCCGACCCACACAAGTGAGGTACCATTTTTCTTGTAAGACTTTGGGGAACGCGGGGTGGGTGGAAATTTGTGGATCCACGCAGATTCCAGAACTTTCCACCACAGAAATGTGGGGAAAATGTGGTTTTTTTGACAATTTTTTATGTTTGCAAGGGATTCTGGGTAACAGAACCTGGTGGGAGGCAGTCAAGTCACCCCATCCTGGATTCCCCTGGGTGTCTAGTTTTCAAAAATGTATAGGTTTGCTAGGTTTCCCTAGGTGCCGGCAGAGGTAGGGTTCAAAAACTACAGCTAGGCACTTTGCCAAAAAGGGTCATTTTTCACTGCGAAATTGAGGTGGGACTGCGTTGCGTTTTGCGCCGTTTCTCTGTCGCAGGCACTAGGCCGACCCACACAAGTGAGGTACCATTTTTCTCGTAAGACTTTGGGGAACGCGGGGTGGGTGGAAATTTGTGGATCCACGCAGATTCCAGAACTTTCCACCACAGAAATGTGGGGAAAATGTGGTTTTTTTGACAATTTTTTATGTTTGCAAGGGATTCTGGGTAACAGAACCTGGTGGGAGGCAGTCAAGTCACCCCATCCTGGATTCCCCTGGGTGTCTAGTTTTCAAAAATGTATAGGTTTGCTAGGTTTCCCTAGGTGCCGGCAGAGCTAGGGTTCAAAAACTACAGCTAGGCACTTTGCCAAAAAGGGTCATTTTTCACTGCGAAATTGAGGTGTGACCACGTTGCGTTTTGCGCCGTTTCCTGTCGCAGGCACTAGGCCGACCCACACAAGTGAGGTACCATTTTTCTCGTAAGACTTTGGGGAACGCGGGGTGGGTGGAAATTTGTGGATCCACGCAGATTCCAGAACTTTCCACCACAGAAATGTGGGGAAAATGTGGTTTTTTTGACAATTATTTCTGTTTGCAAGGGATTCTGGGTAACAGAACTTGGTGGGAGGCAGTCAAGTCACCCCATCCTGGATTCCCCTGGGTGTCTAGTTTTCAAAAATGTATAGGTTTGCTAGGTTTCCCTAGGTGCCGGCAGAGCTAGGGTTCAAAAACTACAGCTAGGCACTTTGCCAAAAAGGGTCATTTTTCACTGCGAAATTGAGGTGTGACCACGTTGCGTTTTGCGCCGTTTCCTGTCGCAGGCACTAGGCCGACCCACACAAGTGAGGTACCATTTTTCTCGTTAGACTTTGGGGAACGCGGGTGGGTGGAAATTTGTGGATCCACGCAGATTCCAGAACTTTCCACCACAGAAATGTGGGGAAAATGTGATTTTTTTGACAATTTTTTATGTTTGCAAGGGATTCTGGGTAACAGAACCTGGTGGGAGGCAGTCAAGTCACCCCATCCTGGATTCCCTGGGTGTCTAGTTTTCAAAAATGTATAGGTTTGCTAGGTTTCCCTAGGTGCCGGCAGAGCTAGGGTTCAAAACTACACCTAGGCACTTTGCAAAAAGGGTAATTTTTCATTGTGAAAATAAGGTACGTCCACGTTGCATTTTGAGCCATTTCCTGTTGTGGGCACAAGGGCTACCCACACAAGTGAGGTACCATTTTTATCGGGAGACTTAGGGTAACACAGAATTGTAGAGCAACTGTTATTACCTATTGACTTTCGATGCATTTCTGCCTTCCAAATGAAAGACAATGTGTAAAAATAAGTCATTTTGAAAAATGACCTATAATTCTCATGCTAGTATGGGTACTCCCAATTTCGGAAATGTGCAAATATCTACTGTTTCTAAAATCTACATTTTGTTCCCATTTCAGAAATACATAGGTGTCTTTCATAACAATTTTTCCATGTATACATTTTCCCAAAATAATTGCTATATACCCGGTACTTAAAAAAAAATCATTGCAAGATGTTGCTCAATTATTGGCTCTGGGTTCGTCGGGTTCTTGGTGAACCTACAAGTCCTATATATCCCCACAACCAGAAAGGTCCAGCGGATATAACGGTATATTGCCTTCAAATAGCTGTCATAATTAGAAGAAGTTACAGGTGAAAACGTTGACACAAATGGCTGTTTTTTTCAACTAATTTTCAATTTTTCCTTTATTTAACTGTTAGTTTCTATAAGGAAAACTTTAAGGATCTACACAAATGACCCCTTGCTGAATTCAGAATTTTGTCTACTTTTCATAAATGTATGGCTTTCCAGGATCCATTATTGGTTTCATACCCATTTCTACCATTAACTGGAAGGAGGTTGAAAGCACAAAAAATAGCAAAAATAGGCTATGTCCCAGAAAAATGCCAAAACTGTGTAAATTTTTTTGGTTTTCTGACAAAAGTCTGTCATTCCCTAAAATCTGGGAAAATGGAGATTTCAGCCCCACAAACCTTTTTTGATACCATTTGCAGGGAAAAACCCAGACGCTTTTATATGCGGGACTTTTTTCCCATTTTTCCCAAAAACCAAAATATAGCTGTATTTTGGCTAAAATCTGGGACTCCTCCAGGGGAATCCACAAACCCTGGGTACCTTTAGAATCCCCATGATGTTGGAAGAAAAGGACGCAAATTTGGCGTGGATACCTTATGTGGTCCAAAAGTTACAGAGGCCTAATCGCGAACTACTACAAATAGCCAAAAAAGGGCTCAGCACTGGGGGGGAAAAGGCCCAGCAGTTAAGGGGTTAACTTTTGTACACTGTAGTTTTGTGAAATTGCGTGAAAGTACCACGGTACATGCTGATGACAAGGCATTATGTGATTGGCTGATGACTGGCTTTGAGATGTCAGCAGTGATGTCATAAATGATGTCATAGAACACGTCATGAGTGATGTAATATGTGAGGCCATAAGCAGTGTATGGCGGAGGCGCAAGTTATAGTTAGCTCTGCTAACTGTTACTGGTGAATTTCTGTGATTTTTTTTGTTCAAAACATTAATGTTGTCACTGACATATTCACCTAACTATAATGTTACTTTAACCATTGTTTTTTTTGGTGAATTGCTAAGGTTTTAAAAACAAACAGATCTTTGTATCACACCTACCAATAACGATACTTTAACCTGTGTTTTTTTCTGTGAATTTCTAGGGTTTTTTAACGTAAAGTAATATTTTATTACCATACATGAAGTCAACCCCCCACCTTGCATGGCTGGGGGTTTGGCCACAGGGTCTTATGTTTTTTAAATGGGAGAGGGGCCACGTGGCTCCCCTTCTCAAGAAGTATTAGGCCCTGGGGAACCATCCTCCCAGGCCTTTTATTTTAAAGGGGAGGGGGCCATGGGGACATCATCCAATGAGTGTGTTAGCTTGTTTTATAGTTTACATAGTGGCGGGTACCTGCCATATTACTGTTCTACCTAATTTTGTACAGCTTGTGTTCAGCGAATGGGTGTAACTGTTTACAAAATTCATGTGATCCTACTGCATCATAGCTGTGCATAGATATTGAACACGTTATCAATTTTTGTATAGAAGAGTAACTTTGTGTACAGGTGACGTGACAGTTGATGACTTGTGTTCAACATGTTCCACACAAGTTCTTTGGTTCTGTAGAAAAGTTTCCAACAGGGCAAAGATTCTATGTAGTAGATACTTCATTGATTACGATGGTGATAGGTTGGACCGCCGACAGGCATTGCAGCGGTCGGAAGACCGCCCCCAACGAGCATGCGGACGAGTTGACTGCCGAATTTTAATAGGACCACCAGGGCGGCGGTTGGAATTCCGGCAGTACCCTGGCTGATGACGGCTGATTAGCCAGAAACCGGTCCCAGGATGCTTGTTTCCGGTCCAGGAAAGACATGGCTTGGCAGTTCGGGCTGGACTGTTCCCATGAGGCACATGGTCATACTGATTTGCATATGGCCATGTCTGAACTGGGGTGGCGGAGTGAGCTAAAGAATGATGATGGATTAAACCCAGATCAGTTGACTGGGGGTGAGTGTTTGATTAGCTCAAGCGCTCCGTCCATCATCCCCTTTGGTATCGCTTTGTTCGCCCTAAGTTGGCAGGGTATGCCCAGACGTGGGTCCCTTGCTCACTTTGCCACTGGATTCAAGCTAGCCTGGCTGATGACGGCTGATTAGCCAGAAACCGGTCCCAGGATGCTTGTTTCCGGTCCAGGAAAGACATGGCTTGGCAGTTCGGGCTGGACTGTTCCCATGAGGCACAGGGTCATACTGATTTGGATATGGCCATGTCTGAACTGGGGTGGCGGAGTGAGCTAAAGAATGATGATGGATTAAACCCAGATCAGTTGACTGGGGGTGAGTGTTTGATTAGCTCAAGCGCTCCGTCCATCATCCCCTTTGGTATCACAGGAACGTGCTGCAGCAGATGCCGCCGCCGTGCAGCACCTTCAGCACGTCAGTGTACCGTGTGCCATGCATTGTGTTGTGCATGACACACGGTGCAAGGAGGTAAGTGCCACGGAAAGGGGGTGCTACATGTGCCCCCAGGGACTTACTTTTCCAGGGGCTATCACGGCTGGGGGACCTGTTAGGGGCCCCAATCCCTTTCCGGCAACCTTTTCATGGTGGGGTACCCGCCATGAAAAGGTTGCCGGAAAGGGATAAACTAATCCCGATGGCGGTGCCTGCCTCGGCACCGCTGCCATTTCTGGGTGCTCCTCCGACTGCCGCACTGTCGGGATTGTGGACCCTGGCGGTGTCAGTGGTCTTTCTTCAGGCTGGCGTCGGTCAGACCGCCAGTATCATAATATGTCGGTCTGACTGTAGGGCTGTCAGCGGTCGGACCACCTCCGGGGGGATGGCAGCGGTCCGACCGCCAACATCATAATCAGGCCCTAAGTATTGTAAGCAGCCTTGAGTTATTATATAGAATCATCCTACCATGACAATTGCTCTATGACATAGAAGACTGTGTGCACCAGGTACTACTATGTACATGTGCTTCTTTTGCTTCAGAAGATGGACTATCTGTAAAGTTTTCACAACAATATGAAGGATGCAGGTAGTATTTTAGCACCTTCATACCTTGGTAATTTTAAGCGAATAGTGTATTTTTTTACCAGTTTTGCATAGAGTGTACACTGTTCTTGGTAGATACTTTTAAATACTCTGTGGTGTATTTCTCATGAGAGTTTCACTGTCTGCAAACAGTGTGGTCCAGAGTAAACTCTCTCCATAGAGTAAACACTGTTTACAGTACCCATTTTTCTACTCATATCAACTTAATTTCTCAACGTAGGTCCGGTGACTATGAGGGGTTCGATACATGTGGAACACATGATGAGAATCTTGAGAAACTTTGCTTTCTCTGAACAGTTGTAAACATATTGAACACCATATTCAATGAGGGTTTCCCATATATCTGTGGATGATTGCTAAAGTAAATTAGGCTACCTGTTAAGTGCGCGGTATACAGTCAATGTTGCACATAACACATATTTGCTACACCTAAGGGAGTTGTATCTGTGATGGTATTAATGATGCTTCGTATTATTCTGAACTATTTGGACTTACTTTCAGGCCTCTAATGCCATACTAGTTTATAGAGTAATTTGTACAAAAGAAGCTTGGATGATGCTTGGATGATGTCATCAGTGAGGTCATCAATGATGTAATTTGAGATGTTATCAGTTATGTCATAAATGATGTCATAGAACATGATGTACGACGTGCAGTCATAAGCAGTTAATGGCGGAGCGCAAGTTATAGTTAATTCTGCTAACTATAACTGGTGAATCTCTGTGTTTTTTCAGTTCAAAACATTAATGGTATCACTGACATATTCGCCTGACTATAATGTTACTTTAACCTTTGTTTTTTCAGTGAATTTCTAAGGTTTTTTAAAAACAAAAATAAATCTTTTTATCCAACCTAACTATAACGTAACTTTAACCTTTGGTTTTTTTTCAGTGATTTTCTAGGGATTCTTTAACGTAAGGTAATATTTATTTACACTACATAATGCACAGGGACTGGTCTATGGCCCCAGCAGAGCCAACACCGTTACTTACTACTAACATGGAAGGTGTTGGGCCAAACGGGCGGAGCTTGTAGATGATTTGGCTCCTTTGCATACTCAGCAGCAATTAAAAGGGAGAACCGTGGACTCTGCCCTCAGACCATTAGACGACAGGAAGACACTCATCTTGGATAGTCACTACTGAAGAGATTGTGCTCCAATAAATAATTAATGATGCAGTCACCTCCATCAAGGATTTTAGATCGTTTTTCAACGTGCAATTGTAAAAAAGGGAGGTGGCCTCCCTCCATGAGCCTCTAAAAAAGACCCTGGGTTCCCCATCCCTCACTGCTGGTTTTTTTTTTTCTAAGGGGAGAGGGGCCACATGGCCCCCTCCCTGAGCCTATTCTGACCCCAGGCTCCTCATCCAACAGGGCCTGCGTTTAATATAGGTAGGTGCCCTGGTGCCACCCACCAGGGCACCCACGATGCACAACATTGGGAACTGCCGGGGAACCCCAGGGCACCTGCACCCCATCCGGTTGCCTGCATGCTGTGGGAGCCGGCATTGCTCCTGCCTGCGAGGAGCAGCTATTTATGCTGCTTCCTCGGCGCAGGAGCAACACCTTGATCTGTTTCCCTGCCCTCATCAGTCCGGGCAGGAAAACAGATCACAAGCCTGTTCCCAGCTGGCGGGAGCATTTTCAAAGCTCCTGCCCACTGGGAGCAGACTTTGTGTTTGCTACTATTTGGTTGGAGTAATGAAAATAATCCTGCAGGCGGGAGCAAGCACAAGTTTCCCTGTCCATGCCGCTGTGGGCATGAAAACTTCTGTGTTACAGGGTTGGGCTCCCCGGGACACAGCAAGTAAACCAGCACCAAGAGATAGGGTCCCTGAGGCCATTAATGGCTCAGGGAGCAGGTTTGAGCTGTCTCCTCCCTTTTAATGCATATAGTGGCCCTGGGGGTTGGGGTCCCCAGGGCCTTTTAAAAGCATGGGGATGGGGGCTGTGTGGCCCTCTCCTCCCTTTTTGGAACATTTCAGCTTCCTAGAGTGGGCTCCATGGGACCTATAATGGCTCGGGGAGGGAAGCCGCGTAGAACCCCTCCCCTTAATTAATGACATTGGGCCCAGGAAGTGGGGTCCCTGGGGCCTTTGGAGGCTTGAGGAGGGGGTGCACGGCCTCTCTCCCCTTTTATGCACTTGCTGGGCCTGGCGGTGGGTCCCCAGGGCCTATAATGGCTCAAGGGTATGCCCCTCTCTCCTTATGGAGTGTGGCCCTGGGGGTGGGCACCTTGAGGCATATATTAGCTCTGGGAGCCTAAATAAACAATGTGGCCTCAGAGGCGGAACTTTTTTTAATCCATTTTCCAACCCAAGAATCGCAATGTGTACAAACAAAGCAAAGTTCACTATATTTTGTAACATTTTGTGGTGCAATCATATCTTTTCAATGTTTTAAACAGATTTACATGTTATACACATAGCAAATTTATGTTCTATCACATTTCAAAAGCCCATAGTTTTGGATACTGAATACAGTATTTCACTACTCATTAATGACCATATAGATAATAAAAACAGGGATATATATGTATATTAATTAACTACTGGTGGTCGCCAGCAGGTAGTTATAGTTGGGACCTAGTTTCCATTTATTTTGCGAATAACTCTGGCGCCATTTGATGAATCTTCACGAAATTTTTCAAACTAGTTTGCCACTCACTTCAGCTGCTGTCTGGAAAGTTTTTGGGTGACTCGTCAAGCGGGGGCCGAGAAAAGGGGGGTTCTTATAACATGTTTTCCATATACATATGGATTTAGGATATGACTGCAGCCCGAACTGCTGAATGGAATTACACCAAATTTGCCAGAAAGCTAAATCATGGTCCAGAAAGATCTCTGTTTGTAATTTGGTGTAAATCTGTTCAGTAGTTTTGGAGTTATTAAAGTATAAAGATTTATGTATGTCTAAGGACGGGGATCCATGTCGGATCTAGCACCAACAGCAATTCCTTGATTGGCTTGCCGTAACCTGAAAGAAAAGTTGTGGCCACCATTGTCAATCAGGACATGGTTCCCGTGGAGGGGGGGATAAAGTGTAAATAGGATATAATGGGTCAGGGTAGAGGTAATTTCTGACCCCATGGAACTGATGGAGTGGTCTGTGAGGGAGCCCTCATGGGCAAGAAGTTGTCAAAAACATTTTTGGGGGGTGGGGGGCGTGCGAGGATCCGCGAATCCACCGTGGTGTTCAGTGCGGCCCCTGTGCGAATCCGCGGCTGATCCGTGGATCCAAATCCCAGCTAAAAAAATGTTTGTTCACTAACAGACACACTCACACACTCACTCACACACCCACTCAACTACTCGCACACCCACTCCCACATCCATACAGCCACTCACACACCAACTCAGAGACCCAGAACACCACTCATACACCCACTCACAGATCCAGAGAACCACTCACACACACATGCACAGACCCACACAGGCACTCACACACCCACCCACTCACCCACCCACATACACACTGATGCAACCACTCATACACTGACTCATACACCTGTACAGCCACTCACACACCTGTATAGCCACTCACACACCAACTCAGAGACACACAAAACCACTCACACACCCACAAAACCACTCACACACCCACTCAAAGACCCACACAGCCACTCACACAGCCACTCACACACCCACTCACACACCCACTCATACACCCACTCAGAGACCCAGAGAACCACTCACAGACCCATGTAGCCAGTCACAAACTCACTGACACACCCACCACACACACACACACCCACACAACCACTCACACACCCAGGTTACAGGGACATTATAGTTAGGAAATAGCATTAAAAATGTAGAAATTCACTGACAAATAAAAAGGTTACAGGGATGATATAGATAGGAAATTGCATTAAAAAATGATTGAAATTCACTGAAAAACCAAAGGTTACAGGGATGTTATAATTAGGAAATAGAATTTCAAAAAACCTTAGAAATTCGCTAAAAAGCAAAGGTTACAGGGACGTTATAGTTAAGTTCAGATTTGACATACACAAAAACATAGAAATTCAACCGTTATAGCTACAGTTATCTCAAGTAACTATAACTCATGCCCTAAGGTAACTATAACTCTTGCCCTCGCCATGCACTGCTAATTACCCCACATATTACATTACTCATGATATCTTCTAAGACATCATTGATAATATCACTGCAACATTTGCAGTGAAATTATTGATGAGAAAAGTGTGCATGGCGGGGGCACGAGTTATTGTTACCTTAGGGCACGAGTTAAAGTTAATTGAGATAACTATGTCTATAACTGCTGAATTTCTATGGTTTTGTGTGTGTAAAATCTGAACCTATCTATAATGTCCCTTTAATCTTTGGTTTTTAGTGAAAATATATACATATATATATGTACATATGTTCAAGGTACTCTGATGAGTGGTTAACAACAGTACATCTATACTTACCTATATATACTTACCTTCACAATATTTTGGTAGTACATATTCTGGCTATGACATTTTTGAGGCGCAACACTTTTGGGTTTGATATTCTGACATAGAAACATTGTGAGTCGGGAGAAACTCTCAGACCCTACAAGTCGGCTAAAACTCTGAGTAAACAAAGTTTCCCAGAATTCCACTACTGTGCACCTTGAACCCTGCCTATTGATTCCTGCTTAGCCGTTCAGACTAGCATGGGACAAACTTCAAACAAGTGATGGTACCCCTCTATATATGATTCATAGGTCTGGGAGTAAGGGGGAACATACTATGCTATATTGCAAACATGACTCCCACCCGACCTAAATTTCTTTTCCATAGGCTTAAATAAGCTCAATAGGCCACCCACTGACATTCACACACATAAAATTTTTAGTTTAAATTCTAGTTCATTTTATACTTTTCATTGATTAATTTGTTCTTATTTACAATTAGAAACATTATATCAAAAATATATCCTTTCATTATACAAATATTAAAAACATGAGATCATCAAACATTTTTTAAGTGCAGAAAATGTTTTAAATTATACAAATCCAGTAAATATATTCTCTGCTTCTTTTGTTTTTTCTTTACATTTTAAATGTACATAGAAATCATTACCATTTCCCCATGATTAAACCACACTCATATCCTCACCTATCACACTGATGCTCACTACCACACAACTCACATCCATGCACTCATTACCCAGCCTTCAACAGCATACACTGATGTAATCACAAAGATGATATATCATGACCATCGGCAGGGGTGTTGCCAACTGGGGTACCAATCACTCTGGCAATATAGCATGGGACAAACTACAGTGCAACATGCCTGTCTGTGTTTTGCTTTCTTGCCAGCCAGCATCCTAAAACGTATATGTGGGACACCCAACAATGAGTGACTGTTCATACCAATGGGGTAGAAGTGTTATGCAGGATCTCCTTTACTTTAAGGTGTGTGTGTGGCGGGGGCAGGGATTTTCATGCACTTTGTAGTCGGTAACCCTGGCATAATTAAGCGCAACATCATATTAAAGTGTTATGCTACATAATGACTTGCAAGCTGATTGGGACAAGAATATGTAATCTTGACTATAATACCTATCACAGGATAAGCTGAAAGTCACTCGCCCTATGGAGCAAAAAACGGGATCTTATATGTTACATTTTCACTTAGTATTATATCCCAATTTCTTTTTTTTTATAGCAACTACACTGCTTTAACAAATATGCAATCACTTAAGCATCAGTGGCATAAGGGATTTGTGAAAGAGTTCAGCAAAGGAAAGTTGAGACCTCTAAACGAAGCCAGATGACATAAGGTCAGTTCCAGCCCAATTCTACACAAGTATTACTGGATTACACATACTGCACAGGGGATCGCACCGTTCTGCACTGAAATTGGAACAACTTGAAATGTACAAACATAACATTTGCACTGATCGACCAGTGCAAAAACACCAATTTGTATTTGACCAAATATTGTTGCTAATTTATGAGTGAAAATGTACCACCACCTCTAGTGCAATCTGTGCAATCAGGAAAGGTAGATGCAAATTTGCACCAGCATCAGTTCGATCTTTGTCATCAAGGCATAAAGTTTAGCAGAGATATTTTAAGGCATGGGCAAAGTGGGCTTTGGCCCAGGGCCCCAGCGTTTCAGGGGCCCCCTGATAGACCAGCTCTGTTCTGCAGAGTCTTGTCCTAATTACTTTGAATAGTTCTAAAAACAGATTGTTATAAATACCGTTTTCCTTTAATTAATGTATTTTAAAGTGGGTGATGTGTGAGAGTCTAATGCAGCCCTTTTTGAAAAGAAATGTCGTTTGTGTTTCATGCAAAATCCATAAAAAAAAGTTTCTTTTATATCGAAACAGGACCTCACATATGAGAAATGGGAGAGGGTCACTGAGATTATGTGCAGTAGTATTAGTGAGCTGCTGCTGTGTTACAATATTGAAAACACAAGTCATTATCCCTGAATATTAGATGTAAACACATTTAGAATTTGGATGAGTGCACCTGTGTACTGCCACTGACCTGGCCAAAGAGGGCATGAAAGAGCTGAAATTGGATCACAATTTCAAAGCTATTCCTAACAGGGGCCCCCAAAATACTTCTGGCCCAGGGCCCCCAAAATCCTTAAGATGTCCCTGAAGCTTAGAGCTATCTCTGTCAAAAGTATTACAGCTCATAATAGAGAAAACGACAAATCAAAGTTATGTGCACTTCTCAGTCTTTTTTGATGAAGCCCGGAGAGTTCTCAATTAACACAGAAAATGAAGATATTCTACATACTTGTATTTTAGATGTTGTATTGTGCCCAGACACTTGAAGGACCCCTTCACCATTATAGCCAGGCGGGTGCAGAGGGCTTCACATTCTTCCATGCTGAAAATTAATATAATAGATTGCTTTGAAAAATGGAGAGAACTCGGTCTACTTACAATACAGACAGGTAAAAAAGACTATATACTCTTACCTGTGTGACGTCAAAACAACAGCCCTTCCATCTTTGATGATACTGACGATCGAATTCCACAGGAAGCGGCGGGAATGAGGATCCATTCCTGTCGTAGGCTCGTCCTGAAAGTTAAATTTTAAATTAAAAGTCCCAATTATGTCAATATGGTCACTGTAGGAACTATCAGTCAACTGGTCAATATGTAATTGCTCTATAATTTGTGGGAGAGAGTTGTTGGCATATATTGTGGCATTACTTTCTTATCACATGTTCGTACTGACAATGACATCAGAACTCACCAGAAGTAAGAAAATAATGTCACAAGTAGCTAGGAATAATATCTTAAAATAAAGTACACATTAGTCAGGTGCAGATCCACCTTTGGCCTGTAGATGGTGGTAACCACCCACTCATTTTTACAGGTAAAACGATATGAATGTGTTTTTTCAAACTAACTAGTGCTTTCCGTTGCTCCTGAATTAAATTTTCAGGTTTCAGCTTACATTTGCCTAATAAATGACCTCTGCGTAAAATATGTAAAAAAAAAAAAAAGTAAAAAGCTGGAATAAAGGTGTCACAAAATCAATTTCGCCCAACTGTGCACTCGTGGCACTTGTTCAAACGTCATGCGAAGCAGCCATGTTGTATCTTATTGTCTTTACGACCCCGTTTACACGGACCTGTCCTTTAAGTGAATGCAGCTAACATACTGTAGGTCATATTTATGAGAGGTTTGCGTCATGCTTGCATCACACAACGTGGTACATGCGTGACGCAAACCTCTAATTCAGATTTATGAACCCACGCAAAGCCACTTTGCGTGGCTTTGAATGGCTTCATAAATATGGAGTAATGCAACACCACGCAAATCTCTGCGTTGAATTACTCTGCACAAGGGAGCTGTTCCATGGGCATTTCGTGGGTGTTTGCACGCCACTCCCATGGTTTTTGACGCATTTCCAGATTTACTAAACCTGGTAAACTTGGAAATGCGCCTAAAAGATACGCCTCCCCACCAGAGGCATAAAGAGGAGAAATATCTTTATTTCTGCTCGTTGCTTCCTCTTTCTATGTGTGCTGCATTCAGCAGCACACCTACATAGAGGAATATGCCACTAAGGATTGCTTTTGAGCAGGAAGATGTCCCTTCCTGAACAAAAACAATCCTGCATGCAAGCATGCAACGCAGGCACCCTTGCACCATGGTGCAAGGGTGCCTGCATTGGCGCTAGACTGCTAAAGGGCTCCGGCACAGGGGGAAAGGACAGGAATGTGCTGTATGCCTTAAATACGGCACATTCCCGCCCTTTACTTGTGATGCAGGGCAGCACAGCAAGGTGACTTGCTGTGCTGCCTTGCGCCACAATCTTCATAAATATACCTCTATGTACATACACATTGCATCACTTACCAGCAGCACCACAGGAGGACAGCCTATCAGAGCAATGGCCGTGGATAGCTTGCGCTTGTTCCCGCCGCTGTACGTGCCAGCGACATCATCTGCATAATTTGTGAGTCCCAGTTTTTCAATGCCCCAAGCTGCCACCTGGGAAATAGAGTTGAGAATTCATCTTAAAAAATATAGATATAAATTATAAATACACCTATTTGTTATAGATACAATTAATTCTACAATAACAAAGCGTATGTCAAAATAATGCCTGCTGATACCCTGATTCCTAACAGAATAATTACCTTGGTAGCTTTACAAACATCAGGTGCTTATTCTACTTTTGTATAGAAAGCTTGTAATTGAATCCTGTTTTGAATATTAAGGCAAACACAACAAGATGATGGACGGAGCGCTGAAACTTTCCAACCACTCACCCCCAGTCACAGGTCACACCTGGGTTTAATCCATCGTTCTTTAGCTCACTTCGCCACCGCAGTTTGGACCCAGCCATATGCAAATCAGTCTTGACTGTGTTTCTCATGGGAACAGTGCAGCCCGAATTGCCAGGCCAGGTCCTCCCTGGACTGGAAATAAGCATCCTGGGACCAGTTTCGGGGTATTACCCCTCATCAGTCAGGCTAGCTTGAATCTAGCGGCACAGTGAGCAAGGGACCCATGTCTGGGCATACCCTTGGCCACTTAGGGCAAACATAGTAAACACAAGATGATGGACGGAGTACTGAAACTTTTCAACCACTCACCGACCGGTCACAGATCTGGGTTTAATCCATTGTTCTTTTGCTCACTATGCTACCCCAGTTTGGACCCAGCCATACGCAAATCAGTCTTGACCGTTTTTCTTATGGGAACAGTCCAGCCCGAACTGCCAGGCCAGGTCCTCTCTGGACTGGAAACAAGCATCCTGGGACCAGTTTCGGGGTATTTCCCCTCATCAGCCTTGTAAATCATTCTTGACTCCACAACAAGATGATGGACGGAGTGCTGAAACTTTTCAACCACTCAGGCTAGGCTGTTCCCATGAGGAACAGGGTCAAAACTAATTTACATATGGCTGGGTCCATACTAGGGTGGCATAGTGAGCAAAAGAACAATGGATTAAACCCAGATTTGTGACAGGAGGTGAGTGGTTGAAAAGTTTCAGCACTCCGTCCATCATCTTGTTGGGTTTGCTATGTTTGCCCTAAGTTGCCAAGGGTATGCCCAGACGTGGGTCTCTTGCTCGCTGTGCCACTGGATTCAAGCTAGCCTGGTTGATGAGGGGTAAAACCCCAAAACCAGTCCCAGGATGCTTGTTTCCGGTCCAGGGAGGACCTGGCCTGGCAGTTTGGGCTGGACTGTTCCCTTGAGGAGCAGGGTCAAGACTGATTTGCATATGGCTAGGTCTAAACTGGGGTGGCGAAGTGAGCAAAAGAACGATGGATTAAACTCAGATTTGTGACTGGGGGTGAGTGGTTGGAAAGTTTCAGCACTCCGTCCATCATCTTGTTGTGTTTGTTTGAATATTAAGGCATCAAGTTGTTTGTTTCAGGGTGCATTGGACGTAATTCCATTGACACACACTGTGGATTCGCCCCGTCAATCATGCAACCACACCTCGACCAATAAAACATTGATAACCAGCCATCGAGCATGAGCACATCTGAACCCTTTGTCTATAAATGCTACGACCATGAACACACTATGTAAGTTATGCTATAGTTTTGCATATGGACAAGAGCACAATACCCAAACATATCATTAAGGAAGAACTCCGATACTTGTCTGTGATGGAACTGGAAACTGTGTGGAAAGGCACAACCAGGGCTACAAGATCATTCTAATGATACATGTGAATAAAACCACAAAACAGTAAGAAGGTGAGATTCAGGGTGGGTGTTTGAATAAGCAGTACAAAATGGATTTGCAGAAAGGACCATGAAACCTGTGATTCGGGGTGGGAGGAGGTAGCTAGTAAAGATGATGATTATTATTATGAGGAACAAATTACCCACCTAAAAGTACAAAACCATATTTAACATTTCTGTGGAGTTTCAAACTGTTGTTCTCTGGCCTTTAAAATATGTTGTTATAGCTATTTCTAACAATGCACTGTTTACGCGCAGTTCAGGGGACTTTACCCCATAGGTGTTTGGTCATTGTGGTCAATTAGGCACACACATTGCTTTACCATGTCAACTTCCTCTGCTGGAATGCCTCTGAGGCGCCCATAGAGTTGAAGGTGTTCACGGCCTGTAAGTAGATCATCAATAGCATCAAACTGAGGACAGTAGCCCATGTTCTGGTGGACGTCAGCGATGTTGGTCAAGATACTGCAAAAACAAAAGCAAAGAAGCAAGACATTCAAATCCAGCATGCAGAAATGATCACAATAAACCATGGATGGATCCCTAAATATAATGTTGATCCATTCAAAATACTTAGGGCCGATTACAAGTTTGACGGTGCTACGGCAGGACTGCCCCGCCGCCGCACCGCCAAACAAGCGTGAGAACCGCCCGCCAAATAATGCCTTTTTTTGTCATTAGCGGGCGATTCCTTTGCTGTTCCCACTGAGGTGCCCATAAAATAGGCACCGCAATGGGAACGTCAAAGGAAGTTCCAGCACGGCATGGACTCAAAAGTCCATGCTGTGCTCGAACTTCTGAGCATGAACACAGGGGGTCCCATGTTGTGCCCCCCTGTGTGCATCCACAAGGAGTGAGGCTCACCTTACTTTCATCTCTGCCACTATTTTAAGGGAGGAATGACCTCTATGAATTCTGTGGCGGAAATGAACGTTGTAATATGCTTGGCGGGCCACGGCGGTCCTGCTAAGCATATAGATGCCTCTTGCCCACCGCGCAACCCCCAGGGAACGGCGGTTCCATGGCGGAGTCGGCAGTCCCACGCCAGCACGACCACTAGGGTCATAATGTGGCAGTCGCAAGACCGCTACCGCCATGCCACCATGAGTCTGGTGGTCCTCGGACCGCCAGACTCGTAATTAGGCCGTTAGAATTTAATTAACATTTGGGGAATGTAGCCTGGGGCTACTACTATTGTGTAAGATTACAACTAAATTGTATTAAAGGTAACCATGTGGGTGAAGCCAACAAATGACAAATAAAAAACAAAAGTTTACAAAAAGGATTTCTAGACTTTTTAATGACTATCAAACAGCCTGGAGGGGCTAAAGTGTGATTCACACTCACGATTTTATCCTGGCTGGCCTATTATGGACATCTTTCGATGAGAAGCTCTCAGCCTCTTAGACACTGCTTGCGAGGGCCATACAAAAGAACACAGCAAATATGGACAGTTGTTCCCGTGCACGATGACTGATCTTTTATCTAAACCAATGTATAGACCAACAGTAATTTCCTCTTCACTGACCCAGCTAATACATAATTGGCGTAAACATCATGCGGTCGCGACCTTGGTATATATGACAGTTACCTAAATAAAGATCATATGAATGAACTGCTGGTGCAAAACATAACAGAATCCTTCACTTCTATTGACTTTGGAAATTGGCTGGAACCTCCACATTTATTTACTTTGGAAGTTATATCCAAGACTATTTAAATTTGGAAATTATACCTAAGATCACTTGCAGCTTTCTAACAACGCATGATAGTGTGTGACTAATTATTTCACTTAGCGTGCGCATAGCTCCTTCATTTGCACTACTTGAGAGACACTGCATTGTTGTTTGTGCCTCATTGATTTTGATTCTAATCGTTCTCTTTTCAGCTTTCCTTATCTTGCCACTTTTGCCACTCTGCCTCTACAAACACTATCCTCATTTATTATTTTTTCTCACTATGGATTAGTTGCTTTTAATTGTTGGTGCCACCACGTAACACGCTGTCTTTTTTCCAGGAAATCCCCATTCGTCTCTTATCTTTTCTCACTTTCCAGTTTCTACCTTGCTGTCACACTTGCTTCACCCTTAACTCTGATCTCAATTCAAGTCATTCCTGTTCTCCAGTGTCACATATCTGTCCAAATCTTTTGGGTTCTTGACGTCACCTTGAAATTCATTTTGCTTACCCATTGAGAACCTCTATGGTATTCTGTCATTTGCCATTCTTTTCTCTTTCCCTTAGCTGTATTACATCTCTCCATAAATTCCCAATAATTACAAAAGGAAACTCTGTAGCGTGCAGCTTACCGTCATGCCAAACATTTTGCTTTAATAATGGTGTGTCAGTACATGCCAGCAGGCACACATGTGTGCTTGCATGTGCAGTTATACTTCGGACTGGTGGAACTGAAGAGGGGTTAGGGGAAACTGGGTAAGGGGATAAGGGCTTTCCATGCTCAGCCATACTTTGGGTCAGATTTACAAGCCCCTTGCACCACTTTTGCGTCACTTTTCTCATGATAAAAATGACGCAAAAGTGGCGCAAGGGCCTAGTAAATAAGCCCCTTTGTACCTTGGAATAAGCCCCTTTGTACCTTGGGAATGTGTAGATGTGGTGAGTCTCTAAGACAACCCACAAACCAACCTACCTTTCTGAAACAATAGGTTCTCAACTGCTACTATGTAATACTGCGTGAGCTGATGAACAAATCCTACTTTCATCCCAGGTACCAAAAAACAGCAGAACAATGGCTTTGCCTCGGTAAAGTTCAATGCGTTCCGGTAAATGAATTAAAACTGCACATTGTTGTTTTCTGTAAACATGTAGACGTGAAAAGCAAGGACTGCAAAACAGAGTCGAAAACATAAAGCTGATCACAGGTACAAGCACAATTTAATGGAAGTAACCAAATAACATTTATTAAGATTTTGTTCAGTCAGTACAACCAAGGCAATGTCCCTAGTGAGTATCTCCTGCCTTTCCAAATGTGCCCATTTGCAGTTACCTTGGGAATATTAATTTAGAAAGGATCTATGGGCAAGATGTATGACCATTGTAATTGCTAAAAGTGGTTGCAATTCGTGCACTAACTTTTAGAGAATCCAATGGCATTTTGGAAACCGATCTATGTACTAATTGGTCGGGTCGCACAATACTGATTTGTGGGTTGCAATTCAACCTACCTCATACATATCAATGAGGTAGGTCACAAACTGCGACCCACTACAATTCGCTGCCATCACATTGATAGTGACCTGCTGGGGTCAGTAGACCACCATGTCTGTGATTGCTTTTAAATAATGCAAGCTTTCTTTCTTATAAATGCAGCCCATTTTCCTTAAATGAAAATGGGATGTGATAAAATAAATATGTAAAAGTTTTACAAACTTTTTTTAAAGACTAGGCAGTGGTTCTTGGGAGTACTGTCCACTCTAAAAAAAATGTTTCTGTCAACATTTGCAAAGGGGAAGTGGTCCCATGAGGACCCCTTACTGTTTGCAAATGGGTTACCACTACTTTATGTAGTCAGAAAAATATTAATATTTTGGGACCGGATTTCAGTCATAAAACACTAATGATTCCCATTGTGAATCACTATTTGGAAGGGACACCTTAACCCTTTTGCTGCTAGGCCCCCCGCACCCGCCCCCCTGTGCAAAGCCTTTTTTTTTATATTTGGGGTAGTTTGCGCTTGGGACCCTGTAACATTTTGTCCACATAAGGTATCCACGACAAATTTGCGTCCTTTTCTTCCAGCATCATGGGGACTTTAAAGGTACCCAAGGTTTGTGGGTTCCCCTGGAGGGGACCCAGAAATTAGCCAAAATACAGCTACATGTTGGGTTTTTGGGGGAAAATTGGGAAAAAGTGCTCCAGAAGAAATAATCTGGTTTTTCCCTTCAAATGGTATCAACAAAGGGATGGGGTGCTGAAATCACCATCTTCCCAGTTTTCAGGGACAGGCAGACTTTTGTCAGAAAACCAAACTTTTCTACACAGTTTTGGCATTTTACAGGGACATAGCCTATTTTTGCTACTTTTTGTGCTTTCAACCTCCTTCCAGTTAGTGGTAGAAATGGGTTTGAAACCAATCATGGATCCCGGAAAGCTATACATTTCTGAAAAGGAGACAAAATTCTGAAATCAGAAAGGGGTCATTTGTGTAGATCCTTCAAGTTTGTTTTTTTATAGAAACTAACAGTTGAAAATAAGAAATATTGAAAATGAGTTGAAAAAAACAGCCATTTGTGCCAACGTTTTCACCTGTAACTTCTTCTAATTATGACAGATTTTTTTAAAGCAATATACCATTACATCCGCTGGACCCTTCTGGTTGTGGGAATATATAGGCCTTGTAGGTTCACCAAGAACCCGAGGAACCGAGAGCCAATAACTGAGCTGCGGCTTGCAATGGTTTTTCATTGTGTACCGGGTATATAGCAATTAATTGGTAAAATATAAAGAGTGAAAAATAGGTATCAAGGACACCTATGTATTTCTGAAATGGGAACAAAATATAGAGTTGAGAAGCAGTAGTTATTTGCACATTTCCGAAATTGTGGGTACCCATACTAGCATGTGAATTATAGGACATTTTTCAAAGTTTTACACATTGTTTTACATTTGGAAGGCAGAAATGCATAGAAAGTGTTTCCAGAAACGCCGGCAGACAGAAGGAATCCCCATGTCCGGAGGCTTTGATTTTATTCACTAAAAGAATAGAAAGTGACATCCAGCTATCTACAGACATTACTAATCCTTTTTGCCTGTCCAGGCGATGCATGTCCATTGGACAATCAGTATACCCTTATTGAAATCACATCAGGATATCTTTCTGTATTTTGCGGCATAAACTGATGTCCCATCGTCATTTGTTTTAGAGGTTATCTTTGAAATATCGTATTGTCCTTATTCAACTGTGCATCATCATAGGTTTACTATCCAAATTAAGAATTCATCAATTGCTTTCACTGTGGCCGTCTTCCTGACGAAGGCACCTTGGCAGTGCCGAAACGCGCGTAGAATTCCACCAGTCAATTGAATTTGTGCCACGTTTCTGATAGTGTATTGCAAATTTTGTGCTGATTTATTAATTCATGATAATGTGTTATCATTCTAACAATGTTATCAATCTGTTTTTAGTATGGTTGTGAGTTTGTATGATGGATATGAAAGTGAATGAATGATTTAAAATAAATTTTCTTTCACGGTTTAAAAACTTAATAAATGCTAACTTTTTGTATTTTTTATAAATTGATTGTTGTCTTTGGTTCTTTCTGACAATTATTACATATGCAGGAGCATCATATGGTCTGCATTTTGGTTGCCTTAAATCTGTACACTTATTGACTTTTTCCCTACTTTAAGGAACCTTATTAGGAACTGTAGGGGGCCTCTTCTTTACACTTAGAAAGTGTGGTAGGACATTTGTGCCGGCACTGTGATCCCACACAAAAATGTGGGGAAAAAGTGATTTTTTTCAGCTCAATTTGAGGTTTGCAAGGGATTCTGGGTAGGAAAACGTTGGAGGATACACACAAGCCATGTCTCCCTGGACTCCACAGGTTGTCTAGTTTTCAGAAATGTGTGGGTTTGGTAGGATTCCCTAGTTGGCCGCCAAGCCCGGGGCCGAACACCCAGGTGCCCCCCTTGCAAAACCAGGTCGTTATGTGATAGGTAATTTTGATATCTCCACAATACGTTTTGGGCTCTTGCCTGTCGCGGGTACTTGGCCCACCCACACGAGTGAGGTACCATTTTTATCGAGAGACCTGGGGGAACGCTGGGTGGTAGGACATTTGTGTCAGCCCGGTGATCCCACAACTTTCCCACACAGAAATTTGAGAAAAATTTGATTTTTTCAGCTAAATTTGAGGTTTGCAGGGATTTCTGGGTAGGAAAACTTTGGGGGATCCATGCAACCCATACCTCCCTAGACTCCCCAAGGTGTCTAGTTTTCAGAAATGTGTGAGTTTGGTAGGTTTCCCTAGATAGGCGCCAAGCCCGGGGCCAAAAACCCAGGTGCCCCCTTGCAAAATCAGGTCGTTTTGTGATAGGTAATTTTGATGTCTCCACAATACGTCTTGGGCCCTAGCCTGTCGCGGGTACTTGGCCCGCCCACATGAGTGAGGTACCATTTGTATCGGGAGACCAGGGGGCAACACTGGGTGGTAGGAAATTTGTGTCAGCCCGGTGACCCCGGCTGACACATTAGAGGCTAAACTACTAAACCCTCTTCTTTTAGAACTCTTCCACATATGTCCACCAACTCTGATCAAGCGGCAGCTAAATACCATTTTTGGCTTGATTCAGCTATGACGCAATTAGCCCTCCTAAACATAGTCAATGCTCTAGGTGGTCACCCTCCGGACCCTGGGTGGAGTTCGCGGAGTTCCGCTATACAGAACTCCGCGAAGTGCACAAAAAACTCTGCCGCACTATGCGGAGCTCCGCTAGCGGCGGAGTTTCTTTAGATAAATGCAGTTCATGGTGATTGTCAGTGCCAGGTGCTTGTCCGCACTGTGCAATCATCGCGAACGGCATCATGCACAGCGCAAGCGGGCGCTGCTTCTTTTCTGCCGCTCGAGTAGATTTTTACTCGAGCGGAAGCTTTCTCAACGCGAGCGGGTGGTTTCTCAACGAGAGCGGTCGCGAGCATACGCGACCACTCGTGTTGAGAAATCTTGCCGGGAGGTTGATTTTCCACGCTCGCGCTCGCCAACTTGATGTTGACGATCGCGAACGTGGAAAAATCTCGCCGGGAGGTGGATTGTCCTCGCTCGCCAACGTGACATTGACGAACGTGAGCGAGGAAAAAACTCTGCTCCGCAACGCGAAGCAGAGTTTTTCAGAACTCGGTGAGCTCCGCGTAATGCGGAGTGCGGAAAACTCCGCGAGCGGAGCAGAGTTCACCGGCTAGACTTAGGTTTAATGACACTCTGAGAGCTCAGAAACAACTATGCCGTAAATTAGAGAAGAAATGGAGACTTGAGGATAATTCACTCATCCATACGGAATATAAATCATCCCTTCAAATATATAAGAAATTTATCCTCAGGGAAAAGGCTTCCTATTTCACCGAGAAAATCAGAGCGGCCAATAGATGCTCTAAAGCTCTATTCACTACGGTAAAGAATTTGTCTAAGCTGCCATCTACGCCAGATACTAACGTCAGTTAGGAATTCTGCAACTCCCTAGCTGAATCCTTTCTGTTTTTGACACCTTTGTGCTCCAGGACAATTGCTTAACTCAAACCCCTGTTCAACTTAATAAGATACAATCCACAATCCATAAGAAGATACAATTCTTACCAGAATCAGCTACCCCAATCCTCTTATCCTTCACTGCCTTGACCAAACAGACTACCAAAATTATTGGTGCAATCAAATCAGGCTCTCCCTCAGATCCCTGCCTCCCAAAAATTCTGCACTTGTCTCTAGAAATCATTGCTATTCCCCCCACAGTGATCTTTAATGCCATGTTCATAGGGCACTTTTCAATGGAGTGGAAGAAAGCCTCCATACTTCCGTTACTAAAGAAATCTAATCTGTATGCTAAGGAGACTCTTAACTATAGACCTATATCGAGACTCCCCTTTCCCGCAAAAGTGATCGAGAAAGCCATGAACTCTGAACTGTCTTTTTTAGTTAATGATAATGCTATTCTGGATCCCTCCCAATTTGGATTTCGTGCTTACCACAGCACAGAGCTGGCCCTTATCACAGCTACTGAGGAGCTCAGGCAGATCTTAGATGGTGGGGGGAGCGCTGCCCTGATCCTTTTGGACTTATCAGCAGCTTTTGATACTGTTAATCATGAGCTGCTGTTGGTCCGTCTAGCTTCCATCGGGATCAGGGATAAGGCGCTCTCCCTGCTGGGCTCCTTCCTGTCTGAACGGTCTCAGGTGGTTGCGTTGGGAAACTATGTTTCACCCTCCTTCTCGCTGCTGTGTGGAGTTCCTCAGGGATCTTCCCTGAGCCCAATGCTTTTTAATCTCTATGTCACACCTCTTGACAAATTGATAAAAAGGTATGGTTTTGCCCTCGTATCGTATGCAGACGATACACAGATTATTGTCTCTGTGAGCAGCTCATCTAGCCCCGAGCCATCAGTTTTCATGACTGTATGAGCCATATAGCCAATTGGATGACAGACAATTGTCTGAAGTTGAACTCATCCAAGACTGAGGTTTTGGTATTTGGGAACAATCCCTCATTCTGTACAGATAGATGGTGGCTGGTCCAACTTGGTCCTCTACCTAAACCAGTGCCTAAAGCTAAAAACTTAGGAGTCATCTTTGACACTAAGCTGTCTTTTGAAGCGCAAACCAACTCGGTCACCTCAGCTTGCTTTTTTATCCTTAAAATTTTGAGGAAGATTCTTCCTTCAATACCTATGGATGTAAGGAAAACGGTGGTATTGGTGCTGATATCTAGATTGGACTACTGCAATGCCTTTTTACCAGCGCTCCCAAGCGCAGCATTCAAAAGCTGCAGACTGCTCAAAACGCAGCAAGAGTACTCATAGGAATCTCTCTAATTTCGACTCTGTTTCCACAGCTTTACTCCATCTGTACTAGCTGCCGGTGGCTAAATTGATCCAGTTTAAATCACTTTGCATTGCCTTTAAATAACTGAACAATTTGGGGCCAACACAGCTGGTGAACTTTCTTAAGCCATATATTCCAGCAAGATCCCTTAGGTCAGCCGAACTCGGAAACCTAACTGTTCCTAGAGTAAGTAGGGCAAGGTGGGGTAGCAGGAGCTTCACTACTACAACAACTAAACTGTGGAACTCTTTGCCAACCTCTCTTAAAAAAGAGACTAGCCTGTTAAAATTTAGAAAGGGCTTAAAAACTTGGCTTTTTATGGCACAATTCTCAAACTTACTCCAGTCTGACCTGTATGTGCTAAGGGCAGCGCCTAGACACCCTAGGGTATTTGAAACGCTTTATAAATTCGTCATCATCATCATCTTCATCATCCCACAACTTTCCCACACAAACATTTGAGAAAATGTTTATTTTTTCAAAAGTTTGCAGGGAATTCTAGGTAGGAAAACGTTGGGGTATCCACGCAACCCATACCTCCCTGGAGTCCCCAGGGTGTCTAGTTTTCAGAAACGTGTGGGTTTGGTAGGTTATCCCAGATGGCCGCCGAGCCCTGGGCCAAAAACCCAGGTTCCCCCCCTTGCAAAACCAGGTCGTTTTGTGATAGGTAATTTTGATGTCTCCACAATAGGTTTTGGGCCCTTGCCTGTCGCAGGTACTTGGCCCACCCACACGAGTAAGGTACCATTTTTATAGGGGAACGCTTCGTGGTAGGAAATTTGTGTCAGCCCGGTGATTCCACAACTTTCCTACACAGAAATTTGAGAAAAATTTGATTTTTTCAGTTACATTTAAGGTTTGCAGGGGATTCTGGGTAGGAAAACTTTGGGGGATCCACGCAACCCATACCTCCCTGGACTCCGCAGGGTGTCTAGTTTTCAGAAACATGCGGGTGTGGTAGGTTTCCCTAGATGGCCGACAAGCCCGGGGCCAAATACCCAGGTGACCCCCCCTGCAAAACCAGATCGTTTTATGATAGGTCATTTTGAAGTCTCCACAGTACGATTTGGGCCATTTCTTGTTGCGAACACTATGCCTACCCACACAAGTGAGGTACCATTTTTATCGGGGGATCTGGGGAAATGCTGGGTGGTAGGAAATTTGTGGCGGCCCGCTGATCCCACAACTTTCCCACACAGAAAAGTAAGGAAAATGTGATTTTGTTTTTCGCTAAATTTAACGTTTGCAGGGGATTCTGGGTAGGAAAATGTTGGGAGATCCAAGCAAGCCACACCTCTATGGAATCCCCTGGGTGTCTAGTTTTCAGAAATGTCTGGGTTTGGTAGGTTTCCCTAGATGGCCACTGAGCCCGGGACCAAAAACGCAGGTGACCCCCTTGAAAAACCAGGTTGTTTTGTGAAAGATAGGTGGGTACCTAAAAAACCCAGACATTTCTGAAAACTAGACACCCGTTCTAGTCCAGGGAGGTGTGGCTTGCATTGATCCTCCAACATTTTCCTTCCTAGAATCATCTGCAAACCTCAAATTTAGCTAAAAAGTCACATTTTCCTCTAATATCTGTGTGGGAAAGTTGTGGGATCACCGCACGGCACAAATTTCCTACCACTCAGCGTTCCCCTCAGTCTTCCGATAAAAATGATACCTTACTTGTGTGGATGGGCCAAGTGCCTATGACATGGTAGGGCCAAAAACGTGTAGAGATTGAGGGGGGCCCAAAGCGGGTCCAAAAGGGCAGTTTGTTTATACGTTTTTAGGTTGACGGTACTTTGGGCACCCACACAAGTGAGGTATCATTTTTCTTGGGAGACCAAGGGGAATGCTGGGTAGTAGGAAACTCGTGCCTGCGCTGTGTTCCTACAACTTACCCACACAGAAATGTGAGGAAAATTTGACTTTGTAAGCACATTTGAGGTTTGCGGGGGGATTCTGGGTTAGAAAACGCTGAAGGATCCATGCAAGCCACACCGCCAGCCAAGAGTCAGTACACGCACACCACCATCCATGCACACCACCAGCCAAGCGCTATCCACGCACACCACCAGCCAAGCGCCATCCACACACACCGCCAGCCAAGTACCATCCATGCACACCGCCAGCCAAGCGCCATCCACGTACAAATGCTATCAATGCACAGTCAGCCAAGCACCATCCATGCACACAGCCAGTCAAGCACCAGTCCACGTACACCACCAGCCAAGCGCCACTCCACGCACACAACCAGACAAGCACCAATCTACATACACCGTCATCAAGCGCGAGTCCACCCACATTATTAGCCAAGTGCAGGTCCACACACATCGCCAGCAAAATGCCAGCTCAAGGTCAGTACACGCAGACAGTCAGCCAAACTCCAGTTTACACACACCCAAACTCTCCCTGGTTTCTAGTGGTTTTCTGCCCCCGCTTGGGTGCAGATGAGAATAAAAATATCACGGAAACAGCCAAAATGTGTGCCTAAAAAAAGGGAGCGACCCTTACCTATGGGGCTTCTCACTGGCATGCCCATAAACATCCCTGGTGCCTAGTGAGCTTTCTGCTCCCCCATGGGGGGCAAATAAGGGGCGATCTGCCTTCCGGGGGGCTGAAAGCCTTTTTTGGTGGTGGGGGCATTAGCATGCCCATTCTGGGCAGCCCCAACCCTATGTATGCCAGGGAGGCAGAAAGGCTGTGGCAATTTTTATAGTGGGGGGGTGGAGGCATTGGCATGCCCATTTTGAGCAGCCCCCACCTCTACATATAAAAAAAAAATCCATGGTGCCTAGTGGGCTTTCTGCCCCCCCGGGGGAATATCAGGGGCTAGTGCCCCTATCTGCCTCCTGGGGGGGCAGATAGACTGTGGGATATTGGGGGCAATGGCATACCCATTTTGGGCAGCTCCCTCCCCTACGTATAAAAAAAACAATCCATGGTGTCTGGTGGGCTTTCTTCCCCCCCCGGGGGCAGATCAAGGGCTATTGCCCCCATCTGCCTCCTGGGGGTGCAGAAAGACTGTGGGAGTTTATGGCATTGGCATACCCATTTTGGGCAGCCCCCACCCCTCCGTATAGAAAAAGAAATCCCTGGTGCCTAGTGGGCTTTCTGCCCCCTCCCGGGGGGCATATCAGGAGCTACTGCCCCCATATGCCTCCGGGGGGCAGAAAGACTGTGGATTTGTTTTGGGGGGTGGGGGCATTGGAATGCCCATTTTGAGCGGTCCCCACCCATATATACATTTTAAAAAAAGCCGTGGTGCCTAGTGTGCTTTCTGTCCCTCGCCGGGCGCATTGGAGGCTACTGCCCCATCTGCCTTCCAGGGGGGCGGAAAGACTGTAAAATATTGCGGTGGGAGGTGGGGGCATTGGCCTGTCCATCACAGGCAGCCCCAACCCCTAAATAAAATATAAAAAATAATCCCTGGCATCTAGTGGGCTTTCTGCCCCCCGGGGGTGGGCAGATTGGGGACTGCTGCCCCCATCTGCCCCCCAGGGGAAGCAGAAAGACTGAATATGCCAAAAATATGCCTGATAGGCCTCTCCCCCTCCCTGGTGTCCAGTGGGTGGATCCCTGCTTGGGGATCACCCTCCTGGGGCGATCCCCAAGCAGGGATCCATTATGGAGGGGTACCATTGGAAAGGGGAGATTCTCCCCTTTCCAATGTTACCTCTCCTGTCTTTCTACGTGCTCGGGGGCTGCCATAGCCCCCTTAGCATGTAGAAAGTGAAACTGAAATGAGACTATCCGCTCCTTTCAGTTTCGGTTTCTCTGCAATGACGTCAGCACGACGTGCACGCTGATCGTCTTTGCAGAGAAACCAAAGAGACAGCCTCGGGAGCTAGGGAAGCCCTTCCCCAGCTCCTGAGGCTGTTGGGGTGAAAAGGAAATCCCTCTGGTGCCCCCACCAGAGGGATTTCCAGTGCTATGTGCGTCGACGGCCGGGAGCCGTCCGACGCACATGAGCACTGGTGCGTCGGGCGGCTCCTGGCTGTACGACGCAACGAAGGAGTTAAACACGCCCCTTCCAAATACCAATACGAATTCCGTATGTACTCGCAAACCCAAATTGCAATTCGGCAAATGTTATCGGATCGCAATTTGAGTTTTGTACACACCAAAAGGTAATTTTGCAGTCAAGTCAAGTTAGTCTTTATTTCGATTCTTAAAATCATTAAAGACACATGTAAAGACGATACAACACTTTAAGAAAAATTCATACAAATATACATCAATTATATGAAAGCTAAAACTTCTAAAAATACCTTAAAAATCTGTAAATAAGTTATGTTACTAAGAACGATAAAACTATTATGTTGCAGCAATCAATTTCACAACTCATGATCAAACAATCTCATAAGTTCCTAGATATAAAAGCACTACTTGACCATACACTATTCACTATTATGCCTATCTGCATATGGTAAAAAATAGTAGAACCAGTGGGCGAACAATAATATGTGCTTGACCTCTCATTCATCACTTACAAGGCCCCTCAGTATTCCTTGTTACTTCAAACACTTAGCTCGAATCACCCACATCCAGCTCAGAAATTTGGCTGTTGCCACAACTATAGATTCGTGTGTGTTAGTTTTCAATATACGATATGCATCAGTGCTTAATCGTGTGCCCATATTGGCACAAATTGGCCTGAGCCATTTGTTCCTGGGGCGCTTGTAGGCTGGACACACAAACAGGATGTGAAGAACTGTTTCATCCTGCATATTGCAGGATTCGCATCTAATAGTCGGTGGGCTTTGCCAGTTTTGCATAAAGGATTTTGTCGGGAGTGTACCAACCCTTAATTGATGGTACAATTTTCTATCTAGAGGCTTTAGTATAAGGTCCCAGTAAGACTCGAACCTAGTATCGTGTTTGTGTTCCATAAAAACACCAGAAAGGGAAGTATTGATAGTGCATGACAAGGACTTCGATTTCACCATGGCCCAATATGCTTCCTTAAATACTTTTTTAGATGGAAATAGATTACTTTCTGGATTCTCCCACAAATGTCTATACCCCATTTCCACCAGAATATGCTTTATTTTTTGTAACCAAGAAATACTTCTCGATATATCAGCCCGTTTTACGTCTTTCAGAGCATCGGCATAGTGAGCCAACTCTGGGGTAGTCCAAATCCTTCTCCAGTGTGCTACTGGCCTAAATCGAGCCAAGTCCTCATGAGTACTACAACCTAAATCAAGATAAAGGGGTTTAAGGGGAGTGGATTGGGGGAGACCTGTTAAGGTTCTCAAGAACTTATTCTGGGCTACAGTTAGTGAGGAGACATTTTCGAAGCCCCAGAGCTCCACTCCGTAAAGAATAGAGGCCCTGACCTTAACATTGTAGATTGTTAGAGCTGGACTTACCGGTTTAGTTTTGGACAATCTATGTTCTTTTAATAGGGCACCTGCTAAATGGGCATGCTTTAGAGTCATCAGATCTATCGGAGGTTTCCAATTTAGCTTCTTGCCCAGAGACACTCCCAAGTATGTAAACACATCAGATTGTTCCAACTGAACCTTATTCATGAATACTTTTCCTTGGACCATTTTATGTTTATGGAAAATCATGTATTTAGTTTTATCCACGTTGACTACCAACTCGTGGTCACTGCAAAAGGTCTCAAATCTATTCAGGGCACGCTGCAGCCCTGTTTGCGTCTTGGATAGGATGAGAGTATCATCCGCAAACATAAGTAGCGGAATCTTTTCACCCGCGAGGGAGGGGGCATCGGTTCGGTGTGACGAGAAATAATATACAACCCTATCAATAAACAAAGAGAAAAGTGTAGGGGCCATGACGCACTCTTGCCGGACCCCTTTTGATACTTCAAACCTATCTGTAACCTTGCCCTGCGACCCCCATCGTACCTGCGCAAAGTTGGACTCATGAAGCCTGACAATCAATGCAAGAAGTTCAACTGGCATCCCGAGATCTTTTAGTACCTCCCATAACTTGTTGCGCGGCACCAAATCAAACGCGGATTTGAGATCTATAAAGGCCGCGTAGAGGGTACCCTCCGCTATCACTACCCAGCGCCAGTAGATCATCATACACCTGAAAACTTGGTCTATAGTACTCACTTTTTGGCAAAAACCAGCCTGGAGTGGGAACAAAACATCTTTTTGACCAATCCAAGATTGGATCCTACTCAACACAAGCCTAGCCATAATCTTCTGCAGTGAGTCGATTAGACTAATTGGCCTATAATTGCTCGGGCACGTGCGATCCCCCTTTTTATAAATTGGAATGATTTTTGCACCGCGCCAAGATTCTGGGATTGGAGCCCCACAAGCAATCGCATTCGCGATTATATAGATATATTTTAGCCAGTTTTCTCTGTCATGCCTGAACAAGTCGGCCGGAATACAGTCCAGGCCTGGCGCTCGTCCTTTTGGTATCGCATCCAAAGCTCTACCAACCTCTTCTAGGCTAAAGGTTACAGTTTTATCTGACCTTAAGATTAAACTTTGAGTAGTACTGACAGTTGAAGCGGCAAATTGGGCTTGATAATGGGAAATCCACTGATCTGGTGCTACATAGTTGACAGGAACTTGCCTATGCTCCCCCTGCCCCACTTCACCAGCTGCCAAAAATACTGCATCCTTTTTTCTCTACTTGCCAACAGAAGTTCCTCCCATCGTTTTTCGTCTGACTCTTGCTTGGCTTTAAGTTGGATTTTCTTATAATTAGCTCTAGCAAGCTTTACATTTTCCATAGATTTTGATTTTATAGCTTGTGTTAGTTTTCGATATGCCACTCTACAGTCCTTATTATACCAATTAGCAGATTTTATAATAGGTGAATTCCTTGGTTTGTGTACATTAATAAAGAAACTCTTAAGCTCTGTGAACAAATCTTCATGTACCTGCGTGATCACTGCATTGATATCGTCCTGGGTTTCAAGATCGAGAAGAATCTTAAGGGTGCGTTCTACTGAGATCTTCATATTCTTTAGGGATTTATCATGCTCTAAAATTGTTGCCCACTTCACCCTTCTCATATCATTCTCAAGAGAAACATCTACTGTTGCATTTTCAATTATCTGGGGCTGCGGGGCTATCCCCGAAACCTGTAGACTTAATAAGAGTGGATTGTGATCACTCTCACTTCGTTCTTGGACCTTCATGTCAATGACACATGACCACATCTCCATGTTGATAAGAAAGTAGTCAATCCGACTACTATTTATCCCATTGGAGTATGTATGGGATCCCTTGCAATCCGATAATGTCCTCCCATTTTCTGCCCTGATGCCCCTCTCCAGACACAGACTATTCAATTGGAGAACTGCCTCAGTCCACTTCGATATTGGCGGCAGATTTAAAGATGGAATGCCCCATTGTACATCCTCTTCATTACCATATCCATTCTCATCATGGAGAAGGGGCTCAAATGTACAATTAAAATCTCACTCTATCACCAGGTTATAGTTCCCTCTCTGTTCTTCTATGAAGATATCTAACAGCGAAACTGTACTAGAGAGTTTTCCTCCAATCATTCCTCTGGCATAGATGTTAATAACTAATATACCAGATCCTTGGCTTGGTTGAATAGTAATGGCCAGGATATCGGGGCTGTCAGTATGGATCTCCTCGACCCTATAGCCTGGATGTTGCCTAACCCATGTGGTGAGCCCACCTGAGGGCCTTCCCTTTTTACTGGCAGTAGCAGGTTTAAAAAAGTTTAAATACCCGGGACAGAAGATTGGGCTTATTGACCAGGTTTCCTGAAAGGCCCATATATCGTGGTCCCCAATAAACGATGACCAATCAACTGACACTGTCTTGGAGTTTAATCCGGCTATATTCCAAGAAGCAAATAATAGCGTCCGGTTAATGGCTTTTTAATTTTGCAAATCAAAGCTTTTGCTACTCCAAAATCCCTTCATACATCTGGAGCCATGATTTTTAAAGCACAAATATCTACTTTTAAAATAGTTGAGCCCATCACTGCATTGCCGGCATTGCCTCACTCATGTGTACTCCATCCCCCAGCTGTCTACGCGGCAGGAGCCGCCAACACGTTCCTACGCGCCAGGAGGCGCTTGAAAAGCTGCTCAGGGCTCCCGTGGCACGGGAGCCCATCACTGCATTGCCCTATTGCCTCACTCACGGGGACTCCATCCCCCAGCTGTCTACGCGGCAGGAGCCGCCAACGCGTTCCTACGCGCCAGGAGGCGCTTGAAAAGCTGCTCAGGGCTCCCGCGGTGCGGGATGCACGCGAGCGTGCCCGGGCCAAGGGCTGGGCCCGGAGGACGCTGGGCTGGGCCATCTCCCTAACATCTGACTTCCAGGAGGTATGCGAGTAAGACTTTGTGCGGCATCTTTTTTCATCTATCCTCTATTGCTGTTGGGTGTCATATCGGAGCCCATTTTGACCATTTGACTGCCTGAGATCAAGGGTTCACGTATAGGGGGGCACCATTGATATTATTACTTAATCCCCTGGTGTGTACTAACCCTGGGCGTAGTTTGCGTAGTAGCGCTACGCGTAGCTATGCGAAGTGCACTTCGCACTACGCGAGCTACGCGATGCACTACGCGAACTGCGTAGTGCGGTAGGAGATGCTGTTCGCAATGATTGCACAGTGCCGGATGCTTGTCCGCACTGTGCAATCATTGCAAACGGCATCTTGCACAGTGCAAGCGGTCGTCTAGCGGCAGTTTTCTCAACGCGGACTGGTAGTTTCTCATCGCGAGCGGTCGCGAGCATACGCGACCACTCGCAATGAGAAACCTGACCTCCCCGCGTTGAGAATCTCGCCGGGAGGTTTATTTTCCACGCTCGCGATCGGCAACTTGATGTTGCTGATCGCGAACGAGAAAAAGTCTCGCCGGGATGTCATTTTGCTCGCTCGCGGTCGCCAACTTGACATTGAGGACCGCGAGCAAGCAAAAAATGCCCGCTACGCGTTTTTGCACTGTGCTACGTGCAATTCGCGAAGTTGCACAAACTATGCAAACTACGCGAGCTTAGCATAGTTTTCCGCCCAGGCCTAGTGTGTACACATTGGGTTTCCTGTTTACTGTACTAGCATACCTCAATAGTACCTTTGCTTTTTTCCTTATATATTACCATTACAACTATGGGAAAGAGGAAGGCAACCGAGGGGTCCACTGTTGCTACAAAAACCAAAAAAACTAAAAGAATAGCTAAATCGGCCGGTGGGAATTGTGTAATTGACCGAATCAATAATCTTATTGTTGAATGTGAGGACCTGTTACAATCTGAATCATCGGTACTGCAGGACATTACAACTACCCCAGACTCTATTTCATCGGGTCCTTCCACCTTACAACCGCGCATACCTAGTATGTTCGGAAAGGCAGTGAAACAGCCCACGGATATGGCTGCAACATTGAGAAATTCCTCTAGCTCGGAAGCATTGGAACTATCTCATCCATCAACCTCAACCGACATTGTCCACTGCAGTAACCGATTCTCTCCACTGTCGAATATAATTGATGGGCTCATAGATGGTGCAGCAACTCCTGTTCCACCTCCTAACTCCCCCTTGGGGAAAATATTATCTGAACCCCGACTCAAATAAGCAGGGAATGCACTGCTCAAATTAATGAATTAAGAACCGAAGTGGGAGAGCTAAAAATTGCCTTATCTAGATTGGTCCTTACCATAAGCAAACTAAAGTGAGTAAAAAATACTGATATAATTACTATTTCGAACAGTCAGTATACCCAGACCACCCAACCCACCCAACAGCCTGATGCACAACAGCCTGTATCCCCTCCCTTTGTTTTCTATCAGGAGGGGACCCATGGTGCAAAAGAGGAAGAAAGTAGGAATAGCAGGTCCCTATGTTGCCATCCAAACTTTAGTATCCCTTGCACCCTCAGTACAATACAAGAGCTAATATCTTGCAAAAGCGGAGTAATAGTTCCTTGTGCAATCTTAATTTGCCCAACCTCCATCAGGCGCAGGCACCAAACCCTCCAATTATTGCTAATCCCCTGCACGCTTCTACTAGTAGAGGGTGGAATCACATGGCCATGCCTTATTCCAGAAACAGGTGTATTAACTTGAAAAACAAAGTTGTCATGACTAAGGTACCTAAACTGCCGCCTCACGTAAAGTATGAATCTGAAGATTCCCTCATAAATAAGACCACCCATTAGATTAGGCATACTAGAGGCTGCCGCTCGATTATTAGGGAAGACATCCTCTGGGCCCGAAGGAGTTCCCAAAGAATTAAATGTTCGATGCGATAGAATTAACCCTAAAAGATGCAAGAATGGTGGACAATTTAGTGGCACTAGATATTAGGACAAACCCCTCAAATAACTCCCACATTAGATTCAAGTACCGCAGACCAGGAACTGACCTATTTCAGGGTTCTATATCAAGGATGGGGCTCTCATCCCCATTCCGAGAGGTGGATTGACTCAGCAACATTAATAATTTTTTCTTCCCATTCATGCACCTTCACACGTAAAACCCCTAGAAGTCAGTCATACTGCTGAGCCACCCATCACGAACTGGCATTCCACAGTGAAAAACGATGCATTATCTACTAGCACTTCTGGTGCAGTTAAGGCTGCGTGCCCATTGCCAATTACCTTTTGTACCCGATCAACTAATCTAACCACTGACAATATGCTGCCTACTGACATAGATATCTGCAGACGCCTGCCTATACTTAGTAATGAGGCAAACAACAGCTTAAACATAATCTCCTGGAACCTGGCGGGGATACATCTACAATTAAAAGACCCTGAATGGCATTCCTTTATAGGTAAAAATGACAATTGTATTTTCCAGGAGACTTGGGCAGTGGATAGGGTACACATAAATGGCTACACGACCTATAGCGTGGAAGCCAAAGCGCCAAAAAGAATGGGTAGAGCCAGTGGGGGACAGATAATCTTCGTGAGGAATACCCTAGCCTGTAAATATAAGCAGTTGACAATAAAATCACAAGATATACTGGGGATCCAGCTTAGTTTCCCAACAGGTCTAAACCTAACAGTGTTTAATATCTATGCCAGGTCTGAACCCTACAGTAGCGAGTCCCCAGTATTATCATTGTTAGATGACTTGGTGGGAGTATATCAAAGCAATTCTAAGATCATAGTTGCTGGGGACTTCAATGCCGCTTTTGAACCCTCCCCTTTACTAAGTATTTTACTGGAGGAGGAGAATGAGATATGGGGTACACCCAATCTGGCAACTGCCAAAAATTGTCATCGACCAACGGCTGTGTCCCTGCAGTTAGCATCATTGGTCACAGGAAGGAGCTTGAGGGCATGTAATGGGAGGACTGCATCAGACATAAATAGGCAGACCACCTTTAAACGGGGTGCCAGCACAAGCGTCATTGATTATATTTAGGGCTCCCGGTTTTATGGTATTTATTTTTTTAACATTTCCGTCTGTATTTATCCATATTTAGTTTTTGGTCATTTTATCTGTATTTATCCACATTTATTTTTGACGCAAGAAAAAAAAAAACACTGCAGCAGGTATTTTTCTACATTTATTTAAATTGGCATGCACACTTGCACTAGGTTGTTAAAGCTGTTTTTTTAAATTGGAGCCTATGCTAAGTGCACTTTACATATTGGGAGCAAATTTCTTCCCTGTCCTCTAAGAAAAGATGCGTGAATTAGTGATTTTGATTAGGTCTCGCTTGCGCAGCTGTCTGGCAAAATGTCAACGCATTACTCCCTCTTTACTCACATTTAATCAGCCATCAAAGAGAGTGTCTGCTCCAAGAATATGAGATCCTTCTTAGTGTGCACTAGAAGACGACCTACCCCACGAGGCATTGTAAATCACCAAAATATCTAAAGAATCCTGCATCTTCATCTGTACAGAATAGTGTTCTGATATGGACACTATGGAGAAAATGTAGAGCACAGGTGGTGCAACAGTCATTTCTGTTTTTATTTTTATTTAAGTGCTACTAATTTTCCAGAGTCTGGCTGTTATTGCTAAGAAAAATGAAGTCATGCTAACTGACTTGCTCACCTCTCACTCCGCCTCACTGCCCCACAGCGTGCATAGTCACTGAGAGATGCAGCCAGGCTTTATGGTAATAGTTGTTGGAGGCATGTCTGCCCCGTGCCCTGCCACATCAACCTCCTTCACCCTCCCATACAACAAAAAAACTAAAGGTTGCTGGGGCTGCAGCCAATGTCCCGGGGTGTTTTCACACCTCTTAATGGACATCGGCTGCTTGCACTTCTCCAACAATTATCTTGCGTGACTACCGCTGTGAGGTGGGGCTCCCAGCTGCACTTGCTCCCCCGTCTCTGTAGCAGTTTGAAGGCAGCAGTTTCCTGTTTCTTTTGGCAGCCCCTGTGCATCTCTGACTCGGATTTTACAGAGGAGCACAGGAGCATTTGTTTTGTTAGTATTTTCCCGTTTTATATATAAATACAGAAAAAAACAAAAAGTTTTCCGTCTGTATTTATAAAAATCCATTTAAACTGAAAACCGGGAACCTTAATTATATTCTAGTCGATGTTAGAATTTGGTCACTAGTCGAGGACATGTTAATTGCCCCGAGGCCTGACAGCGATCACAATCCTTTGCTGTTAAAAATGATAGGCTCCGCATTGGACAGGCAACATTCTAGTTGTCTCTCCAGGGCGGATGAACCTCTCGTAACCAATAACCATAGAAGAGTCACCTGACCCAAAGTTTTTGCAGACCTGCACCTATATGCTAGGATCTATGTATTACTCACACACTTTTTGTCTGGCTTGAACAGCAGCCTGGATTGTGTATATCCCCCGGGGACAACCTCTTTACTATCAGTGCATAATGAATTTTATGGAGCACTGCAAACAGTATTCACTAAAAATAGCTCTGGTAGTAGGCCCGCTAGCAAAACGAACAACAAATGGTTTAATTGCAAATGCAAATCAGCAAAGGAGGCATTACAGCTAGCAGTCAAGGAGCATAGTCAGCTTGGGGTAGCCCTGGCACGCAATAGATATAAAGCTGCACTTGAAAAAGCAAAATGTGATTTTGCAGATAAAAATTGGCAGGACCTGGTACTAGCTGCCAGATGCAAAGACACCCGCCTGTTCTGGCATATCCTTGCAAAGTGTAACTCGGAAAATACAAACACTCTTAGCTATCACATCCAGCCGAAGGTTTGGGTTGAGCACTTCTCTACATTATACTCCAGGAATGCGGACGCTGACTGTATACATAACACAAGAACTGAACAAAACATTTCTAACATCCTTCCTGTCATGCCTACGACTGGTACAACACTAGTTTATAGCTTGGATGATACTTTGTCAGCAATAAACAGACTTAAGGCAGGAAAGGCCCCTGGCCCGGATCAGATACCGGGAGATTTATATAAATCGGATGGGCTCAGTATATAAATCTCTTGACAAACTGCATATCGGCTGGTGGGGCTATTCCACCAACCTGTAGGGGAGCTGAGATAATTACTATACACAAGAAGGAAGACATTTCCATCCCCTCCAATTATAGACCCATCAGCCTGATTGATAACCTGCAAAAGATCTTTGCACGACAAGTTCTGGACAAACTCCAAATCTGGATAGAAGAGAAGGCGATATTGTCCTCGTATCAAGCAGGCTTCCGCTCCAAAATCAGTACATGCGATCAGGCTTTTAGATTCATCCTGTTAACATGGAAATATGTGCTACTGAAAAAACAAAAACTTTACGTAGCATTTGTCGACCTAAGAGCTGCATTCGACTTAGTACCACACGAACTGCTGTGGAAAATAATGCTTGACCTAGGGACCCCATAGATCTGGTGACTTTGATAGCTAGACTTCACGAGCACAACTATGCCCAGGTTAGATGGGGAACAAATGGTGAATTAACTGATAGAATACCCATAAAGCATGGGGTGCGCCAGGGGTGCGTGCTCGCTCCCACACTATTCTCCTTGTTTATCAACGACGTGGCTAATAATCTATTGGACTGTAGGAATGACTCTCCCGTCATGAATGGCACGAAAGTCCCTATCCTACGCTTTGCAGATGATTGTTTACTTATTTCCACAACCCCAATGGGCCTACAAACGTTAGTGGATATGTTTTTAGATTTCTGTAAGAGCAGAAGTCTGGAACTTAACGTCGCCAAAGCTAAATTTATGGTGTTCGGGAAAGCTAAGGGCAAACCACGAGAGGTCAGGATTGCTTTTGAACCATTGGACCGGGTGAAAATTTTTGACTACCTAGGGATAAGACTAAGCAACACACTCGTCTGGGAGCAACAACTGGATAAGGGCTATCTTACCCTTTGCCATATGTCAAAATCAATACTGAGATACCACAGGCAGTCTTACAGCCGATCGCTGACTCCAGCACTAGAAGTGTATCGAGCAAAAGCCCAGAGTGGAGCTCTGTATGGAGCAGAGATATGGGGGTATATTAACACAAATAAATTAACGATATCTATAAACACCTTCGCTAGATCCCTTATCTCAGTACCTATCACTACCCCTCTGATTCCATTGTTTTTTGACTTAGGGACAAAAACAATAGGTGATATGGCCTCATTGAAACCCTTAACATACTGGCTACATCTGTGGACAACACCACAGCTTTCTGATTACTGTAATTCCCTGAGGGAGGTTCTGATGATTAGTGGTGCCAAAGGTCTACCCTGGTTTAAACATGTCGCAAGCTAGTATAAATCACTTGGTATGTCGGAAATATGGGAACACCCAGAGAGGGCAACTAGAGGAGACCTACTAAGGCTCAAGACTAGGTATTGGGTGGCTGTGGGAGAGCGCTAAGTCCCCAGATCAGCAAATGGCCAATTAACATCACAATTCCTAAGTGCCAAGTCATGTCCTAATTTTGAACCTTTTTTGGACCAAATTACACCCTTCTTGCCAAAAGTCTATATGTTAGATTCAGGTACAGCAGCCTCTTATTAAGGTTCCCTAGCGATCAGGCTGTTGGATTATCACTAGAACTATGCCCTGCCTGTGCTAGACCCAAGAGACAGAAGAACACATACTCTTTTTCTGCACCAAATACCAAACGATCCGCAGGAGGTGGATAGGACCGATCTGTTTAAACATTGGAGTTAGGCAACATCAGGCTGCCTACAGAATCCTGAAAACAGATACTTCAGGACCAATAGTTTTTGCAGTCAGTCGTTTTTATTCTCCTTTTGGATCAATCGACAGACGTTTTTATCCTAGGCTGTGTTGACTGCTATTACCAGAATTAATTTTTGCGATTATGAAATGTTGGGTATCTGAGCAAATGAATTGGGTATTGTATAAAAGATTTCACTCCAAAGCCTCCCAAGTGGTGTGCCACCTAATTGTAAAGCTGTCAACAGGACGACTACTTGTTTTAACGTTTTTAACCTTTCTAACGTTTTACTCCTGTTCTTTTCTTTGTACATTTTAGATGCAACCCAAGAATTTAATCATGTTTCAATTGTTTTTAATCGTAAAATTCTGGATTTATTTGTATACTTTGATGGTTTTATGTAAACAACCGAATAAAGGGGCATATTAGCAAGAACATGAGATAAATATCGCAAACCTTGCTTAGCGCGCCTTTTTTTATCGCCGGCTATCGCTGGATATTACCGCGGAAATAACATGCTATTAGCAAGGTTTATCTCCATTGCGATAAAATATCCAGTGATAGCGGCGAAACCCAGCTTTAACGCGAGAAATCCAGCGATAAAATCCTATCGCTAATTCTGGGGACTTAACCTTACAATCCACCTCCCATTGACTTTCATTGCTAAGTCATGTTTTTATCAGTTCTAAAAACAAGCGCTAATCGGGGTTAGCGCGCGTTTTTATCGCTACGCAGGTATTGCTAATAGGCGATAGGTATGTAGCGACTGTTTTCTGTCGCTTTTAGTTGGGAACGCCTACCTTGCATGTCATTAGCGATAATTATCGCTGACATGCAAGGCGATGTAAAACCCGGCCGCTATCGCCGGATAGCTGTCGCTAACGCCTGTTAGCGACAGCTTGCTAATAGGGCGTTAAAAATATCGCCGCTAAAGCGGCGATAAAGCCCTTGATAATATGCCCCAGAGTTATTCAAACAAAGTTGAAGACAGCTCAATTCTAATCTCAGATGTGCTCCAGATCGAACCAGTAATTCACTTTTTACTGTTAAAAGTGAAGTTGTGTTTAGCACTAAAAAATCGAACTCATTGGAAATCTTGAAATAAAAAGCATTTGTTCTTGCAGCTTGTGAAAGCCCCAGATAATCTTGTTAATTTTTTATATTTAAATGTCAATCGTAATGAGTGTGGCACCTACAGACCAATTTCCTTCCTCAATGTAGACACAATAATCTTCACTAAGATTGCTACCTTGAGATTGCAAAACTTGATGGGAGAGTTGGACAATCCCAACCAATCAGGCTTTATTCAGTAGCACTAAACTAGTCACAACACCACAAAGGTCCTTCACCTCCTTGATATGACCAACACCAGAAACAAACAATCTCTCCCGCTCACGCTGGACACAGAAACGGCATTTGACAAGGTTGACTGGGATTTGGTTTTATGTCAGATACATTGCGCGCAATGGGAATAGAACAGGAATTTTGGAATTGGCTGATTGCAGGAAATTTTAATCCATGGGCTAAAATCAGGATCAATGAACACTGCACCTGTTGGGTGGCCATAGATAGAGGTACCAGGCAGGGGTGCTCCCTGTCACCTCTCCTTTTTGCCTTAACACTTGAGCCCTTTGCTCAGTGCATTCGATCTAATCCCCCCACATCAAACAGATGAAATGTGACACCCATAACATACAATTGAATATATATGTAGATGAATTTCTGCTGTCAGTGACTGGCTCACAACAATCCCTCACAGAGATTATGGATGAACTTGAAACTTAACAGCGAGTATCTGGGTTTAAAATTAATGTCACTAAGTCTGAAATTCTTAATATCTTAGTTCCAAAAGAAAAGTGGAGGGCAACCGGTGTTTACTCCACTGAAATGGGCAGACTCAGTTAACTCATACCTAGGCCTGTCCCTAACAAACACCCTTGATAGGAAAAGAGCGATGAACCTCCAGCACCTGCGGAGAGTGGTAAAATCTGAGATGGACCACTGAAAACATTAGATGCTATCTCTTTTGGGTAAAATGGCTGCTTGTAAGATGTCTATCCTCCCGAGGATTCTCTATGTCTTTCTAACGCTCGTACTCCATATCCTGAAAGACTATAAATATGGCCTCTGTTCCTCATTTGTCTGGCAGGGAAGGAAAGAGAGGATAGTCAGATACCAGTGTTCACTTGGACAGTGTCAGGGAGTTTTGGTGGTACCTGATCTGGTCAACTACTATGCTGCAGCCCATCTGCACTTTCTGATCCACTGGACTAAAAAGGAAGCTGGGAAGGACTGGTGCAGGACTGATCACATCCTTGCAGCACTTCCACTATGGGAGGGTTCCTGGCTAAATAATATTAAAACATTTGCGTTGGTGAAAGATGAATGCTTTCCCCCATAGTTAGAGCATGCTGCTACCTGCAGTTGCGCCACTGGCTTCATAATCCTTCATAATCCTAGAATCAAACAGGAGGAGAGCAGAAACCTGACTCCTTTTGAGAAATATAAGTTGACTTGCACAGGAGACCAGCACACCACTTCTCGAATCTACGATATGCTGATCTCAGGAAAAGGAATTGCAGGTCACACTAGATCACACTAGATGAGGAGCAATGGGAGGAAATCCTCGCCAGTGCGAACAGCTGTGTGTCCTTTGGCGGGGGACAAGAGACTATGTTAAAAACTCTCTACAGATCACTACACCCCAGTGAGGCTGGCGCAGATGGGTATCGGGGGCAGAGGGAGTGCTGGAGAGGTTGTGGAGAGGATGGGACTCTGGCAGACATTTTTTGGTCAGGCCCTTCGATAAGGCCCTTTTGGAACTCAATGCTTAGGACAATAGAGGAAACCATAGGCTCGGAGTTGGCAAGTTGTTCTGAGGGGAAACTGCTTGGGCAAGCTGGCAGAGCCATCTACCCACTTCATGGCAAGAAGGGCCAGTTTATCTTCCCTCTCTTGCTGGAAGCAAAATAAACAATACTAGCACTCTGGGGTCAACAGGTGGCCCCCCACAGAGAACAAATGGAATGAACAACTCTGGTGACCACTGGTAATAGGGAAACTATCAAAATTGGCTTGAGCAATTATGTAAAAGGTGAACTTGAATGTTTTCATGTTCGTTTATATTGTTTATGATAATTAAATGTAATTGTTTAATGAAACATTAGTCTCAAAAACAATAAAATATTATTATTATTATTATTGTTGTTGTTGTTATTACACACATGTTTTGATTATACACATAAAAGCTATGTACAGTCGCACCCACTCTAACTAATACAATGATTTTATTGTGATTTTTTTCCATAGAGTTCTTATTAATGCTCTCTAATAATCTCTCTGGTGCAGGAGTGCAATATATAATTGTAAAAAAAATACATATTTGTTGTGCGCTATATCATATAAGTAGAGATAAAATCTGCTAGCTATGCCTTTTCTGCGCCACATCTATATTGCCAAGTTTCAAATGCAATGTGTTTTGTGTGTCACATGACTGTTTCAGGAACAAGTAATCTTGTGCGAGAGGCCACTTCTCAATGTGCACGTTCTGTAATGAGTAAGATGGACGAGGGGATGTTGAAGGACAATTGCTGGACAGTAATTGGTTCACATACCAATGCAATAACAATCAGTGGGTACTGTAAGAAAATGGGGTCTGGCCCATTTAGCCAATTTTTTTGCTCTTTGGACAACCAGGTTTTTAACTTTTTCTGTGAGTGAGTCGCAGTGAGTCTCACTCACTGTAAGCTCTGTCAAAATGGATTGTGAGTGCTAGCGGCCAGTGCCTGTCTATTAAAACCAGGCCTCCTGCTGCTTAGCTGGTATAACAGACTCTGGACTGGTTGCATATGAACACTTGATCACACACATGCATGTCTGTGGGCTGAGGGAGTAGGACTATTGTATAACTCAATCCAGTATCTGTGCCCAGTTAGCCTTTCGCAGAAGGGACCCTTCATTAATTCATGATAAACTTTGCAGGCTTTATTATGTGAGTAGGCATTCATAGGGTACATCTGTATGCTTTACTGGAAAGTCTGCTGTGCTTCATTGTATTGTACACTATGGGTTGAAGCTGCACTAAAGTACAGTTTCACCATAGTTAGGCCTAGAACTAGATTGCCACACCAAGTTCATGGTAAACAAGTATCCTGAGTGCAAATATCACATTGCTTTTTTTCTTCACTCCTTCTGGTACTTCACATTTTTCATTACTGGTGGAGCCAGTCCCAAAGTCAGATTTTGGCTCAGGATCACCCTGCTGAGCCAAGTTCATTACTCTGCTAGCCAAGGGGAAAGATCAAAATATTCCTCATAAAAAAGAGTTAGAAGTAAGCATGGGGACAATATCAGCATGTGCTGATGACCATTTCACACTGCACCAGGCCTTTGAAGGCTCATCTCAAAGAGAACAAAGGAGTGCAGCCAGGCGTCTGCAGCCAATCACAAGAAGGATTCTTCTTGCACATTCTGGAGAGATGGGACCAATCAGCTGTGTCAGTCAATGGAGTCAGGGGGATTTTAGATAAGTTTTGTGCAAACTCAAAGATTGAGGTATAAATCAAGCATGATATTACATTGGCTTTTTTCGTTCCACAGAATAAGCTCCCTGATGAAGGATCTTGTTAGGTCCCAAATGCATTGGGGACATGTTTAATATGTATCAGGAGGGAGAAACATGTGTGTCAAAGATGAATTTTGACAAATAAAGATATGCATGAAATACAGCAAACGTTTGGATTACTTACATTCAATGAATGGGAAGAATTGATAACCAAGAATTAAACAAACAGAAAGCAGGAGACAAAGATTGAAACCCATCAGGATCAATAAGTAGTCCTGGAGAGAGACACTATCCTCGGAAGGGTATAGTGCAAATAAACCTTATGGAGCAGCACCGACCATCAGAAGGTAACACCCTACTAGCACATAAGTAACTTATTCAAAGAACTATTACAGAGAAAAACAAGGAGTGCACCGATTATAATGATAAGATATCAGTGGCATGAGGCTCTCAGAGAGTTCTTCCACGAGATCACTTGAAGTCGGCATCTTGAAAGTTGCAAAATGCTGTGCAGGAGGGATGGGACAGGGATGCAGTGATGATGTTTCATCTTGGGTAGAGAACCCAAATCATACTATGAAATAAGTCTCTGTGTCCCTGTGTGCTCATAGGAGTTGTGAAAAAACCTTTAGAAAGAACTAAGTGGAACTGTGAAGTATTGTGTTCCTGCTCAATATGTGAGTTCGAAAGGGTTACGGCTTCACAATCAGCCTACAGAAGGTTGGTGTGTAGCCTTTGGTACCCAAGAAGACACATCTGAAAGGGTTTGGCATAGGGATTGCACTATTGTACCTGATGCATCATCAGTACGCAATGGTATCATTCTATTTTGTCCAGCTAGTCTTTGTTTTTGTGATGCTTTTGGGTAAGCATTAAAAATATCTTGTCCAAAGCAGGTACAGATACCAGCATGCCTAGCAATTTTCTTAAAACGTTGTCCTCCATTTTTGCTTTACTGTGCCACATGCATTATTTGAGGAGCATATGGAAGGTTGTATGTTTGAATTTAATGAAAAAATATTGTCCTGCCAAAATATTGGTGGCCAAAATATCAATTACCACAATTTCATGAAGATAGGTATTGGTATGTAAGTAGTGGTTTACTATTTTTTATTCCACATATAGTGCATCTTGAAGACACATATATCATCAAGGTACAATAATTAGATCACACTATTTTGTCAGGACAATATTACAAAAGCAATACTCTGGCACAATAACGTTTGCGATGACTCTAGAGATTGACTGGATAAACCCCAGAGAGAGGGGGTGTGGCAGAGGATGTAACTGTCTTTGGCTTAACTTTATAGGTATGATCAAACATGTGGGTTACCCAAACATGTTTGGGCTGATAATGAAGCAGGATCACTTGTCAAGAGTACATTTGCAGCCTTGTGAGGGATAAAAGTGTCACCTGCTTTACCAGACCCAAAGTGGTGGCTTCTTCTTAATACTCGGATGCGGGCCCAGGACCACGCCAGCAACTCTTACAATGGCAAGAAAAGGCCATGCCAACTCCATTCCAAACCACTCTTTTCTATAGGCCACGTCTGCTCCATAGATCTCAACACTGGCCCCAACCTCTACTTGTCCCTTCTTACTTATTGGCAGTAGCTGGTTCCTCGGGAGCATTGACAAACTTCCGGCACACAAAGGAAAAAAACACTCATCAGATTTTAGTTCCCTATATATGACGACAAGGACTTGCGAGAGTCAACCATTGAGAACTAGCTACCACCCTTGATTCTCTGCTTGAAGCTGAGATGCTAACCATAGGTGAAGAAAAGATCATTCATTTTTCAATGTATTTATACAATTACAACTGGTAAAAGAATGTAAACCCATTTTCAGAAGGGTAAGATAGCAGAACATGCAAGCAAACTCCTTTCCAGGATTCAGTAATTATTATTTTTCAGCAGTAATTTTTTTTATAATTTTGGTTTTCCCATTATTTTTTCAAAAAGTTCAAATCTGGGTTCTGTCAATGTTTGTAGACATTTCCACGAAACAAAGGGAGAAAAGTGCTTGTCTATGTTGTAAACTGCACTAATTCTACTTCAGCTTCAGTCTTTGTAAAGACAGGAAAACTATGTAGTAATTTCTTTTTTTTTTTAATTGAGCAGAATTATAACAAAAAACGGACATCCTCAAAAATCACAATGAATATAACTATTCATTACTCGTAAAATTGAATACTTCTTCTTATCTTACACCAGGAAATCAACCATTTTTTATAATTTCGTCCTTTGAAGGCGTAGTACTACCCCCTAACCAAATTGCAGATAATAAAGTGCAGTGCTATCAATTCTATACGAAGTCTATAAAAATAGTAAATTCCGATAAAGAGACTAATTCATTGGAATATTGGTTCATTTTGATTACTCCCCACAAAAAAAAACACTTACAATGATTCTAAATTATTGGGCCAATAGCTAGCCCTAGAGTACATATAAAACCCCCAAGCCCCCAACCACACAACTATCAGCACTAATCATACTATCTTATACATGATCAGATTATTAATTTTCATCTTAATACATAGTTATCTAATTCATAACATTTAAAACTCCTAGGGGGAGATTTACAAGCCCCTTGCGACACATATGCACCGCCGTTGCGTCACTTCTGTGACGCAGCGGCGGCGTAAACCATGCGCCACGTTGCGCCTTATTTACAACGTGACGCCCCAGGTTTCATGTGGGCGTTCCGTTGCAGGGTAGGCGTTCCGTCGCAGGAAAGCCTCGTAAAAGTGACGCAGTGAAATCTACAAGATTTCACGGAGTCACTTTTACGACGCTGCTGCGTCAAACCCTTACGCCTGCTTCAAGCAGGCGTAAGGAGTGACGCACCACGTTAGGTATGGGCGGCCCCTGTGCATTGCTGGAGTCGCGTCGCGCTTGCGACACGACTCCAGCAATGCGCCGCCCTTACGCCACAGGATGCGACACGCATCGGCCTATCCTTGCGCCACGGTGCGCCGCATTGTAAATGCGGCGCATCCGTGGTGGCGCAAGGAGAGAATTGCGTGTCACATCTATTCTGGCTCATCCCTGCTGATTTGCAGGGATGCGCCAGAACTTGTAAATCTGCCCCTTATTTCTTAATAAACCATTTATTATTACCTCTTGTCCCGAGGCAATGGACCTTAGAAGTTTAACATCTCTCTTCAAACTAAAGTGCTGTGCATTTAACTCCCCTAAAGTGCTTTTCTCATCTACCCCCCACTAGAATTTATCCACATCTTACTTCTGTGCCCCAAGACTTAAATTTCCATTTAGCTCTCCTTCCTCATTACCCCTACATGTGAGTAGCCATGAGATATTATCGAGTAAAGTGCAGTGCTTTCAACGATTCTACTAATATCATAATTATATTGTCTAAGTTAGAGTCACACTTGATCTACTTTATCCATATATTGCCAAACTGTTGAAAATCTTTTAATAGCACCTACCCTTTTTGCATAGGCTTCCTCAAATGTTTTTGTGCGTAGCATTTTTTATGCCAGTTTAGATAATCTGGGACTTTAGTTGTCCTCCAATTCTGAAGGATCAGGGACCGTGCTATTAAAGAGGATATTCCTATAAATGATTCCTCCCCTCTGGAAATTGAAGTATTTTGGGTCTGCCTTACTACCCCAAAAAGTGTTATCTCCGCCTCTGATTTTAATTTTCTCTGTAAACCACAGTTGAGGGCGGAGAACACTTTCTTCCAAAACTGGGTTAAAAGTGGACAGGTAAAAAGGATATGGAGCCATCCCCCCTGTCCCAGTTGATGGCAACGAAAGCACCTATCTTCTATTCTGTATGTATCTTATGTAAGGCTCTTGGTGAATAGTAGGCCATCCAACAGGATAAAAATGGAATTTTTTAAAAATTTGCTGCTCCTAATGCCTTATAGCTCTGCAACGAAATACTCTGCCACTCAAGCTCTGAGAAAGTGCAATGTGTTTCTTTAAAGATTTTATCTAAAAAGCTTGTTACTGTAGAACATTTCCTTTGGTTCCGCAAAAGTCTATACCAGTTTCCTACCCCCCTTAGCTTGGTTCTGTAGAGGGCTGCTAGTACAGGCCTTAAAGCGGAATCAGATAGAGAGCAATATTTTTTCAAAAGTTGCATAATCTGGAAAAATCCTAAAAAAGGGCTTACACTTCGTTCCACACCTAGCCTGGATCTCCTGTCATTTTAGAAACCTTCCCCCTACTATAAACTGGCCGAGTTCCCTAAAACCATTACTTTCCCAAAATCTTATCTGGCTATTCTGCATATACAGGCCCAAATTTTTACATTCTGTGAGCTTCAAATACTCATATCCCGCTGTCTGAGTCTTCATAGAATACAATACCCATAATCTGACTCCAAACTCCTGCAGTGTCTTATATCTAGTTTTCTTTGGGAGCTTGGCGGTCTTAATAAACACCGGAATCTGAGATTCTGCTTCTTGCACCATTTTATCCACGAAGAAACTATCTAGCGATGCCTTGCCGTCTAACATACGAGCCACTATATCCAAAAAAGTAGCTTCATAATAAGTTCGAACTTGGTGGAGTGCCATCCCCCCTTGACTAATGTCGAGTTGAAGTACTGGCAATTTGACCCTTGACGCCTATTTCCTCCAAATAAATTGACGAAACATTGCTTCCAGCTCCTTAAAATATGACACATTAATTCTTATCAGTACATTTGCAAAAAAGGAAAATTAATAATGGTAAGATAGACATTTTTATAAAAGCAACTCGACCGACCAATGTTAGCGGAAGAAGTGTCCATCTATCTAATAGGTTTCTGATCTTAATAACCATCACTCTGTAATTCAATTTAAAAAGTTCCTCATAACGGTTTGTAATATATATCCCCAGGTATCAAATTGGCTCGGGGGAGCAGGCTTACCGTTGCAGAAAACTCGGAAGAATTTGGTAGTCTGTATTAAGTAGCAGCATTTCGGTTTTATTATGATTGATTTTATATCCCCCGATAGATTCAAACTGCTCAAACTCTGTCAACATTATTTTTATATTATGCTCCTCAGGTCTAAGATAGAGAATAATATCATCTGCAAACAGTTTTAATTTGGGCATACCCTCTAATGGTGCTTTTATCTCCTGATTAGCCCTAATCCTAGCAGCAAGTGGTTCTATAAAAAAGGTAAACAATGCGGGGAATAGGGGACAACCCTGGCGAGTTCCTCGATTAATATTCACCTTCCCTGCTAAACGAGAATTTATAAAAACTTGAGCCTGTGCCCCTTGATATAGGTTTCCTAGCATATTAATTATTTGTATTGGGAACCCCAACCTTCTAAGACCATAAAAAAGAGCGTCCCAATTAACTAAATCAAATGCTTTTTCAGCATCAACCATCATTATTAAAACTGGTAGTTTGTTGGTGTTAAAAAAATAAAGTGCTTGAAATAAAAACCCAGTATTTGATGACATATATCTTCCAGAAACGAATCCCGTCTGATCTTTGTGTATTACCTTCTGCGCTAGTGGAGAAAATCGATTCGCCCAAATTTTCATTAGTATTTTATAGTCCACATTCAGCAAGCTAATCGGCCTATATGAGTTTATATTTTTAGGGCTCTTATCCTTTTTAACGAAGCTAACTAAGGTAAATTCTTTGAAGATAGATGGAACCTCGCCCCCACTTTCACAAAGTTAAAAGATCTAACAAAAAAGTACTAATTCTTCTGAAAATACTTTATAAAACTCGTCTGGAAGGCCATCGTTACCTGGGGCCTTCCCATCGGGCATTGAACCTAGGAGCCTCATTATTTCCGTAATTGTGATTTCAGCACTTATTTCCTCTGTCTGCTCAGTTGTTAACTGCGGAAGCTTAATACCTTCGAAATATTGATTTATCGCCTTGGTTGAAGCCATATATTGTGTTGCATACAGCTTGTGATAGTGGTCAAGAAATTTTTTTGCGATCTTTTCCTTATCGGTAACTCTGGTTCTTCCAATTGTGTTATTACTGCTTCCTCCTGCTTAACTCTGCTTGACCAAGCAAGCAGTTTCCCCACCATTGACGCGCTGCTGGAACGTCCATGAGCTAGTTATCTCTTCGAGAATAAAAAATTCTCTTAGCCCCTGCTTAGCTTTAACTAACCATTCCTCAGCGACAGAGCGCTGAATCGAACAGATATTTCTCTGCATTAAAGCAGTATCAACTGTCTGTTGTAGCGCAGCTATACGTATCCTCCGAGCTTTAGACGGCGAGGCCGAAAAATCTAACATCTGCTCCAGGAAATGTGGCCTTGAAGGCCCCCCAGACCGAAAATAAAGCTGCTGTGCTTTATTCTCCTGAAAGAATGTTTTTATCCATTTTTTCATATCCTCCACCCATTTGAGATTCGAGAGGAGGAGACGATCCATCTGCCACCTGGACTTCTCTCTCCTTGTTGCCTATATTATAATTCCAATTATTACCAATGAATGATCTGAGAATGAATTGGCCCCAATTTCTGCGCTTAAGCAATTAATATATCGAGGGATAAGAAAGAAATCAATTCGAGATGCTGACTGAAATCGGCGAGAGTAACAAGTAAATTGTGAGCTATCTCGATGAGCCCTACGCCATGGGTCTATTAAATGATAATCCTGTTTCATAAAATCGAATACTTTTTTAGTCTTAGGGCTTCAATTATTTTTTAGTTCTATTAGAGGTATCCCTTTTCAAGTCTTGAATAAAGTTAAAATCACGCCCTAGGATTATAGGACCCGCTACCCCTCTAACCAACTCATTAATCTTCTATTGGTGCGTAATAGTTTACAAAATTAAAAAGCGTCCCATTCACCCCGGCAGTAACCCAAATCCACCTCCCTTGGGGATTTCTCGAAACCTGAGAGATCTCCCAATCGATTCCCTTGCCCAAAGTAGATGGCAACCCCCCTTACTGCTAGCCCAGCAGAGGCAAAAAATGCCATCGAATAATATTTGGGGATAGAAAGTTTTCTTGTGTTTGTTTTTAAATGGGTTTCCTGAAGATATAAAATCTGGGGACAAAAGGAAGTTAGCCATCTAATCAATCCACCATATTTCTGCTTATTGGACACTCCATTTACATTAATCGAGATTATCCTTACTTTAAGATCCATTTCGCCTCAAGAATAAAAACCAGTAGCCAACCCATTTTTAACTTGAAGCGTCTCCAAAGAAAATGTATACATTGCTGTTGTATTAATATTAGTTATTCTCACCTCATGATTGCTCTTTCCTCTATAATTCTGCTCTTTTTTCATTATTGCCCAATACACTCCCTCCTCACCTCATCCTCCCTATCCCTCACCAACTCCCCATGTCCCCTCCAACCCTAGGCAATTGGGGAATAGCCCACCATACCCCCTGCCTCCCTCCCCTGGATTACCCCTACACTGGGTGCCATGGTATTGCACCCCAAAGTGACCTGTCCCCTCCCTCCTCATCTGATCAAATCAAAAAAGGAAAAGACTAATTCAAAAATAAAAGAAACGCCATCCCCGATTCGCTTTCCTTATCTACTTTTCGGTAGTACTTTTCTGTAACAGCTCCTGAGCCTCATCAATATTTGCAAACATATGAAATTTTCCTCGCACCAAGACTCGTAGCTTAGATTGCAGAGCTATAGCCGCCAGAGCCCCCTGTGCCTTAAACAAATACAGGAGTTTAACAAATTCCTTCCGACGTCGAGCCACTGCTGCTGACATGTCGGAGAAAATGCGGCAGTTAGGAACTTCGCAAGTTGAAAATTGTCTCTTTTGGATGGCTCTGGTCAATATCTGTTCTTTGACCCGAAAATCTGCAAAGTTCACTAATATTGTTCGCAGCAGCTTTGAGTTTGGATATGGCTGGGCTGGGACTCCATGTGCTCTCGTGAAAGTAAGATCTCCTGATAATTCTGGCAGCACATTGTCCTTGATAAATGTCTCAACCCATTGATGCACTTGTGATCCTTCGCAGCCTTCTGGAACCCTGACCAGCCGCAGGTTGGAGCGTCGTGAATGGTTTTCCAGCTCCTCCAGCTTACTTTCGAGTAAGATTTTCTGTTTTTTAAGGGAAGGAAGGGGCCCCAAAAAGGGCCCCAGGTGATTTTGCCTAGGGGGGGTAGTGCATGGGAGTCACATGTTGTGCCCCACTCTCCATGCACCTTCATGCGTGCAGTGTGTGCCATGCACGACATGGTGCATGTCACACATTGCACAGACGTGTAAAAGGTGCTGCACGACGGCGGCATCTGCTGCGGCCCTTCTTAATGACTGAGCCATCCTGCCGCGATGGGACCGCCAACCTCAGACCGCCAGCCAGGCAGTCCACTCATAATGCGGTGGTCTGAACACTGCAGGCACTGCGGTGTTCACCCGATCGCGGCATCGGCGGTTCAGCTGACGGACCGCTGATGTCTTAATGAGGCCCTCAGTGTAAAATATGCAACAAACAGCCAATTTGCTTTTGAAATAAAGAGATTAACAGTCCTAGCATATGTACCAGTCACAGAAGCAGCTATCCACTACAGCCTTCTCATAGAATCCAACTGCTACCAAACACACAAAAACCTACGGGCCTAATTTTGAGTTTGGCAGATGGGTTACTCCGTCAAAAATGTGATGGATATCCCGTCCACCTTATTATAAGTGCATTATTTCCCATGTCACCTGTAATGAGGAGGACAGGATATCCATCATGTTACGATGGAGTAACCTGCCCACCAAACTCTAAATCAGGCTCTAAATGCCCTAGTGGACTATTCTGAAGACACTTGGATTAGCAGACTGCACTGTTCCGACCACAGATGCCAACCCAAATTTCAAAGATCACAGTAGACCGTATATGACAGCACCATGACTTAACACGCCAAAGCCAACAACACAGTGAGAGGATGGGACAACTCCATCCATGCCACATTAGACTGAATCCACCCTAATCTATACCCATTTATATGAAACCAAAATAAGAACAAAGCTACCAAGAACTTAGAACAGAGTAATCTGTAACCCAAATTAAACCTAAACATGCAAAAGAATTAAGAAGTATAAGAAATTATACAATGCAAGGTAAAAATCTTTACAAATAACAAAAGACTACACTACCTGGCAAGCATAGCAAAAACAACAGTATAAACCACCTCACAATCAAACTTTCTTTCATTACAATCCAACAGGAACCAGCAAACACACCAAAACATATCTATTTATAAATACTACTTAAATTATCTTTATTAATCATTTTAACTTAGAAATATAATTAGAACACTATCCAGTAAGACTGAAAAATAAAATGAATATAATATTAATAATAAATTAGTAAATAAATATACCACAAGCATTTTTTAACATATACATACAATACACATAATTTAAAATAATATCACAAAAAATAACTTTAACAATATAAAAAATCTTCCCACCCAAAATAAAAAAAAAAAGTCAACTTACTGTTTTGTAATGGATGTCCATTATCCTCCACTAGTCCACAAAAAACAAATCCACAAAAATAGGCAAAAGTAACACAAGAATGAATGCAAAAATGAAACAACCAAAAAATAAATTCACAATTTTAATCCACAATCACCGGAAACCTTAAAAAATCTGAAAACATTTAATTTAAAATATGTTCCTTGAGCACCGAAAAATAAAAGGAAATTAAAAAGTCATCTTGGTTAAAATGTAACCAAAATATTTTCCTTTACAAAAAAAAAAACTCTCCAAAGGTAAGGTAAGGAAATGCTTGTATTCCAACCATAAAAGCACAACAAACCACTCAACACTACAAAACATACAATTATTTAATAAATACTATTTATTTTTTCTAATCCTTTCTACTACACATTTTCCATTATGTTGTGCATTAAAAGGATAATATATATTATACCCACTACAATGTAAAGTATTTGGGGGAAGTTGTGGGACATTAATGGGGTCAGATTTCCTATTCTCACTCCAGTCTAAACTATTTTGGGGAAGGCATTGGACATTGAAAGGGTCATATTTAATTTTCCCCTCCATTCTAAGCAACTTTGGGGAAGGTGATGACATTAAAGGGGTAAGATTGACTATTCGCAGAACATGAAGGACAATAGAGATGTTACATATACTACTGTACTACCACTCAAAACTATGCTACATTAAGGCTGATGTACTTAACAAAGACTTGAGACTTTATAAACATATATTAAATATTAACTATATATAAATACATAAAATAATTGAATTTCCATCAAATAATATTTAATAAATGTGTATCTTTTAAATTAAAATTGTAATAAGTTGTATATAAAATTACATTATTTTCCCTCAGTTTAAAAAATGGAATATTTTCGTAATTGCTAAAATAAAAATGTTAATTTGCCAAAATTTGTAAAAAAATATGAGTATGACATATTGTTAATTATATTCCAATATAAATAGAGTAAACAAAGTACAACAGCCAGTTTTGAATTTTTCAATATAACAAAATTTAAAAAGTATATACTACAAATTATTAAACAATATTAATAACATAATTATATTTAATATTTTAATATAACATTGAAATTAATTACACCATCTACATAAACTAATAAACATACCAATAGCACAATTTAAGACAAACACAAAAATATAACAAATTAACCTATCTAAAATATAATAATTCATATTTGTAAAGCGAGAACATATCACCCCTTAAGGGTTTCAAGGCTCTGGGGGCTGTGGGGGAGATTTAGTGAGCTGTTGCTCAGAGTCACATGGTACTGAGCTGAGCTGTCACTGGCGCCAGGGATTGAACTGTGAGCCTTGAGCTCCGGAGGCATCTGCTCTTGTTGGTGCCGCACACCTCTCCCCATTTCAAAAATTTTGTTTTAAAAATGTTACACTTATACATAATTTTATTTTTACATATGTATTTTGAAAATCTCCCCACCTTTCCCCCATAAACCCAACATCCCGCTGCTAAAAAAATTACTTAAAAATTGAAAAGATATATTCAAAAATGTTTTTAATAATGTTCTGAAATTATACATTTACTTCAACTCTTCTATAAAAAAAATAACCAAATTACAAACAAATATAAAGCATTCCAACATAAAAAAAACCACAAAAAATTACAATAGCATTACAAAAATATCAAAACAAATATTATTTACAACAATATTTTAACCAATACTTTTAACAACAATATTAAAAACAACACTACAATATTATATTCTTACCTGCAATATTCTTTAGATTAAATTTTGGTATCGCGATTTTTTTTAAACTCAATATTTTGTCCAAACACCGGCCAATCTCCAACATACCATCCACACTAAACGTACTTGAAAAACCTGCAACCATACAGGTACAACACCATATCAACAGCCAAATGGAGTGATAGAGACGGATCAAAAACCAAAGCGACCTGAGGATTGGCAGTCAGGATTCGAGCCAAATAGAGTAATAGAGAGGGCCCTTCTAGACAGTCACAGAATTATACTGAAAAGGTTGGTGCCCACTATTTGACGTTTTTCATCTTTCTATCAGACAGCCAAGCTCAGATAAGCATCGGGGAAATATCTTGATGCCCTGGTCTACTGCTTTATGGTGCACCACAGAGTTCTTACCTTTCTCCACTAGTTTTTAGTAATTAGATCCCTCTGCTTCATGATCTACTCTGTTACCATCATTACGAGTAGGCTCTGAGCAGGTGGAAACTATCAGCAGGGGTGCCAGTGAAGAGTGGAGGGAGTGGGGTAGGTCAAGCAGGTCTCCAGGACACACTTGTGCCTGTCTGGAGGGAGCACTGTCTGCTTCCACCAGACTGTGGTAGGGGGCAGCAGGAGCTGGGCAAGGCTGCTGCCCGCAAGCTCTGCCCTGCAGGATTAGTAACAGACCTAGGGGCCGATTCCGATCTCGGTCGGAGGCGCACCCAATACTATTCGGTCGGGAAAAAAGCCATGCGAAAGCCAGTTTCCCGACCGATCCGTACAGCACACCGAACGAGCAAGTACGATGCGCACAACAGCAAAAATTCCGGCCGAGCCGTACTCACCCAAACCAGGTCCTGTTCTCCGACCGAGGCGAATCCGGAAACGCCGAATCGAGTCGCACGGAAGGGAAAATGCAGCCCCGTCCGGCCGGACAAGTACGATGCGCTTTCCGTACGCGCCGAACCCGTCGCTACGCACGGCACGTCAAAGCATCCGGGAGAGGCGCACATAAGCTCCGAATCGCGCCACAACACGATCCACGGCTACGAGACGAACACAGCACAGACGAGGACGACGCGAAGCGACGAGGACGAAGCGAAGCGACGAGGACGAAGCCAAGCGACGAGGACGACGCGAAGCAACGAGAAGGACGAACGACACGAACCAACCATGAATCCCTTCGTCCCGATCATACCAATATTCTACATCTACTACCGGAACAGGCACGGACGCGTACGGCGCAGAAGGTAAGTCAGACACCAACCACAAAACACATACAACACGTACACGACACATCACACACATACACGGGGAATCTGAATATACTTGCAACAGCAGCACCATAGGGGCGGGATGCCCATCACCAATGCCACATATGCACACAGGGGCCTGAATGCGCGCCACCACCCCAACCCAGGGGGGCAGGATGCCCACCACTACTACCACCCTCACCCAGGGGGCAGGATGCCCACCACTACTACCACCCTTAGCCAGGGGGCAGGATGCCCACCACTACTACCACCCTCACCCAGGGGGCAGGATGCCCACCACTACTACCACCCTTAGCCAGGGGGCAGGATGCCTACCACTACTACCACCCTTAGCCAGGGGGCAGGATGCCCACCACTACTACCACCCTCACCCAGGGGGCAGGATGCCCACCACTACTACCACCCTCACCCAGGGGGCAGGATGCCCACCACTACTACCACCCTTAGCCAGGGGGCAGGATGCCCACCACTACTACCACCCTCACCCAGGGGGCAGGATGCCCACCACTACTACCACCCTTAGCCAGGGGGCAGGATGCCCACCACTACTACCACCCTTAGCCAGGGGGCTGGATGCCTACCACTACTACCACCCTTAGCCAGGGGGCAGGATGCCTACCACTACTACCACCCTCACCCAGGGGGCAGGATGCCCACCACTACTACCACCCTTAGCCAGGGGGCAGGAAGCCTACCACTACTACCACCCTTAGCCAGGGGGCTGGATGCCTACCACTACTACCACCCCCACTCATAGGATGGACAATGCATGACACAACAAGCACACCACAACCTAGGGAATGCAAGATTAAGACATCCCCCACCACCATGACAAGCGTGTGAGCAGGCTGTGTCAAATGCCTACAACACCGAACATGACATTGAACATACAATGTGACCCCCTAGCACATGTGCCACACATATATGTGTGTGGCACCCACAATGCAAGCAGCCCATGACCATTGTGGCAATGGGGCCTAAACCCCCATCATCACAGTGACCAAAAGGCAAGTGTGGGGTCCATAGCTGAAGCACATTTTGACCATTGTGGCAATGGGGTCTAAACCCCATCATCACAGTGACCAAAAGGCAAGTGTGGGGTCCATAGCTGAAGCACATTTTGACCATTGTGGCAATGGGGTCTAAACCCCCATCATCACAGTGACCAAAAGGCAAGTGTGGGGTCCATAGCTGAAGCACATTTTGACCATTGTGGCAATGGGGTCTAAACCCCCATCATCACAGTGACCAAAAGGTAAGTGTGGGGTCCATAGCTGAAGCACATTTTGACCATTGTGGCAATGGGGTCTAAACCCCCATCATCACAGTGACCAAAAGGTAAGTGTGGGGTCCATAGCTGAAGCACATTTTGACCATTGTGGCAATGGGGTCTACACCCTCATCATCACAGTGACCAAAAGGTAATTGTTAACAAAGAAAGAGCTGCAACTGCCAAACTGCATGGATCATTCCTGGTCACAGAACCAAAAACTCATCTGTGGCAAAGTAGTGTATGTGTCCCATTGCAACATAAATTGGGGGAGCCAAATACTGCAGTGCAAATGAAACATTCCTTTGGCCATGTGCAGACAAACAACACCCATGGGGGCTGAGACCGTCAACAGTCATCAATGACACAATGACAGAAGTGACCATCAGAATGCAGAACCACATATTTGCACCAATGGGCACACAAATGCAGATACCCTGTGGAGACAGCAGATGTGAGGTGAACAGATACCATACCATGGCAGCAATGGGACACACAAACCATGATCACTGTGCTGACCGATGACCTAGGAGTCCCAGGGACAGCAGGGGAAACACACCAAACAACATACAGCCAATGGCACACCCAAGATATGCCAATGCAGTGGTGCAGATGCACAAACACAAACAGGCAGACCAACACTGTCATCATACACAGCAGGTGAGGGGTGGGGGTGCCAGTGTCCCCAGGCAACAACACAACACATGAGGAGAGCTGAATACCAATCATACAGATGTGCATACACTGCCACACTAAGCTAACTCATGGATCCAAATCCCCTATGTGGGCAAGCAGGCATTGACAGGTGAGAGGGAGCACAAAACACACATGTCACACAGGCACGTAGGAACAACAACTGACACAGCAAGTCACAGACACACCACAGCACCACCCCCAGGGCCCCCACAATGTGGTGACCCTGGGCTGAAGAAAAATACCACTGTGATGACAAAGCTAAATGTCGTTCACACTGTGAACCACAGTCAGGTGTCCTGAGCAACTAACTACCATCACACCTACACAAGCACAAATCAATCAGCATGGCCAGTAAGCCAAGGCCAACATGGAGGCAGGGGACTAGCCGGGCAACAACTCTCATCTGCACACACTCAACACCACACCCCTCGACCTCCAACAATGTGCAGCAGTGAAGTACACATGCACTGGTGACATTGCACATGCACCCATGACTATTCCAGGGTGGTGGGTGGGAACCAAGGTGTAGAAACACATCACACATGGACACTCAACAAGACTCCTGAATGTCTGACACACTGCACACTACTCTGTACATGGACATGACGGCAATACCACACCGACCAATGGGATCCCAGCCACAGTCACACACCAATGAAGAAGCCAAGGTCACCCACAAAGAACACACATAGACAACAACCAACATTGCAGCCCGGACCCTAAGGAGTGCCAGCAGTCACACACACAACGTGTCACAATCACTGAAAGATAACACAAACTGGAAATCACATGACAGGGGCAAACAACAAGTGCCAAAGGGAAACCTGACTGTGACCCATCTGCGTCAGCACACAAACTCTGCCCTGACAGCAAACACACCTATGGGTGACACCCTGATGACCAGTAATGTGCCATGCACCCACATCACAGAGAACACAGGGAGAAGACTTTGGGGAACATAGCTCAAGTCAGCAAGCATCACAAACAGGTACAACACTAGGGATCACAGCATGCGCAGATGAATGGAAGTGAACACACAGACATGCACATACAACACACACCTTGGGCGCAGGCAATGTCACACGTGTACACACTGCCATGAGGGGACTCCACTCCTGTGTGAGGAAAGCTGTGCCATATGTTGCCTCAGTAGGGCCCCATCATGTCAGCTGAGCACTTGGTCACACAATCAACAATTAGCACCAAATGAGGGCTCCCATCACATCAGCCTGGTCATGGATGTGCCAACGGAATCATCAGCACAGATCCAACACACTTGTATAGCAATGTTGCACTGACTACACGGATGAGTCCCTCCCCATTGATGCCCAAACCTGCATGTCCACTGGAGATGGCAACACGGTCAGGGAAGTAGACAAATGCAACGATGGCAGGCACAACAGATGTGCAGGGGTGGAAGCCACAGATATGAAATTGCCAATGTAAGTAGGAAACCCATTGCCAAATACTGAACACATGACACCCTCAGATGCTGCTATTGATGACATGGATACACCACATGATAGGACACATTCCCCCTGGACCACATGGGTTCCTGCACAGTAACACTTCATAATCATGAGACCAGATATCACCATCACTGCAGCAAGGGCATGGTTAGCTGCACCAACAACATGTACATCTGAAGCATGAGCACTAGAGAAAAGAAAGTTGCTTTATTCAGCATATGTGTTGAGGCCAAACGAAGTCCTGAAAAAGAGCAAAGGCCAATGGCCAGTCCATTGTCAAAGTTCAAACAGGGTGACACTGGCAGATGTCACCCTACGCATGCCTGCACAATACCAGGGACAATCCACTAGGAGGGGCAACCGGGGGGCAGGCCAGGCACCGCAGGGACAGGATCAGGGCTCACCAGGGGAGTCAGGGAAGGGGTGGTGGGTGCAGGAGAGCCACTGACAACTGCAGTGGAGGTGTCTGACATGGTGTGTGCCGGCACAACTGGGGGCATGACACAGATGTCGTGGGTGCCGGCACAACTGCAGTGGACCCTGCAGATGGGGTGGACAGGTCCGCCACTGCAGTGCCCAAGTCAGACAGGGCGGTAGTGGACTCCACTGCAGTGCCTACCTCCAGGGGAGGAGAATGGGGAACAGGCAAGGTGGGTTGGACAGAGGGGGGACACCCTCACCACATCAGTGGCACAGACAAGCGCAGCGGGGGTGTGGTGCTGGGAGAGCAAGTGGCAGGGGAGAAGGCCGGAGCATCTTGGGGATGGTATATCTGTGGGTGGGGGAACCTGGGGCAGGGTGTGGTGGGGGCACCTGTGCAGTGGGGGCCTGAGGGATGGAGGACGGAGACCTTGTGCCTGAGCTGCAGGGTGGTGGCGGGGTCTTGCTCTTAGCACTCCGGGGGACTTGCGGGTGGGGGCCTCAGTCCGTCTGCGCCTGGGGGAGGGTGTCCGGGGGCGAGGGGCACTCTGCTCCGTGTGGGTGGGCTTCCTCTTCCCCGGGATGCTGGAGCAGCTTCATCGGTGGGGAAGAGGCCGAGGTCACAGAGGAAGAGCTGCTGTGACTTTGGGGTTGCAGGTGAGGCAAGGGAGGGTGCTTTGGAGGGAGAGGGAACTGAGGACTGCGCAGTGCATGTGGATGCGTGTGTGTGTTCCAGGGCCCCATCCCCTGTGAGTCTGGCTTCAGTCCCCTGAATGTGCGTGCGTGTGCGTTTTGTCATTGGCGTGTGTGTCAGTGTGCTGGATGTGTGTGTGCTGGTGTGTGCCTGTGCCAGTGTGTGTGTGCCTGGGATGGGTAAGGTGCTGGGGAGTGTGGATGGAGCAGAGGCAGGAGGGGTGAGGGACCGTTTGAGGAGGGACACTGCTGCCGTCAGGGAGGAGTCCATGGACCTATTGCCCCTCTGTAGGTCAGACATGCCCGATGAGATGCCCTCCATGAACGACACCAGCTGAGTCAACAGCGCGGTGTGCGCATGGAGGACACTCAGCATGGCTGTCTGCCCTACATGGAGCTGGCGAAGGAGGTACACAGACTCCTCACTCAGGGCAGCAGGGGACACAGGGGCAGGGGGTGCGGTGCCTGGCCCAAAGGAGACACGCTCCCGGACATGGGAGCCTCCACGGACCTGGGGAATGGGAGCCGATGGGAGGGCGGTGGTGGTGCTGGTGGTGGCGGGGACAGCAACACTAGCTGGGGTGTGGTGGCTGCTGACACCCGCCTCCACAAGGGAGTCATCCTCCGAGTTGCTCTGGTCCTCAGCTGAGGTGGATGCTGCTGAGGACTCCTCGGTGTGGCTCCCCTCGCCCTCCGTGCCACTGGGTCCCTCCGACCACTCCTCGGCTGCTGACCCAGTCTGGCTCTCCGGCTCCTCCTGGTCCGTGGAGCTGTCCCCTTCCGTGGCCGTGGATGTATCTGCAAACAATGGGGAAACAGACAGACATCAGTCACCTGCACCAAACGCACACACCACTGTGAGCACAGCACATTACAGAGCAAGCCCTGGCATCATTAGTTGTACATTGCTAAAAGTGCCCTAATTGAACAGGAGAAGTCAATTGTCAGTCTGATGCCAAGCATGGCACTCACATCCCACATGGCCTTGCACCCATCTGTCTGGTGTCTGTTGGATTGCAACACCCCAGTGTTGACACATGCACCAAGTACACAGTAGTTGGACAGTGCAGAGGACACGGTGTGGACACATCACAGCTCTTGCCACTGAGTCAGTACAGGTTTACGGATGTAAGGGATGCCCAGAGTCAAATAGGAAATGCATGTGATGCATACCAGCGACAGACACCATGATGCACCCATGTCCTGATAGCCAGCGCCACTATGGTGTGCATGTAGCACATGTCACTCCCCTGCAGGATCACCAATCAGTAGACACATGCCATGGCGGAGGCATGACTGCAAAGTCATACATCACTGTCTCAGTGATGTATGACTTTGCAGCCAGACTAACAACACTCTGCACTGTGTCACAATAGTAGGTCATGGGGAATGCAAGTCCTGGAGCTGCACAAGTGCACATGTACATCCCCCCCACAACACATCCTCTTAACCCTCATCTGTCCAGGTCATACCTATTGGACATATGGGAGACCTGTGACACTACCCTCTGAACCTGAGCCCCTCACACTCTGCTGTGCATGGGGAACAGCTGCCTGAACTTCACATTTACATGCCCCAGTCTGCATGGGCAGCTGATCAGACACCTATGTGTCACACAAGTATCGTCTCCTATGGTCACATCTCCAGTGGCATGCTGAGCCCCTACCAAGAAACTCCACAGCAGTCCTGGCGACTAATCCACAGCACACTGACACAGAGGCAGACACCTGAGGGGTCAAATCACTGTGCACAATGTGTCCTCTGATACACGGGAGTGGGAGTACAGAGTGTATTGTATGGCCTGGAGTAGGCATGACTGTCCAGCCCCACATGAATGAGGGATGAGCCCTGGACTGTAGGCAGCTGGCTAAGTATGTGTGACACACGTCATATACATACTCCTGGGGCCCAAACATTGTTCCCACCCGCAGCATGGGTGTGTGCCAGGTACCCCAGCCACATGTGGTGGATCAGCTCAGCAATTGGACCACAGATCAAAGTAACACGCTGAATACATGTCAGAATACAGGCATTGTGTAAGCAATGGACCCACCCATGATGCCCACCACAGAGTCAGGGAAACAGATGCTGTCTCCCACCTTGAGTCAAGCAAACTGCAAGGACACAGTCCTAAGTGACAGAATTCCCTGCATGTAAGGGCCACACCTGGGTATCAGATGAGGAGTGGGCAGTGCACAATAGAGGGACATGGCTCCTGGACAACATGACTGCTGTACTGTGGCAGTTCAACCTGGCCCGAGGAGGGCACATAACATGTTAGACAGAGTACACAGTGCAGTCTTTGACTCACCCCTCCTTGCTGCTCTCTGGCCTTCAGCTGCCCATCCAGGTCTGGAAAGACCACCGCCAGGATCCTGAGCATGTGGGGGTCAGGGTCCGTGTTCCGCCCCTCCTGCGAGGAGGCGACAGCTTCAGCTGGACCCGTGCAATCCTCCGGGTCCAGCCCCGAAGGTCCTGCCACCTCTTTTGGCAGTTGCGGATCCGGCGCTTGTAGACCCCCACGGACCGGACAGCCCGGACGATGTCCTTCCAGATCTCATGCTTCCGATGGGCAGAAGCCTGTCAGGATGACAAAGTGATAAGGCCATTACTACACATGCAACATATCCGTGCATGACACAGTTGCATATACATGTCGCAATCACAGGGGCACATGGTGTACCCAGGCAGTGCACGGCTGCCCATGGACAGTTTTCCAGAAGTCACTACATGGTATCATAGCATGGGGAGTAAAACCCTGTTCAGAAGCACTGTCACTGCACCATACCTGTCCAGTGCAAGTCACTACACACTATGGGGGTGACAACTACTCAGTGAGCCTGCTAGCCAGTGGTGTGCTGACTCTCAGCCTTGCTAGTCAGACAAAATGCACATTCAGAAAGGCAGTGCACAGAACACTCACCTGCTCCCCTGGTGTCCCATACAGCTTGCTGTACTGTGGAAGTAGGCTGTCCAGCAGGGCCTGGTTCTCTTCAAGGCTGAAGGCTGGGGCTCTCTCCACAGTACGTGCCATTGCAGGGTCCAGAGGGGCAGAGACAGCAGCAGTGCAGTGGCAGATGTCAGTCCTGGAGCATGTAGTGCAGGCAAGTGGGCTCTCAGGGGAACATGCAGCAATATATATGTGCTGGAGAGGCAGATACTGTCCCTTGTGTCCAAAGTGATAGGTCCAAGTCGTTTGCATCTTCTGAATCTGGCCAATCCATGGAATAGCAGCACCAAAACACGCCCACAGCATCCTTCAAAATTTCAACTTCATGACATACATGATTTTGCAACATTGTTGTGGGTGACCAACTGATTTTCCAGCAACCGACTCGTTCGAATATTCGAAACGCGTCCGTTGCCAGGCAAGCCCATTGTCAATGGGTGCGCACCGATCGGTCCATTGAGGTACAACGCGCACAGGGGTACAACGCGTACCCGCACACATTGAATGCAATGGGCCGGCCGGAGGCACCGATCGGTCCATTGCAGTACAACGCGCACAGGGGTACAACGCGTACCCGCACATTGAATGCAATGGGCCGGCCGGAGGCACCGATCGGTCCATTGCTGTTCAACGCGCACAGGGGTACAACGCGTACCCGCACACATTGAATGCAATGGGCCGGCCGGAGGCACCGATCGGTCCATTGCAGTACAACGCGCACAGGGGTACAACGCGTACCCGCACACATTGAATGCAATGGGCCGGCCGGAGGCACCGATCGGTCCATTGCAGTACAACGCGCACAGGGGTACAACGCGTACCCGCACACATTGAATGCAATGGGCCGGCCGGAGGCACCGATCGGTCCATTGCTGTTCAACGCGCACAGGGGTACAACGCGTACCCGCACACATTGAATGCAATGGGCCGGCCGGAGGCACCGATCGGTCCATTGCTGTTCAACGCGCACAGGGGTACAACGCGTACCCGCACACATTGAATGCAATGGGCCGGCCGGAGGCACCGATCGGTCCATTGCAGTACAACGCGCACAGGGGTACAACGCGTACCCGCACACATTGAATGCAATGGGCCGGCCGGAGGCACCGATCGGTCCATTGCAGTACAACGCGCACAGGGGTACAACGCGTACCCGCACACATTGAATGCAATGGGCCGGCCGGAGGCACCGATCGGTCCATTGCAGTACAACGCGCACAGGGGTACAACGCGTACCCGCACACATTGAATGCAATGGGCCGGCCGGAGGCACCGATCGGTCCATTGCTGTTCAACGCATCACTGTACATGTGACTGGCATATGTCAGCATGCCTGTCTCAGATGGACATATGCCAGCCACAGATAGCTCCCAGGGAGTGAGGGGCACACCTACATCACGACAGCCTGTCCAAACCTTATCATAAGGCATGTAAGGCTGCATTTCCTCATGTGTGTATGTTGGTGTACATTTTGTCCTGTGGGTGTCACCTGTGGGCAGCCACCCCCAGGCTGTGCACGTGTTAATGGGGACAGGTTCCTGGGTGTTACGTGTACGTGACCACTGTGATGTGCAACTGTTCATATCTGTGCATGTGCCATGGTCACATTTCACAGTGGTGTTTGTGTATGTCATGTCACATACCCCGTGAGTCCCATGTGGGACGGTATGTTTGAGCCAGGGTGTCCCAGTGGCACAATAGTGATGGCCCTCCACAGTCTTTGTGCATGTAGTGTTTACAATGTCTCTGATTTCATGTGCACAATGGGAGACAGTCTCCACATCCACGTTGTGTGTGCATGGACTCTGATGTTGTGCGTGTGTGTCACAGACGTCCATGGCTCTCCTGCCATGGCAAGTGTGGCCACTACCTGTGGGGGTCATGTTTGTTTTGTTGTGGTGTACACATGATACTCCAGGTGATGCCAGTGTCCATGTGGCATTACAGGGTCCCTGGGAATGTGCCTGTCGTTGAGCTGTGGTGCCTGGGGCACATCTGTCCTCACATGTCACTGGGGGGTGACTGTGACACAGCATCATGATATCCAATGGGCCAACCTGGGACAAATTGATGCCACCTGTAGGACCGTGTTGACAGATGTTGGCCATGTATGTACCATACATGTCGTTCCGGTACTGCACACTTCATGTAGTTGTGCCTCATGATGATGTATGTTGGGATCTTGAGTGTGTTCAATGCCGCATATGTGGGGTGACTGACGATCTTGCTTACTTCTCCTCTGCACTGCAGGGCTCCTGCTGTCCATCGGCCATTCCCAGACCTGGCAACGATGGTGGAACGGGACAGCATCCGACGGTACCGCTTCACCAGGCAGCTGATTGAGGATTTGGCAGTGCAGTTGTCCCCACATTTGCAGCCTGGCCGGCCGTATCCTACAGCGCTGACCCCCAAGGTGAAGGTGATGGCAGCCCTACACTTCTTTGCCACCGGTACCTTCCAACATACTGTGGCGTCTGCTGGTGGGATGTCACAGACCATGTTCAGCCGTGTGCTCCGCGATTTCTTGGCGGCAATGTTGCTCTTCCTGAACCGGTACATCTATTTCCCTAGACTGCGACGACTCACTGACGTGAAGAGTGACTTTTATGCCCTGGGGAGGATGCCGCATGTCATTGGCTCCATTGATGGGACACATGTGGCTTTGGTACCACCACAGGCCCAGGAGCAGGCCTACAGGAACCGCAAGCACTACCACTCGGTCAATGCACTGGTGGTGTGTCTTGCAGACATGACCATCACACACGTGTGTGCCCGTTTCCCTGGTTCAGCACACGATGCCTTTGTGATGAGGAGTAGTCGCATCCCCAGGTTGATGGCACAGATGCAGAACCAGCGTGCCTGGCTTGTCGGTGTGTACTGACTTTGTGCCATTGTGTGTGATCTGATCTGTAGTATTCCGCCCACTTTTCCAAGTCAGCTGATGTGCACTTGTCTGTCCGTAGGTGACTCGGGATACCCCAACATGCCGTGGTTGCTGACACCCCTCAGGAACCCTGTGACACCTGCCCAGATGCGCTACAATGAGGCACATGGTCGGACCAGGAGAGTGATTGAGCGGACCTTTGGTCTCCTGAAGAGCCGCTTCCGCTGCCTGGACAAGACCGGAGGGTCCCTCCCATATGCCCCTGCGAAAGTGTGCAAGATTATCATCGTCTGCTGCATGCTCCACAACCTGGCAGTGCGGAAGGAGTTGCCTCTCATCCAGGATGACGATGACCAACATCCGCCACCTGTGGAGGATCCTGGCCTGGAACACGATGCCAGTGACGATGATGATGATGATGGTGATGGTGATGTCCGCACACAGCTCATCACCAACTTCTTTAGCTGAATGTGAGTATCCTGAGGTGTCATGTCAATGATGTGAGTTGGCATGATGTGTGGGTGGTGCTCTGGTGCTGTTGGAGTGTGTCCATGGGCTACTTGACTGGATGTGTGTTGCGATGTGTGCTTACAGGTGGGCTGTACTCCCCAACAGTGTTCACATGCTAACTTGGTTCTGGGTGGGTATCTTGTAACATGTATTGTGCATGAGTTTTGCTGTTCTGTCCTGTACTCCATTGCTTTTGACTGTGTGTCATTTCTGTCCTTCACAGGGTACTTTCAGATTCGTTTGGTCAACTGTGTCCACCGACGACGTGATTGCACATCCAGGCTGGTAGCTGTTGTGTCCCTACAGGTGATGTGCGCCACACCCATGGACTTCCTTCTGTCTACAGTTGTTGACTGTGTGCCCGCTACCAGGTGGGGTTACCTTGCATCTGTAGTGGTTACGGCATGTTGCTACTGTGTAATAAACCTGTGCTTCACTTAGTGATGTGCGTTGTCTGTGGTCACACATTTGACTGCCATTTGCTTACTGCACCTGTGGGCTACTTGACTACAACTGGGAATGGGTGTGGTGTCTGTGCATTGCACCGTCTTCCCTGGCAACATCAGTGTAGGCAATGAGTCAGATGGCCTAGGTGTGTATGTGTTGTGTAGCCCTGGTGGTGTGTCTCCCTCATATGTGTCACGTTGCCTGTACTCACATGCCTGTGTTGTCCTTGCTGTTGCAGTTCGCATACACAGTGTAATTTTGTTGTTCATCATCCCCATAACAGCACCCACGTTGGAATCACGACAGAGGCAAGTATGGTGTATTATTGTGTTTATTGTGATACATCTGTGATAATAGTGCATAGGATGGATTGTGCTGTACATGAATCTTGCAATCCCAAGTTCCTAGATGAATAGAAAGTCCAGGTAGACAGGATCCCCAGTATCGGGGCCACAGTTGTCTGACACATTGTTCCAACTTGTACTCCCCATGCAATGTGTGGGAGTAGTGTTGCCATCAACAGGGTGAACAGTCTGTGCACAAAGGCGAAAATCCAGAACAGGTTCAGGCTTCCTGGGAGTTGCGCTTGGCCATCAGCCTCTCACTTTCCCCTCCTCGGACGACCCCTCTTCTTGGGGGGCCCTCAAGTGCAGGCTGCTGCGGTGCAGGGGACTCTCCGCCAGAGTCCTCCTCCCTCCCTGTGGCAGTTGCAGTTTGTTCGGTACCAGATGTTGTTGGCACACAGGGAGGTGTGGACTGGTTGCTGTTCATCTGGCGGAGGCATTGTAAAATGTCCCTGTGCACCGCCGTCATCTCATGTAGTACATCCCACTTGGACTCCACGCGGGTCATGTGGGAGTCCACACGTGACATGTGGGAGTCCACACGTGACATGTGTGACTCCACATGGGACATGTGGGAGTCCAAGCGGGCATGATGGGCAGCCTGCTGCTGTTTGATGTCTCTGAGGAGCCCCACTACCTGGCTGAGCTCTCCGGTGCTGGACTGGTACGCATCAGCTATGCGTACCAGTTGTGGGTCTTCATGCACACCAGCAACGTCTGCAAGCAGCGACCTCTGTCTCCCACCCCTCCCACCACCCCTGCTGACATGTGCAGTGTGTGCAGTTGCACGCACAGATAACCCTGGTCCACCTCGGGGTTGGTGGTGGTGGTGGTGTCCATGGCCCCAGGTTGGTCCAGGGTCACTGCGCTGGTGTTGTTCCTTATTCTGTCCATGTCGGCAGGGATGGTATTCGTGGTGACAGTCGTTGGAGGGGTGGGTGCAGGGGGTGCAGCTGGTGGACCTGCTGGTGCTGCAGCTGGTGGTCCTGCTGGTGCAGCATGTTGACTTGCACCGGATGTGCCAGGTTGTTCTTCATCGTCCGAGGAGGACAGAGGCTGTACGACGCCAGTGAGCTCGGCATCCTCTTGAGCCTGGGACTGGGACTCCTCAGCGTCTGCTGCTGTGTCCCTATCATCACCTGTTTTTGGGAGACACAAACAATGTATGTCATGTTTCTGCAGGCATCAGTGGTTGACACACCTGACAGTTGTGACTGTGCCTCGGGGTGCGGGCCTGTACATTGTATTGTCCTAAGTCGTCACAGTCAGGGGTTGATATTGGTGTGGCACATTGTCCTGCATTATTTGGGCATTTCTATGTATTCTCTGGGGTGTGAACATGGTCTGCATTGATTGTGTTTGGTTGACAGCCAGACCTCCTTCCCACCCACCCACCCACCCAGTCAGTTATCCCACCATGGAACGTGCTTGCATTGCAGGGAGTGTAAGTTGTCTCTCAGGATGTCAGTCAGAGGTGTCCTGCTGTTTGTTGGTGCACAGTTGGCAGCAGGGCCTTGTGCTCCCCACAGCAGTAGCCAGTGTCAGCCATCTTGTGAGTCCTTCTCCACTCCCTGTGATGTGAGCATGGTTCAGGGTGGTGTTGATGGGACAGTTGTGAGGCTGAGCAATGTCTGTGACTACCACTCCCATCATGCTATTGCCTCCACCCCCTTCCCAGCATGCCCATGCTTCCTTCCTTTTGACTCTGCTTCCCTGTGGGGTGGGCTGGCTGTGCTGACAGGATGGCTGGGAGTGTTGTCCTGGCAGTTGTTTGGCTAAGAGTCCCAAGAGTGTCCCTGTGCTTCACACAACATAACCCAGGGTGGTGGTGCTTTGTGGGATCTTGTGTTAGGATGGAGGGCATTGCATTGTACCAGGTGGGTACTGTGGAGTTTGTGTTGGGGGGGTGTGAGGGGAGGTGCTGGTGACTATGGTCAGTGCTGCAAGTCCCCCTTCCCACCCAGCCAGCCAGCCAGATATCCCACCATGGAACGTGCTTGCATTGCAGGGAGTGTAAGTTGTCTCTCAGGATGTCAGTCAGTGGTGTCCTGCTGTTTGTTGGTGCACAGTTGGCAGCAGGGCCTTGTGCTCCCCACAGCAGTAGCCAGTGTCAGCCATCTTGTGAGTCCTTCTCCACTCCCTGTGATGTGAGCATGGTTCAGGGTGGTGTTGATGGGACAGTTGTGGGGGGGCAATATGTGTGACTGCGACTCCCATGATGCTATTGGCTACACTGACTTGGCCAGCATACACAGAATTCCTTCCTTTGAGTGGTCTTCACTGTGTGTTGGTGTTGTTGTGGTGGCTACATGTGTGGATGTGTGTGTTAGTTCTATTTGTGCCACTGCCTAGCTGTAGTTGTGGTTGTGTTTGTACATGTGTTGGCACAGTTGGATGTGACTTTTTTGATGGCATGTGTTGTGTTTATCTGACTGACATACACATTTTGGGATGATTCTGTTCTAGTTGCTGTGTAATTGCTATGAGTGCATGGTTTGACTCTCCCTTGACAGTGATGTGTGTGTTTTGTGGCAGTTTATTGTGTACATTTGTTGTGTACTCACCAGGCTCTGGGATGTCCTCTAGTCCATATACGCTCACTGGCGGAAGGATGGCCCGCACCTTCTCCTCCCAGGGCCTGAGGTATACTGGCTTGGCAGGAGGGCCACTGCCGGTGTATTGGCTCAGGTGGTAGTCTTTCTTGAGCAGCTCCCGGACCCTCCTGCGCACGTCATACCACCTGTTCTGGATGTCGGTCTTTGTGCGCCGACATGGTGATTGGGCGTTCACCCTGTTGATGATCCTCTCCCACATCTTGGTTTTCTGCGACATGGGGGTCTGTTGGACCAGAGTGCCAAACAGCTGTGGCTCCACCCTGAGGATCTCGTCTACCATGACTTCCAATTCACTATCTAGGAACTTGGGATTCTTCTTGGGGGGCATGGTGATGGGTGGTGATAGTGGGTGATGTGTGTGTTGGTGTGCAGGTGAGGGTGTGTGGGTGTGTGTTGTGCTGGGTGTATGTGAGGTAGGTATTTGTTGGTGTGCTGCTGGTGTGTGGCTTGTGTGAGGGATGAGCTGTGGGTGTGTGGTTGCTTTCTCTTGGGTGCTGGCAGTGGAATGGCATTTGCAAAGGCTCATGGTAGTGATTTGTGTCCTTTATATAGGTGGAGTTGTTGGTGTGTCTTTGTTCTCTGTCCCCACCCCCAGTATTTATTGGCTTGGTAATTGCTTGTTTGGCCTTTTTTGGTTGATTTTTCCTTTGTGCTGTTTGTGTATGTTGGAAACGTTCTTGTGACCGAGTCGGACCCTGCATTGGTCTCGTACGGTGTTTTCCGTTTCGTTCACGCTGTGTTTGTGCAGTTTTGTATGCTGCGTACGCGTCGGTCGCGGTGTATTGTGTTGCTTCGGCTCGGTTTTGTATGCGTGTCGGTCGTGCGGCTTGTCCTCCGTCCGACTCGGTCGTGTTTTCGCGCCTTGCATCGTACTTTGCAGGTTGGAGTTGGCGGGTACGATTCGGTCGGATTTGTTCCGGGTGCGTGTCGGTCGGTTGGATTCGCGTGTTTTCCGGCCGGATTGCTATTTTCCGAGCGGCTCGGTCGGTCGGCTTGGTTTCCTGACGTGTCGGTCGGATTTATCGCGGCTTGCATCGTACTTGGCGTGTCGGGCGCCACTGGTACGTGTCGGTCGGTATTTTTCCGGATCCGAGTCGGTCGGTGCTTTTCCGGCCCGAATCGGAATCGACCCCTTGGTGTCACTGGGCTGGGAATTATTGGGTTCAAAGTTTTTTGACAATAAGTCCGGGCCCAAATGCACTTGTAATGGGGATTTGTAATATTTCAAACAGAGTTATTGCTGTGGGAAAATCTATACTCATAATGAGTGCCTGTGTGTGGAAGGTAGTCCAATAAGGCCACCGTCATACAGCCAGCATTTCTTTTGTCCTGAAAAGCTACTGACTTTACATTGTTTAGGTGACTTTCGAATAATACAAGGGTGGATGAAGTAGAACTGTCTAAGGGCCATAATACGAATTTGGCAGTCCCACAGCGGTGTGGGACCGCCAAACCTGTGGTTGGACAGCCCACCCCCCACCAAATCAGAAGTTTTCTCCTGGTCTGGTGGGTGGTCCAGTGGCAGTCTGAGAGCGGTGGTCTGTCAGGCTAATTAAATAGCCTAACAGGTAGACCACCACTCTCGGAGTGTCGCCTGCATCTTCCTGCATGATGTGGCATACATGCCACATCGTGGAGGATCTGGGGGTGCAGATTTACAGGGGGCGCAGCATGTGCCCCCATGCATGCACCCCGGGCCTAGAGGCACAAGGGAGCCCTATAGGGAGGCCTTTGTTGCCTCACCGCCACCCTTTTCATGGCGGTGTGACTACCATGAAAAGGGTGGTGGTGAGCAACTCAAAATATGCCGCTGCAGCACAGCTAGCATATTTTGGCCTCACACCACTGCCAGACCACCACGGCGGTAGCAGTGGTTCAGTGGCTGTCTGAATGCCACACTTATAATACTGCGGGTGGTCCCAGAGTGTGGCAGTGGTCCGGCAGCCACCGCAACTACTGCGACCCCATTGACTGCCGTCGTCGTAAGAAGGCCCTAAGTCTAAATGCCACTAAAACAGAGTGATATGTGGGCACATGCAATACTGCAATTTAGAGAAGTGGCATAAAACTTTCTGACCAAAACCTACTGTTCAGAATAATCTTCTGTATTTTCAGAGTTTTCATAGTGCATCTTTAAAAGTGGATCTACCTTCTTCACAATTTAAGATATTGAAATTCATCATTTCAGATGAGGCAATACTTGAAATAGAGAATGAAAAAATGTTTAAGTTCAGAGAAATGGGTTAACCAGAGGATGTGAATACAAAAGCAAGAGAGAAAGCATCTGCATTAAATAGAAATTTGCCATTAACACCAACAGAGAAAATAAAGAAAAATAAACGTTTTTATTGAAATCTATTTGACAGAGACCCCCTAGCAGATCATAAGAAAAACTGGACATTTATAAAAGTGGCATAGGACTTCAATGGTCTTTTTGACAATACAACCTCTTCCACATATAAGAGAAGCAGAAACCTAAGGGACATTCTAATAAACATTTGGAAGAGAATCACAAATAAAAAATTCAGGTTAGTACCCGAAAGAACAGACTCTTTTTCAAGTTTAATGTGGTTGCTGTCCAACAGCATAACTAATGGAACCTAGGTATCACATTGGTCTACAGGCGAATAAATCTAAGGAAGTAACCGAGATGGATCATTGAAACATGTATCTACTTAAAAGTACAAGTGGAAAGTTCTACACTGGAAACACAATATGAAAATACAACTCAATGAGCACAAATGCAATATTCATACACATCAAACAAAATCACAATAGCTATTCATTTCATGAAACTAAACACAGTGTAAGTCAACTGAGTTTCCAGGACAGAAATATTTAAGTCAGTATATATATTGGATAAATGATTTGGATGAAACCACTCCAAAGAGTCTTAATGGCAAAGTGGATTTTAGTTGTTTTTCATAAAGAAACCGTAGAGTTTTCCTGGCTGTATTTGCTACAGACTACAATAAATATAGAACTGTCTCCTTGAGGGAAATGTTCATGTGATCCACCTAAACCTCATATAGCATTATGCTGGATTGACAGTGGAAAAGAGGCAGGAGTAGGGCTTGCCACACTTTGATCCTACATTTGTTTGTAAATTACACCGTCCTTTGAAGGTGGTAAGTAAAGCACTGGCTGTTTTTGATGTAAGAACTGTGGTGCATCCAGAATGGGCACAACAATTTATGCTGTTTCATTCTGTTGTTTATTTTATTTTCAAATGTGAATATATTTGAGATACTAGAGTATTCACCTAAAGAAGATTCATAATAAGACATAAGGCATGAAATATGATGAGACTTTTTGCTCCTAATGTGAAATACAATAGACAGTATAATTGGGAAGACGGGAACCAAGAACCAAACAGAGGTTACACATGCCGTTCAGCGTGTTTGCAATTCGTCTGGAGAAAGTTCTTGAGTATTGAAGCACTTGTCATATATAATAAGTTAAAGATTTATTTTGAAACTTTAACAAACAGAGAATTGCTTTAGAATTGTGAGGTAGTTCTGACTGGAAGTGCCCCACCAGTTATGTTTGTTTTCACTCCAGTCAGGTGCATCCCCACTACACTGACTCTATTGGATTGTCTGACTTTACATGTTCAAATATATGCTAAATAGGCTAAGAGCTAGGGAATATTTATTAAAAAAGGTTAAGAGTAACTGAAAAACGTGGAACGTGGATGCCTGTCCTACAGCCAATCTGATGTCAAGCAATGTTATGGAAGGGATGTAGTAACAAGTGAAGTAGTGAGAGACGATGTAGTAACAACATACAGGGACCCTATGAACATATCCAATCTAAAACATATACATTACGCTACAGTAATAATGTGTTCAAATATGTGCACAAAGATGCAAGTGCATTTAGAGTTGATTACCTGTAACCAGCCACTGCGGCATCTCCCGATGTCACCTCAATATCGCCTGTCAACATTTTGAACGTGGTTGTCTTGCCAGCACCATTCACTCCAAGGAGGCCGAAACACTAAATAAAAGGACAAAAAGTGGAACTTGTAATAATTTATCATACGCAGTCTTTCAGCTAATCAGAATAGATTTTCATAGGATAGGCTGAATTCAAGGACACAGACCTATCATTGCCAACATAAGCTAGGAAGGTCGACATAAGTACAAAGATGAGGTGAACTGTCAATGGGGAGTTAAGATGTTAGGCGGAGACATACATACTCCAAAGCACTGGGTCGTATCCACTTGCCATCTGACTTCTTGGAATGTTTGTCTTTCACTATTACACTCAACTTGTTCCAGATCTTCTGACATGGTTCTTTCTCTGTTCTCTCACTCCAAGACTGGTACAGATATAGGATCAGCATGGTTCATTTACCCATGGCATCTCAATGGCTGTCTATCAATGAAGAAGGCTAGCAGAGTAGAGCCCACTTCCCCAGGCTTTCCCGTGGTAACAGACCTCAAAATTCCAGTCTGGAAAGAGATGGCCGGTGTCACTTTCAATAATTTCTCCCAATCATATCCATGTGTAGGAGAGCTGCTACTGTATAATAAAAGCAACAGCCAGCTGCAACATGTCCATAGCATGGGAGATCAGTACTTGATTTGTTGAAAAACAAGTGCAGGCGTCAAGCGTTTTCCTTGGGAGCCTGCCGTCAGCGCTATTGAATGAAACGGTTGAAAAATAACAAGGATGCCTAGTCTTGATTTCGCTTCATGCTCCTTTCTTCCAGTGCACTACACTCCCTGTCTCTTCATCCTACTCTTGGAGGTTTTTTGTCATCTCTGCTTTCACTTTTTGTCATTGTTTTTCTATCATTCTCTTTCTTTCTCTGCATTCTGTTTGTGTGCCTCATGCTCTTGGTCAAAGCTTGTTGATGAAAAAAAAGGACTTGTTCCTAAGAATGAGTGCCGGTGCACACCAACTGCCCAGCACAAATTCAGCACTGTGGAAGATCCATGCAGTGAGACCATAGCCGGATTATGTCTTCTTCATAATAGTTGTACTTCCTGCGTTGCTTTTTCTCATAATATGCAACAACAAATTTCACCCAGACACTTGTCCTACCAAAAAGGTTTTCCCAGAAAAATGCCTGCAAAGACATGGTCAAGAAGCACCTTTGTGATACTTATCATGTACTAATGCCATAATGCCTTCCGTTCTGACATAAGTATGGAGAGCTTTATCATTCAAGGAAACACTGAGAGGTATGACCCGAGTGTCACTGAGGAATCAAGAGCTGTGTGACTGATACTGCGTCTGAGTAGATGAGGTTTGTATACTGTCGATATGAGTTAGTGGAGGATGTTTGAGTGACTCCCATTGTGAATGAATGTAGGAAGGGTTTTGTGACTCCTGTTATGAGAAGACGGAGAACTGCATAACTGATTCTGAGTATGTGGAAATCTGTGTGAGTTGCATTGTGATTGAGTGAATGAAGAGTTATTTCACTCTCAATATAATAAGAGAGTAGATGGAGGGCTGTGAGACTCTTTATATGGAAGCGGACATAGTCCATGTGATGCCTTTTTTTAATGATTGTCTGGAGGGATATGATTCCCAATGGGATTTAGTAGAGAGAGGGCAGTGTAACTTCCAATTGCCAGTAGTTGGGCTAAGAATTGTATTTTTTCATTTCATGAACATTTTTATCTAATTCATAAAAGACTACCGATTAGCAGCAGATTGGTCACCGACACACGCTGTGTATCAGAATATCAAATTCAAAAATATTGACCTACGTAAATACTGACTACTATCATATTGTCGATGTGATTATATAGGTTAAGTATAGGTTTACTATTCTTGACTCCACATCTACGTACCTTTCGTCAAGGATTATAAATGTGGAGTTAAGAGTAGTAAATCTGTATTTAACTCTTTATACTTACCTTCACGTCTCACAGGTAGCCGATATTCTGGAGTCAATATTTTTGTAAGTTGATATTAAAAACTTGGTATTGTGGTAGTACACCATACACAGAAGTCCATTGACAATGTTCCAACCTTCTATAGATACAATACTTCATTACTACATGCCTACACATACACTGCAATTCCCACATCATAGGAGTCAAAGCTCTTTTCATACTTTCCCTCCTAAAGCTGATTGGAGTTCTAAGGTCCCCATGTCAACTACCATATCACACTATCTTTCTTTGTTAAGAAAAAGGCAGTGGTCAGAAACATAGTGTAATATTTCCTTTCTCCCACCTTAGGCTATCACTGAGAAGACATAGTTTGGGCAAGGAATCATAAACCCAAAAAGTCCCATCGCTAAATTTAATCCCTTCTTCTAGAATTCCTGGATGTCTGCACAACTCCATGCCACATAAAAGAAATCTGCCCTCTGTTTTTAGCACCTGAGGCATTCATTAGGTGTTTGAGCCTTTAATCTTTGTAATCAATGAAAACAAGGGGAACCCAAGTATCACTAGGGACCTGGGGTCCTCAAGTATTTTTAAAAACAATGGTCCTTAATACATGAGAGATCAAAGTAATAAACAAGTATTTTCATTTATTGGATTATGTATATAAATATACAATGACTGCCAGTAACCAAGACCTGCTTGGTGCTCTTTTGAGTGCAATACACACTAGTAAGTAAAGTGATCAACATATGTATCACGTACACAAGAACACACCCTTTTTAATGCAAATACAACAATAAAAATAGGGTCTGTGTTATAAGTCAATGACGTTTCAACCCCTTAACAAGATATTGACTCATCATCCGGACTTGGAGAATGTCAAGCCCAAGGGGGAAGCAGACAGATAATTGAACCACACTGAAAAGGGTGGGTAAGGGTGCTTCCAGACACCAGAAGGAGGCAGGGGAATTGCCAGTACTGATGGAAAGTTCTGCAGGAAATAATTAGGCAAGGCAGGCGGATAACTTGGAAAAATCACCCAGAAACTTAGAAATAGGGATGAATGTCTCGAAAGAGGAAGACAGCAGAGCTAGCACAATGGAGCCCTACGTGGGACAGGTATGCCCAGACGTGGGTCCTGTGCACACTGTGCCACTGGAACCAAGCTATGCCCAGCTGATGAGCCATAATAAGGGTGAAATCAGTCCTGGGTTGCTTGTGTTCTGGTTCAGGGAGGGCCTGGCTTGGCAGTTCGGACTGGACTGTTCCCATTGAGGCAGGATCAAAACTGATTTGCATATGGCTGTATCCAAATTGAAGTGGAACGGTGTGCAAAACAACAATGGACTGGGATGCGGCCTCGAGTAATTACCAGTGGCGGAGATTAATTCAAGCGTTCAATTCATTACTTTTTTGTATGGTTCAGTGTGATGCCCAAGTGGGATGGGTATGCCCAACCGTGGGTCCTGTGCACACTGTTCCACTGGAACTAAGCTATACCTGGCTTATGAGCCATAATAAGGGTGAAACTGGTATTGGGTTGCTTGTGTTCTGGTTCAGGGAGGGCCTAGGGATGGACTGGGATGCAGCCCGAGTAATAACCAGTGGCTGAGATTAATTCAAGCTTCCATCCATCACTTTTTTGTATACTTCAGTATGCTCATAAGTGAGAAAAAGATTCACCGGAGAAGTGCCCTGAAAAGCAAAGATAGATTAGATCACCTCTGGGTGAAAACGCCACTTGTAATAGGCAAGATGGTGGTGATTGAGATTGTCTGCTCACACATTCAGCGAGCCCACTAGGTGGTTCCTGATCTGCCACACATCATGAGCCTTAGCCCAATACCCTAACCTCAGTGCTTCCAGACACTGGGAATGTGAGTCCACACCACCTAGCCTGTTGGTGTACTACATTGTGGTCTAGTTGCCTTATTTATAGGATTTGAACCAACTGATCTCAGAAGGTGGACATGAGCAGGTAGAGTGCCTGGCGGATTCACACAAAACTTGAGTAGTTTTATATGAGACCTTCGCCCCAAGGAAAATGAATGGCCTCTGATCTCCTGAAAATCAAGATGAACCCCCCCCCCCACCAAGGAAGGAGGCATTGGTCACAATCGTGACCACCTTGGGCAGAGGGCATAATGGCTTCCAACACGTGATGCACAAGTTACTAACTTGTGTAACGATATATCTGTAAGAGACAGTAGTTAGTGACAGATTCCTTACCTTAGAATAGATTCCTTACCTTAGAATATCCCCAGGCGTCAGGCTGGATCCGGAAAGTTTTGCGTAGCAGTACCCTTGCGCGTCGGTAGGCGGCGTCGTGCGGCTCCGCGTCCGTCGTCGGCGTCGTGATCGCCGGGATGACGTCGCGGGCAGTACTAGGCGCCGCCCCTGCGCGCTGACGTCAGTTCTGTACACGACTTTCCGCGCCAGGAACGCAGAGCCATGCAAGAAGCTGACATAGGTGTCTGAAAAATACTAGGGCCCTGAAAGGGATGTCCTTAACCCTAGAAATCAGTTCGCAGAACGGGGAGGATGGGTGGGGCGGTAAGGAATCTGTCACTAACTACTGTCTCTTACAGATATATCGTTACACAAGTTAGTAACTTGTGCATCTGAAAGAGACACGTTAGTGACAGATTCCTTACCTTAGAATAGATACCCCAGCAATACCAACCCCGGTGGTGGGTCTGCGAACAAAGATCAGACAAGGAAGTCCTGGAGGACAGAACGGCCAAAGAAGCCGTCCCTCCGGACCTGACTGTCAAGGCAGTAATGTTTTGTAAACGTGTGCAGCGAGGCCCACGTAGCTGCCTGACAAATAACGGGCAGCGGAACACCGCGGCCCAAGGCCGTGGTAGCAGCTGTTGCCCTGGTGGAATGGGCACGCAGCCCAACAGGAGGCTCCTTCTTAGCCAAAGAATAGCAGGTCTTGATGCACAAGGTAACCCAGCGGGAGATGGTTCGTTTGTGCACCGCCCGACCTTTTTGGCGCCCACGTAGCCAACAAAGAGCTGGTCATCCACCCGGAAGTGTTTTGTGCGGTCGATATAGAAGGAGAGCGCACGTTTTGGGTCCAGACGGTGGAGCCTCTCTTCCTCTCTGGAAGGATGCGGAGGCGGAAAGAAGGTAGGCAAAGTGATGGTCTGCCCAATGTGAAAGGCAGTAACCACCTTTGGCAAGAAGGACGGACGCGTCCGAAGAACAACCTTGTCTGGATGAACAGACAGAAAGGGAGGTTTGCAAGATAAAGCCTGGAGCTCACTCACCCGCCGAGCGGAGGTGATGGCCACCAGAAAGGCTGTCTTTAGAGTCAAAAGACGAAGAGGACAGTTATGCAGAGGCTCAAAGGGAGCGCACATTAAAAGGTAAGAACCAAGTTCAAGTCCCACTGAGGCATCACAAACGGAACAGGAGGGAAAAGGTGTATAATGCCTTTAAGAAACCTGTTAACAACAGGGGACTTGAAAAGGGAGGGCTGATCAGGGAGCCTGAGGAAGGCCGAGATAGCACAGAGATAACCCTTGATGGTACCCAGGGCAGAACCCTGTTGGGCCAGAGAGAGAAGGAACAGAAGGACCTCAGAAAGAGGGGCAGAAAGGGGATTCACAGCCTTTGCTGTGCACCATGCCACAATTTGTTCCACCTGCAGGCGTATACCACCTTAGTGGAGGGACGCCTGGCTGCCAGAATCACATCACAAACTTCGGGAGGCAAGTCGAAAGGAATCAACTGCCGCCGCTCAATCTCCATGCAAGCAGGTGTAGACTGGACAGGTTCGGGTGGAGGACCGTCCCCTGCTGCTGCGACAGAAGATCCTCCCGAAGAGGCAGACGGATCGGGGGATCTATGCTCATATTGAGTAGCTCGGGATACCAAACTCTTCGAGCCCAGTCCGGAGCCACAAGAATGACTTGGGCCCGGTCGTGCTGAATCTTCTTCAACACTCTGGGTAGAAGTGGTATAGGCGGAAAGGCGTACAACAGACCGCAACTCCACTCGTGACGAAAGCGTCGCCGAGCGAGTGCCGCCTTGGAAATTCCAACGCGCAGAACTGATGACATTGCGCGTTCTCTTCGGTGGCGAATAGATCTAACCAAGGCCCTCCCCATTGTAGAAAGAGTCCTTGCGCCACTTCCGAGTGAAGACGCCATTCGTGATCCATCATGCACCTGCGGCTGAGTTCGTCCGCCCTGGCGTTCAGGGAACCTGCCAGGTGTTGAACCATCAGGAACATGCCCTGATGTTCCAGCCATGTCCAGAGGCGCAGAGCCTCCTGACAAAGGGTGGAAGACCCCACCCCGCCTTGTTTGTTGCAGTACCACATGGCGGTGGTGTTGTCTGTGAACACCTGCACTACCTTCCCTTTGACAGAGGGAAGGAATGCCTTGAGTGCAAGCCGGATCGCCCGGAGCTCCAGAATGTTGATATGGAGCCGGGACTCCGCCGGAGACCAGAGGCCTCTGATCTCCGCCTCTCCCATGTGACCGCCCCATCCCAGAAGGGACGCGTCCGTCACAACTGTGTGCTCTGGCTGGGGAAGGGAGAGGGATCTGCCCATGACCCATTGCCGGTTCGAGAGCCACCACTGCAACTGTCTTGCAGTCCCCTCCGAGATCTGGACGTGATCGGACAGGTTGCCCTGGTGCTGCGCCCACTGGAACTTCAGGTCCCACTGCAGAGCCCGCATATGCCATCTGGCATGATTGACCAGCAGGATGCAGGAGGCCATGAGGCCCAGCAGCCTCAGGGTCATCCGTACCGAAACCCAGGATAAAGGCTGAAAGATCGGAATCATAGCCTGAATATCCCGGACTCGCCGTTCGGGAGGATAGGCCCGAAACTGTGTCGTGTCCAGAACCGCTCCGATGAAAAGGAGCTGTGGAGAAGGAATCAGATGCGACTTCGGCACATTGATGGAGAACCCCAGCGAGTGCAGGAGTTCGGCCGTAGTCTGGAGGTGGGAGACGACTGCCTGGGACGAGCCCGCCTTCAGCAACCAGTCGTCGAGGTAGGGGAAGACTGAAACCCCTGCCCGGCGCAGATGAGCTGCGACCACCGCCATCACTTTCGTGAACACCCGAGGGGCACTGGTAAGGCCAAAGGGAGCACGGTGAACTGAAAATGCTCGGGGCCTACCGTGAACCGAAGGTAACGCCGGTGGGCCGGCAGGACGGGGATGTGGAAATATGCGTCCTGCAAGTCCAACGCTACCAACCAGTCTCCAGGGTCGAGGGCAGTCAAGACCTGAGCTAGGGTGAGCATCTTGAACTTCTCCTTCCGGAGGAAGCGATTGACGTTCCGGAGGTCCAAGATAGGACGCATGTCCTCCTTGTCCTTTTGGGCACCAGAAAGTAGTGGGAGTAGCAACCACGCCCTACTTCTGGGGTCGGAACATGCTCGATGGCCCTCTTGGTCAAGAGGGCCGTGACTTCCTTCTGTAGAAGCACCAAGTGATCCCCTGACATGCGGTGGAATTGAGGTGGCATGGCTGGGGGGTGGTCTCGAAGGGGAGGGAGTAGCCCCTTCGGACAATGTCCAAGACCCACCTGTCCGAGGTGATGGTGCGCCAGTGGGGAAGGTGATGGCGGACCCTGCCCCCTACTGGCGTGCCGTGCACCTGAAAGGAGGGACTAGGAGGGCTTGGAGGCCGCGGACGGGTTGGAGGTGGTGGCCTGACCCGCACGCTGGTTGCCCGATCCGCCACGGCGGAATCCACGTCCTCGGCCACGCGAAGACGCCTGCTGCGCGGGCCGGTGGCTGGGCTGCTGACGTGAAGGGCGCCCCTACCGTGGCCACGATAGGGGCGAAAAGCAGAAGTCAGCGGAGGGCGTGTAGCAGAAAGGCCCAGGGACTTGGCAGTAGCCCGTGAGTCCTTAAAGCGCTCCAACGCATGGTCTGCTTTGGACCCAAAAGACCGACTCCATCAAAGGGCATGTCCATGAGAGTATTCTGGACATCCCCTGAAAAACCAGTGGTTCTCAGCCAGGCGTGGCGTCTGAGCGCCACCGTCGTTGCAATAGACCTGCCCAGCGAGTCGGCGGTATCAAGGCCACAACGAATGGTGAATTTAGCCGCATCCCTTCCTTCCGCAATGGCGCGGGAAAGCAGTGTCTGGACCTCCTCAGGACACTGGGGCAAAACATCCGCCACCGAATCCCACAGGGAGTGGGTATATCGGCCCAAAAGACAAGCGGTGTTAACTGACCGCAAGCCAGCACTGGAGGAAGAAAAACCCTTCTTCCCAAACTGATCCAGGCGTTTGGATTCCCTATCCGGAGGGGCGGTAGGGAAGGCGGTTTGGGAAGCGGAGGCTTGGACAACCAAGCTCTCAGGAGTGGGGTGGACAGAGAGAAACAGGGGGTCGCCCGGAGCTGGGCGATGGCGTCGTGACACGTTCCGATCCACAGGAGCCCCTGTGTTGGGCTTGGACCAGGCGCCCAAAAGAACGTCAGTGAGGGCGTCGTTAAACGGCAGCACAGTCTCCGCAGAGGAGGCTGCCGGCTGAAGCACCTCTGTCAAGATGTTAGGCTTGACCGTCAAGGTAGGAAGTTGGAGACGTAAGGCCCCAGCTGCCCTACGCAACACCGTACCAAAATTGGCTCCCTCCTCCTTAGCCACGGGAGGAGACAGCATGCCAGTGTCAGGGGAAGTATCCAGACCACTGGCCTCCCCTAGACTCTCTGTCCAGTCCTGATCGTACTGACAGTGTCGTGTCAGAGGGTCATCAGACCCCTCCCAGTCCAACTGGTCCTCCTCTGGTTCAAAATAAGGAGGAGGAGGGACATTTGGGACCCAAGGTCCCATCGGCGCCGGAGCCGGCGTCGAGCGATGTCGCTCCGGGTCCATGTCCGGAGCCGGAAGGAACTGGGGGACGACGCCGCCCGGAGCCCAGGGCGGCGTTGAGAACGGCACCGGAGACATCGGCGCCGGCGGAGGTGTCGTTAGGTCGACCGGCGTCGATGGGGGTTGTGGAGCCGGGATCGAGGCCGGGGCCGGAGCCGGGATCGAGGCTGGAGGCACGGGCGACGCCGGGGCCGGAGCCGTCGGCGGCGCCGGAGCAACCCCATCAGGGCCCGCGGGGCCCGAAGGCGCACCGGAGGGGCCTGAAGGCCCGAAGAGGCGGGCCATGGCCGACAGGAATTCCTGTACTTTGGCCGGATCCGCCCCCGAACCCGGGAAGGGCGGGTATGGCGGGGGCGACTCCACAGGCATGTCCGGGGCCGCGGGGACGGTGCCGGGAGGGGCCTCAGCCGAGTCGCGAGACCGGCGAGGCGAAGTCCTAGAGCGATGATGCTTTTTGGACTTTTGTGCTTCGACTTACCGGACGAAGAAGACTTCGACGCCGACGACCGGTGTGGACTCCGCGATCGACCCCTGGACCTCTCACGCGACCGGGGCTTCCGCGGAGCCGAATGCCGGGCCTCGAGGAGCTTTCGAGACCGCTCTCGCAAAGCTTTCGGGTGGAGGGCCTGGCAGTCGGTACAAGACGCCGTGTCGTGGCCTCGGCCGAGGCAGAAGAGACACTCCCAATGCGGGTCGGTGACGGACATCATCCGCGCACAGGCGCCGCATCGCTTGAAGCCGGGCATCCCTACGACACCTTGAAAGATGGAAAAACAGTGAAAAAATCACCAAAAAGTATGGTCAAAAAATGACCAGGGCACTGCTCTTCCCGGATCTGCGCTTGCTGGCGCGGAAAAGAAGAACTGACGTCAGCGCGCAGGGGCGGCGCCTAAGTACTGCCCGCGACGTCATCCCGGCGATCACGACGCCGACGACGGACGCGGAGCCGCACGACGCCGCCTACCGACGCGCAAGGGTACTGCTACGCAAAACTTTCCGGATCCAGCCTGACGCCTGGGGATATTCTAAGGTAAGGAATCTATTCTAAGGTAAGGAATCTGTCACTAACGTGTCTCTTTCAGATATGATTCATCACTAGCCACCACTGCTTGTCCAGAGCCACCTCCAAGGAAACTTGGATGTTCGCTGTCAGCACTCCCCAGTGCTGGGTCCATTGAAAGTGTAGACACCACTGGAGTGCATGCATGTTCCACTGAGCGTGAGGCACCAGCATGATGCATGAGGCAAAGAGGCCGAGCAGGTGCAGGACGGTCACAGCTGGAAGAGCTCTGTCCTGAAATATCATAGCCTAAATCTCCTGAACTTACTGAGGAAGCAGAAAGGCCTATGGTGAGACAGTATTCAGCTCCACTCCAGTGAAGAGAAGATGCTGGGAAGGCTAGGGTTGCAACATGGAGAGGTTGCTGGAAAACCTGAGGCTCAAGAGCAGGGAGACTGTGACCTACAGGTGGGCTGACACCAGCTATGGCCATTCCATATTTAACAGCCAGCCATTGAGGTATGGAAATACAGCAATTCCCCTTGCAGAGATGCCCTGCAATCATTGGAATTATCTCTGTGAAAACTTGGGTGGCTGAAGTTAGCCCTAATGTAAGAATTACATGTATATTGTGGGTGGAGCCCACCACAAAATGTAGTTACCTCCTGTGTGACTGCAGGATCATATATGAAAAAAGGCATCCTGCAGGTCGAGGGCCACCATCCAGTCTTCAAGTTCCAGAGTCAAAGAAACTTGCACAAGGGTAAGCATCTTGACATTCTGCCTTGCGAAAGAAGGCACTCAGAACACAAAGGTCTAGAATGGAATGGAAACCACTGTCTTTCTTGGGCACAAGGAAATACCCATTCCATTGCCCTTTTTCTCAAGAATGGAAGTCCCTCACGCTTTAGAATGCGAGCATGACTAGGTTACAGAGGGAACAGGGAGACTAGGAGGAGGTAAGTCTGGGATAGGGTGGGTCTATCCTTGTTCGATAATATGGAGGACCCAATAGTCTATGGCGATGGACTGCCAGAGTAGCAAATAAAAGGACACCCACCACTTTCAGATCACACATGCTCTCTCACGGGTGAGTTAAAGTGGTTTTGACAGGGGAACACAGGAAGGAGGTCAAACGAAGGCTGTTGCTCGGTCCTCAACAGCAGTTGGAGCTACTACATCCCATGCAGCTGTGGAAGAACTTTTTAGCTGCTACATGGGTTGCAAAGGCTGGCACCGCAGAAAAGCCAGGCCCTTGGAATATCCCCTAAACTTGCTGTTCTGTTGGTGAATCTAGTGTACAGGTGAAGCCAGTACCAAGGACCGAGTAGTAACTGAAACTTGTTTGAAGTAGTTCATGTTACTCAGCCTTCTCACTCATGTGAGTTCGCCTGGATATCATGCAAAAGGGTGGCGGAACACATCCAGGAATGGTGGCAGTTGTCTACACAAAAGCCATTTGGTCACATGACCTGGTCCACTGTATTCAGGCCGGAGCAGAGAAACTCTTTCAGCTATGTATTGCCCATCATGCATGGCCTCTACAGAATGGTCACAATGGCCTGGGAGATTTGCAATGACAATTTTCACCATTTCTCACAAAGCATGGGAGCAACTGGCCAGATAGCAAGTTGTGTTCGTGGAACAAAGGACAATGCTCCTTGAAGGGAAGACCTTCTTCTCTATTTCCTTTTCCTCTTTAAAGTCTCTATCAGTAGGAGGAGAGGGAAAAGAGTCTGAGCTCTCTTTCAAGGAAGACGAAGGCTGAAACCCAGACACTTCAAAGAGGAGTGAGCTATCATGAACTTCAGGTTCCCAGAAGCATGACGATGGTGTAGGGCGAGCTGGCATTTAACCGTACGCACAGAAGGTGGTTTGCTCCAGGCAATCATCATCAGTCCATCAAGGCCTAACAGAATGGGACCAATGACTCCACGGCATAGGATGCCAGCAGCAGAATTTCTATGAGAAGTTTAGCCTTGTTTCGTCCATTGGTATTGACAATGCATAGAACAGCAGTGAATTAAGCAACTTCCTCCATGATAGGCCTCAAAGGAAGCCAGTGGCATTCTACAGGGTTATATAGTCACCACTATCCATGGCCATTGGACGCAGAAGAGTGCCGCCTTATTGCTGTTCTCTATTACATGCTAGGCAAGGTTGGGAATCTGAAAAGGGCCTGAATCATAGCTAAAAATCGTTATGCCTGCCATAATACTCACCATGAAGCAAAGGCCGCCTATAAAGGGACTCATCCTGCAACAACTGTTTCGCTCTACTCCTGGATATATCTGCTATGGCTTTCGTCTTCTGAAAAGTCATCGCTTTCTGTAACGGATCTGAAGTTGGCACTGGTGGCAGGGTGACTGGCAAGGACTTTGGTAGAGAAAAGTGTTCAGCCAGTATTGAAACAATGTCAGAAGGAAGTTGAGTGGAGTTGAGCTCGTTAGGGATGGAGCCCTAGAGGCTTTGCGGTGTGTGCAGGTGTACCAGAGGGACGCGGAGAAGAGTGGAAGAGGGCCAGCATAGCCAAGGTGAAAGCTGCAATTTATGCAGTCAACGGCAAGAAAAGAAAAATCCAGAAACGGAATTCGAAGCTCTGTGCTAGGAGCCAGTGTTGAATATTGTGCAGGCTGCATCTCCTCCAAAACTTACTTTGAGAATGACCTTAAGGTCAGAGTGGAGGAATGGACCTGCTGACATGAAGACCTATCCCTCCAGTGGGAGCGACTCTGCAAACTGAAGAGTCCCTCTTGTGGTGTTTCTCTTATTTCTTCTGGGAAGACTTATCCTTTTCCATGGAAGTGGACCATTTTGAGAGTTTGCTGGTTGAAGGTGAGCTGGACTGGGAGCAGGGATAGGACCCGGATTTGTACTGACGATGGGCCCAGCGTTCGTCTTGGGCCCTGGCCATGAAGAGCTTTGGCTCCTGCTCCTTGATATCCTTAATGTGCACAAAGCCATATCTTTTGTATGACGAAGAGTTGTGTTCAGACTCCGTACACCACAGGCAGATGTACATGTTTGAGAGAGATATCTGCTTGTGGCAGGATCGACATAATTTAAACCCTGAAATTTTCGGGGTCGAAATCTTGTCAAAAACTCTGCAAAATGATCACTTTGAAAGGAAATGATCAAAGAAGGGCGCAGGAAAAAAGTAGCTGACTTCAGTTCACTAGGGTTGCACGTTACATGACTCCTTGAATTGGTGCCAAGACACAGCCAGGTACCACCTATGGACAAAGCACAGTTATTCCAACTTTCTGGATCAGCCTGGTGGAGAGGTGAGGAATCTACAGACAGAAGTGTTCATCAGAAACCAACTGCGATAAATTCAACAAAAAAACTACTGTTTGTTTCAGCATCTGGATCCATTAGTTTTTGCTGTGTTGAAGTCAATAGTATCTTGGAAAGTGCTTTGAGAGCTAAATTCAAATGAATAATAGTCAAAAGGACACCCTCTTACATAGAACCTTATTCATTTTTGAAAGAGTCACAATAGTCGCTGTCCTAAGGGTCGCAGGCGAGAGGCCTGACCAATGTTCCATGAACACTTATAGTCATATTCAGTGTTGTGATGATCTTGTGTCTTGTGTTGTGCTACTTAGTGTGTCTGTACCACTATGAGGATTAGGAGCACCTACCTCTCCAGGACGGACGCCGATGCAGAGCCTGTCCACCGCTGGGCTGTGTTTACCTGCATAAGTCTAAAAAGAAACAAGGAATGTCATTATCGAAACATGAAAAATATAAATACAAATCTTTAAGATAGCTTAACCAAGAGTTCAATAGAGAATTCGGAGCTGTGTGGTAAATACCCCAGAGAAATTCCACACAGAATTTCAAAACTTACAAAATGTGATTAATAAACACCGATTCCATATGTAATTACCAATTTTGCATGTGAAAACAATCATTTGAGTTATTTACCTCTTCTGGTAAGTATCCCACCTGTGGTATTGTCACATATCACGAGTGGTAAATAGCTAACATTTTTGCGTGCCCACTCAGGGCCGTACTGGTTGGTGCTAAATCTGGAGGTAAAACCATTGAATACTATTTTCAATTGCTCTGGGCTTCAGCTACTGATTTAGATTTTCATGCTGAAAATGGGAAATTACTTGTGCAAAAACTGTGTTAAGTGTTTTGCGAGGTATGGGAGACTGTATGCATGTGTGCTTGCTGCATACAATGTTTGTGGTAAAATCTGTGAAATTAACCATAAGAACCGGTCCATCAAATCATAAAACAGGCCTGCAAACCGCCAAAACTTAGCCTGTTCACTGAACCGTCAGACCAGCCCTTCGGGCACTGCCAGATTGCCAAAAAGGCCAGTACGACCCTGTTAACAACTCACTCGAATGAATTTATATTTTCATTGATTTATTTTCTAAATTCCTGAGATCAAATGTACGTTTTTTTTTAAGTGATATAACTGAAGCATGCTTTAAGAACACATGGATGTATATGTTTAAAAAAAGACAAGATACATTTGACATCAGCCAAAGATAACTGGATTTCTTTGATAAACATCACAGCTTACATTTTGGCTCATGAGATGCTAGAAAACTAACAAAAAGGAAGAAGGGGAAAGTGACACCAGAAGAATTTTGTATTATTTTTTTGCCCACTAAGCCTAGGATATTAGTGAGTAGTATTCTAGGAGCAGGAAGGTGGGTCCTTGGAACTGTATTGGGCCAGCCACAGGAGATGCATTTGTGCATTCAATTCCCTCAGACAGCAGGTTGTGCAGTGCTCATGCGCACTCCTTGTCAGTGTGGCCAGTACTCCACTAATAGGAGCTGAACATGTGTTTGAGGAAGAGCTTAATATGTAAAAATAATTCGTGCCGGGGCCCCACGGTATTCTCCGGAGGCCACTGCAGCTCGCAACACCCATTGCCACTGCTGCCAAATGCCAGCACCAAGGCTAACTACCAACCATCACCCTCCTACAGTTGTGACAATTGGGACTATTCGAATTCATCTAAAGCTGTAAGAATGGCCTTATATACTGGTATTATGATATCTTAAATATTTTTTAATTATTAAACATATATTTTGACTAAAATAGACATACAGTGCCACCATGTGGTTGACTAAAATAAATAGGTCCTGGTGTTAAGAATTAAGTGCCGGTGCCTAGCATGAGCAAACACCGGCACTAATTAATCACTGGTTTGAGGTTTCGTAGGTCACGCCTGACTGCACTCTAGCACGGTATCAGGTCCACGTGCTGAGTTATTTCCGGGGCATGCGCGCACATTGGCAGTGTGAGTGTTCAATTGGGAACTGCCTGTATTTCTATGTTACTTGAGGCGCAGCCCCATGCCTGTCCACTAATTAGAGATGTGTGTCTGTGCAGTGCCTATTCAGTGGCGGCTCCTCCACAATGGCGGAGGAGCGTCGCCCCACTGCCTGACTTAGAGCCAGCAAATGAAAAATAAAACGATGTTCTTGCATCGTTTTATTTTGCATTTGCCGGCTCTGAGCCAGCGCTGTAGGTACGTGCGGGGCCGAGGAATGGGAGGGGGAGGGGGAGTGCTACCTGCACTCCACTCCCTAAGTGCTCATGTGTGTTTGGCCCGCCATCTCAGGACGATCAAAACACACATGCGCACTCCATTGCAGCAGCCAGGCTGGAGAAATCCCACAGATTCCCTGGCCTGAGTAGAGCACATTCTAGCCCGCTCAGGCCAATCCCCGCGCTGCTCTGCAACACGGGGATTGGATGGGAGTCTGTCCCAGGGTCTGCTGGGACTTGGCAGGAAGAGGAGAGGAGGTGCGACGCTGGAAGCGGCCGGCGACTAAAGGTAAGTTTTTTCTTTTTTAATAAGTAAAGTCTTTCTACCCCCCTCCCCCACGCGTTCCCTCCACCCGCCCCACCACCCTTTGTTTATGGTGGCCACCACTGTGCTTATTTATACTTGTGGAGGGTACCCATGTTCAGCTATAAACCATGTGCTCTTTCTTTTACAGTAACAGCAGACTGTTGCCTATTAGCAAGTTCATTGTATGCTACTACATGAACATTTATATTGTCAACATTACTTTTCATTAATGTCAAAGGTTGCTCAAACAGGAAATACCACAGTTAGGAAAATATCCAACAAAACTGTCAACAAAAAAGATCATAGAAAGCCCAAACATTATTAATATTGTGAGAAGGTAAGCACTTATATATTCCAGAGGATTTTACATTTAAAAAAAAAAAAAATCATGACTGTAATTGATTAGACAGGTGTATGTGAACCACCCCAATCTCTTGAATCATAAATATACGAAGTTTGTCAGCATCATTGTTGACAATTTTGTTGAACGCTTTCTTTAATATTTCCACTCAGGGACCTCTGGAATTAGCCAAAAATAATGCTATCTGAATAAACGTTTTTATTAAGTAATATACGTTATAACACTGGAACGTTTAGAGCTCTATTGATGACAATGAAGTGGCTCAGAATTAATAATGGGCAGTAGATTTTTTTTCTCCCTTTTTCATTTAGAACATTTTACCCTCAGTGGGTGGAATGTTCTAATAGCCTTATAGCCATGGACATCATTTAGAGGTCACCACGGGCAGCAGCTGTGACCCCTGGCTTGCCTCCTGCGACCCCCAGCACTGTCGCTGTGACCCCCTGACCTCAGAGGAAAAAAATAATTTATTGTTACAAATGGCGTGGATCCCCTCCGTGCCTCCAGCTGCCCCTGAGCTTCTGGAGAGAGTAAGAAAGAAATACAGGGGAGAGAAGGAGAGGGGAAAAAGAGAGAGGGGGTAAAGGTAAAAGGCTTTGAGGCGAAATAAGGGTATAATAACGAAAGGAAGAAGACACTACACAGAGAAGGGTGAGAGATCAAGAGACAAACACAAGAGGATGTATGTTTGAGAGAGACAAAGAGGGATGAAAGAGACACCAATAATACTGCGACATAGACAAGTGATAAAGGACAGATAAGGAAGTAGGAGAGGAGGGAAAAAGGTGAAACAGAGTGGAAAAAGAGACAGAACAGATGAGAAAGGAGATCAGTGAGAGAGGGGAAAACATGTATTATAAGGAGAGCAGTGAGAAAGACACAGTTAAGATAGACAGGAGGGGTGAACAAGAGTCAACAACAGCTGAGAAAGACATGACAGATAATAGAAAAGTTAGACAGATCACAAACAGAGGACAGGAGGGTGACAGCATGTCAAAAGTTATATGATATCACTTCTTGTGATGTCAATGGGGTCAAAACATGTGATGTCACTTCCACTACCCCTGGCATTTTGGTGACTTGACGCCAATGCTTATAGCCCTTCTGCCTCGGGCTACACCGGTTGTTAAAGGCCCTCTCCATCATTATAGGACGTTGCCTGAGACATGGTTCTAATTCAAGTAGAGCACCTTTACCAACAAGTATATTCATTGGCAGCGGGCTATAAGGCTATATGTTGGACTTGTAACAGAAAGAATTCTATTACTACTGTGTATAAATAATTTATAAACAAAGTGGGGGACTTTCCTCATGTGTAATATGGATTATATAGGGTATATTTCCTGCTTTGCATGTACAATCCTAGCTTGCATGAAGAGGCCTTTATGCACCATGTAGCGACAAACCGATCACCAATACACAAAAAACTAAAATACATACATAAATAAGCTGATAAGAAATGCTTACCTTACTCAAGTCATTTAATCTCAAAATATCAGTTTTGCCTCCACCTTTTGTAATTCGTTCCCTTTCCTGTGCAACATCTTCATCTTCACCGATGATTGGCTCCTTGGGAGGTTCTGAAAACCTACATTCAGAAAACAAATTTACAAGGCAACACAGCCAAACAAGAAGTTTTAAATGAATAAGGCAAAAGCAAAGGGGAGTCAAGGCAGAACCAATGAATACATTTCCTTGGCTCAGGGACCTAGAGGTTATACATCAAGCAATTAAAATGCTACAGTGGGTATCTGTACTTAGAGCCTCGACTCATTATGCAAGAGGGTGACTGGCATAAAGATTTGACTGGGTCAACGAGTAAGGCCAGTTCAACAAGTCATATGACAATTCCAGTGTAATAATGTTGATAATGCAGGTTATGGGGTTCCTGACTTTGTCAAGCTTGGGTTACTAAGCTGAAGAAAAATTGAGTATGAAAAATGCCCTAAAAAGTGGTGAGAGCAAATGACAATGTAATGCAGAGATTGTAATGTGATGGTGGTGACATAGTGCATTTATTTATGCACATTGATTCTAGCTCTTCAGGAAAATCTGTTTTTAATGCACATATGGGCCCTAATTTCTACAGAGTTATATATCCTACTTCAAATCACAGCTCGATGAAGACAATAGACCAAGTTAGGCGAACAGTTAATGCAGAAACATGCCCACTAACTAACTATCTATGATGGATAATAGATAGGGTCAAAATAATCAAAATCTATCAACCTATATGATAGGCAGGCAGTAATGCTGTTTAACCACCACAACACAATTTTATTGCTGTTATGGCAATTCAGCAGTAGCAGACAATTAAAAAAAATAGCACTAATGCAACAGCTCAGAAGGATACCGAAGAGCCTGAACAAGAGCCATTCTTCCAGGATGAGGAGCCTCACCATGAGGAAACTTGCCACCATGTGTGAGTTAGGGTTTGTGTACTTTAAATATGAGCTACTGAAAACCACAGCTGTGCCCACACTGACATTGGTAAAGGTACTATTCTGACCACTCTCTATCTTTGGGGTGTTGAGGGTTCTAGGCGTGAATAAACATAAGGCAGGAGGACAACCCGGCACCCACCAGAAACCTTACTTTTCCTCTCCTTTCTCTTCTGCGACTAAAGGCAACCACTAATGCCACAGAGGAGGAGGAGGAGGAAGAGTAAGATAAAGAGAAGTCTTAGTCCTCTTCAGGAGAGGAAATTTCCTCTGGAGTCAGACAACAGTGCCTTCAAAGGCACTTTTTCACCTGCTAAGCTTCCAAAGGTTGAGCATAAAGTTCTGTGTATTGGGTCCCATGTTCACACTTTGGTTTATTTGTTTGGAGAAGTTGCTAATATTCTCTGAGTAAAATATAGAGCAATGTACATTATAATTCAACAAAATAATAAACCTCTGCCCTGAAAACTGGAGGCTGTAAGCAATCTTTTGACACTAACCAACATACCATTTAGTGAGAAAGAATCGGTGCTGGATAAGGAGATTAAGAGCAAAGTAAACAACTCCTTCTACTGCCATCGCGAACACGTTCTTGCCAAGAAATTCCCACTGGAATGGATTTGTTACATGTTTTTCACCTTTAGGATGAAAATAAATCAATCATAATTATTATTTATTTTGTCAATATCCCTAAAGTTACTGAAGTAATTCAATCCATCAACATAACTCATTCTTCGTTAGTGCGGACAAATAATAAGAATGTTAGATCAGTGTTTCGTCAGTACAGACTTAGGCCCAGATTTACTAACACTTGTGTTCGAGGTTTTCATCACAAAAGTGAGACATGCACAGTGTGTTGAGTGTTGTGGTGAGCTTTCTTTTCCAACACAAATCTTGATTAACATTGGAAAGTTGCCTAAAGCAAAGCAGCACTATGCTCTACTTTGCACAACTTTACTTGAAGCAGACTAACCATGGGTGGTTCACCAACATTCCCATGCAGCCACCCATGGTTTTTGATGCAAATCCCTTTCTGCAAAAATATGTTGACAGGGATTTGCGCCAACAAAATATGCTTCCTCTTGGCAGGCGAAGTGCAGCAACTTTTAAAAGTCTCCATATTTTTCCAATTTGCCCATGTGCTGCACTGTACATCACATACACACACACACACGTACATCACACACACAACAGCCTTATAACTTTGTAAATATGGCACTGTTCTGCTCTCGCCCTTTCACGCAACGCAACACTGCAACTTTGGTTGCTGTGCTACGTTGCATGACGTTAGTAAATTTGCCCCAACATTTCAAAGACCCTGAATACCTATGTTGGCCACCACTTATTTAGTTCATGTGTTTTGGGACCGTTCAGCCACCTGTATGTCATACTCCAAGGCAAGAGCCTATAAAAAGCAGCCAACATGAATAACAACATTCATATAACATTAATAATGGCCTCATACATTGTTCTGCATTCTGATGCTAGAAGAAACCATTCACTCTAGATGACATCTATTTCTCTTTGCTTTCTCCACTTGGAAGGCTATTGCAACCTAATCTATGTTTTATATTACGAACCCATTTATGAATCAAGAAAGTGTTGTGCATGATGAGGGAAAGGCCTACAAATCTTCCATAAGGTGCAGCTAGAGTGACAGGTCTTCAAACGATAAACGGGGTTGGGAATGAGGTCTTGATTGAGAGAAGTAAACTCTCCAACTTCATTCTATCACAATTTCCCCTTTAAGGTTATTATTTTTGATAAATTCTCTTGATGTGTTGCACTGTGAACCTCAGTGTGATGATCACTGACAGTCAAAATTCTTTAAATCATCTTCCATGCAGCATGAGAGCTGTAGGAACTATCGTAATGAAGGCTCTCTTCAAAATAAGACATCTAATACGGTGCAAGGTAAGTTCTTAGTGAGATGCATTTGGCACAAGTAAATATCTGTTAGGGGAAAGTCCTACACTTAGGCCTATTTTCCTTGCTATCCAATAGAAGCGAGCAGCTCACATTGCTCAATGTGTTTTCTATTGTTCTGAGATTCTCATCAAATCTTCATTATAAGTTAAAGACTCTTGCATTGGTTTGCACATGATTCACAATCTCATGTAATTTAACTCACCAAATGTAGCATATACATCTGTCACTGCTTGATTCATGGCTAAGTCAATGAGACCCCGCCCCAGGCAGAAGTGCGGAAAGATAATTAGTACATCTTTAAGTCTTTCATTGAATTTCAGCAAAGCCTGAAATACAAACAATTAATAAAAGAGATTGCAATATAAGGGTTTTATCATAATATGTCACTCAATAAAATTGAGCTAGGCTTTTCAAATCTAATTTGATTCAAAATTTCTATAAATATTACAAAGATCTAATCAAAAGTAGCCACATTTTACAATTTAGAATTTCAGAAAGACCAAAATGCATAGCATTAATTTACAACATCACAGTTTAAGAGAGACAAACACTTTATTCTTTAACTATTTATGTTCTTGGTTTACTATATAATAGTACATGACACAAAGGTGTTCCAAGCAAGTATTACAGAATCAGACTTCCTTTCTAATATTTCAAGTGTTGAATGATATACTTTTTAAATGACCCATGCATAGTGAAGAAGCATAAATCAGTGTTCAATGTAGCTGATAAACAGTTCATCTCAGATTTGCTAATTCTAGAGAAAGCAAAGCAGGAGGAAGAGCATATTTAGCAGAAAAGCAAACCTCTTTGAAATATGCACAAAAGACAACACAGGGGGGCAAGACTGAAATTTAACACATTGCTAAACCTAGAAGTTTATTGACCCAAGGTAATATTTTAAATTTATTTGGTTTATGTAAAAGGTATTAGCCTTTATTACATTAATATGATGAACAATATTGAACAATATTGATAAAAAGTCTGAATAAGTAATATGAACAGCAAAACTAAAAAAACTAATAAAAACATATTTCAAAAAATAGGATCCAGAGTGGCAGAATGGCCTATAATGGTCTACAAATCTACTCAGATCTTAAAGATTACAAACCTGTAGAATGGACTATTTTGGATTTTCTGGGAAATCACCAATTTGTAGATGCTAGAAAAATTGTCCCTTGGGTGTCATGACTATAAAGGCTTGCTGATTTTCCTTCTTTCCTCTCAACTATAACAATGTGTTGCATACAACTGAAATCCTTAAGGCTGCCATAAATGAAAGCAGGATTGATCCAACTATGTGCATGCATGGCGCAAGATAGAATTTGAAAGGCTCTTTCAATCACAGAACGATTTGGCATTGCATTCTAAGCATACTCAACAGGATCACATATGAGTTGAAAACCTTGCAGCTTCAGTGAAATAATGCTTCAATAGTGCAACTATTTGTATACTCTCAAAGATAACAGGATGCAAAAAACTGAATTAATTTAAGCAAAGAAAACTAATTAATGTAGCCCAAAAGTTAAACAAGCTAACTATACTTTTCTGATGTCTGGCCAAGTTTACATTATATGGGTGCGCTTTTGTTGCTCTTCCAAAAGAAAAACTTTAAACAAACAGGAATTGTAGCATTTGAAAGTAAAATAAAGTGTCTGGTCATTTTGATTTGTATACAATTATTTCTGCCAGCACATGAAATGAAAGTTGTGGTTAGTCAGCTTCTCTGAAATTGGCTTGGTGGGCCCAGAGCCAATACCAGTTCCCACAAAAAAATCCTAACCAACTTAATAAAGTGCCCAGAGGCTATGTTAGAACTGTATTATTTGCTTCAAATAACATTTCGTACAATTCATAAATTTAAGGCATTGTATTAAACATCTTACTTTTCTCCTTTTATTCAATTATCAGAATGCCATTCATTGTCAAACAGTGTTGAGCCGCTATACAATTCCATAGTCGTAGAAGTGCTCTACAACCAATATTTTAGTTTTTCTAAATGTAGTACAGAGTAACACACATATTGATAATATCTCTAATAACATAACAAAAAATAAGTTGTAACTAAAAGAGTTTGCAGGTCATAAGGTATTACTCACTAGGTGGTAACTGTTCCTAAAAAGGAGAAGACAGACAACCTACTTTGGTAGAGAGGATATAGGAGTGGTCTCTCAAGAGGCGATTCAGTTATTGATGAGGGGAGGGGAATCTCTCCTTTTGAATATAGTGCCCTCACACACCCTTGCGAGTGTCATGCTTCATCATCGGGCGTTGCTCCTCGTGGGGGTGGCGCTGCTGTCCTCCACGGGCCTTGCGAGAGGGCTCTTTATCGAAGATCTTTTATGGAGACGCCGCAGTTGTGCATATGGGTGTGTGGGCCTAAAAAGAGTGGGTTAGTGGATTAAAAATACCCCAGTGGTACCCAGAACCAAATTTTATTCAGGGGTCCCGAAGGTAATGAATAAAAACAAGGGATAGGGAGCACCTCCAATCAACAAATAAGTCGGAGGGATGAGTGTCTTCCTGCTGCTCTCAGTATCCGTGTACGTGTGTGAGAAGTGAAGTGTTAGGTCAACATGTTTCGCGCTACAGAGTGGTCCCTAATGGATCCAAAAGCGCTTCATCAGGACCGTGAAAAAATAAAAAATTAAAAAATTAAGTGGGATTAGGAATCAGCAAAAGGCACCCCGTATTCCTAATATACCTATATTCAGGTCATAAGCGTCCTAGCGCTATTGGAAACGTCTGAATCAAGTTCCTTCGCCACGATTCACGAGTGGAAGGGCAGGTATCTGGCCGTCACAGGGTAGAGCTACTAGACTCATCCTCATTACCGCGGTGAGCTTCGGCGAGGCCACACTTTCTGATAAGAGGGGTGTGGCGAAGGAACTTGATTCAGACGTTCCCAATAGCGCTAGGACGCTTATGACCTGAATATAGGTATATTAGGAATACGGGGTGCCTTTTCCTGATTCCTAATCTCACTTAATTTTTTAATTTTTTATTTTTTCACGGTTCTGACGAAGCGCTCTTGGATCCATTAGGGACCACTCTGTAGCGCGAAACATGTTGACCTAACACTTCACTTCTCACACACGTACACGGATACTGAGAGCAGCAGGAAGACACTCATCCCTCTGACTTATTTGTTGATTGGAGGTGCTCCCTATCCCTTGTTTTTATTCATTACCTTCGGGACCCCTGAATAAAATTTGGTTCTGGGTACCACGGGGGTATTTTTAATCCACTCACCCACTCTTTTTAGGCCCACACACCCACATGCACAACTGCGGCTTCTCCATAAAAGATCTTCGATAAAGAGCCCTCTCGCGGGGCCCGTGGAGGACAGCAGCACCACCCCCACAAGGAGCAAGGGCCGATGATGAAGCATGACACTCGCAAGGGTGTGTGAGGGCACTATATTCAAAAGGAGAGATTCCCTTCCCCTCATCAATAACTGAATCGCCTCTTGAGAGACCACTCCTATATCCTCTCTACCAAAGGAGGTTGTCTGTCTTCTCCTTTTTAGGAACAGTTACCACCTAGTGAGTACTACGTTAGTTCTTGGGAGCATTGGTACTGGACCTCATCCTTTTCTAAAAGCTCCCCGTCCCCCCCTCTATATATTGTGTTGTGAGGTCATAAGGTATGGCAGACAAGCTGAAATTGAGGGGTATTAACCAGGGAAATTTGGGAAACAGAATTCCAAGATGAAAAAAATAATAAAACATGCAGAGAAACAAGCCAGGTTGTAACATTATCGGTATCTCTACATAATTCTTGCACCCTCTTGAATATGCATTTAAAGAGAGTAACTCATACTTTACAGAAACTGAACATTTGTGAGTAAGCTATATATATATATATATATATATATATATATATATATATATATATATATATATATATATATATATATGATATATAGATATATATATATAGATATATTCACCGAAACAGTAAAAGGTTAAAGGGACGTTATAGTTAGGTGAAAATATCAGCTAAAACATACCGTCTTAAACTAACAAACCACTGAAATAAATAACTATAACTCGCTCGCCATGCATATTACCATGAAATGAAATGAAATTTGTACTTGTAAAGCGCACTTATACCCCCAAAGGGGTGTCCTGGCGCTGTACGCATACCACTGTGGAACCCTTTCTGGCTTTTCCTTGTGAAATGTCCACTCCTGGGCACCCCCAGGGTGAAGCCAGGCATCCCAGCGCTGTTGGGGCCGTTGTGGAGATTAAGCAAGCTATTGCCCAGAGTTGCAGAGTGGGACCCATGATTAGAATAGGCACCGAGGCGAGAATTATCAGGTCCGAGGAAATTGAGCCCAAGACCCGCCGAGGCGGGAATTGAACCCTGGTCCCGGGCCAGATCTCTGCAGCAGGGTCTGCCGCTCTAACCATTGAGCCACACTTCTCATCAATTCTGTCATTTCAGTTGTTGCAATGATGTTATTAATGATGCCATAGAACATGTCATGGGTGATGTAATATGAGAGATAATTAGCAATGCATTGTGAGGGCGTGAGTTCTAGTTATTTTAGGGCATGAGTGATAGTTACTTGAGATAACTATGACTGGTGAATCTCAGTGGATTTGTTAGTTTAAAATAGGTATGAATTAACTGACATATTCACCTAACTATAACTCTCCTTTAACCTTTGGTTTTTCCAGTATAAATATAATGTTTTCAAAAACTTAAAGTAAGTTGTCAATTACCATGCACAGCGAGGTGTTGGGTGCTCCCCGGTGTGCATGGCCAAAGGCTGTGTATGGCATGGGGTTGGATGCAGGCCAGGCACTGCATCCAACCCGACATGGGCTTGCACTGCTATGTCATGGATTCAATGACCCAGGAGACTTACTGCATTTTTTTAAGGTTGCTGGGGGGGCTGCTGTGCTCCCAGCAGTCCCCCACAACATTACAAAAAAATGCTTGGTGGTGCCCCTGCCCCTTCTAGGGGCACCACCAGGCTCCAGAAAATATTACTAAAAAGCCCTTGCAAGCCATTATGGGGTGCTCCTTGCCAGAGTAGTGAATAATAAATGAGCGACTATAAAAACGTTTTAGGAAATTAACATTAGAAGATCGGTCACCCTACCTAAGACCCTGAACGTGGTCTCCTTGTAAGCTTTGCAGACCTCTTTTGATCTGTTTACCCTTGGCCTACCTTTTTTATATTGTTATATGACATAACTAATTTCCATTTCCCTGGTAGCTGTATTGATTGTTTTATAGATAATACATATCTGGGTAATCAGTTTATACAGATTGTGCCTGTTCCATTTTATCAACATAATTTAGGTTTAAGAAAGGCACAGTTTAACATCGAGCTCCAAGACTTAAATGGAATGTGAATGTTCAAAAAGTCATTCATGACATTCACATTGTCTGATGCAGCAAAAGGTAAAATTTGTGAATGGGTGCTAGACAGTTATATGGAAAATATATTTGCGAGTACTGTGTGAGAGGGTTGGGAAAAAGAATATATGAAGTGGCACAGTGAGCACAGGACCCACGTCTTGGCATACCCTTCCCACTTAGGGCAACAAAAGCAAAAAGAACAGATGATGAAAAGAATGCTGAACAATGCAAGCATTCACCCCCCAGTCACAGATCTGGGTTTAATCCATTGTTTTTTTGCTCACCATGCCAACCCAGTTTGTACCCAACCATATGCAAATCAGTCTTGACCCTGTTCTCACAGGAACAGTCCAGTCCAAACTGCCAAGTCAGGTCCTCCCTAGACCGGATAAAAGCATCCTGGGACCAGTTTCAGAGTATCACCCCTCATCAACCTGTCTAGCTTGAGTTCAGTGACGCAGTGAGCACAGGACCCACGTTTGGACATACCCTTCCCACTTAAGGTGACAAAAGCAAAGAGAAAAAACGATGGACAGAATGCTGAACAATGCAAACATTCATCCCCAGTCACAAAGATCTGGGTTTAATCCATCTTTTTTTTGCTAACCACGCCACCCCAGTTTGGACCTAGCCATATGCAAATCAGTCTTGACCCTGCTCCTCATGGAAACAGTCCAGCCCGAACTGCCATGCCAGATCCACCATGGACCAGAAACAAGCACCCTTGGAAGGGTTTCAGAGTATCACCCCTCATCAACCAGGCTAGTTTGAATCCAGTGGCGCAGTGAGCACGGGACCCACGTCTGTGCATACCCTTCCCACTTAAGGCCACAAAAGCAAAAAGAACAAATGATGGACAGAATGCTAAACAATGCAAACATTCCTTCCCAGTCACAAAGATTTGGGTTTAATCCATCGTTTTTTTTTGCTCACTACTCTCCCCAGTTTGGACCAAGCCATATGCAAATCAGTCTTGACCCTGCTCTTCAGATGAACAGTCCAGTCCGAACCGCCAAGCCAGGTCCTCCCAGGTCCGGAAACAAGCATCCTCGGACCAGTTTTGGGGTATCACCCCTCATCAGCAAGGATAGCTTGAATCCAGAGGTGCAGTGGGCAGGGGACCCACGTCTGGGCATACCCTTCCCACTTAGGGTGAAAAAAGCAAAAAGATCAAATGATGGACGGAATGCTGAACAATGCAAACATTCCAGATCTGGGTTTAATCCATCGTTTTTTTGCTCACCACGCCACCCCAGTTTGGACCCAGCCATATGCAAATCAGTCTTAACCCTGCACCTCATGGGAACAGTCTAGCCCGAACTGCCAGGCCAGGTCCTCCATGAACCGGAAACAAGCATCATGGGACCGGTTTCGTGGTATCACCCCATATCAGCCAGGCTAGCTTAAATCCAGTGCCACAGTGAGCACAGGACCCATGTCTGGGCAGACCTTTCCCACTTAGGGCAACAAAAGCAAAATGGGCAGAGGATGGATGATATGCTGAAAAATGCAAACATTCATTCCATGTCACAGATCGGGGTTTAATCCATCTTGTTATTGCCCACCACACCACCCCAGTTAGAACCCAGCGATATGCAAATCAGTCTTGACCCTGCTCCTCATGGGAACAGTCCAGCCTGAACTGCCGATTGGAAGATATCACATGGATGGTGCCGGCTGGGGTCAGCAGACCACCATATCTGTCATTGTTTTTTAATAACAAACTTTTCATGTGCAGTCCGTTGTCCTTAAAAGAAAGCGGCTATGTTTAAAAAAAAAAAAGTTGACTATTTGTCAAAAGTTAGTTTGAGTGTTGGCCCCCTAAGTCACTGCCTACTCCCCATCAAACTTTGTTTTTATTACACAAAACGTGAAGGAATCCCAAGAGGACCTTTTCCTTTTTGCAAATGTATTACCATCTCAATTTTTTTGTCAGTATTTTTTTTTGTTTTGCAATTAGATTTCGGTCAGAAAACTGAAAGGATGCCCACAACATGCACCTTCCAAATACTGATCGGTATGGGGTCCGAATCCCATTTTAGAATTCTGAAAACATTTACCAACTCCTAAAATAGGATTTGTACATTTGAAAGAGCATTTTAATGGCTGTACATACCAAATTGGAGTGTTTACAACATTTACATTTCTTTGTACACCCTGCCCTGAATTCTGGAGGCTTTTAGATTACAAAAGCAAAGTATGCAAACTTCCAAGTAAAACAAACAAATAATGCAAAATTTTAGTTCAGCAGTAAATTACAAAAGCATTTGCTTTGATACAGCAAACAGGGGCAAAAGAAAAATGTCATCATCAAGGAATTTCAAAATGTTGGCTACAGCAGTAATATTATTAATGATGTGATGCAGAAACCCACTGTATTTACTGCAAATATTATCCTGGACCTTAAAAAAAAAGAGTGTAATGAGGTATCCCAGCGAGTGTTGACGTACAGTCCCCAACTGTAAGTCCTTAGCAAGATTTCAAGGAACCCTCAACCCATTCTCCAGGTAGATGAAAGGGCAAAAAAAGGTTTCCCATCCACTTGGGTCGAGTGACAAAGCCATGTACAACAGCACTACTACAGTACAATACAATACAATTTACACATGTAAGTTACACTTGCACCTACAAAAGTACTTTTCTCGAGTGAAAATCTAAACTGCCATTCACAAAACACGGGTGTACACTAAAAAAATGTATTCATAGAAACTTTTCATGTGACTAAATCATCTCCCAGACTCCAGCATTCCACTGTTGGAATGACCTGGTACGTTTGGAACAATCACAAATGTATTTGTTACTGTGCATTTACAAATCTTTCTATGTTCCATTCCTACCCTGCAAATGATCAGACTGTTACTGGTGTCTAAGAAAGGAAAACCCCTCAAATTGGTAAAGTTAAGGGTTCTCAATAGAGAACAAAAAATAGTTTTAAAGTGCATTTATCCTGCAGGGTTGCTTTTATGCATACAGAAGGAGGGTGGGAGCACACTGCCTAACATCCAAGCACTCAGTATGTCCCACTGCATGATGGTAAATTCAGCACAACTATCCTGAAACACGTGTCTAGAGATACACAGCACTGGGTGCACCAACAAGGGGGAAAAACTAAAGACTGTAATTGAAGTAAGTGTTATCATGCACTGCATTTAGCAGTATGCCTTGGGGCGTACTGGGTGCTGGAATGTAATGTAAATGTAAATGTAAATCATACTTATAAAGCGCACTATCACCCAACGGGCATCCTGGCGCTGAGTACCCTAGTTCAGCCGTGCACAAAAATTGCATTAAAATGCATTTACTGATAAAAAATAACATTAATCAGTAACAGTAGGAAAGATCCAGGTCTTTAATTTCTTCCTAAACTGCAAGAGATCTCCTGTCTGTCTGAGGCTATAAGGTAGTGCATTCCATGTTCGGGCGGCTTCCACGCTGAAGGCTCTACCTCCAAGTTTGGTCCTATAAAACTTAGGTACTGTTATTAGTTTAGCTGAGGACGAGCGCAGATTTCTGGTGGGGGCATACCATTTAAACTTTTGCTGCAATGGTTTAGGCCCCATCCCATTGATGGCCTTGAAAACTACACACAGAGACTTAAACCGGATTCTCTGCGCCAAGGGGAGCCAATGAAGCTCCTTGAGGGCCAGGGAAGCTGATGATCTACGTGGTTTCCTGAAGGCTAACTTGGCCGCCATTGTCTGACATCTCTGCAGTCTTTCAATGAGATACTTAGGGGCCTCCAGCAACAAGGCATTACAGTAGTCCAACCGACTTAAGATCACGCATCTAACTACTTGTGCCCTAGTTGCGTCTGGTAGCATTGGGAGGATCTTCCTTAGCGCCCTTATTAGAGAGAGGCAAGTTCCGGTCGTTTTATTAACTTGGGTTTCCAAGCTCAATCCGTCATCAATTACTACTCCCAGATTACGTACCGCTTTAGAGGGTGTTAGTGGCTTATCCGCTGCCATTGGCCAAAAATGTGTTGGTAGTGGACATGGGACTTTCTCGGATGTACAACAGACAATCTCAGTTTTCTCCTTATTAAATTGCAGAGAATTCTCTTTAAGCCAGCGTGCAGTATCCTGCATACATGCATGGAAGTTATCCAGAGATGTTGCTTGATCCCCCTCCAGTGACAGGATGAGCTGAGTGTCATCCGCATAATTCACCAAGCTGACATTGTGTGATTTAATAATAGCAATCAGGGGACTCATGTAGATGTTAAACAAAATTGGGCTTACTGCTGAGCCCTGCGGAACACCCTGCTGGATGCTGACAAAATCTGATCGATACGGAGGCCATGCCACTGCCTGTTGTATGTTTGCCAGATAAGATTGAAACCACTTTAGTGCCGTGCCCTCTACCCCCACTTCACTCAGTCTCGTCAGGAGGATTTTATGGTTAACCGTATCGAATGCGGCAGACAGATCTAATAGGATCAATATGACTTGTTGACCCTTGTCTGCTCGCATTCGAAGTTCATCCAGGACAGTCAACAAGGCTGTTTCAGTTCCATGTCCTGGCCTGAAACCAAATTGTACATCCTCTAGTTTGTTATTACATTCCAAGAACTTTGAGAATGATTTACTGACCAGACGCTCTATAATCTTCACAGGATACGGTAAAAGTGAGATTGGTCTGTAGTTTTTTGGATTCAGGGGATCGAGAGTGGCTTTCTTCAACAGCGGTGTCACGATTGCTTGTTTCCAGCAGACCGGTACTGATCCGCTGCTTAAAGATTGTTCACAGATTTGCCGAAGTGGCGGAAAAAGTTAGGTCTTTAGTTCCTTCCAAATGTTGTGAGGTAGCAGATCTATTGGGGAGCCTGAGGAGATGCTTAACGTTAGCTTGTTAAATTCCTCTTCTGAAGGAATATCGAAGTGATCCAGAATAGCCGAATGCTCTCTATCTGACCCTATCTCCTTCTGAGGCGGTGGTGGTGGGCCCTTGTAAATACTACCATGGTCCTCCATTTTATCTGTCTCATCTGATCTAAGGCCATCGATGATTTTATTAATTTTTTCCATAAAGAAGACTGCTAGCTTGTCACATAGCTCCTGTGTGGCAATGATCTTGTTTCTTGTGCAGTCTGGATTGGAAAGATCTTTTACTATTTTGAAAACACTCTTTGTTCTATTAGAGGCCTTCAGTATAATATCTGCATAATATTTGGCTTTAGTAATAGTAATTTCTTTTTGTAGTTGCTTCTAACTTGTTTTAGGGAGACTTTGTCCTCCTCTGCATATTCTCTCCTCCATCGCCGCTCTGCTTGCCTGCAGCTCTTTTTTAGGTTTTTTAAACTTTCATTGTACCACGGGGCAGACTGCCGACATGGTTTTTTGTAGTTTTTCATAAGGGCATCCTGGTCTAACATATTATTTATTTGGTCACAAAACAGTGTGTAATTTTCATCCACCTGTTTATTTGAATCTAGAGGACCTAGCTCAGGCCAAATGGAAGAACATTTAGCTTTTTCCAAGAGTCCCTTCCAGTCCCTTTTTCTGTCCATGCTTACTTTGCTAATGGTAGAGATATTGGCTCTAGGTATGAATGCCAGAAATTTGATCAGATAGTGATCAGACCAGTCTACCAGCAAAATCTCCTCTAAGCCTATAACATTTTCCGCAGAGAAGATCAAATCCATCAAATCCATCCAATGTGAGGCAGTGTGCTCCCACTCTATTTTTGTTTGAAAAGGCTCCCTTGAGCTAATGAGCTGACGAGCTCTGGCTGATGCACCTGAGCCCAATGATTGGTACGGAAACCTGAGAAGACTTTGGGCAGCATTTCCATAACCCCCAAAAGAATGTGTTGCTCTCTACTGAGGAAGGGCAACTATCCTGAAAAACGTGCCTAGAGAGGTACAGCATTGGCTGCACCAACAAGGGTAAAAGAGTAAAGACTGTCACTAAAGTAAGTGTTAGTATGCACTGCATTTACCATGATGTACTGGGGTGGACTGAGTACTGGAATGTGAGGCTGTGTGCTCCCACCCTCTTTTGATTTGCTTTCATGCAATCCTAATGGCTTACTTTTACACACGCGAAAATGCTTCTGCCTGGTCATCAATGATATTCACAAAAGAATTTAGGGAGTACTCCTAGGAAATATATCAGGAATCCTGAGAGAGTAGATTTCCAAGTTTCTTATGAACTTGGCGTCTAGCCTAGCAGTTCAAATTGAATAACATGAACACAGGAAGAATGGATGTGAAAAGTATACTTCAAACCCAAATCCAATGGGACACATCTCAGGCAGCACATTCGGGCAAAACCCTTGCACACATCATAGCAACAGACAAAATCAATATACCACAATAGAGCCACGACCTAAATATATAGGGCCTGATTCACACAGGTAAAGTGAGACAAAAGTTTAATTTTACGACTTTCAGTATTTACAAAGAACATTTGTTACTCGTAAATGCTCTTTGTGAATACTGAAAGTCGTAAAGTTCGACTTTCGGTATTCACAAAGGGCATTTACGAGTAGTAAATTCCCTTTGTGAATACCGAAAGTCGTAAAGTTAGACTTTCGTCTGACTTTACCTTTGTGAATCGGGCCCATAGACTTCTTCCAGTTGCCTATTCACTAATATGGCGAATCTGGCTGTATGAAAAATGCGTAAGCAACATTCTCTATTTTGTCAAAACTGACAGCTCCTCAAATGAAGACTGAGAGCGCCACACTGTTATTCACAGAAAACAAGTATCACGCAGTGGAGAACACATTTGCAACCAAGGGCATTACATTAAGGATAAGTCTGGAAATCTTTAGGGAGAATTTCAAAACAATTAGAGACAGGAAAACACATCAAGTCCAATTGTTGCCAGAGTTTGGGGCCTTGCAAACTTTACTAAAGAGTGACAGGGGATTGATGTCATCAGAACCTTCCAATCAATTGCAAAGTGCTCAAGGACAAACATAAATGGACCTCTGCCTTCACCCTTATTCCAAATGCGAATGACAAACGAGTTCTTCAATCCGCAAAATTCTTTACAGAAAGGACACCCCCTTCTTGTCAAGTGAGGAATGATTATTATTAAAGAGAAGCTGGACACTACACTATAATCCTGAAAACAAGACTTCCTACTAAACGGCCTTAATCAATCAATCAATCAGGAATTTAGAGCATCAGCTACTCATCAGAGTGTCACAGCGCTAAATAAACTGCAACAATTCTCCCCATCCACAGAGTAAAGCCCTGAAAAGGCTCGATTGAATAGCCAAGGTTTCACAGCTTTCCTAAAGAGATATCCCCCCTAATCTTGCGGCAATGGAGCAGGAGTTGGTTCCACGCTTGAGCTCCAAGATAGGAGAATGACGCCTCTCCCCACTTTTTAAATTTTTCAGCTGATCTTTGGCACCAATAGTAAAATTGGTGCAGATGAACAGAGGGCTCTAGACGGGTGATAATGCTCTAGCCTCATCAAAACATAGTGGGGCCTGTACCATATAACATAATATGTGTATTTGTAAAGCGCACGTTCACCACTACGGGTATCTTGGCGCTGAATAACAGATGTTTGTTGTTACCCAACTCAATGGTACTCATTTTATCGACCTCAGATGGATGAAAGGCTGAGTGGACCCGCCGGGATTTGAACCTGTGACCATGAGGTTGAACACAGGCCCCTGCAGTAGACACATTAGTCCACTGAGCCACCAGACCCAGGTCTATATAAAGCTCTGTGAGCCAAGATTAGTGCCTTAATCATCTCCTTAACAGGTTGCCAATGGAGTTCCTTCAGATCGGGATCAATTGACAAACGCCTAGGCGCTTTTAAGAGTAGTCTAGCTGCTGCGTTCTGAATAATCTGCAATCTCTTGAGCAGATAGTCAGGCAGACCCAGTTATGGGATATTAGCATAATCTATGCGTGAGGTGATTACAGCATGGATTACTGCCTTCTGTGCCTGGAAAGGAGCAGTCTCAAAAACGTTTTTACTGATCATAATAAGGCAAGGCATGAACCCACTACAGTAGAGATCTGCAAGCACGTAGAGAGGTTAGAATCAAACTTAACACTATGCCAGAGTGGTAGGGAGATGGGGGGGGGGGAGGGTAAGCCAACTATGGCCAGCATTCCTGGTCCCAGCACAGGAGACCAAATAGCAGGATCTTTGCTTTTCCAGAGTTACACTGAAGATTGCTGGCCCCAATCCACTTAAAAATGGCTATCAAGCAGTTCTTCAAGGCTTCGCAGGAGTATCCTTGTCCATTGAAAGAAGGAGCTAAGTATCATCTGCGTAAGATACAATAAGAACCCCTAAGGATTCCACTAATGAGACCAGGGGAGCCATATAGATATTAAAAAGAGTTAGGCTCAAGGCCGAGCCCTGTGGCACGCCTCATTTAAGTGTTTTTGGCTCTGAGTAATATGGGGCCACACAAATTGCTTGACTACGATTCTCCAGAAAATAGTGGAACCGCGCCAAAGCAGAGCAACCACACCACTGTCCTCTAGATGTTGTAACAGGAGGGTGTGGGAAACAGTGTTGAATGCTGCAGATAAATCCAACAGGACCAGGGCGGTCTGCTTACTCTGATCCAGTGGCAATTTAATTGAACCAGGCACTTCAACCAGTGCAGAATCCGAGCTGTGTCGTGGTATGAACCTAGATTGTGAAGTGTGAGGACATTTATGCTGTTCTAAGTAAAAGGATAGCAGTGCATTCAAAGGCTTTTCAAGCATCTTATAGGCAGTGGGGAGTAACAAAATAGGCCTAAAATTGGCAAGTTCAGTTTTGTCAACCGATGGCTTCTTTAACAAAGGATTCCCTCTAGCTACTTTCCAGCAAGAAGAGACCCTAGCTGATTGAATCAAAAGATTGAATAAATAATTGATTAATCAGGGGGAATCAGGGAAAGGGAATCAGGGGAGGGTAAAGTTGCTCTGGTGAACCCTACTTGCATGTCAGAATAGCTTGCTCAGACTCCTCGAGAGAAATCTAAGAAAATTCACACAGCTTATCTGTGATCACCCGCACATTGCTTGTAGATGTGATCTTAATGTCATGTGGAGCCTTGTTTAGTTCTAGATTTTTCACAATTTTGACAATCTCCTCCTCGTAAAAATTTGAGAGATGCTTACACAGTGTGAATGACTCTGTAGTAGGCTGTGAGAGGGTCGTAGGTTGGAGGAAAAACCTAACTGTATTGAAGACTTCACGTGGGCTATTACCTGTAGAAAGTATTTGTACAGGGAAAATCGTGGTCTGAGCCTGCCTTATAAACCCTTGATAATGCTTCTATGTCAGCTTATAGATCTCCTTATCCTCCGGTGAATAATGCCATCTCCACTGCCTTTCCAGATGTTTACAGCATTTCCTTATTGCTGTCAGTTCTGAAGAATACCAAGGGGCAGGAAGACGTCTCAGTTGTCTACTATGTTGTTTAGGGGCCACTTTGTTTGTCATCTCTAAAAGCCACGTATTCTAGGCTAAAATATCAGCTTCCACGTTTCCACTTAATATAGGCTTCAAACTCCGTAACAATGACCCCATTTTGGCTACCTTAGTCTTCCCCCATCACCTATAATATCTAGGGGTGATTCAAGCATCTCTTTCCTTCAGGGCCATATCCATGTCCCAAGTAAAGTAGATTTGAGAGTGGGCTGTACATTAAATAGCTTCTACTTTTGAATTATAACTTCCCTATTCAAGAAAATGGGGTCAGGAATGTGCCCAGCCTAATGATTCGGACAGTTAACAAATTGATTCTAATTTAGAGATGACAGCTTTTCCAGCAAAGCAGTCGCTTGCACATACGTAGCATTACCAGTATGTATATTAAAGTCCCCGAGGAGAGTGAAATTCAAGAACTGCACTAGATGATTCTCAATGGTGCCATCCAGAGAATTAAGAAAGTCTCCAAGGTTCCCCGGGGGCTGACAGACCAATGGCCCTGCAAGGGATAGTTGTGCTGAGATAAAGATGCAGAACCCTAGGGCCTCAGTGCCTATGAGGTGGGGAAGAGAAAAGGTTGAGCACTTAAATACAATAGCTACACTACCACATCTGCTGCTTAATCGGTCTACGTGAACCAGAGAGTAGTTAGTCTGGCCAGCCAGAGCAATATCCAGGGCAGAGGTAGTGTTAGTCCAGGTCTCAGTTAAGAGTAGTAAATCTATCTGTGAATTGCTGAGTAAATCGAAAATATATAAGGCATCTTGTATGTCAGACATTTAACAAAATTGACGGTAGGTCAGGATATGCTCACTTCTGCCCTTCATACTGACTAGATGTCGCAGACAGCCTTTTCGAGCTCTCCACCTACGCAATTAAGTCTTGTTTTAGAATGTACCTACCAGTTTGGACGCTACTGTCTACCTCAAATTTCTTGATAGGTACCCAGATATGAAAAATTCATGAACTGGGGGTAGTTCCTTTTCACCACTCCATTAAAGCATGGAATGAACTTACAATGAATATTCAAACGGAATCTTACAATTTTTTTTTTTTTAAAACAAATACAGACATAATGCCTGATCTTACGTTTCGTGGACTGTACTCCATTCGTCAGGATGGTAGAGGACATCTTTGTACCTTATTAGAGCAGATTTAGTAATGGGTGAAGCAGCTGCTCTCTACAAATCCTGACTGATTGATTGAGTAATAACGATTAAAGTTCATCTTTGTGTGTTTTACGTAAACATAAATAGGCCACAAAACTAATTTACTTGGCCTCTTATCTGGCTGCATTGGCAGATGAAAAAATGCCTTTTAAAAGTTGCACTGCATGCATAGTTTCTCTCTCTCATTTTGTGCTTTTCCTTTCAATTAAAATAGATGAAAATGTGCCCTTTTCCTAACTGTTGTTTTTGGTTGTTTGCACTGTATCAACTAATGTGCTTAATGAGGCCACCTCCTGAAGACATTTATGTAATGTTACGCCTAGTTTTTTTCCGGCGGCAGCCGTGGAGTCAGGACTACAGGCCCCAGCGTTATTCGTGGCAGGAAGCCGCCAGCACTTCCTGCAGCCCCTGGAGGCACCTACATTAGCCAGCAGGGGTTCCCGCTGCGTGGCTCGGGCGAAGAACAGGCCAGGAGCGGGCCCGTCTGCGCCCATCCGCAGCTGGACGAGACTGGGCTGGGCAACGCCTCTTGGCTGCTGCATTAAATAAGGATACTCTCATTCTACAAGGGTGAGTTCCCACTGCTTTATTCTTTTGAGAAGCTTGCCAAGTCCTAACCATGGGAAAACGTAAATGCACTGGTGGGGTTTCTGTTGCTGATCCACCAGCCAAGGTAACCACTATTGACAAAATGCTCCAGAGGGCCATAGGGACTATAGCCACGGAAATATAACTCACTGAAAGCAGGCTCTCTTTTGGAGGCGGTGGAGAGTCCCCACCTAGTACATCAAGAACAATACCTCCCACATCCATACTTATGCCATCAGAGGTCCTTGTAGAATAGGGAGCAGCCACTATATCTACGTCCTCCAGTACCCAAGTCTCGAGGTCTACCAGGTCCCCCTTAACCGCTTCTTCAGTAAAGGGGAAGAAACCACAGGAAATCCTGGGGTCCAAATCTAAACGGGCTGATTCTATTAAGACATCTATGGCAAGCAATTCAACACCTGCTCTGCCCATAAAATTCAAAGTCAAATCCCGTAGAACCCACCAACAGAAAGGGGGGGAAAGTCCTGACATGACCAAACCGGAATGGATAGTCACCATTGTGGATTATGTGATGGGCCAACTTAAGGGGCTGATTCGTTCAGAACTTACTCCACTCCTGGACCAATTGACTGTTCTTGAATCCAGAGTACTTTCCCTGACTAAAGTCAACCCGCCGATTGAATGTCCTCAGCCAGAAGTCTCTCTCCCTCACATAGAAATGCTTGCAGGAGCTCGTCCCCATGGACCCTCAAATCACTTGTTCCAAGGCCTGCCCGAGAGTCTGGAGAACGTTGGGGGTGCTTGCCTAAAAGTCATTATTCATACAACTGATACTACCCTCCATAGAATATAGCACCTTACATCGACCGCGTTGTTACATCGCAGTACATTAAAACGCAAGTCGTTACATCGACTTGCTGTAGGGGGCGCGCTGGACTTAGGAATAGTATAATTTACTATTCCAACTCCAGTGTGCGCAACAGTAGGGTAGGTGTTGGAATAGTAAATTATACTATTCCTTAGGTTAGCGCGCCCCCTACAGCAAGTCGATGTAACGACTTGCGTTGTAATGTACTGCGATGTAACAACGCAGTCGTTGTAATGACCGCATTGTAATCCCATGCGTTGAAACGCATGCGATGTAATGGTTGTTTCCCACCTCCATAATCACAGAGGCTCCCTGGGTAGGAAGAGAATGGTGGACCCACCTCCCTGTAGCACCAAGGACCTTATGACTATTGATCTTCCTCCGGACACATGTCCCTATGTGGTTGTGATGACTGGGGTACATGGAATTAGGGATGGGCTAAGGGAAACCCATATACAATTAAGAAACAAGTACATTAACTGGCTGGGGAAGTATAAGGACTTCCCTATCGAGAAGGCTAGCAACATTCTGTTTGTACGGCGCGTGGGTTGGCTTGGAAAGGGGGCCAAGGATTGTCCGGGAGACTGCGTGATCATCAATTTTAGGGACCCTGCTGTAGTTCATAGGTTGCTATGTAAGGATTGCTTCGGGCCCATGAGGGTTTCTGGAGTGAGATTATTTCCCTTGGGTTATTTTTACAGGCCCCACCTAAAACCCCCTTCTAGGTCACCGGAAACCACCTCTAACCCCCAATCTTTGCGCCCCATGTACTTGAACCTCAACCAGACACAGTTAGGGGAACTGTACAATATCCCAGTGCACAATAGGTATGGCCCGCTGGACCACGTGGATTGACTTAATGAAGGAAGCAGTCCTTTTCATGTCTTGAGTGTTAAACCTTTTAGTAGGGTAATTAGTGGGAAGAAGATGTATGCTTGTTCTTACGGTCATAGCCGGGGTGGTAATTCAAGCTTGGGAGCTTTAGTACCCTTACAGCACTGCAAGTGGCCTACAGTGAAAGGAGCTTCTCAAGAAATAGATTGTGAGGCTGACCCCTGCGGGAGAACTAAGCCCCTCCCCACTTGCATTCTGCCTGATCTTAAAGTGTTAAACCCCCACAAGTCGACAAGCCATCAGACCCAGTGGGTGGTAGTCATATGGTATACACCGGGGCCCCCAGCAGACTAGGCACCCTCTAGGAATGCATAAAAAACTAAGGATTCTTTTCTGGAATGTTGCTGGTCTGGGCGCCAAATTGTATGACCGCGACTGGACTAACTATATTAACACCTTTGACGTTTGTCTTTTCCAAGAAACTTGGCTAACATGGGAAATTAGCCATTCGAACTTAACTATATTCTGTGCTAATGCCAGGTCGCTTGGCAAGGGATTGGCATTGGGGTATATGCGCGATGTAAGGTGCTGGGGTCAGAAATAATTGCAAGAGGACATTCTTTGTCTATCTATTAAACTAACTAATGGATGTTTAGTCAAACATTTACTTAAGACCTTCTGCCAACATCAGGATTCCCCCACCATAGAAGTGTTAATCTCACATATAACTGACCTTTACCCCCGATGTGCAAAAAATAGTGGGGGGCAATTTTAATTGTCAGTTTGAACTCCTAGATTTGGTTAATCTTTCCTCTCTGCTGGAAGAGGACAGAACTTGTTCAATTCATGCACTTATCATTCCCCCTATTAAAAGATGGTCCCCCTTAGTGATACAACTAAATGCCCTAACCTTTAATTGCATGATTCGAGCATGCAACGGAAGGGCCAAATCTGACAGAAAAGGCAGCCACACCTATAATAGAATTGGTAGCACCAGCCTCATTGACTATATCCTCTTAGATGTCCAACTCTGGCCGTCCTTAGAGGACATGGTGGTGGCGCAGATGAATGATAGGGACCATAACGCCCTTGAGGTGGAGCTGGAACTTCTCTCACTACAAACCCAGCTATCTCACTCACAACCACTTGACGGGAGGTGTAAACTAATGAATAATAAATGAAGAATCCAGTGGTTAGCTGTCGCTAGGTCTGAGTGGGCCCTGAGATCAATATATAACAAGGTGGGCCAAGCTCTGGAGATTTTTAGCACTCTGAAGCCTGGGCCTTTTGAGGAGTCAACCACACCAGAGGTTGAAGCCGTACATGATTCCCTCTTCATTAGTTTAAAGGTGGACTTTTTCAGAGAAGCCAAAAGCCATTGGCCAAGGAGTAGTGCACCATCCTGGTTCAACAAAGAATATACTATGGCCAAGAGCGCTCTGATCATTGCAATTAAATCCTGTGGCAGGGATGTCAAACAGGAAAGAGAGCTGTGTACATAACCGCCCTTGTAAGGGCAAACAGGGAATCGGATCGTCAAAACTGGGGACTCCTCTTAGCAGCATCAAGGGATAACAATCAAACCTTATTTTGGAACTTAATTGCCACAGGGAAGGAAGATCCAAAATTGATAATAATGTGGCAGCAGAGGCATGGGTAGCCCATTTTACGAATCTATACGAAGCTAAACCTGTTGAGATCACAGTTCCTGAACATTGAATTATCCCTCTGCATCCAGGGACTGGGAGGGTTAAAGACGACTTTCTCCTGATAGAGTGTATGGAGGTAGAAAAGGCCATCACAATGATAGCACCACGTTAAACGCCTGGCATTGACAAGATCCCCGGTGACTTGTTTTTATCGGAAAAAGACATTTGGGTACCCTATTTTTCTGTGGGTTTTAATGCTGTTCTCAGCGGCATCAGAATTCCCAAAACGTGGGCGAGGGCAGAGATTTTCCCCATATACAAGAAAGGTTGCCCTATGGATCCTGCCAACTATAGGCCAGTTAGCCTACTAGACACCACGCAAAATCTTTTTAGTAGGGTCATATTAGGCAGGCTTTAGCAGTGGCTCAAGGAGAGCAACTTACTTTGTCCCCTCCAGGCGGGCTTTCGAGCCAATACTTCCACAGTTAGACTGCAGTTGATTTACTTGAAGATCGTAAGCTTTAAGAAAGGGAGGCTCTATGCAGTCTTTGTTGGTCTTAGATCTGCGTTTGACCTGGTCACCAGAACTCGGCTGTGGAATTGGCTTGCTGAACTTGGTATCTCAGTATACATGCGCAATATAATAGAGAGGTTGCACCAGAATAACTGCACGCAAATCAGATGTGGCAAGCTTGGCGAAGTTACAGAGCCCATTCCTGTTTTGCGTGGCATTAGACAGGGTCATGTTCTGGCACCTACCCTTTTTACTTTGTTTTTAAATGATCTAGTGTTTTTTTAAATAGATGTGCCCCACGTCTAGCATGCATGAGGGTATCGGCTCTCATGTTTGCTGCCAATACACTTTTATTATCAAAGATACGCATGGGGCTCCAGAAATTCTTTGATGGTTTCAGCAGATTCTGTGAGATCAGTAAAACTAAATTTATGGTTTTTAATCCCTGTCCCTCCACACGGTCTAATCCCACTTTAGATGGTGTTCCCGTAGAGTAGGTAAACCGATTTGACTATCTGGGGATCACACTAGATGAGAAGCTAGATTGGTAATCGCAAGATGCTAAAAGAAGATTGAAACTGGAGCATCAAAGTGGGGGGGGGGTGCTGAACCTATATAAGGGGTCCCATTGTAAGTGTCTTTAGAGTAGCCTCTTTTACTCAACACAATTTCTGCAATGTTTATTGGTTTCTGTCAAAGTATCTTTATTAGTACAGCCTATGGTGCCTCTGCTCCTGTGAAACTATAAAATGTGCTGTTTTAGGGATGTGTGCCAGACTTTTCTTGTATTTTGAAATGAGCAGTCTCCATGTCAGTTTGCTCTTATAATCTGCACTTCAAATATTTTGTCAGACTTGTCGCCCCTATGTTTAGAAATTTCTTTTCATTTATATCGATGCTGATTTGAGTTGACTAACCAATTACCTTTTTGCTTTCTGTAATGATTCTTAATTTTAAATAAACCTTCATGATTTGGACTTTGAATCTTGTCTTGTGTAAGTTTGCCTCATTTGCCTTGGGCCCTTGTCCTTTGGGACTAACGTGGGCCGATCTGTCTAATCGGCACTTTGGTAACAGTGGAAAGGACCAACATATTTTAGTAGCAGAGGATAGCTTAGGCAAATGGTTATACACAGATGGTTACTAGCAAACAGGTGCCAATTGGACCAAATTAGTGCAAATTCAGTGCAAATTGAAATTTGCATTCCAAAATGTTCAGAGTTAGGGCTCTTGTAATCATGTGGATTATGCTGATGCACCTGGCCTGTTGGAGTTGTCAGGAGTTGCATTACATGAGTATCAATAGAGTTTTGTGAAGTGAGTTGTTTTGTGTAAGTATGTGGATTGTTATGCAGTTTGTGAAGGTGTGCTCAACTTGTCTTGTGGCGTGTGCTCTGGAGTAAATTAATTGTTCTGCAGCCTAGTTTAAATTACATTGTGATGTTATGTCAATGGTATTTTGTGTTTCGTGTTGCGCACACATCAAAATCTGCACAGCATCATAATGTGTTGGGCAAATTGTTGAAGTTGTTTAAATTGCGTATTTTGAGCCGATTATAAATATTGTGGGGCAGATTTACAAGGAACTGACGCATCTGCATAGATGCGTCAGTTTCCTTGCGCCAGAGTCAAATGTCCTTGCGCCGCCATGGATGCACTGTATTTACAATAGTGCTCCATGGCGCAAGGATTAACAGATGCGTCAGAAATTCTGACGCATCTGTTGATCCAAAAGTCACGCATTGCTGGAGTTGTGTCGCAAGCAAGACGCAACTCCAGCAATGTATTTTGAGGCATATACCTACTGTACTGCGTCACTCCTTACGCCTGTTTAAAGCAGGCGTACGGTTTTGACGCAGTGGCGTCCTAAAAGTGGCGCAGTGAAATCTTGTAGATTTCACTGCGTCACTTTTACGAGGCCTTCCTGCATGGAAACGCCCACCCTGCATACATTATACCTGACGCAGGAATAATGTAACGCAGGGCTTTACAATGTGACGCATCTCCCTAGATGTGTCACGTTGTAAATGGGCCGCAACATTTACGCCGCAGCTGCGTCACAAAAGTGACGCAACGGCGGCACAATAGTCACGAAAGGGGCTTGTAAATCTCCCCCGGCGTTTGTATGTGATTTATTTTGAAATTTCCGGATTTATGTATAAGGCTAGCGGATTGATGGAAATCCATGATCTCGAGATAAAATATTAAATTTGTCTGCTGAAAAGGGGTGTGTGTCATTTCAGGTTACAGGTTAAAGTCCTATGGTTTAAAGTCCTAAGAAGCCCTTAATAGTCTAGCTGTATATGACCTAATCAGATATAGAAACGCTGACTCAAAGCTCGGTTACCGCTACAAGAACATTTCTCAGTGTGATTTAAAGCATCTACATTGTTTCTCTATCCTGTGGTGAGTTGGATTTTCTGCCCGTATCCCGGTAGGCAGACAAGATATTTATTTTGGTTTAAATTTTGCGTTTAAAGTCTCGGTTTGAAACTATATTGTGACTGGATGAATTAATATTGTGTTGTGAGTTAGGTTGAGATTACAATGGATGCATGTTTGAATAACCCAGTGATTTCTGCTAATGGAGGAGATGCTCCTTTCCCGATTTGTTCCCCAGCCAATGAGATGCTGTTGGGCCATGGCCTACAGACACGTTCTACCACTTAAAGAGTGGAACCGATTTGCTGTTGAAAATTAAGGGCTACAGTTTCCAATATATGTGAAATGATGAAGATTGAGAATTTGTGGAATGCCATGTTTGAGATGAAGCCAAGCCTATACATGCGTAGTTTGAAGCCTTGAATGAGAAGGATTACTTGGCGAATGAGAAAGCACATAATGCTAAAAGGTCAAATTGGTAAGACTGCCAACCATTAGAAGGATGTGAGATTGTGTTTGTGGAAGAAAGCATGGAGGCAACAAGTGCTAGAAACTATAGGTGATTTTCCAGTGATAACTGAAGAATCAGACAAACAGAAAACAAAATCTAAGGGCCGCCACGCTCCTGGCATTGCAGCTGCTTTCCTGTATAGTGTGTATAGTGAAACAATTATAATGGGACACACACTTATTGTGCTGGTTCTTCATTCAGTTGAGAATTTGCTGACTTGTACCTGTACTCATCATCTTACAAACAGTTGCTTGACTAAATATGAGCAAATAATACTGGCAGAAGAAAACATTTAAATTCAAATTAAATGCTGAAAAACTTTGGATCCTGCAATACTTATGCCATTGCCTGGGGAGGAAGCTAAGGAGATTGATGGAAGCGATCATAATTGCATTTGCTAGACATGCACCAAACCAAGTCCAGATATTCAATATGTGCCATTCAAATTGACTGATTTTATTTTATTTGTAGATAGTTCTTGTCTGAGAGACCATCATGGAATTCTTTAAGCAGCATATGCACTCTACATCACTATCTTGGAAAATAACTGTACCTCTATTCCTCCTAATTATGAAACATTATACCATAACCATCTCCAAACTATATCATCTATATATCCCGCTGTCTATTGTATATTTCTATTGTATATTGTTATTGTATATTTCTTAAAGCATATGTAACTCTTGTAAATGTTGTCGTGCAAACTCTGCAAAGCGCCCTGATACCTTTGAATCAAGTTCGCGCTATACAAAACTAAAAAAATAAATACAAATATATAAATGTAACTTCAGCACAAGCTGCAGAAATGATTGCTATTACAAGAGCGTGCTGTATAGCCAATGGATTGCCAATATGGTTTTGAAGTGTTCCATTATTGTGACCAGTAATGGTCACTAAGGGGTTTCTTGACATCCTCTGGCATCCCTATTAGAAATGGGCCACAAATTCTACATTTGTTATAATCATTGCAGTTTCCAGATAAAATTGCTGTGGTTAATTGTGCCTCACAAGAGTGGAGCTGATATGATTTCGGTAGGAAATAACTTCACAGACGAAGTTGCACAGTAGTGTGCATTGCATCTGGTACATTAGTAATAAATTAAACTTCAGAACGTGAATTAGAAAATGTCAGTAATTACTTATCTATGTCAATTAGAGTACTTGAGGAGTTGAGGGAACTGCAGAACAAGGTACCTAGGGATGAAAAGAAAAGATGGTAAAAAGCAGGTTGTTCAAAAGATGTGAATGAAGTCTGGACATCCCTGGACAAAAGATTTGTTTTACCTGATTGCATGTTGTTGTAGATGGCAAGATATCTTCATGGACCTACTCATGTGGGACGTTTAACCCACATTTTAGAAAAGCCTCAGAAACACTATGTCAAAGATGTATAATTTGCCAACAACAAACATTGGGAAAAGCACTAAAAATATTATGAGCCATCTAGAGAATTCAGAAGGACCTTTCACTTGATTATAAATAATGTAATAAATGTAAGGTACATTTAGGTAGTTGTATGTCTGTTCAGCAGGTGGGTGGAAGCCTAACCAGGTGCTGTGCACTCACTGTAGCAAAGATTTTGTTGAGGGAGTTGGTCCCTAGATTTGGTTTGCCAACTTCTCTAGTATCAGATAGGGGAACACATTTAAGAATTCGATTTTGAGAGTTCTTTGCATGGCACTGAATGCAGAACAGAAGTGTCATTGTGGAATCACCCTGAAGCATCAGAAGTAGCAGAGAGAGTCAATAGTATCCTGAAAGTAAAGCTAGGAAAGGTGGTCGCACCAACGACATGGAAATTGCCAGATGCCATTTCCCTGATGCAGTTAAGTACGAGGATCACATCCAACAAGACTATGGTCTCCTCATATGATTCTGATGGGCTGAGCCAAGAGGATTCCTGGAATTTCTTCTGCTGCACTTGTGAATATAACTGATGATTTAGTTCTGGATTACTGCAAGTGTTTGGTTGATCTGGTAGGCTTTATCTCTCACCAGGTGAATTTGGCTACACTTTCAGCAAGTGTAGAACTGTACCACAACCTACAACCTGGAGACTGGATAGTAGAGAAGAAGCATGTCAGCAAGAACTGCATCAAAACTTAATAGAACATGCCTTAGTAAATAATTTTGGAGATGAACACTGCTGTGAAGTGTTGTGGATTGCCACAGTGGATTCACGCATCTCACAAAAAAGAGTGAAGACTGCAGATGAAGTGGTGACACAACCCACTAACTCACAGTCAAACTCGAGTTTGCTCTGCTCATTTAGAGGGTGGAGAACTGAGAGAACAAGTACTGCAAGAACAACAAGATTAACAACAAAAACAACAAAAGAAAAATCAAACTTCAAAAAATCAAACTCTGAAAACCAAAAGTAGGTCAAAGTGTTCCAGCTGCAAGTTGTCAAATTTTTGAATTTCTGAGAAAAAGATTTTTTACCTTTTTAATTTTTCATAGTGTTCCTGCAATACTCTCTCACGCTAGAATTAAGTTAGAATATTTCCCTTAAGCCCACATTAGTAGTAAATGCCTGCTTTGAAGAAGATTGATTTTGTACCTTAGGTATCCTGCTCAGGATAGTTTTGTCCCTAAATTGAACTAATGAAATTAACTCCTGAATTATATACCTGCATCTGCTTTTATTGACTCACTTTAAGAACCGAAGGCGTATTGTTGAATAACTTGTTTTAGATTGTGCTCTTTGTTTGCTTTAGTTTTTAGAAAAGTTTTATAGAAAGAAGATGGCTAACTGTAGCAAATTTTGCTTAGCTCTGAAAATAGTTGTATAATTTTTATTATATTGGTTTTAGTTAGCATTTTAGTGAGTCGATACCCTCTTGTCAGGTATGCCTCTGGAGAAAATAATGACTCATATCATAGTAATGTTACAAAGATTAGGTAGACTAGAGAATAGCGATGCTCCTGATGTGAATTTTAAGGAAATGCTTATGTTAGTTTACTTTTTAATAATAAAGGAATAATAAATGTTCCTAAATGTTTTATATGTACATGCGTGCTTACTTCTGTTTCAGAGGGGGTAACCTACTATCAATTTCCATTGAGCTATGGACTGTTGTGTAGCATATATTTGTCAATTGTATTGGAACAGGATTTGTTGGTGGAGTTTCTGAGAAATTGGGTTGTTGGTTGAATGGGGGGTGACCCCTGTTCAGCACCAGCCACAATCCCTGCCAGGGTGAACCACAAAAGTCACCAAATTAACCTGTGCTTAAGCCTCTGGTAGCTTGGCACAAAAGCAGTTAGGCTTAACTTAGAGGCAATGTGTAAAGCATTTATACAGCACACAAACAGTAATATAGTGAAAACAAAAATCAAAGACAAATCCCATACCAATTTAGAAAAATAGAGTAAAATGTAATAAACCATTTGCCACCTAAGTGACAAAAAAACAATGAGTAGAATCGGAGTTTTGAATCTTCAAAGTTTTTAGTAAAATATAGCACTTGAACGATGAAAGCACCAACCACAAACATCTAGTCAAGCAATATCAGGTCAAAGTTAAATAAGTTGGCCAACCGTGATGCAGCACAGTTTGGATACAAGACGTGGATTGGGACCGCTTACCTTTGGACTTGGTAGAAATTTTGGAGAATATGTTCTGAGTAGGTAAAATTCAGCGAGGCAAGAATGCAGGTAGTGTCCAAGGAGGGAGCGCCATCATCGGGCAGCCACTGGACAAATCTGCGGCGAAGATTCCTATGTTCGAACCTAGTCTCTTTTTTTAAGTCATACATTTTCAGTGGGATGAAGCAGGAGGATGTAGTTGAGAGTTCCAGGAGGCTGGATACCCCTCGCGAGGGAAAGCTGAACAGGATTTACTGCTGTGGAAAAGACTGTAGGGAGCTACCGCAAAGTCATGCTGAACGACAAAGCACCTTGTGCAGATTGATGAGCAGGTTCGTTCCGGTCTTCCCTTGGTTCTCAGAGCAGTTTTTAGCCAAAAAGTTTCTAAGCCCCCAAGTTTTGGATTTTGTCTATCTGGGCACCTTTTACACCACAACCAAATTCCCAGGACTGGAGGGGCACCTATTGGGGGTTCAGGACTCACACAGGCTGGGTTCAAGATGGTGAGAGCCTTTTATGTCCCTGAGGCCCTGATCAAGAGGCCAGCAAACTACCCCTCAGAGTCACTCTGGTAATCCTGGGTTTAAGTGATGAAGCAGGGTTCAGCAGAGCAGGCCTCTGAGGGTTCAGGACACGCTCCAGGCAGCAAAGCAATGCTTCCAGGTCCAGCAAAGCAGTCTTGTGGAGTACATAGCGGGCCACAAGAGCAGGCAGTCCTCTGAGAGTTCTTCTTCAGGTCCAGAAAGTGAACTGAACAGTGGGGCTGAGGGTCCTACTTTTATACCTGGCGCATTCTTTGAAGCAGGAGAAGTTTCTAGAAGTTTTCCTTTGAAGTGCTTGTAATTTCTTGACTTCGTTGCCCTGGCTCCATGCTGGCAGCAGGGACAATGCAATTGGTGACAAGCCCTTTGTGAGAAGGCAGAGCACAGCCTATTCAGTTGCAAGTGTGACTGTGCTCAGCTCCGCCCCACCATCCTGCCAGCAGATGGCCCATTCTGGCACACCTAATTTCACTATTGTGTAACTGTCTGGGAGGAATTAACAAAGTCCAACTGCCAACTACACCTAGTCATGTGACCAAGGACAGGCTGCAGGCACCAAATAGCAAAGGGTATGAAAATGTGACCTTTCTGAAAGTGGCATTTTCAAAATTGTAATTTAAAATCTGACTTTACCATTAACCCCTTCCGTGCTCATGACGAGCTCAGCTCGTCATGCTGCGCGGTAGCGCTGTGCGCATGACGAGCTGAGCTCGTCACGACCCCACCCGCGATCGGAATGTCCAACACACGAGCGGAATTCCGATCGCGGTCAAGGGGTTAAAGAAGATTTTCAAAATATAATTTCATAGGTACCAAACACAAAATCCTTACCTGGCCCCAATCAAAAGTTAGCACTTATTAAATATAATAAGGCAACCCAATGTTATCCTATGGGACAGGTAGGCCTCACAGTAGTGAAAAACGAATGTAGGAGTGTTTCCCTACCAGTACATGTAAAACTTAACATTATGTGTCCAACCTTTAATTACAATACACCCTGCCCTACATACTGCTAGGGCGTATCTTAGGTGTTACTTATATGCAATAATATGGGAGTTTAAGGTTTGGCAAGGGGGTTATATGGCTAAGTCGAGATGGCAGTTTAAAACTGCATTCAGGTTGCAATGGCAGGCCTTGGACATGTTTTAAGGGGCTACTTAAGTGGGTGCTACAATAAGTGCTGCAGGTCCACTAGTACCATTTAATTTACAGGCCTTGGGTATATGGTATACAACTCTACAAGGAAGGGACTTACAAGTGAATTAACTATGCCAATTAGGTGTAAGCCAATTGTACTGTGTTATAGCACTGGTTAGCAGTGGTAAAGTGCAAAGAGCCCTAAGGGCCAAAAAAATCAATTCCAGGAAAAAAGGAGAGAAAAAGGCAAAAAGTTTCGGGAAGACCACCCTATGGCAGGCAGGTCTAACAGAGTTCTACACAGATTAAGTATTACCATTTGAAGAGTTGTCTAAATTAAGAGTTCGATTTTTAATAACAATAATCATAAACTTGTTATGCTGAATAAAATAATCAATAATGATAATTAGTAGAAATACTGAAGAAGCTAGAGAGATACAATTTCAAGAAGAAGCGGAGAAGAAATTTCGAAACACAAAGATGCACCATAGACTTATAATTAATCAGGAGAAGAAGGGTCTAATATGTACCATGTGTGAGAAACATGATGAATGAGAAATGTCAGAAAAAATTGCAGTTAAAAGTATATAGCTATTATATGTCAGGTCATGATCCTATATTTAGCGGGCATCTATTGTGTCTGTGGTAAAACTGCTTATTTTAACATTCCAAGTAACTGGGTAGAATTATGCTATTTAGCCTTAGTTTTCCAAGAGCTGCATCGTGTGAGTGAAATGAATAAGATGAATGAAATGATTCTTAAAGGAGTGAAACGTGATTTTGGACACGTGCTTATGGATATATTTAGTGGTGATTCCTCCTATTGGTGTGGCTTTAAAATGTGAAGATAAGAACGTTGTCTACATTGGTAGATCACTTTGCTACTAATACAGCAGGTACATTAGCTAAAATGAATGAATAGATGATAGCCATTTGTGCAATGGTTATTCTAAACAGAATGGCTGTGGATATTTTGCTGGTAAAACAAGGTGGCTTGTGTCATGTGGTGAAGGTCCAGTTGTGTTGTACGTATATTCCGGATAATAGTATGCTGGATAATGATTACAATAATAACAGAGCTAAAGTTCATGTGAAGTTAAAACTTTGGGAGGGACTGGTGCTGGGGAAGTAGCTGGTTAATGGTTCATTTCAAATGGAAAGGGAATAGAAGAGATTGGCGAATGGTTTGGTGATGTTGGTGGAGGTATGTTGAAACAAATATTAATACCCAATTATTATAATTCTTCTTATTGCAATTGGTCTATATCTTCTATTAAAACCATTTGAAAATGCTTGTTTTAAAAATTATTCGAATTGTGGTTGTGGAAGGAAAATGACTAACAGAAAGAGAGAGAAAAAACTGAGTTGGATAATATCAAATCAAAGGGGTTTGAAGAACTGAAAGCCTTGCAGGAAATGAAGAAGCAGAAGAAACGAAAAGCAATGAATGATCTATTGTATAATAATGTAATTTGGTTTGTGAAGATTTCAAAAATCATCAGGGGGGATGTTAGAGCAGATTTATTAACAAAGAGTAACATTAATTGTTCAGTTTTTAAGGTAGCATACGTAGGCCTCAAAACTAATTTACTGGGCCTCTGGGCTGGATGCTTTGACAGCTGAATGAAAAATGGCTTTCTATAAATGTACTGCTTGCATGATTTCTCTCTCTCTCATTTTGTGTTTTTCCTTTTTCATAAAATAGACAAAAATATGCTCATTTCCATTGTGTTATTTATTAACACTACATTACCATTTGTGCTTCGGAGGCAGCCTGCTGGAGATGTTTATGCAATGTTATAAAGGCTGATGCTGCCTACTGGTTCAATTGTGCTCCTATTCATTTTAATAGCTCATTTTTCAGTCACGACATGCCATTTCTTCTTTAATGTAGGATAAAGGGAATAAAATTGTATTCATAATTTGGCTGTTCTTTAGAGTAGCCTGTTTTAGGTAACACAGCTGCTGCAATGTTGGTTGGTTTCTATCAATGTTCCTGCATTAGTACGTCCCATGGTGCCACTAACACTATGCAAAGGACTTGATTCTCTACTCCTGAGAAACTATAAAATGTGCAGCTTTTGGTATATGTGCCAGACATTTCATGCCTTTTGAACTGAGTAGTCCCTATGTCTGCGGCTAGATCCTGTCTCTATCAGATAAGGCGTTACCAAAGGTAAGTAGCTTGTCCATCTGATAGAGACATCAAGTCGCATATTCCTTACTTTTGAATAGATACCAAGCAATACCATCCCCAGAGGAGGGACTGCAGACAAGTTTAGACAAGGAAGGTGTGCATGACAGAGCAGCCAAAAAGGCCATCCCTTCAGACTTGACTGTCCAGGCAGTAGTGTTTGGTAAACGTGTGCAGGGATGCCCATGTTGCTGCCTGACAAATGTCAAGGACTGGAACACAATGCTACAACACTGTGGTAGCAGCCTTAACTCTGGTGGAATGAGCCCTTAAGACTTCAGGAGGATGCTACTTGGCTAGAGCGTAGTAAATTTTGATACAGAGGACGACCCATTGTGAGATAGTCCTCTTCTACACTGCACGACCTTTCTTTGATCCAACGTACCCCACGAAGAGTTGTTCATTCACCCGGAACTCTTTAGTGTGGTCAAGGTAGAATGACAACGCTCTTTTTGGGTCCAGACGGTGGAGTTGCTCCTCTTCCTTAGAGGGTGCAGAGGAGCGCAGAAAGTGAGCAAAGTGACAGAGTGCCCCACGTGGAATGGTGTTACCACTTTCTGTAAGAAAGTGGCCCTAGTGTGAAGCACCAACTTATCAGGGATGATGGTCAGGTAAGGAGGCTTGGATGACAGAGCCTGCAATTCGCTCACCATCCTAGCAGAAGTTATTGCCACTAGAAAGGCTGTTTTGATGGTAAGAAGCCAGAGGAGACAGTTGTGCAGAAGTTCAAATGGAGCACACATCAGGAAGGTGAGAACCAAATTAAAGTCCCACTGAGGAATGATGAAGGGGGCAGATGGAAACATATGTACAAGCCCCTTAAGACATCTATTTACAATAGGGGATTTAAATAAAGAGAGTTGGTCTGGCAGCCTCAAGAAGGCAGCAGGGCCGAAAAGTATCCTTTGAGAGTGCACAGAGCAGAGCCTTGCTGGGCAAAGTACAAAATAAAGAGAAGGACTTGTGCGAGAGAAGCAGAAAGAGGATCTATTGATCTTTCTGTACGCTATTTTAAAAATGTGTGCCACCAGCAGGCATACACCGCCTTGGTAGAGGGACACCTGTCTGCCAAAATAACATTACAGACTTCGGGTGGAAGGTCAAATGCTGTCAGCTGCTGCCACTCAATCTCCACGCAAGAAGGTGTAGAGTTTACAGGTTGGGGTAGAGGACCCTCCCCTGCTGCTGCAACAGAAGATCTTCCTAAAGGGGCAGGCTGATCAGAGGATCGATGCTCATCTGTAGAAGCTCGGGATACCAGACTCTCCGTGCCCAAATGGAGATACAAGAATGACTTGTCCCCGGTCGCTCCTGATCTTCTTGAGCACTCTGGACAGGAGTGGTATTGGCAGAAAGGCGTACATGAGGCCTTAGCTCCACCCCAGATGAAAAGCATTGCTGAGCGAGTGCCAACTTGGAAACTCCAAGGCACAAAACTGCTGGCTTTGCACGTTCTCTGCAAAGGCAAACAGATCTAACTAAGGCTCCCCCCACTGCTGAAAGAGATCTTACGCCACCTCTGGATGGAGATGCCATTCATGATCCGCAAGTCATCGGCAGCTGATTTCGTCCGCACTGGCCTTGAGAGAACCTGCCAGGTGTTGAACCACCAAGGAAATGCACTGCTGTTCCAGCCACGTCCAGAGATGCAGGGCCTCTGGACAAAGGGTCCACGACACCACCCCGCCCCGTTTGTTGCAGTACCACAAGGCGGTGGTGTTGTCCATAAACAGTTGAACCAGCTTTCCGTTGACTGAAGGAAGAAAGGCTTTCAATACCAAACGAATCGCTCTGAGCTCCAATAAGTTGATGTGGAGTCCGGATTACGCCAGAGAGCAGAGTCCTCTGATCTCCACCTCTCCCAGATGGCTGCCCCATCCCAGGAGTGACGCATCTGTCACTACTGTGTGGTCTGGTTGGGGAAGGGAGAGGGAGAGGGGTCTGCTTTTAACCCAATCGTGGTCTGTTAGCCACCACTGCCGGTCCTGTGCAGTTCTCTCCGAGATCTGGACCATGCTGGAGAGATTCCCCTGAGGCTGCGCCCACTGAAACTTCAAGTCCCACTGCATAGCCTATATATGCCATCTGACATGTGTCACTAGCAGGATGCAGGAGGCCATGAGGCCCAGCAGCCTCACAGTCATTCTCCTTGAAATCTAGGATAGAAGCTAAAGCATCGGGATCACAGCCTGAATATCCTGGACTCGCCGTTCAAGAGGATATACCCGATATGTAACCATAGCCAAAATAGCTCAGATGAAAAGGAGTGTCTTAGAGGGAATCAGGTGTGACTTCAGCTTGTTGATAGAGAACCCCAGTGAGTGCAGAAGGTTCGCTGTAGTCTGGAGGTGGGAGACATAAGCCTGGGGCAAACTCTCCTTCAACAGTCAGTCATTGAACTAGGGAAGACTGCCACCCCGGATTTGCTTAGAAGAGCTGCAACCACCGCCATCACTTTGGCGAACACCCGAGGCATGCTGGTAAGGCCATAGGGGAGCGCGATGAGCTGAAAGTGCTTGTGGCTTCCCGTAAACCACAGGTAGCGCCGATGGGCAGGCAGGACCGGAATATGAAAATGGGTGTACTGCAGGTCCAATGTTACCATCCAGTCTCCTGGGTCCAGGGCAGACAAGACCTGAGCATCTTGAACTTTTCCTTTTTGAGGAAGTAGTTGAGGGCTCATGGATCTAGGTAGGGCGTAGGCCCTTTTTCTTCTTCGGGACCAGAAACTAGCGGGAATAGCAACCGCAGCCTACTTCTGGCGCTGGAACCCTATCTATGGCTCCCTTGGCCAAGAGAGTCATGACTTCCTCCTGAAGCAAAGTCAGGTGATCCTCCATCAGCCGTTTGTAAGCTGGAGGCATGGAGGGTGGGGTAGTCACAAAGGGGAGGAAGTAGCCCCTTCGGACTATATGAAGAACCCACCTGTCGGACGTGATATTTTGCCAGTAGTGGAGGTGATGGCTGATCCTGCCACTAACTGGCTGCCCATGATCTTGAAGGGCCAGACTAGAAGAGTTTGAAGGCTCAGGGGGCAGAGGGGGTGGTGGAGTGACCTGACCTCTGGCCGCCCGACCCATGGGGTTAGAACAAGCCACGGCCATGCAGAGGTTGCTGAACTTGCACTTCCTTGTAGCTGGGGTATGGATGGCATGGCTGAAAGCCTCTTCCATAGCCACAAAAGGGGCAAAAAGCAGACAGGGGGTATGTGGCCACTGAGAGGCCCAACGATTTGGCTGCCGCCCTCGAGTCCTTAAAGTGCTCTAAGGCCATGTCTGCTTTGTCTCCGAAGAGACAGGTACCATCAAAGAGCATGCCCATGAGGGAAGCCTGGACATCCCCAGAAAAGCCAGAAGTTCTCAGCCAGGCATGTTGTCGAACAGACACCATCAACGACATCGCTCTGCCCAGCGATTCAGTCGTGTCAAGCCCACAACGAATGACGAATATGGCCGCATCTCTCCCGTCTGATACTGCTTGGGAGAGGATGGCCCGGGCTTCCTCCAGGACCTGTGGCAGCACTTGCGCAACCATTTCCCACAAGGAGTGGGAGTAACGGGCAAATAGGCATGCAGTGTTCACCGACCGCAACGCAAGGCTGGCGGAAGAAATTTTTTTCTTGCCTTAACTATCCAGGCTCTTGGATTCCCTGTCCAGGGGTGCGGAAGAGAACATGACCTGAGATGTAGAGGCTTGGACCACCAACCTCTCTGGGATAGGATGGATGGTGAGGAAATTTGGGGTCGCCTGGTGCAGGGCGATGGCAGCGAGTTATTGTCCTATTCACAGGAGCCTTTGTGCTGGGCTTGTACCAGGTTCCCAGCAGGACATCAGTGAAAGCCTCATTATAAAGGCAGAAGGGGTTCCGAGGAGGAGACACCCAGATTTAGGACCTCGATCAAGATGTTAGCCTTGACTGCCACAGAAGGGAGCTGAAGGTGCAGGACCTCAGCTGCCCTTCGCTCCACCATAGCATATGAAGCTCCCTCCTCCGTAGCCACGTTAGAGGAATAAAGCAAACAAGAATCTGGAGAGGTGTCCAGACTACTGGCCTCCCCCAATTCCTTGCACCAATTCATTTCGTGCACTGGCTGGCCTTGTAAAGGGTCCAGTGACCCCTCCCAATCTTCCTCCATTTCTAGCCCTTCAGAATAAGACTGAGGAACCAATCTAATACCAAAGGGTTCCGTCAGTGCCGAAATCGGCATTGGTAGGTGACAATCCAGGTCGTCAGGGATGAGAATGGGGCTGGCGCTGGTGGCGGTGTCAGGAGTCTCGGCGTGGGACCTGGCGCTGGGGAAGGTTGCAATGGCATGACCGGCGTTGGTCATGCCACTGCGATGGCGTTGGTCCACATCCATTATCGGATCCATGGGGGTCATCAGTGCCGGGGCAGGAGCCACGGGCGAGAAACCCAATGGAGCCCCCTCACCCGAAGGGACGCCGGGAGGGTCAGGCCACCCAAATATGAGGGACATGGCGTCATAAAATTCTTTGAGCTGGGCTGGGGTTGCTCCGGCTCCTGGGAAGGCAGGAAAGAGTGGAGCCAACCCAGGCACAGGTTCAGCAAACGAGGCCTAGAACGCCGAGGCTCCTCCGTCACGTTAGCTGACCGATGGGAAGAATCGGAGCATGCTTCGACTTCTTGTGTTTTTTATGCTTCTTACCTGACCAACTCAAAGACTTCTAGTTGGAAGATGAAGACTTAGAAATCCTGGAGTGGTGCCCAAACCTTCCTCTCGACCAGAACCGAGAATGAGACCTCCGGGGCGAACGGCGCGGTACCGATCGCCGAGCCGCAAGTAGCTTTAGGGACCGCTCCCTCAATGCTTTTGGAGCCGATGGCATGCAGTTAGAGCATGACTTCTGATCGTGGTCTGGCTCCCGGGAACCAAAGTCTCACCAGGTGTGGATCCATTACCTACATGGCGTGGTGACAGGCGCCACACGGCTTGAATCTGGAAGCCTTCTTGGACATTCTACACACCAAAGAATCGTCAACAAAAAATCAGAAAAAGCCTGTCAAAAAGTGACAGAAGGTAGTTCTATTCATGGATCTGTGCTAAGTGGTGAGGAAAGATAAGAACTGATGTCAACTGAGGTGGCGCCTATATTGGTGACGCGGACAACACAACAGCGGAGACGCCACCAACGACGTCACACGGAGCCGACCGATGCCACATACCGGTGTGTAAGGATATTGCTCAAAGAAAAATCTTCCGGATCCAGTCTGATGCCTGGAAAATTCAAAGGTAAGGAGTCTGCGGCTAGATGTCTCTATCAGATCGTACTCTTACATGTGTAGTCTTCGCATTTGGGGCTGAGATCTCTGCTCAGAAAAAAGATAGGAGAGGCGGAAAAGGAACCTCCACCCGTAGTTTTGTGAATAGCATTTTGTAGTAGTACTATTGTAGTAGTACTAAATGTACTACAAAATGCAATTTGTGAATAGGCCCTAGAGTAATTAATGTTTTTTCTTTCCTCTTATGAAACCTGAATTTTACGCTGTATAATGCAATAACAATTAATGCAATGAACAAAAAAGAGAGAATGCTCCTTCTTTTCACAAAGCATGCATTCCTTCCTCATACATTGTAGAGTATAATCAGAATGAATGTGCCAAAGCATGCATTCCTTCCTCATACATTATAGAGTATAATCAGAATGAATGTGCCAAGAGAAAGACATAAGTATTCTTTTATCTGCATTCCCATGCTGTAAAATGTAATTTGACTGCTCTTTCCCATAGACGAAGGATATGATTCAGGAGCGCAGAAACTACCCATGAAAAGAACATATTTGTCCTTTGAAGTTAGCAGTCAAAAATATGAGTTAGTCAAGTAAAGTTTTAATCAACGCAAGAAGGCATAGTTTTTTTGGTCATTTGAAATAAGAAACTCTAGTTTTCCACTTTTTACTCTCAAGATTCCAAAGTAAGCTTGAGTAGCTTACCCACTGCAAGTTTTTTCAACGCATTCTGAGACTTGTAGTCCTTATTTTATAAAGGGACTACAGGTCCCAAAATGCAAAAAAGTGCCTTGCACTTGAGCAACTAATAACGCATGGACCTGTGAAATATGAGACATTTGCAGGTCCTTTATTGGTGTATGTGAGTGGTATCTACAAAGCAGAAACCGCACCAAAAGTCAGAGAAGTGCGGCCAGAGATGCCACTCACTAGTTACAATAACAGATAGAAATGAAGGCTATTTGGAGATCTCACAGACTCGGACTTCACAAATGCCAACTTCAAAACAAAAGAGTAGCTGGCAGACCCAAAGGAGGAAGACACCAGTGGGCACATTAATATCAGCAACGAGGAGCCACATTTTGTAACTAACATTTACGCAAAGAAATGCTGATGTCACTTACTCTGTTGTTTTCAAACAAATCGAGGATAAATGTAATGGCACTGCTATTTATTCCAACAAACAGGTTAATACAGGAGAGAGCGACATAGGCAGTGCTGGGCACGTTGAAGAGGTAGGATGCTGGGTACATCATAGGAATTACTGACCATCTAGAGGGAAAAACAGAAAGTCCATATTTTATTCTCCGTACAACTATAATACCTTGGTAAGTGATCAGTTACATGCATTAGCTTTGTCGTTTAATTCCTTTAATACCAAACAAGTGAAACGGTATGGTGAGTAGATCCACTAAATGCGCAGTCTCCAGGAATCAAAGCAATGGGAGACACAGACACTGGAAGACATTTTAGAAGCAAAAAAACACTGCCACGGGAGCTGATCAACACTGACACAACAAAAGGGAAGAATTGTGTCCCTAAATGGGTTCCCTTCTGCAGGAAATCCCAAACCCAGGCAGAAACCCATCTCAATGTCCACAGCACAATGAGCCCAAAGAAATGGCAGGAGAGCATTATATGAGGGCTAAAGTACCCCTGCCGTACATTTTAAGGATTTTACAAGTCACTGAGGAGTTCCATAAACAAATAGAGGAACAAGGCCAAAGGCTGAGTTCCTTTGTAAGGTTATGGAACTCTAACGTGACTTGCAATATTCTTATCATGTACGCCAGGGAGTACTTTATCCCATATAATACGTGGTCACACCATCACTTTTCACACAAACTACTTAAAACCTTGGGGCGTAGCTCTTTCATATGAAAGAGCAAGCATGTTTGCAAACATGAAGAATAAAATAAAACCTTGAGTGCAAAATTTAACACATCAAAAACCTGTTAGATATTTGTTGCAAACAGATATTGGAAACCAGAATGCACACTAGGGACATAGGTGTTTATGTAGTAATTTCTGGTTGCAAAATACTAGATGCAGTTTGTGACCAGTATTTTTGCAACCAGTAAAGATTTTTAAGAACCAACCTAGGTACTAACAGGTTGGTTCTTAAAAATGTGAATCATAGTGGGTCAGAATCCGACCTACCTCATGTGTATTAATAATGGAGGTTGCAGATTGCAACTCACTATGATTGGAGGTCATCACAGGTATGGTGGCCTGCAGCGGTTAGCAGACCACCATGTCTGAGACTGTGTTTTTTAAAATGTAGGTCGTTTTCCTTAAAGGTAACAGGACTGTGTTTAAAAAGAAAAGTTCACTTTTATTGTTTGTTTAGGAAGAGGCAGTGATCCCACCACTGCATCCTCTTAAACAAACTTTTTCTTACATTCACTTAGGGGAAGGGGTCCCAATGGTTATCATCCCATTTGAGGCGGCACTAAAATAGCAATGTTCTGCAATTGAACTTCGGTCCCAAATCATTGATACATTAGATACCGATTTCATATTTGGAAGGGACGCCTATAACACACCTCTTACAGATACCATTTGAAATCAAATTGTATCGTATTGCGATACTCTGAATTTCTTTTTAATTATTGCACATACAATCACAGTTTACAATATTATTTTCAGTTTTTTACAGCAAGATTTTTATCAGGTTTATTTTTACGTTATCACTTGGTTTTAGGGTGTACCATTTATTTGGTGGCAATTGTTAAATGCCATTTATTTTTCTGTTTATTTGGATTTTTCCCACAAACATAGATCAAATAAAGGGTATAAATAAACCTAGCTCAATACCTACAATCAAAATCTCCTATCTTCGATTTCCCTACACTCTTAACACATCTAATCTCCACAGCGTAAACGCTGTACGTAAGGAATTATGTGTTGGTTTCTGACTGGCCAACGAGCTCCTTAAGTCAGTTGGAAGTCAGCCGGATTGACATGTCGGTTTGAATTACGACCACCGTAATCGTGATACGGCGGTCGGAATTCGAACCAAGGATGTGGGTCGGAAAGCCTCCGACATGTGGTCGGAGGCATTCCAACCGACATCCAAATTAGGGCCTAAGTGATTTGCACAGAATTATAAGATGTGCAGCCAAAGCCGAAACTTGAAGCTGGTTCTCCAGTTCTAAAGTAGGCAGCTCTGGCCGTAACGCCACATAGTGTGAACATGATAAGTTGTAAATGCTGGTATATAGTGGAGCTACAGTGGGTATTATTTCAGTAAGAAAACAAAATGTATGTGGGGATCGCTATAAGACTCCAGTTTTCCCTCTCAGAAGAAAAAAATCCCTTTCTTCTGTTCTCCCCACAAGTCTGAGTCTACCTATAACGCACATGCCTACAATTGCAGTTCAGTATGTCATGGAGATCTTTAAATAATTGACTCCTGTAACGCGAGGGCGTCACAATAAGCTTAGTGTTGTTCTCCTATTCCTCCTATTTTTCCTCATTGCATGATGCTAATTGGGTATCTTATCCAGACTCCTGGAGGCATCCTCAGGCTGGCATCCATATTTGGTAAGCACGTCCGTCACTACCGCATCTTCTGGATTAATATGGCGCTGCCTGTGGACTTTCAATGACTCTATTTTCAACGTAAACGTTGGTTTAAAACCTGTGCAACAATTTTGTATTCAATGACTTGCTTTGTTAATAATGGCATTTGGACAAAATATCAAGTTGCAAATATCAGGAGACAGAAATATCAGGAAACAAATATCATGATGCACAAATATCGTTGTAAAGAATATTGTTTTTTTCAGTTAAGTAATATTGCTGTAAATAATATCGTTGTTGGAAATATCGTTTTCAATGATAGAGTTGTAAAACATTGTTTAATGATTATCTTAATGTGTTTTAGTTCATATACTAATTGTATGCGTTATTGTTTGTATAATTGATAATAATATTTTTAATATATTTGTAACTTGAAATGATTTTTTATTTAATTGCTAAAAGTACTTAATAGTGTCATAGCGAGTTGCTAAGTTTGTAAGAGTATAAAGTGGGAAGTTAATTAAGCAATAATTAATGAACAGTTATTAATGTATTATTAATTTACTAGATTAATTATGTAAATTGAGTAATAATTATATTTTTAGTTGTATTTTAGGTGCAAGCTGCTGGTTTTCTAGGGGTATAGGGTGGGAAGTTAATTAAGTAATAACGAATTAACACTTAATTATTAATTAATTATTAATTATTTAATTAATTATTAATTATGTAAATTATGTAATAATTATATTTGTAGATATATTTTAGGTGCAGGCTGCTTAGTCTGTAGGAGTATAGGGTGGGAAGTTAACCAAGATATAATTGATTAACAATGACTTATTACTTTATTATTAATTATTTAATTGGTTGGTATAACAAACAACACAGTTCACCCCACTTTGGGAGACCGGGAAATTAGGCAGACTGAGTAGTTGCAAAGGGTTCAAACAATGGGACCTAATAGGAATCTCAAGGGTGGGAGATCTCTGGGATAAGGGGAAAGTTATTCCATTTGCAAGACTTCAAGAAAAATACGACATGGCACCAACGGAAATGTTCTGATACCTACAAATCAGACATGCACTCATGGCCACTATCCCGGCAGACACAATCCTTCCAGAGGCTTCACCACTGGAGGACAAGTTACTCACAGAGCGGATTGACCGAAAGGCTATTTCCTTAACTTACCAGAAATTTATTCATAATAGACCCTACACTGAACCACCGTGAGAAATGGCAGAAAGACATCGGGGAATTAGATGACACTGATTGGCAGGAAACGCTGGAATCCCCACGGGAGGTAGGAATACCCTCCAGATTGCGACTGGTGCAGCTTTAAGTGCTCCACAGAACATATTTATCCAGGGCAATGTTAGCCAAAATGGGGAACTCCAACACCCATCTCTGTTTGCGGAACTGTGGGGACACAGGCACATTCTTTCACATGATATGGGAGTGTCCTGGAATCAGAGCATACTGGGAGGCAATCATGAAAACAATCACATACGTTAGCGGGGCCCCTGTACCACCAGAACCCAAAAGATGTCTCCTTAACATATGGGAAGCCACAGATCTCAATCGTAAAACCCAAGACTGGGCGACACTGGGTATGACGATCGCAAAACGCAATATCGCTAAACACTGGGGAGTGCAAAATCCACCAACATATACCTAATGGTGTAATGATATGGACTGGGTTATGGTAGCCGAAAAGGCAGTATATGTAAATAGAGGATGCCCCAAGAAATGGGAACGGGTGTGGGGGGTGGAACAAATACAGAGGGAATATTTGTTCCTTACCGCCTCGGGGATTATTGCCGGAAGACAGTTGAACAATGTATCGTCATGTAAAAGACTGCAATATCCACAAAAGCGGACTATGTATATCAGGCAAATTGGTTGTGGTATAAAATGTCAAGTTGCTGTACTTAAATACATAAATGTGTATAAGGTGATGCTTACATGAGATATGTTCAATATAAAGAGTTTAAAAAAAAATTATTTAATTGGTTATTAATTATTTAACTTTTGTAATCACTTTATATATTAGGTGTGGGATATTGGGTTGGTAGGGATATAGGATGGAACGTTAAGGAATAAATAATTAACAATTATTTATTTATTTATTATAATTATTTAATTGATAATTAATTAAGTATATGGTGTAATACTTATTTATTTTAGTTATATTTTAGTTGTGGGTTGCTAGTTTTGCTGGGGTATCAGGTGGGATGTTAATAAAGTATTAATTAATTAAATAATTGGTAATTGTTAATTAATCAGTTGATTATCAATTATGTAAATTATGTTATACTTATTTTTTATTTTACTTATATTTTAAGTGTGGGCTGCTAGGTCTGCAGAGGCATAGTGTGGGGAAAGTAACGCATTTGTCAGTATGCCCTAAGTTGCATTTATTAAAATAAATAATCATTTAATTACGGCCGGAGTGCACAGCGTCCTTTTGAACTGTTTTGATATACTGCACGAGTTTGCTCTCATGGCTGCTGCACCCGCTGTGCTGAGAGCGGTGAAACCGCCAAAAAAGGAGCATTGTACATTCTAAGGGCTTGCTCGGATTGGAGTTTTTTCTAAAGACCAGATCGTTAAAATTCCAAGAACATAACAGGATGTTATCACAAATTGTTTCATTTTGCTTGCACAATAACATCTTCCTCTTTTCAGGACAACTGTATTTACAGACACAGGGGACCGCCATGGGTACGTGCTTCGCCCCCAGCTACGCGAATCTTTTCGTGGGCTGGTGGGAGAAGCACGTGGCCTGGGCGGATGATAACAAATTCTGGGTGGATAAGATAGCCCTGTGGACCAGGTATATAGATGACCTGTTTATTGTCTGAAGGGGGACTCGCTTGGAGGCAGAAGAATACATCAAGATTCTCAATGATAATTAATTAAACCTTAAGTTTACGAGCAATATTAGTGAAACAGAAGTCCTGTTTCTAGATCTTCTAGTTTTTGTGCCAGATAACAAGCTCTGTACTAAGCTCTATCGTAAACCAACTGCAGGAACACAGTCCTACACTCATGGAGTCAGCACCTGCGTAATTTAATTAATAGCATACTTTACAGGGAGTTGTTAAGACTGAAACGTAACTGTTCCCGCCCAGAGGACTATCATGAGGCTGAAAGAGAGTCCCTAACTAGATTCTCCAAAAGGGGCTATGGAAATAGAATCCTGCGAGGGGCAGTGAATAAGGTCAAAACGAAGGATAGACAAGAGTTGTTAGCAGGCAGATCCCCCATAGACAGAACCACAGAGGATGAACCATCAAAAGTCAGGCTAATACTGACCTTCTCTGCGGAATCACAGAGGATCAGGGATCTGGTCCAGAAGAACTGAAGTATCCATCAAACAGATGGCATAATAGGCCAATTGTTACCCGATAGACCTGAGGTTACATTCAGGAGAAGTGCCTCTTTGAACCACCTGCAAAGCCTGTAAGAACTGCAGGAAGGTGAAGGACTATGCAGTACCTGGGAAAAAGGAAAGAAGGCCCATTAACAAGTTGCTTAATTGCAACTCCAGTTTCATGGTGTACTGTTTACTTTGTCCATGCGGACTGCAATATATTGGCAGTACAATACACCTGGCAAAAAAGCGAATCTTAGAACATAAAAGGGCAATAACTAACCATGACAGATCCTACCCTGTGGCAAGACATTTCTCCGTGATGCCTGAGGCTAGGAGTGGCAAACTGCTCTACTACTGCATCGACCAAATCCCAATAAAAGAAAGAGGAGGAGACAGGGTGAAACTCCTAAGAAAGCTGAAAGCTAAATACATAGTCGATCTACGTACCCGTGTCCCCTGGGGGTTGAATACCGAAGAAGAATTGTGGTCATACATCAGCTAGGCCTACAAAGTCTGGAAACTCCCCCACCCATGCCGTTTATGTAGACAGTAAGATAGTAACAAGATCAATGTGGGTTTGATCAAGAATGGTGAACTAGGCTCATTCAGAGCTAGATTGTACCTTTGACGCTATATGGGGTAATGGTTAAATTAATTATGGAATTCATCTGCCCGAATAGGCCTTAGCATTTGCTTATTAATTGATGAAATGATTTAGTAACTATGGACGATAATTTGCACAGGATTTAAGCATAGCACATTTGCATTTTGAATTCCGTCTTGTTGAAATTATGACTACCTCTTTAATGCGTCATGGTTAATGTCTTGATGTCTGGGGACCATTGTTTACAATTCATACAATGAATTTTTTGAATGTGTTAAGATGGCCGACACTCCTTTACTCACTGAGTGTGGTTTAATCATGAAGTCCCTTTTTGATGTTTAATTTCTCTTTTTTAAGCCACTAACCAATTAAATCTGTTGTTAAAAGGCAGTTTTTTGTACAGATCCACTGACATTGACGAAGGCCAGGAGGCTGAAACACGTTTGTCAGTATGCCTTAAGTTGCATTCATTAAAATAAATAATCATTTAATTACGGCCGGAGTGCGCAGAGTCCTTTTGAGCTGTTTTGATTTACTGCACGAGTTCGCCCTTGTGGCTGCTGCACCCGCTGTGCTGAGAGCGGTGAAACCGGCGAAAAACGTTTCATGATATATATATATATCACCAAAGATTCCCGAAGTGGTTGCAGGCAGCAAAGAACACACGGGGACAGACCGCAGATGCAATTAGAAGAACTTATTACGTTGTTACCATGTCCACATAACGCGTTTCGGCTGCCGACCTGCGGCCTTGATCACACAACACGCTACGTGCAAGTAGCAGCATTTGAAGGCAGGTAAGTTGCTTTACGTTACTGTCTCACAAGTGCATGCTTTACGGTTACATTGTACTGTTATGACATTGCATGTTTTTTTACTGTAATTTTACTGTAATGTTGCCTCATACAATTACGACATTGCCCCAAGTCAGATACAAGTGCGAAATGACACGCAGGTAGGTCACCAGAGATGGTAATAGAGGAAAGACTGACACGGAGGTGGTGTGTGTGTACGATCTAAAGTATGTGAGCGTAATAAATATACGAGCGCATTAATTAAAATTATAACTATAACAAGACGCACAAGAGTTGAAAATCGGTGAGTGATGGGATTCCGTCTTCTTAAAGAGGACTTTCACTGATTACACCACCAGGTTTCTTTTCTCTTTCTTCCTGTGCCAGTAGCTTGAGAAGTCTTTCTCTCAGGCTTATAGACCCATGGATATAGTGGTTGGTACTTACAGTTATATTTGGGGAATATATCCATGCGTTGGTCTTTAAACGTTCCCTCAGACCCTTATTCCCTTGTATTGTTGTTATTGTAAAATACATTAACGCATGTGACAAGTAGAGAGGAGATATCGCTACGCTCAAGTGCACAAGGGCTGACAGAGTCAATCAACCGCCAGGACGAAAAACACACTGGACCTGCCGAGATCAAAGAGACCGGGAGACCTACAATGTGACGGGGCATGCTGTGTGATAGCAACAACGAGTGAGTGAGATACAAATGTTTTAAAAGGTGCAGATGGGTGAATCCATCTTGGTGTGTATAAGACAACGGCGAAAAAATAATAATATGTGGTATATATACAGGCTAACGCTTCTGGATAATCAAAAGCACAGTGCAACGAGTAACCATGTGAATGTGCATAAATTAAGGTGAGGGTGGTGCAAATAAATATTACAGTGTAAATGTGCTGATGCGACGATAATAAAACCAAAAGGTGGAAGAGACCGAGTTCAGTAGAACTAAGCTCAGGTCCCAGCCGGGACAGGTAAAGAGCTAAACGCATAGTGCGTGAGTGAGCCTCCACAGTGACTAATGGGAGGGAGTTACCTAGAGAAACAAAAGTATGATACGGAGATAAACATACGAGTCAGAGTGAAAGAGGGCGAGAGAGGTGTATATAAATACACACATGGGTCAGTGGATATGTAGAAACAAAAGTGATAAACATGGCTATACAGGTGACAGATAAAAACAGACACTGCATAACCAAGGCTAAAACTAGAATGAATAAATGCATCTAAAACAAACAATGCAGCAAAGAGGAATGTGAATGAGGGCAGAGATGGTTAAAGGTAATTATACATATTCTCACTCATGTTGAGGCCATATGGTGCCTTAGTGTCGAGTTCTAGGATGTATCGTGTTTCTAGCTGTCTAAGCTTTTTCTCACGGTTTCCCCCTCGCCTGAGTATAGGCACACTATCGATCACGAAGTACTTGAGGTGATCAAGATTGTTACTATGTACCTCTTTGAAGTGCCTGGCAACGGGGTAGGTCGGATCGTTGTTAATGATCGCTCTCAGGTGTTGAAGGATCCTAATGTGTACCTGGAGTTTGGTACTGCCCACGTATCTGAGGTTACAGCTGCATTTTAGGATATAGACTGCGTACTCTGTTCTGCAAGTGTATTTGTGCTGAAGTAGTATCGGTTCAGTGCGGAATTTGGCAGTCACCTGGGAAGTGTTGATGCTGAATCTGCACGCCCTACAAGTGTTGCACTTGTGGAATCCCTTTATATCGGAGAGCCAGTTGGACTTACTGGTGACTTCCGGACTGCTCTTGATTAAGGCGTCCCTCATCGAGAATGCCCAACGGTAAGTGATGGTGGGTCTGCTGGCCACCAAGGGGCCCAGAACGGGATCAGTCTGGACAATGCGCCATTGTCGGTTAATGATAGACTTAATGACACATTCCTCTCTACTGTAGGTAATGATCAGACGAGTGTCCACAGTACCAGGGGTGCTGGTATCAGAGTGGCTGCCGATGTCACAGACTATAGTAGGTGGTAAGGGAGTCAGCAGTGTCTCTCTAGGTAATGTATTTGCTCTAGTTCTGGCTTTGTCAATAGAGGTGGTGCTGTACCCCCTAGCTACAAATCGATGATATGCCTCATCCTGACCGATACTCAGGTCAGATTCTGAGCTGCAAATCCTTTTCAGACGGAACATTTCCCCATATGGCGGTGGTTCCCAAACTGTGCGCCGCGGCACCCCAGTGCGCCGTTAGTAGCAGCCAGGGGCGCCGCGCACGTCTTTGGAATGTGCAAATTATGTTCTGAGCAACTCAAAAATGATGCGTCTTTTGACACCCTACCTGTCAGCCGGCGACAGGAATAGTGGTGTGGCCCAGTGTTCCATTACGGAATATTAAGAAGTGCCCTTTATTGAAACATGAGGCCTGCAATAGATCCCTTAAAGTGTCCATGTTGCAGCTTTAATTCTACTCTGCTCTCCGGAAGCCGCATCAGTTCGATATTTCGATATTTTTTGCTCGACGCTCCACCATATTCCTGCAGATTCTCCAGTGTGAGGTATTTTTTTCAATATTTGAAATATGTTTCCATATGTTGGGTTTATTTCAACTATTTTTTTTCTTTGCATGACTTCCTAGTGCAGTAAATTCCAAGCATTTAGCCTGTTTTTTTGCGCAGAGCGTCTGATCCCACATATGGTTCCTGGTCGCCTCGTCTTTTGCAGGCCTCGAAAAATCTGATGAATGTTGCCAGGCCAGGAGGTCTAGTGACGTGGATTTTACTTTATTGTCCTAAGAGTGTTACACTCGACCCATGGATCCTGCAAGAAAACACTTCATTTCAACAAAATATTTGATGTTATAAGAACACTGTGTAAAATTAATAACTTCAGTGACTAAAATCTAAAGGGTTAAACCCTGCATTTGCCCGTGGTGTGCTCGAAAGCCCCCTTAATAAGTGCAAGATAGTTCTAAGTGTACGAGTTAAGCGTGCTGCTCAGTCTGCGCTTGGCCAGAAAGGAGACCTTCACCCAGCAGCACTTCTTTCTCATTGCGAGTCCTGCAGGTTAACTTTTCCAATTACGAATATGAACCTAAAAGTTCCTGTTGGCATCTGAGGCTGTTACTCAGCATAATTTCACTCTACACTTTACTGAGCCAGCAGCTCAGACCATTTTGATTTCAGTTGAGTGACATTGCTGACTGGGCATTTAGGAACTGATCAATTTATACATCTTTGATCAAACTATTTCCAGCTGAGAAGGGCTCTTCTGAGCTCTCCGGCAGTAAAGGAGACAACACAAGATAGTGCAATCCTATTATACCGGGAGACCCCTTATGTTGAATCCTATTGTACCGGGAGACCACACGATGACCGGAAATGAGTGATTCCTGCTCGAAAAGGAACCCAGCGCAAACATGCAATTAGGTGTTCAGTGCATCATTTTCAAGTGACAACAAAAGCCTACAAACACTCAGTGCCCTATCTCCGAGTTTCGTGCGAACACCAGAAGGTTGTCTTTGGGTGTGATTCAAGGTGAAAGAGAGCTCTAGATTCCGGCGTCAGATTGCACTCTTTTCTTGAGATTTTGGATGGGTGCTTTAATAGTAAATCGAGTTTCCTAGGTACACGGTGTCGCTGTTGTTTGATTATTAGAACTAAACAGAGGAACGTACTGCCTACTACCACTGCTCTCTAGTGGTAATATTTTGGAATGAGGTCCTGTTGTTTAGGGGCCAAAATACAAGTTGTTCCAGTAGTCAAATTTGTAGTAAAGGACGATTGCCATGTGACTGCTGCTGTTTCATTTCCATAGATGATTTTTTTAGTCCTACTGACCAACTCGTAACAGACTCTTGTATCGGTTTCCCCTTTTTGTTGGTTTCTGCTGAGCTCACAATGAATAGAAGATAATTGCATTTTATTTTTATTTATAGTGCCAGCCTTGGCTTTGTCATCAGCCTTTCAGCAAGTGAACCTTATTTAAATATTAAATATACTCAGCTGGGGCCCAACATATGGGGGAGTGACACGCGCCACCTGTATAATCCGAAATCATGGTTTGGCCCAAGAGCGCACTGCCGCCATACGCGCATACACAGGATGACTGTCGAGCGTTATTGCTCCCCGTGTTTTGCCACGCCTCTGAGGACCCTCTTCATAAGTTACATCAAGTAGGTTGCCAGAATAACTGCAAAGACAAACCTGTGACCACCAAGCCCGTGTGTTTTTAAAGAGGCAATCATATTTACTGCTTTCCAGGGGAGAGAAATGATAAATGAAAATGTGACGGGGTAAATAGGTTACCTGCAAAAATATCCAAAATGTTGGGCATATAATAAGACACTTTTTTTCTCTACACTTGTCGTTAAGAAGTACTTGTTAGTGGGGCAAAAAGGCAGCGCCGAGTTTTGTCTGGTTCACCTGGTAAAACACAACACAACCAGTCTTACCAGGTCCTGGTATTTTAAATTCTGTTAAAAGCCGAGTGGGTCCATAAATCAAGGGTGCCATTTGCCTTTGGCAATTAATAGTGTATCGTTTCTCACTTAACCAATTAAAGTTTTTATTAAATAACTGTTATATTTTAATTTTGCTACAAATGTGATGATAATACCTTCATCGGCTTCATCCCAATTAATTTCAGGGAGAAAACTGGAAGTACTCCCGAAGTCGGGCATACATCCCCCCACCGGTAAAAAAAAGTGCCATGATGGGGAGCCACGGCCAACTGGCAGTTATGTCAAGGGAGCCACAGGTCGAAAAAGTTTGGGAACCACTGCCATATGGTATACTAGCAATGAGGTGTTTGGGGTGAAAGCTAGTAGCATGGAGGGTAGAATTCCCTGCAGTGTGTTTGCGGTGTAGTTTAGATTGTAGAGACCCTTTGTCAGTGTAAATGGTAACATCCAAAAATTCAATGGCACTTTTGCTGACATTGGCAGTAAATTCAAGGTTAAGTGCATTATTGTTAATGGCAGAAACAAATTGAAGGGCACTTTCAATGGAGCCATTCCAAATGACAAACACATCGTCAATATAGCAAAGCCATGTAACAATGTGGGTGTTCCATGCCTCGCTATGTTTGACCTTGAGTACCTGTTCCTCCCACCAGCCAGCATGCAGGCATGCATAGCTAGGAGAAAAACAGGCACCCATGGCAACTCCACACAGTTGTTGATAGATAGTCTTATCAAACATGAAAAAGTTATTATTTAGACACCACTCAATCATAAACATTAACTCATTGTGACGGTAGCAGTGTATGGGGCGTTCCTTAAGGTAATGTTCACATGCTCTCAGTCCATCATAGTGCTTGATGCTTGTGTATAGAGAGGTTATGTCCATCGGCATTAAAGTATAGTTGTCAGACCATTGGATTTCATTGCTTTTGGTCAGGAAATCACTTGTGTTTTGGAGATAGGAAGGTAGAGACACAACAAATTCCTGCAGGAATTAATCAACATACTTCGATATGTGTTCACATAGGCTGTTGCATGCAGATATGATGGGACGGCCAGGGATAGGTGAAGTTCCCTTGTGAACTTTGGGGCGGAAGTACAGTACAGGAAGTACAGGAGTCTCATGGTGTAGAAAGAGAAATTCCTCATTACTGATTAGGCCTTCCATCTTAAAGCCATTCAGTTTCTTTTTGAGAATGTTCCTACTTTTGTTCACTTCTTGGATGTTGGATCCTTTGTGACATGTGGTGTCGCTGAGATGTCTTTGTGCTTCCTCAAGATATTGGGATCTTGGCCAGAGAACAATGTTGCCCCCCTTGTCAGATTTGTTGATGACAATCTGATTGTTGCTACGTAACGTTTTGATCAGAGCTTGGTACTGTTTGTTCTGGTTCCTGGAACGGGTATGTTTGCATTTGTGGTGCAGGTCTTTCAGTTCATCAATCACATCACATCACTGAAAGTGTCAATGGCATCTCTTGGCATCATAGGTGTGAAGGTGGATTGAGGTTTGAATGGACTGGGAACCCTGATAGCGGTGCCAATTCCTTCTGAAAGCAGTAGCTGCTGAGTGGAGGTTGTGGGAAGCTCGGATTGTAATTCTTGCATCGTCCGAATTGTCGAAATGTCGGAGACAGTGAGATTGCTGTCACATGGACCAATGGTGGAAGAAGTACTAGTCACTGGGGGATTAGAGTGCTTGAGCTTAAAAAACTTTATCAATTTGAGCTTCCGAATAAACTTGTAGATGTCAATACAAGTTCTACTATAATTGAAGCTGCTCTCAGCGCAGTACGTGAGGCCAAGAGAGAGGAGCTGGGTTTCAGCTTTGCTTAGAGTAATGTCAGTGAGGTTAATTACAGTATTAGGGTTGTCATTCATTTGCGCCGCCAGTTGTTCTGTCTTTTGTTGTTTTGCTTTTGAATGTTGGCATTTCCTCCTTTTGCGTCTCCTTTGGTTTCGCCTGTGTCTTGTTTCTTTGGTATTCGTGGGCGTAACGTCTGATGCTGATCTAACCTTAAAAAATCAAGTTCTTCTGCTAGGGTGAAGTTGTTGGTGGTGGACTCACCGCGAGTAAGTCTGTTGCGTCCATCTTCGGAGTCGGTACCACTTTCTAGTGCCGAACTTAAATCAGAGGCCGAGGTAGATTCTGATCCTAGGGTGCCACTGTGGATCTCAAGGGCTGCCAGGATTGGTTTGTTCAGTCTTTGACGTTTGGCAGTGTCAAATTTCCTTGCGAATGTGAATATTTGCCCCGTTTCATAATCGGCTTTGTCCCTCGCAAACTTGAATACTTTTCTTGTCTTTATTATTTCTTCCTGTTTTTTTAGCCTCACTGTGATCTCTTCACGGCCCTTGGCAATAAGATCTTTCTGGTTAGATTTGTCAAGTTCAATGTTGATCCGTTCAATTTCCTTCATTGTCTCCAGTCGGTCAATTTCTGCGTACTTGATTAGGATGATTATAAGCCTGATCGAAGCATCGAGGTTGCTCTCGGCCCACTCTTTCAGCATGAGTGGGTTCGGGTTCTCGAAACTAGGTGCCAGCATAATCCTTAGCCCACGGGGAACTCGTCCTACATCGCAGTACTTTTGTAGTGATTTGCCCTCCCACCATTTGGTGAGCTCCGTCTTCATATGTTTCTCCAGTTGTTTGAGTAGTGTTTTATAGTCATTGTTGTTGGTCTCAAGGTTAGGACCAGATGTCACTGCTGGGTTGTGAATATCAGGTACATTTTCAAACAGCGCATCCGAAGCTGCCTCGCACTCACGTAGCTCGTCAGTGGACATTTCGGTAATTTTTTGCAGGATATGATATCCAGTGGAAACAACAGCGTAAGACAGTGCTGGCCGTCATTCCAACAGAATGCACCTCCTCAACCTGCCCCAAAACAATGATAGCGTCCCCACTCACCGGCAGGCTGAAAAGATGCCACACATGTCCTCCGACTCGCGCTAAATCTCCGCCACGTCCGATGATGGATGGCTGGTCTATTGAAGGAAGCAGGGGGCAATGACAATACGAATTCCGTCGACGAAAACCTCTCCAGTACGGCTGCAAGATGGTCACGATTTGCCCAAGAAGGATGAAAGGAGGAGGGCGTCTGTGTCACGGAGACAGCCGTACTCCGTATCAATATCACCAAAGATTCCCGAAGTGGTTGCAGGCAGCAAAGAACACACGGGCACAGATCGCAGATGCAATTAGAAGAATTTATTCCATTGTTACAATGTCCACATAACGCGTTTCGGCCGCCGACCTGCGGCCTTGATCACACAACACGCTACGTGCAAGTAGCAGCATTTGAAGGCAGGTAAGTTGCTTTACGTTACTGTCTCACAAGTGCATGCTTTACGGTTACATTGTACTGTAATGACATTGCATGTTTTTTTACTGTAATTTTACTGTAATGTTGCCTCATACAATTATGACATTGCCCCAAGTCAGATATAAGTGCGAAATGACACGTAGGTAGGTCACCAGAGATGGTAATAGAGGAAAGACTGAAATGGCGGTGGTGTGTGTGTACGATCTAAAGTATGTGAGCGTAATAAATATACGAGCGCATTAATTAAAATTATAACTATAACAAGACGCACGAGAGTTGAAAATCGGTGCACTAACCCACTGAGTGGCAGGGTATGCAAACGCGATCTCTATACTACAAGTGGCGTGGAGATAACTAACAGCACAGTGCTGAAGTAAAATACATTAACTGTAAGTACCAACCACTATATCCATGGGTCTATAAGCCTGAGAGAAAGACTTCTCAAGCTACTGGCACAGGAAGAAAGAGAAAAGAAACCTGGTGGTGTAATCAGTGAAAGTCCTCTTTAAGAGGACGGAATCCCATCACTCACCGTGAGTGATGGGATTCCGTCCTCTTAAGAAGACTTTCACTGATTACACCACCAGGTTCTTTCTCTTTCTTCCTGTGCCAGTAGCTTGAAAGTCTTCTCTCAGGCTTATAGACCATGGATATAGTGGTTGGTACTTACAGTTATATTTGGGGAATATATCCATGCGTTGGTCTTTAAACGTTCCCTCAGACCCTTATTCCCTTGTATTGTTGTTATTGTAAAATACATTAACGCCTGTGACAAGTAGAGAGGAGATATCGCTAAGCTCAAGTGCGCAAGGGCTGACAGAGTCAATCAACCGCCAGGGCGAAAAACACACTGGACCTGCTGAGATCAAAGAGACCGGGAGACCTACAATGTGACTGGGCATGCTGTGTGATAGCAGCAATGAGTGAGTGAGATACAAATGTTTTAGAAGGTGCAGATGGGTGAATCCATCTTGGTGTGTATAAGACAACGGCGAAAAAATAATAATATGTGGTATATTACAGGCTAACGTTTCTGGATAATCAAAAGCACAGTGCAACGAGTAACCATGTGAATGTGCATAAATTAAGGTGATAGTGGTGCAAATAAATATTACAGTGTAAATGTGCCGATGCGACGATAATAAAACCAAAAGGTGGAAGAGACATAGTTCAGTAGAACTAAGCTCAGGTCCCAGTCGGGACAGGTAAAGAGCTAAACGCGTAGTGCGTGAGTGAGCCTCCACAGTGACTAATGGGAGGGAGTTACCTAGAGAAACAAAAGTATGATACGGAGATAAACATACGAGTCAGAGTGAAAGAGGGCGAGAGAGGTGTATATAAATACACACATGGGTCAGTGGATATGTAGAAACAAAAGTGATAAACATGGCTATACAGGTGACAGATAAAAACAGACACTGCATAACCAAGGCTAAAACCAGAATGAATAAATGCATCTAAAACAAACAATGCAGCATAGAGGAATGTGAATGAGGGCAGAGATGGTTAAAGGTAATTATACATATTCTCACTCATGTTGAGGCCATATGGTGCCTTAGTGTCGAGTTCTAGGATGTAGCGTGTTTCTAGCTGTCTAAGCTTTTTCTCACGGTTTCCCCCTCGCCTGAGTATAGGCACACTATCGATCACGAAGTACTTGAGGTGATCAAGATTGTTACTATGTACCTCTTTGAAGTGCCTAGGAACGGGGTAGGTCGGATCGCTCTCAGGTGTTGAAGGATCCTCATATGTACCTGGAGTTTGGTACTGCCCACGTATCTGAGGTTACAGCTGCATTGTAGGATATAGACTGCGTACTCTGTTCTGCAAGTGTATTTGTGCTGAAGTAGTATCGGTTCAGTGCGGAATTTGGCAGTCACCTGGGAAGTGTTGATGCCGAATCTGCACGCCCTACAAGTGTTGCACTTGTGGAATCCCTTTATATCGGAGAGCCAGTTGGACTTACTGGTGACTTCCGGGCTGCTCTTGACTAAGGCGTCCCTCATCGAGAATGCCCAATGGTAAGTGATGGTGGGTCTGCTGGTCACCAAGGGGCCCAGAACGGGATCAGTCTGGACAATGCGCCATTGTCGGTTAATGATAGACTTAATGGCACATTCCTCTCTACTGTAGGTAATGATCAGACGAGTGTCCACTGTACCAGGGGTGCTGGTATCAAAGTGGCTGCCGATGTCACAGACTATAGTAGGTGGTAAGGGAGTCAGCAGTGTCTCTCTAGGTAATGCATTTGCTCTGGTTCTGGCTTTGTCATTAGAGGTGGTGCTGTACCCCCTAGCTACAAATCGATGATATGCCTCATCCTGACAGATACTCAGGTCAGATTCTGAGCTGCAAATCCTTTTCAGATGGAGCATTTCCCCATATGGTATACTAGCAATGAGGTGTTTGGGGTGAAAGCTAGTAGCATGGAGGGTAGAATTCCCTGCAGTGTGTTTGCGGTGTAGTTTAGATTGTAGAGACCCTTTGTCAGTGTAAATGGTAAAATCCAAAAATTCAATGGCACTTTTGCTGACATTGGCAGTAAATTCAAGGTTAAGTGCATTATTGTTCATGGCAGAAACAAATTCAAGGGCACTTTCAATGGAGCCATTCCAAATGACAAACACATCGTCAATATAGCGAAGCCATGTAACAATGTGGGTGTTCCATGCCTCGCTATGTTTGACCTTCAGTACCTGTTCCTTCCACCAGCCAACATGCAGGCATGCATAGCTAGGAGAAAAACAGGCACCCATGGCAACTCCACACAGTTGTTGATAGATAGTCTTATCAAACATGAAAAAGTTATTATTTAGACACCACTCAATCATAAACATTAACAACTCATTGTGACGGTAGCAGTGTATGGGGCGTTCCTTAAGGTAATGTTCACATGCTCTCAGTCCATCATAGTGCTTGATGCTTGTGTATAGAGAGGTTATGTCCATCGACATTGAAGTATAGTTGTCAGACCATTGGATTTCATTGATTTTGGTCAGGAAATCACTTGTGTCTCGGAGATAGGAAGGTAGAGACACAACAAATTCCTGCAGGAAGTAATCAACATACTTCAACATGTGTTCACATAGGCTGTTGCATGCAGATATGATGGGACGGCCAGGGATAGGTGAAGTTCCCTTGTGAACTTTGGGGAGGAAGTACAGTACAGCAAGTACAGGAGTCTCATGGTGTAGAAAGAGAAATTACTCCTTACTGATTAGGCCTTCCATCTTAAATCCATTCAGTTTCTTTTTGAGAATGTTACTACTTTTGTTCACTTCTTGGATGTTGGATCCTTTGTGACATGTGGTGTCGCTGAGATGTCTTTGTGCTTCCTCAAGATATTGGAATCTTGGCCAGAGAACAATGTTGCCCCCCTTGTCAGATTTGTTGATGAGAATCTGATTGTTGCTACGTAACCTTTTGATCAGAGCATGGTACTGTTTGTTATGGTTCCTGGAAAGGGAATGTTTGCATTTGGGGTGCAGGTCTTTAAGTTCATCAATCACCACATCACTGAAAGTGTCAATGGCATCCCTTGGCATCATAGGTGTGAAGGTGGATTGAGGTTTGATTGGACTGGGAACCCTGATAGCGGTGCCAATTCCTTCTGAAAGCAGTAGCTGCTGAGTGGAGGTTGTGGGAAGCTCGGATTGTAATTCTTGCATCGTCCGAATGGTCGAAATGTCGGAGACAGTGAGATTGCTGTCACATGGAATAATGGTGGAAGAAGTACTAGTCACTGGAGGATTAGAGTGCTTGAGCTTAAAAAACTTTATCAATTTGAGCTTCCGAATAAACTTGTAGATGTCAATACGAGTTCTACTATAATTGAAGCTGCTCTCAGCGCAGTACGTGAGGCCAAGAGAGAGGAGCTGGGTTTCAGTTTTGCTTAGAGCTGTCGTGGGGTTTGTGGCCTCCGGGTCTGCCAGGTCTTCTATTTTTATAATAAACTAGCTACTAGCACGGGGAGGGTGGTAAGGTCATTTAGCCCTATATCCACTGCTTTATGAAATGCTTTCCCCGTTTGTATTCTATGGAGTTGTAACTATGCTGCTTATGTTATCATTATGCATTATGCTGATAGTACTGGCACGTGTACTGTATCTTAGAGCACGTTAGTTGAAATAAACATTTTAAACTATACAGTGTCTCTTCTTACGCGCGTTGTGGACAGGTATGAGTGAGTTATGAAAGGGTGTTCTTGCTACTGCGAGTCCTGAGAGAGAGATATCGTGTTCTGGGTTGTCTAATCATTGGTAGCATTGTTGCTAATGAGACGCTACAGCTAGTTGGGTTGGGGTGTTTGGTGCTAAGGTTTATGGTTGGCTCACCACCACATTCCGAGGTCCTAATATCCTGTGCATAGCTCTGTGTATATGCAGAATCCCCGCAACATGGCGCCCAACGTTGTACGGTATACAAGTGGGCCAGCCAGTTCCTGCCAGTACCTAAGACTCTAGCTGTCAAGGATTGCTTTAAGTCGCGGTTCATTTGTTCAACAATCGAATTGCCCTCAGGCCGATACGGTGACGAAAATTTCACCCGCACCCCCAGTGAACCCATTGCGTCCTTGTAAGCCTTAGAGGCAAACGCTGGACCTTGGTCAGAATGGAAGGTGCCACAGGCGAAAATTCCCACAAAGACACGCAAATCCCTTATGACATTTCGAGCGTCAGCACTCCGTTGTGGCCAGACCCAGATGAAACGTGTGCACGAATCCACTACAACTAAGATATATTTATATGCAGTGTCTGAAGAGAATGGACCGCAGTGATCCAGGTAAACAACAACCAAACACTCAGTCTGAGAAAGATGAGAAACCAGTTTTTACTAAAAAGAGCTGGAGGTTGAAAAAACAGGGTAAGCAACAGAAGAAGCCGGGGTCGCGAGGCGCATCCCCTGTTTCTGTCACTTCTGAACGCACATATGATTTGCGCGATAGGGCGAGAATTAAATCTCCAGAGAGATTTCAAGTCCCTGATTCGCGTTCTCCTCGTTCTTCACAGGCACCAACATCTTCGCAGGCTGGTGGAGGAGGTCGCCAGGATAGAGGAAGGGGTCGAGAGGATCCACAGGGACGAGACCAACCTCGACAACAGGTCAGAGGGAAGCCAGACGAATTTCACCGTTCTCGCCCCCAGTTTCAGAAGAAGAAAGTTGCCGCTGTAACAGCGAGATATGCCACAGACGGTGAGAACGAGACTCCTGAATTGGACGTGGGCAGTGACCCTCCTAGACAGCACCGCGGAAGTTACCATAGTGCGGGAGGCGCTACGTCCTCATGTGGCGGCGACAGCAACTGAAACATTCATTACTGTCGAGACAGCTGACACCAGAGTGGCTCCCCCTGACAGACTATATAATATTGTAATTCAAATCGACGGTGACATACAGCGTGTTATAAAAGGGATTTTTTTGGAAAATCTGACCTCTTCGTACGACATTTTGTTAGCAGAGGCGGATTGGCCACCCCCATTCGTTCTTGCTGCGCGTAAAGGGGAGGAGGTAATCCTTCCGAGCTTTTCTCGACATGTCCCAAAAGACAAAGCAGAGGCTCTTGCAGCTGAGTGGGCTGTGTCCCTGGCTCCAGCGTTATACCGCAACCATGCGGGCTGGGATGAAGAATCACCACCCCATGAAATACCTCTGCGGTCCCTGCCACAGCCACAACCCCAATATCTCATCAAACAGGAAGCTAAAGGTCCAGTTTCCGAAATTCTGACACAGTTAGAATATCAAGGAGTAATTGAAACATGCATGTCACCCATGAATAATCCCCTTTTCGCGGTTTCTAAACCCGATGGATCGTACCGCTTAGTTTTGGATTACCGGCATTTGAACTCTCATTGTCGGACCTTTGCGGTGCAAAACACACATAGTTCTGCGCTTGTAGACAGTCTTGTTCGTAAGAAATATAAAACTACACTTGACCTATCCAATGGATTCTATACGCACAACTTAGCCCCGGAGAGTAGCCAATGGAGCGCTTTTACCTCCAGTGGTAAATTATTCAGATTCAGGCGTTTACCTATGGGCTACAAAAACAGTCCGGGCGTATTCGCTGCTCGTGTTGTCTTTTTGTTAGACGGCATAGACTCAGATGCATGTTCGTACGTCGATGATATCTATCTGACAGACGACGAGTTATTCCCGCATCTTTCCCAAGTGGAACGCATTATTCTCGAATTTGCGGTTCTAGGTTACAAGTTTAACTTTGCCAAATCTCACATTGCTGAATTTACCGTTTTGTTTTTGGGCTATTAGCTCAATAATGAAGGTAAGGGTTTAGCTCCCCATTTCCTGGAGAAATGTGCACTTCTGTGCCCTCCTACTACTCTGAAGAAACTTCAGTCTTTGCTGGGTTTTCTGAACTTCGGGCGTACTTACATTCCCGAATATGCCCAGCGTATCAAGCCACTGTATGCCTTGATACAACCTAACTTTTCGAAGTCATGCTGGCTTCCAGAGCATTCCTCCATTCTGCAGTCTTTGCAGACGGACTTACTTGAGTCTAAATACTTGTTGACTCGTGATAACCACACCAACCTGGTGATTAGAATCATTCCAGGGGCAGTGGGTTTCACGTACTTGACCTTTAACGAAGGTGACACAGTACCGATTGCGTACAAATCACATCTATACACTTCTGCAGAAATGCGCTTTTCCTCTGTGGAGAAAGTTTTGACTGCAGTGCAGATGGCGATTCTGAAGGAACGCGCACTGGCACAAGGAAAACGCATTCTGGTGGTAACACCCTATCCTACCCTTGAGGCAGTGACGAAAGCAAGTGTACCGAACTCTAAGGCTTTGCACCCCCGTTGGATTCAATGGGCAACATCTTTGACGTCTCCGGATGTCACTTTTATTTTTGATTCTTCTCTTCAGACTCAGGAGTTTTTACAGTATGAATTTGTTCATCCTCCTCCTCTGTCTTTGCTACCGCTTGAGGATTACGAATGTATTATCTATACCGATGGTTCGGCACAACCGACCACGGGTTCCAAGCATGCTTATTCAGCAGCATGTGCTATTGTTGCAGGTTCCTTTGTGAACGGTAAGTTCAAATCAACTGTAGTGCATACACAGGCACTAGGAGACAGTACTGCACAATTGGCCGAGCTGCGCGCATTGGTGCTCGCACTTGAGTTCGCTAGTCCGGATGTGACCACTCTTATTGTATGCGATTCTTACTACTGTGTCCAGTCTTACAATGACAATCTATTCTTTTGGTCACAAAATGACTATAAAGATGCAAAAGGCAGCACAATCAAGCATAAAATGCTTTGGGTTCGAGTGGCAGATTTGCAACAGCGTCTGCCCCTCACACAGGTGGTTCACACCCTTGGCCACCAGCGTGTGGGCGCACACGCTGTCGGTAACGGCTTGGCAGATGAAGCTGCCAAGTCAGCAGTAGCCACGTGCTCAGTCGCAGCAGTTACCAGATCCATGTCTAAAATCGATTCCGATATTCTAGCAGCTATTGCTGCGACAAAGGAAGGTGCTAATTACCCACGGGGTTTCCCTTCCAAATACTGTTATCAATTAGGTCCCGAACAGGCTCCTTATGTAAGAATTCCAGACGTTGGGGATCGGCTGATTCCCAACACGGACCGCAGACTTTCCTTGATTACTGCAGCACACAAAGGCATGGCTTCGGCTCATGCTGGGGTGTCTGCGACAGTTTCCATCTTGCAGCAGCGTTACTGGTGGCGTGGTTTATACAAACAAACCCGTACTTATGTGCTTTCCTGTGACGTTTGTCAGCAGATTAAGCCTTCCACGGTTACACGGCCGCCACAGACCCCGCTCTGCATTTCAAACAGACCTTTTGGGTGTGTTTACCTGGATCACTGCGGTCCATTCTCTTCAGACACTGCATATAAATATATCTTAGTTGCAGTGGATTCGTGCACACGTTTCATCTGGGTCTGGCCACAACGGAGTGCTGACGCTCGAAATGTCATAAGGGATTTGCGTGTCTTTGTGGGAATTTTCGCCTGTGGCACCTTCCATTCTGACCAAGGTCCAGCGTTTGCCTCTAAGGCTTACAAGGACGCAATGGGTTCACTGGGGGTGCGGGTGAAATTTTCGTCACCGTATCGGCTTGAGGGCAATTCGATTGTTGAACGAATGAACCGCGACTTAAAGCAATCCTTGACAGCTAGAGTCTTAGGTACTGGCAGGAACTGGCTGGCCCACTTGTATACCGTACAACGTGCACTTAATAATCTCCCGAGAAGACCTCTGGGTGGGCGGACCCCATACGAAATGCTCTTTGGCATAAGAATGTTTGTACCTGACCTTGATGGTCTAGACATGGTGGCGCAATCCGCCATCTTTGATGTAGATAACCATTCTACTATGTTACAGGACTTACAAGAAGCCCGAGACAAACTTGCAATCACACATTTACCTTCAGCCACAGACGCTGCACTGCATATTCCGGTTGCCGGCTGGCTTCCGAAGATTGGAGATCTGGTTCGAAAGAAGGTGGAGAACAAAAAAGAATTCGGCCCCTCTTATCGTGCACCAGTTCCGGTCCTGGGCTTGAAGGGAACTCGGACAGTCATCTTACCACCGCTTCCTGGTCGCAAAGAGAACAGATACATCTCAGTGGAAAATGTCAAGCTACAACATCTGGCCGATCCTGAATAGTGTTACACCAGCGGTCTCTTGTCCTGTCATTAGCCGGATGAATGTTTGCGGCTCTTCTGCCCGAACGGTCACTGATGTTGCCATCGAGATGGTAGATTTGCCTGATCGCTTACTCGACTACCCGGACTCCCCCTGCAACGACGAGTCTGAGTATACCTATCCCGCTAACGAGTCGGTGGCACATCTACCAACAACGCCACTGAGCCCAACAAGTTATTCCTTTGACTCGGATTCCACCTCGTCACTTGTCCCGTCCAAATTCAGCATTATTGTATCCTGGTTCAGAGACAATTTTTGATCCCCCCATGGACATACATCTGGTTGGTACTTTTCCTGATTTTTTTGTTCATGTCTATTGGCTTTGTCACCGTGTTTTTTCTGCTCATCAATGGACACTATTTGCCAGAACGCTCTGCGGTGAACTCTGTCGCTGGAACTTTGGCTCCACATTCTTCATCTCACATCATGAAGCGAGACCACACATTTGTGAACATTTCAGCTTTTCCAGTTGCTGATGGCATCGTTTGGGATGCGGTAAATTTCCAAATTCATGGACCAACCGAAATTATTAATGTACCAAATGTCCATTCTCGTGGGCCATGGATTATTGCCTCTCCAATACGTCTTTGTCGGTTCCGGATTTTGTTCAGTTGGTGGGTCCCCTAGAGGCCCATGAACGGGACTGTTCCGCTGCAGGCTACATGGCGCGTGCGGCTGCACTGGGGATTTTGGCACAATGGGATATCTGGGCGGCTGCTCAGAATCTCCTACAACGAAGTTATCTTGAGTACCACGCAAGTTGTCCCGCAATGCTGTTCGATGCTCCCTCTTGCGAGGAACATGACTGCAGTTTTGATTTACTTGATTGGATGGCGTCGCTTTTTTCCGACGATTCCAATGATGTCCTCTTGGAAGGTGTGCCGTTTTTCTGCACTTACACTCTATTGGATTGAGAGGGCTTTCTCTTTCTGCGACCTGCCTCGCTGGATCTATATATATGTATATGTATATCTTTTTGATTTTTTTTTCACATCCCCACTTACGTCCTGTTCTGCTCAGTTTGTTTGAACTCTGTCATATTCTTGGACGATGGACTGACCAGGGGAGGGTGTCGTGGGGTTTGTGGCCTCCGGGTCTGCCTTGCTACGTTGGCTTAGGCCTAGCTGCCATGAGGCCTTTTTGCACACGTTACTTTGTGCCGTTGTTTATCATGCCTCTGCCTCTGCCCGGCTATTTTAGCACTGTCTGCATTTCTATCTTTCACCTTTTCTCCTGTTCCCTTTTGGGCTATGTCTGCACACCATGTACAAGGTCGAAAAACAACGTCCCTTGTTCCTGCTGATTTGGCCAGTCCCTCGCACTTAGACATAACACTCTATGTACAGCTGCCCTGGAGAAATTCGTGTGGTTTTAATATTGTGTTTTTCACTGTTAGAGACACTTGGAGAAAAACCTTTCCAGGAAGAAGAGCTGTGCTTGTCTGATGATGTAAAACTTGCATCTAGATATTGAGGTATGGGGGTTCGCTAGTCAAAGCCCAGAGGTCTTCTATTTTTATAATAAACTAGCTACTAGCACGGGGAGGGTGGTACGGTCATTTAGCCCTATATCCACTGCTTTATGAAATGCTTTCCCCGTTTGTATTCTATGGAGTTGTAACTATGCTGCTTATGTTATCATTATGCAGATAGTACTGGCACGTGTACTGTATCTTAGAGCACGTTAGTTGAAATAAACATTTTAAACTATACAGTGTCTCTTCTTACGCTCGTTGTGGACAGGTATGAGTGAGTTATGAAAGGGTGTTCTTGCTACTGCGAGTCCTGAGAGAGAGATACCGTGTTCTGGGTTGTCTAATCATTGGTAGCATTGTTGCTAATGAGACGCTACAGCTAGTCGGGTTGGGGTGTTTGGTGCTAAGGTTTATGGTTGGCTCACCACCACATTCCGAGGTCCTAATATCCTGTGCATAGCTCTGTGTATGTGCAGAATCCCCGCAACAGAGCAATGTCAGTGAGGTTAATTACAGTATTAGGGTTGTCATTCATTTGCGCCGCCAGTTGTTCTGTCTTTTGTTGTTTGGCTTTTGAATGTTGGCATTTCCTCCTTTTGCGTCTCCTTTGGTTTCGCCTGTGTCTTGTTTCTTTGGTATTCGTGGGCGTAACGTCTGACGCCGATCTAACCTTAAAAAATCAAGTTCTTCTGCTAGGGTGAAGTTGTGGGTGGTGGACTCACCGTGAGTAAGTCTGTTGCGTCCATCTTCGGAGTCTGTACCATTTTCTAGTGCCGAACTTAAATCAGAGGCCGAGGTAGATTCTGATCCTAGGGTGCCACTGTGGATCCCAAGGGCTGCCGGGGTTGGTTTGTTCAGTCTTTGACGTTTGGCAGTGTCAAATTTCCTTGCGAATGTGAATATTTACCCCGTTTCATAATCGGCTTTGTCCCTCGCAATCTTGAATACTTTTCTTGTCTTTATTATTTCTTCCTGTTTTTTTAGCCTCACTGTGATCGCTTCACGGCCCTTGGCAATAAGATCTTTCTGGTTAGATTTGTCAAGTTCAATGTTGATCCGTTCAATTTCCTTCATTGTCTCCAGTCGGTCAATTTCTGCGTACTTGATTAGGATGATTATAAGCCTCATCGAAGCATCGAGGTTGCTCTCGGCCCACTCTTTCAGCATGAGTGGGTTCGGGTTCTCGAAACTAGGTGCCAGCATAATCCTTAGACCACGGGGAACTCGTCCTACATCGCGGTACTTTTTTAGTGATTTGCCCTCCCACCATTTGGTGAGCTCCGTCTTCATATGTTTCTCCAGTTGTTTCAGTAGTGTTTTATAGTCATTGTTGTTGGTCTCATGGTTAGGACCAGATGTCACTGCTGGGTTGTGAATATCAGGTAAATTTTCAAACAGCGCATCCGAAGCTGCCTCGCGCTCACGTAGCGCGTCAGTGGACATTTCGGTAATTTTTTGCAGGATATGATATCCAGTGGAAACAACAGCGTAAGACAGTGCTGGCCGTCGTTCCAACAGAATGCACCTCCTCGACCTGCCCCAAAACAATGATAGCGTCCCCACTCACCGGCAGGCTGAAAAGATGCCACACATGTCCTCCGACTCGCGCTGAATCTCCGCCACGTCCGATGATGGATGGCTTGTCTATTGAAGGAAGCAGGGGGCAATGACCATACGAATTCCGTCGACGAAAACCGCTCCAGTACGGCTGCAAGATGGTCACGATTTGCCCAAGAAGGATGAAAGGAGGAGGGGGTCTGTGTCACGGAGACAGCCGTACTCCGTATCAATATCACCAAAGATTCCCGAAGTGATTGCAGGCAGCAAAGAACACACGGGCACAGACCGCAGATGCAATTAGAAGAATTTATTCCGTTGTTACCATGTCCACATAACGCGTTTTGGCCGCCGACCTGCGGCCTTGATCATACAACACGCTACGTGCAAGTAGCAGCATTTGAAGGCAGGTAAGTTGCTTTACGTTACTGTCTCACAAGTGCATGCTTTACGGTTACATTGTACTGTAATGACATTGCATGTTTTTTTACTGTAATTTTACTGTAATGTTGCCTCATACAATTATGACATTGCCCCAAGTCAGATACAAGTGCGAAATGACACGTAGGTAGGTCACCAGAGATGGTAGTAGAGGAAAGACTGAAACGGCGGTGGTGTGTGTGTGTACGATCTAAAGTATGTGAGCGTAATAAATATACGAGCGCATTAATTAAAATTATAACTATAACAAGACGCACGAGAGTTGAAAATCGGTGCACTAACCCACTGAGTGGCAGGGTATATTTATAATTCCAACAGATGCTCAAAGAGCGAGGACGCACTCGAACAGCAGTTGACTCTCAAACAGCCTTTATTTGCTGCAAGACCGGCAATCGCATTCTGATGATTACGGCAGCCTGGTGCGTTTCAGAGCTCCTGCTCCTTATTCATAGGCTTGGTTCTCAAAGTTCACAGCGCTGCCGACACACCTATAAACAAATAGTTGCCCTGTAATGGGCCACTCAGGTGAGTATATCCCTATTGCATGCTGGAACTTGTAGTGTGTACTTGCGTAAATGTTTCCTGATGGGTGATGTTTCCTTTCAGTTCCAAATATTATCAGCCCTCCCATGGGCCTCGGAGTGTGCACCAGTCTTAAATCCTTTTCGCTGCTGTCCCACTTATGAACCTGGCATCATTCCAAGCCCCGTTGCTCTACCTACAATCGCTGAGGTGGTGCAGTCCTCCACGGCCTGGCCGTCGTGATTACATCATTCCAACAGGTGCCCAAAGAGCGAGGACGCACTCGAACAGCAGTTGACTCTCAAACAGCCTTTATTTGCTACAAGACCGGCAATCGCATTCCGATGATTATTGCAGCCTGAGGCGCTTCGGAGCTCCTGCTCCTTATTCCTAGGCTTGGTTCTCAAAGTTCACAGCGCCGCCGACACACCTATAAACAATTAGTTGCCCTGTAATGGGCCACTCAGGTGAGTATATCCCTATTGCATGATGGAACTTGTAGTGTGTACTGGTGTAAATGTTCCCTGATGGGTGCTGTTTCCTTTCAGTTCCAAATATTATCAGCTCTCCAATGGGCCTCGGAGTGCACACCAGTCTGAAATCCTTTTCGCTGCTGTCCCACTTATAAACCTGGCATAATTCCAAGCCCCGTGGCCCTACCTACAATCACTGAGGTGCTGCAGTCCTCCAAGGCTGGGCCGCCGTGATTACATCATTCCAACAGGTGCCCAAAGAGTGAGGACGCACTCGAACAGCAGTTGATTATCAAACAGCCTTTCTTTGCTACAAGACCGGCAATCGCATTCCGATGATTATGGCAGCCTGATGCGTTTCGGAGCTCCTGCTACTTATTCATACGCTTGGTTCTCAAAGTTCACAGCGCCGCCGACAGAAATATAAACAATGAGAGGCATATTCTCAAGGAGCTATCGCCGAGTTATCGGCACTTTATCGCAGCCAAATTCGCGATAAATTTATCGCCCCATTCACAAGTTGGTGCTAACAGCCGATACCACCAGTTAACGTGCGAAAGCATCCGCAAAAAACATCGCCACAGATGATCCCGGCAACTATCGCTAAAGAGATGCAGAGTAGGCGATCCCGAGCAAAAATCTGCGACAACACCACACCTCAACATTCTCAACAACCACCCACATCGGCGGTAAGACCACAAAACAGGCGATAAGGCGCGTTAGCTGCAGGAAATTAACACCTGCACCTGCAGCTAACCTACACCTGCTCCGACCTGGTGTAAAGTCGGACCATCAAAGGAGCCCAGCCCAGAGCCACACATAAAGAACAACAGATGCCATGGAGCCACTCACCATGCATCCCGGAGCCCGAGAGGGCAACAACACCCACCGCCACCACCCCCAGGACTGCCACTCCCCCCCCCGGATATCCCCCCCACCATCCCCCCCCCCGGACCACCACAGAGGCAGCACAGACAAGGACAGCGGACCTTCAGGAAATGCACCAGCCACACAGACCTAACACCAGACAACGTCAATGCCCACTACAGGCTCAAAAGGACAACCATCCTCCGCATCCTGAACATCATTGCCCACAGGCTGACGGTACCAACACAGCGGACAACCAACATCCCTCCGCAGACAAAGCTGCTGGCTGTGCTGCACCTGTTGGCCTCTGGTACCTCCCAACCAACAACCGCCAGAGTCGGAGGAGTCGCACAGCCAGCCCCATCCAAGTTCCTCACACCCGCCCTAGATGCCATCATCAGCTAGGTACCCCAGTGTCACACTACGGCGTAGGTAGACAGAGGTAGGTTCATACATTAGCACACTGTATGTATGGGACCGCAGGAGAATGACTACATATCCCACAATCCTGTGTGTCTGGTCAGGTGGGCTCAGCACTCTGAGTCCTATATAGGCTCCGCCTCCCGAAGGCCCGGTGCTTGTCAATCAAGTACCATGACTTAGACCGTTGGGAGGAAAAAGCCGTGACTTCACTGAATGGGAAAGAGGAGATTTTCTCCTTCTGACTCTCCCGTTATTTTTTCCATTGAGCCGGTTGTTGGGCTCGCCTGTTTTTAGCCACTAGGCTCACCTGTCAGCTGGTGTACCACGCGCTGGAGCGCGTCTTCGAGCCGCTACCGGGCTCTCTCTGAGTGCATCACAACGCGCTGAAGCGCGCCTTTGTGCCTTGAAGTGTGTTTGCACAACGCGCTGGAGCGCAACTTATCTCACTGCTTAGGCTTCCTTCTGTCCTCCCCAAGCATGCTGAAGAAACTCCATGAGCCTGAACTCGGCTCGAGATGATGTTCTTGTTTAGGGGACTTATTAAAAGAACCAGAGGGGAGCGCTATTACACCACCAATGAGCCGCTGAGAGGCTCGGATTTCCCTATCTGTTTTCTTTTCCTTGATATGGATACAACCTAGCCTGCAGCTCTGTAAAAAGCCGTCAAAAGGCTTGAATGAAGGGCCATACTTCTATTTTGTTTAACTGATTGGCACGCAGGAAAAGCGTGCCTCTCACTCTTCATTGCATTTGCTAGTTCCTTGGACTTACGTGCTACAGTACCGAAGAGGATCTCCACAGCTAAGTACACTGTTCTATTTTTTGTTGCATGAGAAGCTGTAATACCCTTGAAGGAGAACTTATTTATTTTTATGCTTTATTTTGGGGATTTTGCATTCTGTACAGTAGAGTGAGTGCGGCAAACCTTAATGTAAGTACAAACACATAGGGGCGATTCCGATCTCGGTCGGAGGCGCACCCAATACCATTCGGTCGGGAAAAAAGCCATGCGAAAGCCTGTTTCCCGACCGATCCGTACAGCACACCGAACGAGCAAGTACGATGCGCACAACAGCAAAGAATCCGGACGAGCCGTACTCACCCAAACCAGGTCCTGTTCTCCGACTGAGGCGAATCCGGAAACGCAGAATCTAGTCGCACGGAAGGAAAAATGCAGCCCCGTCCGTCCGGACAAGTACGATGCGCTTTCCGTACGCGCCAAACCCGTCGCTACGCACGGCACGTCAAAGCATCCGGGAGAGGCGCACATAAGCTCCGATTCGCGCCACAACACGATCCACGGCTCCGAGAGCGAACACGGCAGCGGCGAGGACGGCGTGAGCGACGAGGACGAGGCGGCGACGGGGACGAGGCGAAGCGACGAGGACGACGCGAAGCAACGAGAAGGACGAACGACACGAACCAACCATGAATCCCTTCGTCCCGATCATACCAATATTCTACATTTACTACCGGAACAGGCACGGACGCGTACGGCGCAGAAGGTAAGCCAGACACCAACCACAAAACACATACAACACGTACACGACACATCACACACACACACAGGGATGCAGAATATACTCACACCAGCAACAGCAGCACCATAGGGGCGGGATGCCCATCACCAATGCCACATATGCACACAGGGGCCTGAATGCGCACCACCACCCCTACCCAGGGGTGGCATGATGCCTACCACCACTACCACCCTCACCCAGGGGGGCAGGATGCCTACCACTAGTACCACCCTCACCCAGGGGGGCAGGATGCCTACCACTACTACCACCCTCACCCAGGGGGCAGGATGCCCACCACCACTACCACCCTCAGCCAGGGGGGCAGGATGCCTACCACTACTACCACCCTTAGCCAGGGGGGCTGGATGCCTACCACTACTACCACCCTTAGCCAGGGGGCAGGATGCTTACCACTACTACCACCCTCACCCAGGGGGGCAGGATGCCTACCACTACTACCACCCTTAGCCAGGGGGGCAGGATGCTTACCACTACTACCACCCTTAGCCAGGGGGGCAGGATGCCTACCACTACTACCACCCTTAGCCAGGGGGCAGGATGCTTACCACTACTACCACCCTTAGCCAGGGGGGCTGGATGCCTACCACTAGTACCACCCTCACCCAGGGGGGGCAGGATGCCTACCACTAGAACCACCCTCACCCAGGGGGGCAGGATGCCTACCACTACTACCACCCTCACCCAGGGGGGCAGGATGCCCACCACTACTACCACCCTCAGCCAGGGGGGGCAGGATGCCTACCACTACTACCACCCTTAGCCAGGGGGGCTGGATGCCTACCACTAGTACCACCCTCACCCAGGGGGCAGGATGCCTACCACTACTACCACCCTCACCCAGGGGGGCAGGATGCCTACCACTACTACCACCCTTAGCCAGGGGGGCAGGATGCCTACCACTACTACCACCCTCACCCAGGGGGCAGGATGCCCACCACTACTACCACCCTCACCCAGGGGGGCAGGATGCCCACCACTACTACCACCCTCACCCAGGGGGGCAGGATGCCTACCACTAGTACCACCCTCACCCAGGGGGGCAGGATGCCTACCACTACTACCACCCTTAGCCAGGGGGCAGGATGCTTACCACTACTACCACCCTCACCCAGGGGGGCTGGATGCCTACCACTAGTACCACCCTCACCCAGGGGGCAGGATGCCTACCACTACTACCACCCTCACCCAGGGGGGTAGGATGCCCACCACTACTACCACACTCAGCCAGGGGGGGCAGGATGCCTACCACTACTACCACCCTTAGCCAGGGGGGGCTGGATGCCTACCACTAGTACCACCCTCACCCAAGGGGGGGCAGGATGCCTACCACTACTACCACCCTCACCCAGGGGGGGCAGGATCAATACAACAAAAACCACCATTAGCAGGGGGGGCAGGATGCCTACCACTACTACCACCCTTAGCCAGGGGGGCATGATGCTTACCACTACTACCACCCTCACCCAGGGGGGGCAGGATGCCTACCACTACTACCACCCTTAGCCATGGGGGCAGGATGCTTACCACTACTACCACCCTTAGCCAGGGGGGGCTGGATGCCTACCACTAGTACCACCCTCACCCAGGGGGGGCAGGATGCCTACCACTAGTACCACCCTCACCCAGGGGGGCAGGATGCCTACCACTACTACCACCCTCACCCAGGGGGCAGGATGCCCACCACTACTACCACCCTCAGCCAGGGGGGCAGGATGCCTACCACTACTACCACCCTTAGCCAGGGGGGCTGGATGCCTACCACTAGTACCACCCTCACCCAGGGGGGCAGGATGCCTACCACTACTACCACCCTCACCCAGGGGGGCAGGATGCCTACCACTACTACCACCCTTAGCCAGGGGGGCAGGATGCCTACCACTACTACCACCCTTAGCCAGGGGGGCAGGATGCCTACCACTACTACCACCCTCACCCAGGGGGCAGGATGCCCACCACTACTACCACCCTCACCCAGGGGGCAGGATGCCTACCACTAGTACCACCCTCACCCAGGGGGGCAGGATGCCTACCACTAGTACCACCCTCACCCAGGGGGGCAGGATGCCTACCACTACTACCACCCTTAGCCAGGGGGCAGGATGCTTACCACTACTACCACCCTTAGCCAGGGGGGCTGGATGCCTACCACTAGTACCACCCTCACCCAGGGGGGCAGGATGCCTACCACTACTACCACCCTCACCCAGGGGGCAGGATGCCCACCACTACTCCCACCCTCAGCCAGGGGGGCAGGATGCCCACCACTACTATCACCCTCACCCAGGGGGCAGGATGCCTACCACCACTACCACCCCCACCCATAGGATGGACAATGCATGACACAACCAGCACACCACAACCTAGGGAATGCAAGAAGAAGACATCCCCCAACACCATGACAAGCGTGTGTAGACTGTGTCAAATGCCTACAACACCGAACATGACTTCTAACATACAATGTGACCCCCTAGCACATGTGCCACACAAATATGTGTGTGGCACACACAACGCTAAGCAGGCCATGACCATTGTGGCAATGGGGTCCAAACCCCCATCATCACAGTGACCAAAAGGCAAGTGTGGGGTCCATAGCTGCAGCACATTTTGAACATTGTGGCAATGGGGTCCAAACCCCCATCATCACAGTGACCAAAAGGCAAGTGTTGACAAAGTAAGAGGTGCAACTGCCAAACTGCATGGATGATTCCTGGTCACAGAACAACAAACACATCAGTGGCAAAGTAGTGTATGTGTCCCATTGCAACATAAATTGGGGAGCCAAATCCTGCAGTGCAAATAAGACATAACTTTGGCCATGTGCAGACAAACAACACCCATGGGGGCTGACACCGTCAACAATCATCAATGACACAATGACAGAAGTGACCATCCGAATGCAGACCCACATATTTGCACCAATGGGCACACACATGCAGATACCCTGTGGAGACTGCAGTTGTGAGGCGAACAGATACCATACCATGGCAGCAATGGGACACACAATCAACAATTAGCAACAAATGAGGGCTCCCGTCCCATCAGCCTGGTCATGGAAGTGCCAACTGAATCATCAGCACAGATCCAACACACTTGTATAGCAATGTTGCACTGACAACACAGATGAGTCCTTCCCCATTGATGCCCAAACCTGCATGTTCACTGGAGATGGCCACACGGTCAGGGAAGTAGACGAATAGAACAATGGCAGGCACAACAGATGTGCAGGGGTGGAAGCCACAGATGTGAAGTTGCCAATCTAAGTAGGAAATCTTATTGCCAAATACTGAACACATGACACCCTCAGATGCTGCTCTGGATGACATGGATACACCACAGGATAGGACACATAACCCCTGGACCACATGGGTTCCTGCACAGTAACACTTCATAATCATGAGACCAAATATCACCATCACTGCAGCAAGGGCATTGTTAGCATCATCAACATCATGTACATCAGAAGCAAAAGCACTAGAGAACAGAAAGTTGCTTTATTCAGCATATGTGGCATTAAAAGTAGAAGTCCGGTAGAACATAAACAAAGGCCAATGGCCAGTCCATCAACAAAGTCACAAGTGGGTGACAGTGGCAGATGCCACCCTACACATGCCTGCACAAAACCAGGGACAATCCACTAGGAGGGGCAACCGGGGGGGTAGGCCAGGCACCGCAGGGACAGGATCAGGGCTCACCAGGAGGAAGCAGGGAAGGGGTGGTGGGTGCTGGAGAGCCACTGACAACTGCAGTGGAGGTGTCTGACATGGTGTGTGCCGGCACAACTGGGGGGCATGGCTCAGATGTTGTGGGTGCCGGCACGACTGCAGTGGACCCTGCAGATGGAGTGGACAGGTCCGCCACTGCAGTGCCCAAGTCAGACAGGGTGGTAGTGGACTCCACTGCAGTGCCTACCACCAGGGGAGGAGAATGGGGAACAGGCAAGGTGGGCTGGACAGAGGGGGAGGACACCCTCACCACATCAGTGGCACAGACAAGCGCAGCGGGGGGTGTGGTGCCGGGAGAGCAAGTGGCAGGGGGAGAAGGCCGGAGCCTCTTGGGGATGGTATATCTGTGGGTGGGGGAACCTGGGGCAGGGTGTGGCGGGGGCACCTGTGGAGTGGGGGCCTGAGGGATGGAGGAAGGTGACCTGGTGCTTGAGCTGCAGGGCGGCGGCGGGGTCTTGCTCTTACCACTCCGGGGGACTTGCGGGTGGGGGCCTCAGTCTGTCTGCGCCTGGGGAGGGTGTCCGGGGGCGAGGGGCACTCTGCTCCGTGTGGGGGGCTTCCTCTTCCCCCTGGATGCTGGGGCAGCTGGATCGGAGGGGAAGAGGCCGAGGTCACTGAGGAAGAGGCGCTGGGTCTTTGGGGTTGCAGGTGAGGCAAGGGAGGGTGCTTTGGAGGGAGAGGCAACTGAGGACTGTGCAGTGCCCGTGGATGCGTGTGTGTGTACCAGGGCCCCATCCCCTGTGAGTCTGGTTTCAGTCCCCTGACTGTGCGTGCGTGTGCGTTTAGTTTGTGGCGTGTGTGTCTGTGTGCTGGATGTGTGTGTGCTGGTGTGTGCCTGTGCCGGTGTGTGTGTGCTTGGGACGGGCAAGGTGCTGGGGAGTGTGGATGGAGCAGAGGCAGGAGGGGTGAGGGACTGTCTGAGGAGGGACACTGCTGCCATCAGGGAGGAGTCCATGGACCTGTTGCCCCTCTGTAGGTCGGACATGCCCGATGAGATGCCCTCCATGAACGACACCAGCTGAGTCAACAGTGCGGTGTGCGCATGGAGGACACTCAGCATGGCTGTCTGCCCTACATGGAGCTGGCGAAGGAGGTACACAGACTCCTCACTCAGGGCAGCAGGGGACACAGGGGCAGGGGTGCGGTGCCTGGGCCAAAGGAGACACGCTCCCGAACATGGGAGCCTCCACGGACCTGGGGAATGGGAGCCGATGGGAGGGCGGTGGTGGTGCTGGTGGTGGCGGGGACAGCAACACTAGCTGGGGTGTGGTGGCTGCTGACACCCGCCTCCACAAGGGAGTCATCCTCCGAGTTGCTCTGGTCCTCAGCTGAGGTGGATGGTGCTGAGGATTCCTCGGTGTGGCTCCCCTCGCCCTCCGTGCCACTGGGTCCCTCCGACCACTCCTCGGCTGCTGACCCAGTCTGGCTCTCTGGCTCCTCCTGGTCCGTGGAGCTGTCCCCTTCCGTGGCCGTGGATGTATCTGCAAACAATGGGGAAACAGACAGACATCAGTCACCTGCACCAAACGCACACACCACTGTGAGCACAGCACATCACAGAGCAAGCCCTGGCATCATTAGTTGTACATTGCTAAAAGTGCCCTAACTGAACAGGAGAAGCCAATTGTCAGTCTGATGCCAAGCATGGCACTCACATCCCACATGGCCTTGCACCCATCTGTCTGGTGTCTGTTGGATTGCAACACCCCAGTGTGGACACATGCACCAAGTACACAGTAGTTGGACAGTGCAGAGGACACAGTGTGGACACATCACAGCTCTTGCCACTGAGTGAGTACAGGTTTCCGGATGAAAGGGATGCCCAGAGTCAAATAGGAAATGCATGTGATGCATACCAGCGACAGACACCATGATGCACCCATGTCCTGATAGCCAGCGCCACTATGGTGTGCATGTAGCACATGTCACTCCCCTGCAGGACCACAAATAAGTTGACACATGCCATGGCAGAGGCATGACTGCTAAGTCATACATCACTGTCTCAGTGATGTATGACTTGGCAGCCAGACAACAACACTATGCACTGTGTCACAATAGTAGGTCATGGGGAATGCAAGTCCTGGAGCTGCACAAGTGCACATGTACATCCCCCACACAACACATCATCTCAACCCTCATCTGTCCAGGTCACACCTATATAACATATGGGAGACCTGTGACACTACCCTCTGAACCTGAGCCCCTCACAATTTGCTGTGAATGGGGAACAGCTGCCTGAACATCACATTCGCATACCCCAGTCTGCACGGGCAGCTGATCAAACACCAATGTGACACACAAGTATCGTCTCCTATGGTCACATCTCCAGGGGCATGCTGAGCCCCTACCAAGAAACACCCCAGCAGTCCTGGCAACTAATTCACAGCACACTGACACAGAGGCAGACACCGGAGGGGTCAAATCACTGTGCACAATGTGTCAGCTGATACACGGGAGTGGGAGTACAGAGTGCATTGCATGGCCTGGAGTAGGCATGACTGTCCTGCTCCACATGAATGAGGGATGTGCCCTGGACAGTGGATAGCTGGCTATGTATGTGTGACACACGTAATCTGCACACTCCTAGGGCCCAAACATTGTTCCCACCCGCTGCATGGGCGTGTGCCACATACCCCAGGCACATGTGGTGGCTCAGCTCAGCAAGTGGACCGCATATCAAAGCAACACGCAGATCACATGTCCAAACACAGGCGTTGTGTGAACAATGGACCCACCCATGATGCCCACAACAGAGTTAGGGAAACAGATGCTGTCCCCCACCTTTAGTGAAGCAAACTGCAAGGACACAGTCCCAAGTGACACAATTCCCTGACTGTGAGGGCCACACCTGGGCATCAGATGAGCAGTGGGCAGTGCACAATAGAGGGACATGGCTCCTGGACAACATGACTGCTGCACTGTGGCAGTTGAACCAGGCCAGAGGAGGGCACAAAGCATGTAATACAGAGTTCACAGTGCAGTCTTTGACTCACCCCCTCCTTGCTGCTGTCTGGCCTTCAGCTGCCCATCCAGGTCTGGAAAGACCACCGCCAGGATCTGGAGCATGTGGGGGGTCAGGGTCCGTGTTCCGCCCCTCCTGCGAGGAGGCGACAGCTTCAGCTGGACCCGTGCAATCCTCCGGGTCCAGCCCCGAAGGTCCTGCCACCTCTTCTGGCAGTTGCGGATCCGGCGCTTGTAGACCCCCACGGACCGGACAGCCCGGACGATGTCCTTCCAGATTTCCTGCTTCCGATGGGCATTAACCTGTCAGGATGACAAAGTGAAAAGGCCATTACCACACATGCAACATATCCGTGCATGACACAGTTGTATATACATGTCTCAATCACAGGGGCACATGATGTACACAGGCAGTGCAAAGCTGCCCATGGACAGTTTGCCAGACGTCACTACATGGTATCATTGCATGGGAAGTAAAACCATGTTCAAATGCACTGTCACTGCACCATACCTGTCCAGTGCAAGTCACTACACACTATGGGCGGTGACAACTACTCAGTGAGCCTGCTAGCCAGTGGCGTGCAGACTCTCAGCCTTGCTAGTCAGACAAAATGCACATTCAGAAAGGCAGTGCACAGAACACTCACCTGCTCCCCTGGTGTCCCATACAGCTTGCTGTACTGTGGAAGTAGGCTGTCCAGCAGGGCCTGGTTCTCTTCAAGGCTGAAGGCTGGGGCTCTCTCCACAGTACGTGCCATTGCAGGGTCCAGAGGGGCAGAGACAGCAGCAGTGCAGTGGCAGATGTCGTCCTGGAGCATGTAGTGCAGGCAAGTGGGCTCTCAGGGGAACAGCCAGCAATATATATGTGCTGGAGAGGCAGATACTGTCCCTTGTGTCCAAAGTGATAGGTCCAAGTCGTTTGCATCTTCTGAATCTGGCCAATCCATGGAATAGCAGCACCAAAACACGCCCACAGCATCCTTCAAATCTTCAACTTCATGACATACATGATTTTGCAACATTGTTGTGGGTGACCAACTGATTTTCCAGCAACCGACTCGTTCGAAATTCGAAAACGCGTCCGTTGCCAGGCAAGCCCATTGTCAATGGGTGCGCACCGATCGGTCCATTGCGGTACAACGCGCACAGGGGTACAACGCGTACCCGCACACATTGAAAGCAATGGGCCGGCCGGAGGCACCGATCGGTCCATTGCGGTACAACGCGCACAGGGGTACAACGCGTACCCGCACACATTGAAAGCAATGGGCCGGCCGGAGGCACCGATCGGTCCATTGCGGTACAACGCGCACAGGGGTACAACGCGTACCCGCACACATTGAAAGCAATGGGCCGGCCGGAGGCACCGATCGGTCCATTGCAGTTCAACGCGCACAGGGGTACAACGCGTACCCGCACACATTGAAAGCAATGGGCCGGCCGGAGGCACCGATCGGTCCATTGCGGTACAACGCGCACAGGGGTACAACGCGTACCCGCACACATTGAAAGCAATGGGCCGGCCGGAGGCACCGATCGGTCCATTGCGGTACAACGCGCACAGGGGTACAACGCGTACCCGCAAACATTGAAAGCAATGGGCCGGCCGGAGGCACCGATCGGTCCATTGCGGTTCAACGCGCACAGGGGTACAACGCGTACCCGCACACATTGAAAGCAATGGGCCGGCCGGAGGCACCGATCGGTCCATTGCTGTTCAACGCTTCACTGTACATGTGACTGGCATATGTCAGCATGCCTGTCTCAGATGGACATATGCCAGCCACAGATAGCTCCCAGGGAGTGAGGGGCACACCTACATCACGACAGCCTGTCCAAACTTTATCATCAGGCATGTAAGGCTGCATTTCCTATTGTGTGTATGTTGGTGTACATGTTGTCCTGTGGGTGTCACCTGTGGGCAGCCACCCCCAGGCTGTGCACGTGTTCATGGGGACAGGATCCTGGGTGTTACGTGTACGTGACCACTGTGATGTGCAACTGTTCATATCTGTGCATGTGCCATGGTCACATTTCACAGTGGTGTATGTGTCATGTCACATACCCCGTGAGTCCCATGTGGGACGGTATGTTTGGGCCAGGGTGTCCCAGTGGCACAATAGTGATGGTCCTCCACAGTCTTTGTGCATGTGGTGTTTACAATGTCTCTGATTTCATGTGCACAATGGGAGACAGTCTCCACATCCACGTTGTGTGTGCATGGACTCTGATGTTGTGCGTGTGTGTCACAGACGTCCATGTCTGTCCTGCCGTGGCAAGTGGGGCCACTACCTGTGGGGGTCATGGTTGTTTTGCTCTGGTGTATACATGATACTCCATGTGATGCCAGTGTCCATGTGGCATTACAGGGTCCCTGGGAATGTACCTGTCGTTGAGCTGTGGTGCCTGGGGCACATCTGTCCTCACATGTCCCTGTGGGGGTTATTGTGACACGGCAGCAGGAGATGGGAACTGTGACACGGCCTCATGATATCCAATGGGCCAACCTGGGACTAATTGATGCCACCTGTTGGACCGTGTTGACAGATGTTGGCCATGTATGTACCATACATGTCCTTCCGGTACTGCACACTTCATGTAGTTGTGCCTCATAATGATGTATGTTGGGATCTTGAGTGTGTTCAATGCCGCATATGTGGGGTGACTGACAATCTTGCTTACTTCTCCTCTGCACTGCAGGGCTCCTGCTGTCCATCGGCCATTTCCAGACCTGGCAACGATGGTGGAACGGGACAGCATCCGACGGTACCGCTTCACCAGGCAGCTGATTGAGGATTTGGCAGTGCAGTTGTCCCCACATTTGCAGCCTGGCCGGCCGTATCCTACAGCGCTGACCCCCAAGGTGAAGGTGATGGCAGCCCTACACTTCTTTGCCACTGGTACCTTCCAACATACTGTGGCGACTGCTGGTGGGATGTCACAGACCATGTTCAGCCGTGTGCTCCGCGATGTTTTGGCGGCAATGTTGCTCTTCCTGAACCGGTACATCTATTTCCCTAGACTGCGACGACTCACTGACGTGAAGAGTGACTTTTATGCCCTGGGGAGGATGCCGCATGTCATTGGCTCCATTGATGGGACACATGTGGCTTTGGTACCACCACAGGCCCAGGAGCAGGCCTACAGGAACCGCAAGCACTACCACTCGGTCAATGCACTGGTGGTGTGTCTTGCAGACATGACCATCACACACGTGTGTGTCCGTTTCCCTGGTTCAGCACACGATGCCTTTGTGATGAGGAGTAGTCGCATCCCCAGGATGATGGCACAGATGCAGAACCAGCGTGCCTGGCTTGTCGGTGTGTACTGACTTTGTGCCATTGTGTGTGATCTGATCTGTAGTATTCTGCCCACTTTTCCAAGTCAGCTAATGTGCACTTGTCTGTCCGTAGGTGACTCGTGATACCCCAACATGCCGTGGTTGCTGACACCCCTCAGGAACCCTGTGACACCTGCCCAGATGCGCTACAATGAGGCACATGGTCGGACCAGGAGAGTGATTGAGCGGACCTTTGTTCTCCTGAAGAGCCGCTTCCGCAGCCTGGACAAGACCGGAGGGTCCCTCCCATATGCCCCTGCGAAAGTGTGCAAGATTATCATCGTCTGCTGCATGCTCCACAACCTGGCAGTGCGGAAGGAGTTGCCTCTCATCCAGGATGACAATGACCAACATCCGCCACCTGTGGAGGATCCTGGCCTGGACCACGATGCCAGTGACGATGATGATGATGATGGTGATGGTGATGTCCGCACACAGCTCATCACCAACTTCTTTAGCTGAATGTGAGTATCCTGAGGTGTCATGTCAATGATGTGAGTTGGCATGATGTGTGGGTGGTGCTCTGGTGCTGTTGGAGTGTGTCCATGGGCCACTTGACTGGATGTGTGTTGCGATGTGTGGTGACAGGTGGGCTGTACTCCCCAACAGTGTTGACATGCTAACTTTGTTCTGGGTGGGTATCTTGTAACATGTATTGTGCATGTGTTTTGCTGTTCTGTCCTGTACTCCATTGCTTTTGACTGTGTGTCATTTCTGTCCTTCACAGGGTACTTTCAGATTCGTTTGGTCAACTGTGTCCACCGACGACGTGATTGCACATCCAGGCTGGTAGCTGTTGTGTCCCTACAGGTGATGTGCGCCACACCCATGGACTTCCTTCCGTCTACAGTTGTTGACTGTGTGCCCGCTGCCAGGTGGGGTTACCTTGCATCTGTAGTGGTTACGGCATGTTGCAACTGTGTAATAAACCTGTGCTTCACTTTGTGATGTGCGTTGTCTGTGGTCACACATTTGACTGCCATTTGCTTACTGCACCTGTGGGCTACTTGACTACAACTGGGAATGGGTGTGGTGTCTGTGCATTGCACCGTCTTCCCTGGCAACATCAGTGTAGGCAATGAGTCAGATGGCCTAGGTGTGTATGTGTCGTGTAGCCCTGGTGGTGTGTCTCCCTCATGTGTGTCACGTTTCCTGTACTCACATGCCTGTGTTGTCCTTGCTGTTGCAGTTCGCATACACAGTGTAATTTTGCAGTTCATCATCCCCATAACAGCACCCACGTTGGAATCACGACAGAGGCAAGTATGGTGTATTAGTGTGTTTATTGTGATACATTTGTATTAATAGTGCATAGGATTGGTTGTGCTGTACATGAATCTTGCAATCCCAAGTTCCTAGTTGAATTGAAAGTCCGGGTAGACAGGATCCCCAGTATCGGGGCCACAGTTGTCTGACACATTGGTCCAACTTGTACTCCCCATGCAATGTGTGGGAGTAGTGTTGCCGTCAACAGGGTGAACAGTCTGTGCACAAAGGCGAACATCCAGAACAGGTTCAGGCTTCCTGGGAGTTGCGCTTGGCCATCGGCCTCTCACTTTTCCCTCCTCGGACGACCCCTCTTCTTGGGGGGGGGCCCTCAAGTACAGGCTGCTGCGGTGCAGGGGACTCTCCACCAGAGTCCTCCTCCCTCCCTGTGGCAGTTGCAGTTTGTTCGGCACCAGATGTTGTTGGCACACAGGGAGGTGTGGACTGGTTGCTGTTCATCTGGCGGAGGCATTGTAAAATGTCCCTGTGCACCGCCGTCATCTCATGCAGTGCATCCCACTTGGACTCCACGCGGGACATGTGTGAGTCCACACGGGACATGTGTGACTCCACGTGGGACATGTGGGAGTCCAAGCGGGCATGATGGGCAGCCTGCTGCTGTTTAATGTCTCTGAGGAGCCCCACTACCTGGCTGAGCTCTCCGGTGCTGGACTGGTACGCATCAGCTATGCGTACCAGTTGTGGGTCATCATGCACACCAGCAACGTCTGCAAGCAGCGACCTCTGTCTCCCACCCCTCCCACCACCCCTGCTGACATGTGCAGTGTGTGCAGTGGCACGCACAGATAACCCTGGTCCACCTTGGGGGTTGGTGGTGGTGGTGTCCATGGCCCCAGGTTGGTCCAGGGTCACTGTGCTGGTGTTGCTCCTTATTCTGTCCATGTCGGCAGGGATGGTATTCGTGGTGACAGTCGTTGTAGGGGTGGGTGCAGGGGGTGCAGCTGGTGGTCCTGCTGGTGCTGCAGCTGGTGGTCCTGCTGGTGCTGCATGTTGACTTGCACCGGATGTGCCAGGTTGTTCCTCATCGTCCGAGGAGGACAGAGGCTGTACGACGCCAGTGAGCTCGGCATCCTCTTGAGCCTGGGACTGGGACTCCTCAGCGTCTGCTGCTGTGTCCCCATCATCACCTGTTTTTGGGAGACACAAACAATGTATGTCATGTTTCTGCAGGCATCAATGGTTGACACACATGACAGTTGTGACTGTGCCTCTGGGTGCGGGCCTGTACATTGCATTGTCCTGAGTCGTCACAGTCAGGGGTTGATATTGGTGTGGCACATTGTCCTGCATTATTTGGGCATTTCTATGTATTTTCTGGGGTGTGAACATGGTCTGCATTGGTTGTGTTTGGTTGACAGCCGGCCCTCCTTCCCACCCACCCAGCCAGTCAGTTATCCCACCATGGAACGTGCTTGCGTTGCAGGGAGTGTAAGTTGTCTCTCAGGATGTCAGTCAGTGGTGTCCTGCTGTTTGTTGGTGCACAGTTGCCAGCAGGGCCTTGTGCTCCCCACAGCAGTAGCCAGTGTCAGCCATCTTGTGAGTCCTTCTCCACTCCCTGTGATGTGAGCATGGTTCAGGGTAGTGTTGATGGGACAGTTGTGGGGGTGACCAATATCAGTGACTACGACTCCCATCATGCTATTGCCTCCACCCCCTTCCCAGCATGCCCATGCTTCCTTCCTTTTGACTCTGCTTCCCTGTGGGGTGGGCTGGCTGTGCTGACAGGATGGCTGGGAGTGTTGTCCTGGCAGTTGTTTGGCTAAGAGTCCCAAGAGTGTCCCTGTGCTTCACACAACATAACCCAGGGTGGTGGTTCTTTGTGGGATCTGGTGTTAGGATGGAGGGCATTGCATTCTACCAGGTGGGTACTGTGGAGTTTGTGTTGGGGGGGTGTGAGGGGAGGTGCTTGTGACTATGGTCAGTGCTGCAAGTCCCCCTTCCCACCCAGCTAGCCAGATATCCCACCATGGAACGTGCTTGCATTGCAGGGAGTGTAAGTTGTCTCTCAGGATGTCAGTCAGTGGTGTCCTGCTGTTTGTTGGTGCACAGTTGCCAGCAGGGCCTTGTGCTCCCCACAGCAGTAGCCAGTGTCAGCCATCTTGTGAGTCCTTCTCCACTTCCTGTGATGTGAGCATGGTTCAGGGTGGTGTTGATGGGACAGTTGTGGGGGTGACCAATATCAGTGACTACGACTCCCATCATGCTAGTGCCTCCACCCCCTTCCCAGCATGCCCATGCTTCCTTCCTTTTGACTCTGCTTCCCTGTGGGGTGGGCTGGCTGTGCTGACAGGATGGCTGGGAGTGTTGTCCTGGCAGTTGTTTGGCTGGAAGTCCCAAGAGTGTCCCTGTGCTTCACACAACATAACCCAGGGTGGTGGTTCTTTGTGGGATCTTGTGTTAGGATGGAGGGCATTGCATTCTACCAGGTGGGTACTGTGGAGTTTGTGTTGGGGGGTGTGTGAGGGGAGGTGCTTGTGACTATGGTCAGTGCTGCAAGTCCTCCTTCCCAGCCAGCCAGCCAGCCAGTTATCCCACCATGGAATGTGCTTGCATTGCAGGGAGTGTAAGTTGTCTCTCAGGATGTCAGTCAGTGGTGTCCTGCTGTTTGTTGGTGCACATTTGCCAGCAGGGCCTTGTGCTCCCCACAGCAGTAGCCAGTGTCAGCCATCTTGTGAGTCCTTCTCCACTCCCTGTGATGTGAGCATGGTTCAGGGTGGTGTTGATGGGACAGTTGTGGGGGTGAGCTATGTCTGTGACTACGACTCCCATCATGCCATTGCCTCCTCCCCCTTCCCAGCATGCCCATGCTTCCTTCCTTTTGACTCTGCTTCCCTGTGGGGTGGGCTGGCTGTGCTGACAGGATGGCTGGGAGTGTTGTCCTGGCAGTTGTTTGGCTAAGAGTCCCAAGAGTGTCCCTGTGCTTCACACAACATAACCCAGGGTGGTGGTTCTTTGTGGGATCTTGTGTTAGGATGGAGGGCATTGCATTCTACCAGGTGGGTACTGTGGAGTTTGTGTTGGGGGGGGTGTGAGGGGAGGTGCTTGTGACTATAGTCAGTGCTGCAAGTCCCCCTTCCCACCCAGCCAGCCAGATATCCCACCATGGAACATGCTTGCATTGCAGGGAGTGTAAGTTGTCTCTCAGGATGTCAGTCAGTGGTGTCCTGCTGTTTGTTGGTGCACAGTTGCCAGCAGGGCCTTGTGCTCCCCACAGCAGTAGCCAGTGTCAGCCATCTTGTGAGTCCTTCTCCACTTCCTGTGATGTGAGCATGGTTCAGGGTGGTGTTGATGGGACAGTTGTGGGGGTGACCAATATCAGTGACTACGACTCCCATCATGCTATTGCCTCCACCCCCTTCCCAGCATGCCCATGCTTCCTTCCTTTTGATTCTGCTTCCCTGTGGGGTGGGGTGGCTGTGCTGACAGGATGGCTGGGAGTGTTGTCCTGGCAGTTGTTTGGCTAAGAGTCCCAAGAGTGTCCCTGTGCTTCACACAACATAACCCAGGGTGGTGGTTCTTTGTGGGATCTTGTGTTAGGATGGGGGCATTGCATTCTACCAGGTGGGTTCTGTGGAGTTTGTGTTGGGGGTGTGTGAGGGGAGGTGCTTGTGACTATGGTCAGTGCTGCAAGTCCCCCTTCCCACCCAGCCAGCCAGCCAGATATCCCACCATGGAACGTGCTTGCATTGCAGGGAGTGTAAGTTGTCTCTCAGGATGTCAGTCAGTGGTGTCCTGCTGTTTGTTGGTGCACAGTTGCCAGCAGGGCCTTGTGCTCCCCACAGCAGTAGCCAGTGTCAGCCATCTTGTGAGTCCTTCTCCACTCCCTGTGATGTGCGCATGGTTCAGGGTGGTGTTGATGGAACAGTTGTGGGGGGGCAATATGTGTGACTGCGACTCCCATGATGCTATTGGCTACACTGACTTGGCCAGCATACACAGAATTCCTTCCTTTGAGTGGTCTTCACTGTGTGTTGGTGTTGTTGTGGTGGCTACATGTCTGGATGTGTTTGTTAGTTCTATTTGTGCCACTGCCTAGCTGTAGTTGTGGTTGTGTTTGTACATGTGTTGGCACAGTTGGATGTGACTTTTTTGATGGCATGTGTTGTGTTTATCTGACTGACATACACATTTTCGGATGATTCTGTTCTGGTTGCTGTGTAATTGCTATGAGTGCATGGTTTGACTCTCCCCTTGACAGTGATGTGTGTGTTTTGTGGCAGTATATTGTGTACATTTGTTGTGTACTCACCAGGCTCTGGGATGTCCTCTAGTCCATATACACTCACTGGCGGAAGGATGGCCCGCACCTTCTCCTCCCAGGGCCTGAGGTATATTGGCTTGGCAGGAGGGCCACTGCCGGTGTATTGGCTGTTGATGTAGTCTTTCTTCAGCATGTCCCGTACCCTCCTGCGCACGTCATACCACCTGTTCTGGATGTCGGTCTTTGTGCGCCGACATGGTGATTGTGCGTTCACCCTGTTGATGATCCTCTCCCACATCTTGGTTTTCTGCGACATGGGGGTCTGTTGGACCAGTGTGCCAAACAGCTGTGGCTCCACCCTGAGGATCTCGTCTACCATGACTTCCAATTCACTATCTAGGACTAGGAACTTGGGATTCTTCTTGGGGGGCATGGTGATGGGTGGTGATGGTGGGTGATGTGTGTGTTGGTGTGCAGGTGAGGGTGTGTGAGTGTGTGTTTTGCTGGGTGTATGTGAGGTAGGTATTTGTTGGTGTGCTGATGGTGTGTGGCTTGTGTGAGGGATGAGCTGTGGGTGTGTGGTTGCTTTCTCTTGGGTGCTGGCAGTGGAATGGCATTTGCAAAGGCTCATGGTAGTGATTTGTGTCCTTTATATAGGTGGAGTTGTGGGTGTGTCTTTGTTCTCTGTCCCCACCCCCCCAGTATTTATTGGCTTGGTAATTGCTTGTTTGGCCTTTTTTTGGGTGATTTTTCCTTTGTGCTGTTTGTGTATGTTGGAAACGTTCTTGTGACCGAGTCGGACCCTGCATTGGTCTCGTACGGTGTTCTCCGTTTCGTTCACGCTGTGTTTGTGCAGTTTTCTATGCTGCGTACGCGTCGGTCGCGGTGTATTGTGTTGCTTCGGCTCGGTTTTGTGTGCGTGTCGGTCGTACGGCTTGCCCTCCGTCCGACTCGGTCGTGGTTTTCGCGCCTTGCATCGTACTTTGCGGTTTGGAGTTCGCGTGTACGTTTCGGTCGGATTTGTTCCGGGTGCGTGTCGGTCGGTTGGATTCGCGTGTTTTTCCGGCCGGATTGCTGCTTTCCGTGCGGCTCGGTCGGTCGACTTGGTTTTGGTACGTGTCGGTCGGATTTTTCACGCCTTGCATCGTACTTGGCGTGTCGTGCGCCACGGGTACGTGTCGGTCGGTATTTTTTCCGGATCCGAGTCGGTCGGTGCTTTTTCCGGCCCGAATCGGAATCGACCCCATAGTCTTATTGTGCCTTATTCGGTTTGCATATGGTGGTTGTCCTACATGTGTTGTGCTTGTGTTTTACTACAGGGAACACGGGGCTAGACAACGGAGTGACAAGAATAGGAGTGAAGCCTACATCTCTAAGTGTCTTCCCATTGGGTGTTTCGCAGCCGCATCTTTATTGTTTCCTTTGTCCCTTTTTTCCCTTTCCCCTATTACGGTGTTGTCTGCTGAGTGGTACTAGCGTACTCGCAGGTCGCGCCCTATCGGGGGAAAAGGTTACACAGCATCACCCATTGCTCCCGCTGTATCCGGCTTCGAAGGTTAGTGGTTACCTGTCTGTGTTTTGACAGATTGACAAGCCCACGGTTACCTACGGCCTGAGCGATGGATACCTCCACTGTGCTTACGTCAGTGTTGGAGACCTTAACCGCATTACGGATGGAGGTGGATGCTTTCCGAGGAGAGAACTTAGAATTGAGGAATGAGATGGGCACTATGAGACGTGAGGTAGCGGGTCTATCCCGTGTGAGTCCTACCGGTGCGAGGGGGAACGGTTCCTATATTAAAGAGTGGACGCTCCCGCCTCCTTTGACTTCCCGTGACACGGACCCTGTTCAGGGAGGGGGTGCACATAGTGCGGGGCCCTTCACTTCCTCGTTTTCTAACCCTTCCCAAGCAGGCCCTTCTTCCATACACCTGATACAGCCCATGCAACTGCCCCTTGCCCCTCCTGAAAGGTTCTTCGGGGACCCCAAGGAGTTTGGGATATTTTTGGGTCAGTGTAGGCTGCATTTCATGTGCAAACCCACGGTGTTTCCTACTGACCAAGCGAAGACGGCCTTTGTCATGTCCTATTTGGGTGGTAATGCGGCTAGCTGGTCCTTCCCCCTGATAGAGAGAGACGATCCTGTCCTGTACAACTTTTCAGATTTCTGCATTGAAATGCGCAAGCTGTTTGATAGAAAAGCGCATCTACTATCTCTAGACAAAGAACTCATCACGCTCAAACAGGGCACACAAGACTTGCTCACGTATATTACGACCTTCAACAGACTTCTTGTGGAAACCAATTGGCCTGTGGAAAAAAGAACATCCATGTTCTATCAAGGGTTGAGAGGGGAATTGAAGGACGTCTTGGCGCAAGTGGTGCATATGCCCGATAACTGCGAGGAACTGATAGATCTCACAGTTCAATTGGATCACAGACTTCAAGAGCGGAAAGGAGACAAGTACCGGACCGACGCAAAAGCCTATCTACCACGCCCTAAGCAAGTTCAGGAGGAACGCTCACATATCACTGACGGAACAGAACCCATGCAAGTTGGTGGAATACGGGGCCCATTAAGCCAAGAGGAAAGGGAAAAAAGAAGAAGACAGAGGCTGTGCATGTACTGCGGGAAACCCGGGCATTTCATGAAGGAATGTAAGACCAGATCCAAGTATGTGAACAAAGAAAACCCCGGAGCCCGAAACTTAACCGTGGTGGAGTACACCTCAGCGAATTTGGGAAACTAACGCTCTCAAGCAAGACCGAGACCCCTTGCTTGAGGCCCATGGCGGATGTGGTCTCTTCAGCACTGGCTAATACAGTACAGACCGCAGTGGCACATATGAACCTGTGCGTTTCATTGGAGCTGCCCAGTGGAGAACCCGTGGTGGTTCACGCGTTGTTGGATTCAGGAGCTACTGGCAACTTCATTGATCAGCAGTACGCCCAGGAATTAGGGATCCCCTGCGTAAAGAAGAAGACACCCGAACCAGTGAAGGCGGTGGATGGTACGGCACTAACATCAGGTCCTGTACGCTTCCATACACAACTGATTCTGATGCAAGTAGGGGTGCACCACTTTGAATACATTCAGTTTGACCTGATCGATGCTCCCCACTTCAAACTTATATTGGGAATGCCATGGCTGACTTATCATGATCCTTTGGTGCAATGGGCAGCACGCACCGTCTCCTTGAACTCCTCGTTCTGTACAGAACACTGTACAAGAGACAAGGTATGAAATCCTGAAGTAGTGGTGAATCCTGCAGGCCTGCTCGCTATGGGATATAGCGAAAAAGTCTTGTGTTGTGTCTCCACATTACCGGATGAATATAAACGGTTCCACTCCGTTTTCAGCAAGCAGGACGCAGGGAAGTTGCCCCCTCATAGGGACTATGATTGTGTGATCGACCTCGAGCCAGGAGCCTTCATCCCATGCAGTCGGGTTTACGCCCTTACGGAGGCCGAGACTACGTATTTACAGCAGTATCTTGATGAGTTGCTGTCCTCCGGCTTCATACGTCCTTCTTCCTCCCCTGCCTCCTCGCCACTCTTCTTCATACCGAAGAAAGAAGGTGGCTTCAGGGCTTGCATAGACTATAGAGCGATTAACAGAGTAACCATAAAGAACAGGTATCCTTTGCCCTTGATACCCGTGCTATTGGACCAGTTGAAAGGAGCCAAGATTTTCACCAAATTGGACCTGAGGGGAGCATACCATCTCGTGCGGGTGCGGCGTGGGGACGAATGGAAGACAGCATTTCGGACAAAGTTTGGGTTATATGAATATCAGGTTATGCCCTTCGGGCTCTGCAACGCACCCGCCGCTTTCCAGTTCTTTATGGATGAAGTATTGCGAGGCCTGTTGGACGTGTCCTGTATCGTCTACATCGACGACATTCTGATTTATTCGGCATCCACAGAGGAACATGTCCTTCATGTGTCTGCAGTATTGGAACGGTTGCAACAGCATACGCTCTATGCCAAGTTGGAGAAGTGTCTTTTCCACGCCACCGAAGTAGAATTCCTAGGATACATCATAGGGCCAAACGGACTATGCATGGACAACAAGAAGATCCAAGCCATCGTTCAGTGGGAATCGCCCTCCACTGTTAAGGCCTTGCAGAGCTTTCTAGGCTTTGCAAACTTCTATCGAAGGTTTATCAAAGACTTCTCCCGGATGATACAACCTTTGACACATCTGTTGAAGAAAGGAGCTAAGTACCTCTGGACGGACGCAGCCGAACAGGCCTTCCAAACCCTCAAACACTGCTTTACGCACGCTCCTGTATTGAGACACCCGGATGCCTCGCTTCCCTTTGTAGTGGAAACGGACGCATCCCATTACGCCATCGGAGGCATCCTGTCCCAAAGACATCCGGACACCGGCCAAATTCATCCTGTGGCCTACTTTTCAAAGAAGTTGTCATCCTGCGAGGTTAACTACAGTATTACAGACAAAGAACTCCTGGCCATAAAAAGAGTGTGTGAAGAGTGGAGGCACTACCTATTGGGAGCTAAGCACACAGTGGAAATCTATACTGATCATCGAAACCTTCTGTTCTTAAAGACCGCCAGAGCCTTAACCCCGAGACAACTCCGATGGTCGCTATTCTTCTCTGACTTTGACTTCGTGATCAAATACCGTCCCGGACCACAAAACGGCAAAGCTGATGCGCTTTCAAGACCAGCCCCAATGCCGGATACCCGTCCAGATTCCATGGAAGAACCCCCTGTAATACTGCATAAGGCCTCTTTTCCTGAAGAGATCTTGGCCTTGACGACCACACAAGACTTTCTAGGGGAGGTAAAAAAGCAGACGGCAGGGATAGATGTCCAGACATGGATAAACGAAGATCCCAAACAACGTTCGATTGATAACGACATGCTATACCACGGTAATAGACTATACGTACCACATGAACCATTACAACAACAGGCCTTGAGATGGATTCATGACTCCACGCTGGGTGGGCATCTGGGAATCCAGAAAACGTTCCAAGCTATGAAAAGGCACTTCTGGTGGGTGACTTTACAGGCGGATACAACCAAATACGTTTCAGAATGCGCCATTTGTACCCAGGGAAAGACCCAACATAAGAGACCGTGTGGACTGCTCCAGAGCATTCCTATACCTCCAACACCTTGGCATACATTGTCCATGGATTTCATCGTAGACATGCCTCCTAGTTCAGGACACAATACTATACTGGTCGTTATAGACCATCTGACCAAGATGGGACACTTTGTTGCTACAACAAAATTACCAACCTCGGCAGAATTGGCCCAATTGTTTCTACAGCATATTGTGCGGTCCCATGGAATCCCAGCAGTTATCATCACCGACAGGGGAACCCAGTTCACCTCACGGTTCTGGAAGGCGCTATGTGATGCTATGAAAGTGGATGCTCGCCTCTCCACTAGCTACCATCCGCAGACGGATGGCAAAAACGAAAGACTGAACCAAACACTGGAACAGTATCTCAGATGCTTCACACTACAACATGAAGAAGAATGGAGTACGCTTTTGTGGATGGCCGAGTTCGCATATAACAATGCAGAGCATTCCTCTCTGGGGTGTTCCCCTTTCTTCTGCCTTACAGGATACCACCCTAACATGCTGCCTTTTGAATGGCCAGTGCAATCCCGACACCCTACCATTCAAGAACACCATGAACATCTCCGAAAAGTACTACAGGACGCTAAAACGCAGTTAGACAAGGCCCAAACCCGTGACAAACGTTATGCTGATAAGAAACGTTCCCCAGGGCCTTCTTACACTGTGGGTGATAGAGTGTGGCTAGACACTAAACATTTGAGACTGAAGGGCAACACCTGGCTGAAACCAAAATTTGTGGGTCCCTATCCTATCGTTAAAATAATCAACCCTGTGGCAATTAAGTTAACACTCCCTTCCTCTTGGCACATCCATCCTGTCTTTCATGTCTCCTTGCTTCGGCCTTGCCTTCCGCAGACCAGACTACCCTTGACACCAGTGCCAGTAGATATTGATGGGGAAGAGGAGTACGAAGTCAAGTGTATTCTCGATTCCAAGCTCGTCCGAGGGAGGGTGCATTACCTTATTGTCTGGAAGGGATACGGTCCCGAGGACCGCTCATGGGAACCTGGGACTAATCTACACTGCCCTGGGCTTCTCAGGCATTTTCACTCTCAGTTCCCTGGTAAGCCTGGCAGACCGTCAGGACGCCGGTCGTTGAGAGGGGGTCTGTCACACTACGGCGTAGGTAGACAGAGGTAGGTTCATACATTAGCACACTGTATGTATGGGACCGCAGGAGAATGACTACATATCCCACAATCCTGTGTGTCTGGTCAGGTGGGCTCAGCACTCTGAATCCTATATAGGCTCCGCCTCCCGAAGGCCCGGTGCTTGTCAATCAAGTACCATGACTTAGACCGTTGGGAGGAAAAAGCCGTGACTTCACTGAATGGGAAAGAGGAGATTTGCTCCTTCTGACTCTCCCGTTATTTTTTCCATTGAGCCGGTTGTTGGGCTCGCCTGTTTTCAGCCACTAGGCTTACCTGTCAGCTGGTGTACCACGCGCTGGAGCGCGTCTTCGAGCCGCTACCGGGCTCTCTCTGAGTGCCTCACAATGCGCTGAAGCGCGCCTTTGTGCCTTGAGGTGTGTTTGCACAACGCGCTGGAGCGCAACTTATCTCACTGCTTAGGCTTCCTTCTGTCCTCCCCAAGCATGCTGAAGAAACTCCATGAGCCTGAACTCGGCTCGAGATGATGTTCTTGTTTAGGGGACTTATTAAAAGAACCAGAGGGGAGCGCTATTACACCACCAATGAGCCGCTGAGAGGCTCGGATGTCCCTATCTGTTTTCTTTTCCTTGATATGGATACAACCTAGCCTGCAGCTCTGTAAAAAGCCGTCAAAAGGCTTGAATGAAGGGCCATACTTCTATTTTGTTTAACTGATCGGCACGCAGGAAAAGCGTGCCTCTCACTCTTCATTGCATTTGCTAGTTCCTTGGACTTACGTGCTACAGTACCGAAGAGGATCTCCACAGCTAAGTACACTGTTCTATTTTTTGTTGCATGAGAAGCTGTAATACCCTTGAAGGAGAACTTATTTATTTTTATGCTTTATTTTTGGGATTTTGCATTCTGTACAGTAGAGTGAGTGCGGCAAGCCTTAATGTAAGTACAAACACATAGTCTTATTGTGTCTTATTCGGTTTGCATATGGTGGTTGTCCTACATGTGTTGTGCTTGTGTTTTACTACAGGGAACACGGGGCTAGACAACGGAGTGACAAGAATAGGAGTGAAGCCTACAACTCTAAGTGTCTTCCCATTGAGTGTTTCGCAGCCGCATCTTTATTGTTTCCTTTGTCCCTTTTTTCCCTTTCCCCTATTACGGTGTTGTCTGCTGAGTGGTACTAGCGTACTCGCAGGTCGCGCCCTATCGGGGGAAAAGGTTACACAGCATCACCCATCGCTCCCGCTGTATCCGGCTTCGAAGGTTAGTGGTTACCTGTCTGTGTTTTGACACCCAGTACCTATACGTCCCCCACAATGCGTAGGAACAGTTGGAGACCAAGCAAGGACTATACGCCATAGCTGGATTCCCGCACGTGTTGGGGGCAATCGACTGCACACATGTCCTACTTGTGCCCCCTGCCGACACCGCACACAAGTACCGCAACAGAAAGCACACGCATCCCATCAACCTGCAGGCAATAGTGGACCACAGGGGACTCTTCACCAATGTCGTAGCCAACTACCCAGGCAGTGTGCATGATCCCTTCATCTTCCGACAGTCCAACATCAACCAGCGCTTCCAGGATGGCACCTATGGAAATGCACTGCACGTTGGCAAGTACCAAATGAACACACCACACACCTCAACTCCACAATCATGCAACTCACAACTCTGGCACTGCACACGTCACAAAATCACATACAACATCCAAACAACATGCCCACCCACCAGACACGGCAGTACAACTTACTGTGGCAACCTTGGTTAGCCGTGTACATGAGCCATCAACGGCATGGCACCTCAGCCACACAATACCGGAATGTGGGGAGAGGTGGGAACCAGGCATGTGCGAAGGAGGCAAGTGACCCATGAATGAGAATGTACACAATGCCAAGTGTGGCGGAGATGTGCTGGACAGACTGCAGTATGCAAACCACAGACATATCCATGTCTACATGCACTGCTGGTGTCTGGAGTGTAGTGGACAGTGGACGCAACCATGTCACCCCAGCCAGTGGGGAAGCCTGCGGAAATGTAGCTTGTGACGTCCCCCCCTGTAAGCGTGTGCGGAGTGGGCTGGCCCGGCGTACGCCAGGCCAGCGTAGGGGTGTGAATAAAAAGCACGTAGCTCTGGGCGTGGTTCTCTTCCGGAATGCCCAACGTGTCAGCCAGGGCGGCGCCTCCCACCCCGCCACGAGGCCGACGCCGTGAGCGGTGCGGCCTGCTATCCTGTGCGCCTGCTGCACCCCGGGCTGCTGGTCCCCGAACCTGTCATGCCCGCCCCTGCGCAGCCAGGCCTCACTGCTCACCTGCCGACACCGGCGTGTGTCAAAGAGGGCCCACCACGTGCCGGCGCAAGCTCCAAGCCCGAAGCCCGTGACCTTGGCAGTCTCCTCAGACCATCACGGCCTCTGCGACACAGGCCCGCTTTACTCCTTTTTCGTTGACGTACTCCACCGCTGCCTCAGGCCTACACTACGGTCAAGTAGGTCACACATTTGGAACTGAGTCTTGATTATGCAATGGTAGTGTACACACTTTATGGCTGAGTTTATATCACTGTACTCCCTTCGATGTGGTGCCACCAACTCTGTGCATAGCATTCAAACTACACCTGTCTGTGGTCCCTTGCTGACTACTGCCTTCGGCCTACACTGCGGTCGAGTAGGTCACAAATTGGGAATTCAGTCATGAATCATTCATGGCAGACTTGACATCATTGTACTGGCCTCATCGCAGACTGCATCGCCTTTCGGCTCCGGTGCCACTAAGTCTGTTCCCCGACATCCATGGACACTTTCTGGTTGAACTTTGGTGGCGACTGAGTCTATGGACTGGGGCTTGTCTTCATCATCATGTCGGTGATACTGACTATGTGGTAAAAACGAGGCTGTAGCATTCCACTCCTCCATTTGCCACTTCCGGCCGGCTTCTGCCCTCTGCATCATGCTCTGGAGGACACCTTCCACTGTCCCCCGCAAACCTCCGCTACATTCACCTTCGACGAGGACCCGCTCACCTCGCGTGGCCCTATCTCACTGCACCGCAAGTCACCGTCCCGTGGCGGTGTGCCTGTGCCGGCCGCAGTGCATCCGGGGCCACTAACTCTGTGCAGCTCAAATCATGGCCCCTGTCTGATAGCATATTGGATGGCCTCTGGGTCGATGGACTGGGGGTCATCAAGGCCATGTGTCTGTGGCCCTGCGCTGTCCGCTGCCTCCGGCCTCAACTGCGGCCCACCTGGGCTCACACATCAAATCGAGTCCTGGCCTGCCCGGACATCGCATCACCGCAGGATGCACACACCACCACCGCCAGGACCAACTCCAAACAGGTGCCAGAGTCGTAAGTGTCTTACTGCCAGACTATCAGAGTTGCTCACACCAGTCGTGGGTGCCATCATCAGCTTGTTCCCTGCTCAGCTCTTCAGGTGCCACTAACTCAGTGCACCACAAATCATGGACCATTCTGCTTGCATGTTGGGTGAACACTGTACTTTCTCCGGCTACCACCATGATGCTTCACAGTTGTTTCTATTATGCTGGTGTTTTCTGTTTCCGCTTTAATGGTGATCACTGTTCAAGTTGTTGCCAGCACCAATGACTCCATGAGGGCTGGCTTACACTCACGCCACACACATCCAGCACATGCGTCACTGTACATGTGACCATGCCAATAAAGGTGTCGAGCGCACGTGCCCGTAGCCAGTTCAACGAACTATCTGAGTGTGTCCGTGTGCTCATGATGTATGCATTTGTGCCCCGGGCCCTACAACATTACATTGTGCCGTGTACAGAGGACGCAGCCATGTCACCGCAGGCAGCGGGTGGGACATTGCACATGTAGCTTTGTCGTCCCCCACTCAATACATAAGAGGAGTGAACTGGGCCGGCGTACGCCAGTCCAGCGTGGGGGTGTGGATGATTATCCCGTGGCTCTGGGTGTGGTTCAGTACTGGAAATGTGCAAAGGCATATGTCTCTGTCGCAGTGTGGGTCTCCGTTGGGGAGTGTAGGTGGTCCCTGATGGGACTTAGACACCCACGTATGTGATCTAGTTCGGCTTCCATGAGGTAGTACCCCACCCGCGCATGTTCGGCCACCCCCTTCTGGCAGTCTGACACCTGGCCTTGGAATGCGATGTGTGCTTCGGTGGGCTGCTGGGAGCCAGCAGGGGTGGTGGGTGCGTCCAGCTGTGTTGTCTGTGCAGGGGGTGGGGTATCCTCGATGCAGTGGTGCTGCCCTGCTCCTGGAGGTCGATTGCCTAAGATGTCCATGGACTGTTGTGGGGCGTCGGTGTCGGAAGTGTGGCGGTCCTCTTCAGTATCACTGTAGAGTTGTCTGGTCTGCTCTGCCGGAGGTGTTGTTTGTCCCTCTGCAATGTGAAGGGGAGATGCTTGTTGACATTGTGTTGGCATGTATGTTGCCGCATTGTTCAAGTTTACATACAGACTGCATGACAATGTACATTGTGACTGTTTGGGAGGGGCGGACTATTTGATGCGGGACAGTGGACATTTGGACTACATGACGTAGGTGAGGTTGTACACGTACATTTGCATCTCACAGTTTCCTGCTATGTCAGATGTGACTGGCCATTTTCTACGCACAGGCGGACCCAGTTGTGTCCTCTGTTCTGCAGTGTAGGTGTTGGACTGTGTACCATATTGTCGTCCATGTGGGTGTGCTGTCATTGCTATGTGTGTGTGCTGCATTGTGTGGGAGTCGCACCTGCAGCTGTGATTTTGCTGCCCCTTATCCCTTGGAGGCGGTGTGCCTTTGGCTTTTGTGCTTTTGAGGTGCTGTGATGTTGGCGACTTGGGTCATTTGTGCTCTTGGAAGGTTTTTGTACTCTTGTGCATTGTTTGTCTGCAGATGTGTTGTTGACGTCAGTGGTTGTTTGTGCAGGTGGATGTGTCAGAGTGTGACCTGCTCCTTTCCGGATGCGGTCCACACTCAGCCACCTCAGTCTTGTGGCGTGCACAGTGTCATGGTGCTTGTACTCCAGCCATGCTGCTGGTCATGTGGTGTCACTTGCATTGTCAGTGTGGCTCTCACATACGCATCTTTGCTGTGTTTCGCACGGGTGCATGTGTGTGTTGTGTAATTGGTGATGTGTGGGGTGGGACCCCTTTGGGCACATGGTGGACGGGGCCTACTTGATGTTTGTATGTGTGCTGCAGTGTGCCACGGGGATCAGGGACATGACCCAGGGTGATTGTGGGTGTGCGGTGTGCTACACGTCGTTGTGCATGTGTGCCATTGTGCCCATCCCCCCCATCCCCACAGTCCCTGTTCGTTACTCACCCTGTTGCTGTTGTGTCAGGTCATGTCGAGCAGTGTCCGGACTCCCGACTCCTTGCACCGTCTCCACACTGATGACTGTGGCCGCCATTTGCTCCAGCTCCTCCTGTGGCGCAGGACTCCCACCTCCATTCGCCATTGCTGCCTTCCTGTTGGCAGCGGGTTTCTGCTTGGTTTGGCTTTTCACATCGTGCCAACGCATCTTGGCCTCCTCGACACTCCGGCTGCATTCACGATGGAATGTCATTTTTCCGTCTGTGTTGCCAATGACACGGTGGAGGTGATGGACAGTTGTTGTTGGTGCTCTGTCACCTCCGTGACGACGATCCGGTTGTCATGCAGACTGTACCCCGTCTTCCTCTTCCTCTTCTACTTGGCCTTCCCCGACCCCGAGGTTCCTTGCTGGTGGTCTGTGGGGCTTGTGGGGTTCGCGTTGACCTGGGCACTCGTTCCGGGTGCCTCCATGTTGCTACGCAGTTTATTTTGTTTATGGTGTGTTTTTCTTGTTCAGCTTTTATAGTGCATTTTCCCGCATGACGCGTGGGGATTGCAGGCCTGTCGCTGGTTATCGCTGATTTTTGTATCGCGGTTGGCCTCATCGCAACTTTATTAGCGTCCGTGTTTCGCATTTTTGCGGTGTCGCGTTAATTTTAACGCGGTCATTTGACGCGTTATCGTGGGGCTATCGCATGGTGCCGCCAGGTTGGGAATACTACGTTAACACGGCGTTGTTTTCCCGCGATAGACTGCGATGTGCAAAGTTGCGTTACGCTAAACTTGCGGTGGTTATCACACGTTCTTGAGAATATGCCCCTTAGTTGCCTCGTAATGGGCCACTCAGGTGAGTATATCCCCATTGCATGCTGAAACTTGTAGTGTGTACTGGCGTAAATGTTCCCTGATGGGTGCTGTTTCCTTTCAGTTCCAAATATTATCAGCCCTCCAATGGGCCTCAGAGTGCGCGCAGGTCTTAAATACTTTTCGCTGCTGTCCCACTTATGAACCTGAAATAATTCCAAGCCCCGTGGCCCTACCTACAATCACTGAGGTGGTGCAGTCCTCCATGGCCGGGCCGCCGTGATTACATCATTCCAACAGGTGCCCAAAGAGCGAGGACGCACTCAAACAGCAGTTGACTCTCAAACAGCCTTGATTTGCTACAATCAATCAATCAATCAATCAGGGGGTTTATAGAGCGCGCTACTCACCCGTGAGGGTCTCAAGGCGCTAGAGGGGGTGGGAGGGGAGCAGCTCCGGATCAGTCAAAGAGCCAGGTCTTGAGGTCCTTCCTGAACGTGTGCAGGGTCGGGGAGCGTCTGATGTTCACCGGGAGCTCGTTCCAGGTCTTGGCTGCGATGTAGGAGAAAGCTCTCCCGCCTGCTCTGTTTACGCGGATGCGGGCGACTTCTGCCAGGGCGAGGTCAGCGGAGCGGAGGTTCCTCTTGGGTACGTGGAAGGAGACTCTCTCGTTGAGGTATTTGGGTCCGATGTTGTAGAGGGATTTGTAGGAGTGGGTGAGGAGTTTGAAGGTGATCCTCTTCTCGACGGGGAGCCAGTGAAGGTCTCGTAGGTGTTGGGTCATGAGTTCATGACGCGGTGTCCCGAGGACGAGTCTGGCTGCGGCGTTCTGGATGGTTTGGAGTTTGTGTAGAAGAGTTCTGTTGATTCCGGCGTATAGGGTGTTGCCGTAGTCCAGTCTGCTGGTTATGAGCGCATGGGTGACGGTCCTTCTGCAATCGGGGGGATCCATTTGAAGGTCTTGCGGAGGATGCGCAGGCAGTTGAAACTGGTGGAGGCGACGGCGTTGATCTGGCGGTTCATGGAGAGGGAGGAGTCGAGGATGACGCCGAGGTTTCATGCGTGGTCTGTAGGGGTGGGAGGATTCCCGAGGGCGGAGGGCCACCAGGTGTTGTCCCAGGCGGAGGTGGAGGGTCCGAGGATGAGGACCTCGGTTTTCTCTGAGTTGAGCTTCAGGCAGCTATCTTTCATCCAGGCTGCGACGTCTTTCATTCCTTCATGGAAGCAGAGTCTGGTGTCTTCGGGATTCTTCGTGAGTGAGAGGATGAGCTGGGTGTCGTCGGCGAAGGATACTATGCTGAGCCCATGCTGTCTGATGATGGCAGCGAGGGGGGCCATGTAGATGTTGAAGAGCGTGGGGCTGAGCGATGATCCTTGGGGTACTCCGCAGTTGATATCGGTGGGTTCGGAGAGGAAGGGAGGGAGTCTGATCCTCTGGGTTCTGCCGGAGAGAAAGGATTGGATCCAGTCGAGGGCGGCTCCTACTATCCCCGCGTCGTGAAGTCTGGCTGCGAGCGTGCGGTGTGAGACGGTGTTGAAAGCTGCGGAGAGGTCTAGAAGGATGAGGGCCGCAGTGTGTCCCTGATCTAGTAGTATGCAGATGTCGTCAGTGGTGGTGAGGAGGGCGGTCTCGGTGCTGTGGTTGCTGCGGAATCCAGACTGGGAGGCATCTAGGATGGAGTTCTCTTCGATGAAGGTGGTCAGCTGGGCGTGTCCGAGCCTCTCTGTGAATTTGGCCGCGAAGGGGAGGAGAGAGATGGGCCGGTAGTTTTTCAGGTCCGTTGGGTCGGCCGTTGGTTTCTTGAGGAGGGGTTTGACCTCCGCCCGCTTCCAGTCGTCTGGGAAGATGCCGGATCCGAAGGAGGCGTTGATGGTCCGTCCTAGTTCGGGTGCGATGGCGGCGGCGGCCCTGTGGAATATGTGTGGTGGGCAGGGGTCCGCTGGGGCTCCTGAGTGGGTTTTCTTCATGGTCGCGGTGATGAGCTCGACGGTGGCGGGATTCCAGGTCATGACGGTAGGCTTATCGGTGGCTGTGGGGAGTGGGGTGGTGTCCGGCGTCTGTTCGCTGAAGTTGTCGTAGAGGACCTTGATCTTCAGATGGAAGTAGGAGCTGAGCTTGTCGCAGAGTTCTTGGGAGGGTGTGACGTCCGTGGATTCACTGGGGGGTTTGGCGAACTGCTGTATGACGTTGAACAGTTCTTGGCGTTGGTCGCGTTGGTCTAGACTTTGTCTCTTATGAAGGTCCGTTTAGTGTCTCTTATGTGCTGGTGGTATTCCTTCAGGGCGCTCCTGTGGTTGTTCCGTGCTTCCGTGGTTTTCTGGCTTCGCCAGGTTTTCTCTAGGTGTCTGCAGGAGCGCCTGGCTTCTTGTAGTTCTGTGGTGAACGAGGCAGCCTTCAGAGGACGTGGTTTGGCAGGGTGGCGGAGGGGTGCGAGCTTGTCGGCACAGCAGGAGATCCAGCGGTGAAGTTCTTTGGCTGCGGAGTTGGCGTCCGTCATGGCGCTGGGGGAGTCTTGGAGGAGGGTGCTGTTGAGGTGTTCCTCTGTGACCTTGCTCCAGTTCCTTCGTGGCGGGCGCGGGGCGGGCTTGGGTGCGGTGTTGAAGGTGAAATGGACACAGTGGTGGTCCGTCCAGGGGGGCTGGGTGGTGTGGCTGACGCGGATGTGTGTCCCTCCTGCAAAGATGGGGTCGAGGGTGTGTCCAGCTCTGTGAGTGGGCATGTTGACCAGCTGCTTCAGTCCAAGGTTGGCGAGGTTGTCGAGGAGAGTAGTGGAGTCGGGGTCGTTGCAGTTGTCGAGGTGGAAATTCAGGTCTCCGAGTAGAATGAAGTCCGTGGAGGTGATGGCGTGGGGTGCGGCGAGCTCGGCGATGGTGGTTGCGGACTGGGTGCGAGGTCCCGGCGGTCTGTAGATGAGGTGCCGTGAAGCGTGGTCCTGGGGTTGGTCTGGATCTGGAAGTGGAGGTGTTCAGTGTTGGAGTGGGGGTCACTTGTGCTGGAGGTGGAGAGTCGGAGAGGGGTCTTGTGTGTGATGGCGAGTCCTCCTCCTGGGCGGTGGGGGCGGTCCTTCCTCTGGATCATGTAACCGTCGGGGATGGCAGTGGCGATGTCGGGGCCGGAGGTGGCGTTGGTCCAGGTTTCCGTGAAGAAGGCGACGTCGGGCGAGAGGGTGTCGATCAGGTCCCAGATCTCTACGGCGTGTCGGTGCAGGGAGCGCACGTTGAGGAGGATGCATGTCAGGGTTTCGGCGGTGCGTGCGTCAGGCGGGCCTTCGGCGGTCGTGGGGGCTTTGTCGATGGTGAAGGATCTAAGGCAGGGTCTGCATGAGAACTGTCCGTGGGTGGTGTTCGGTGAGGATCTTCCGCAGTCGGTGTGTCTTCTGGGATTCAGTGCGTGGAGGGTGGTGGAATCGTAGCAGACGGGCTTGCCTTGGGCGCGCCGAAACAGCGGCCGCCATTAAGTAGGAGAGGGGGGCGGGACTGTAGGTAGGGAGGCTGGAGCGGGGGCTGAGTCGGTGGGAGGGGCCGCAGGGGCAGGAAACAACGGCAGAACTTAAGGCTAAAGGAAAAACTTAAGGCTAATGGAAAAATAATACACAACACAAGAATCAATTACAGAAGCAGTTAAACCAGTGACTCGAAAAACGCTAAGGAGTTCACGTGGGCACACTAAAATTAAAACCGGAGCAGCAAGTGAGCAGGGGCTGCCGACGCGCACCCAGGAGGCTGAAGGAGGGCTCTGGATGCGGCACTTTGCACGCGGAGCTGCTGGGGAGAGTGCTGGCCTGGACCGAGGTCTAGGTAGTCACATGCGCTCCCCCGCAGCGGCCGCCATTAAGTAGGGGAGGGGGGCGGGACTGTAGGTAGGGAGGCGGGAGCGGGGGCTGAGTTGGTGGGAGGGCCCGCAGCAGCGGCGGGAAACAACGGCAGAACTTAAGGCTAAAGGAAAAACTTAAAGCTAATGGAAAAATAATACACAACACAAGAATCAATTACAGAAGCAGTTAAGCCAGTGACTCGAAAAACGCTAAGGAGGTCACGTGGGCACACTAAAATTAATACCGGAGCAGCAAGTGAGCAGGGGCTCCCGGCGCGAACCCAGGAGGCTGAAGGAGGGCTCTGGATGCGGCGCTTTGCACGCGGAGCTGCTGGGGAGAGTGCTGGCCTGGACCAAGGTAGTCACACGCGCTCCCCCGCAGCGGCCGCCATTAAGTAGGGGAGGGGGCGGGACTGTAGGTAGGGAGGCGGGAGCGGGGGCTGAGTCGGTGGGAGGGGCCGCAGGGGCAGCAGCAGCGGGAAACAACGGCAGAACTTAAGGCTAAAGGAAAAACTTAAGGCTAATGGAAAAATAATACACAACACAAGAATCAATTACAGAAGCAGTTAAACCAGTGACTCGAAAAACGCTAAGGAGGTCACGTGGGCACACTAAAATTAATACCGGAGCAGCAAGTGAGCAGGGGCTGCCGGCGCGAACCCAGGAGGCTGAAGGAGGGCTCTGGATGCGACGCTTTGCACGCGGGGCTGCTGGGGAGAGTGCTGGCCTGGACCGAGGTCTAGGTAGTCACATGCGCTCCCCCGCAGCGGCCGCCATTAAGTAGGGCAGGGGGGCGGGACTGTAGGTAGGGAGACGGGAGCGGGGGCTGAGTCGGTGGGAGGGGCCGCAGGGGCAGCAGCGGCGGGAAACAACGGCAGAACTTAAGGCTAAAGGAAAAACTTAAGGCTAATGGAAAAATAATACACAACATAAGAATCAATTACAGAAGCAGTTAAACCAGTGACTCGAAAAACGCTAAGGAGGTCACGTGGGCACACTAAAATTAATACCGGAGCAGCAAGTGAGCAGGGGCTGCCGGCACGAACCCAGGATGCTGAAGGAGGGCTCTGGATGCGGTGCTTTGCACGCGGAGCTGCTGGGGAGAGTGCTGGCCTGGACCGCGGTCTAGGTAGTCACACGCGCTCCCCTGCAGCGGCTACAAGCCTGGCAATCGCATTCCGATGATTAAAGCAACCTGACGCGTTTCAGAGCTCCTGCTCCTTATTCATAGGCTTGGTTCTCAAAGTTCACAGCGCCGCCAATACACCTATAAACAATTAGTTGCCCCGTAATGGGCCACTCAGGTGAGTATATCCCCATTGCATGCTGGAACTTGTAGTGTCTACTGGGGTAAATGTTCCCTGATGGGTGCTGTTTCCTTTCAGTCCCAAATATTAACAGCCCTCCAATGGCCCTCGGAGTGCGCGCCAGTCTTAAATCCTTTTCGCTGCCTTCCCACTTATGAACCTGCTTATCCCTACCTACAATCACTGAGGTAGTGCAGTCCTCCAGGGCAGGGCCACCGTGATTACATCATTCCAACAGGTGCCCAAAGAGCGAGGACGCACTCGAACAGCAGTTGACTCTCAAACAGCCTTTATTTGCTACAAGACCGGCAATCGCATTCCGATGGTTATGGCAGCCTGATGCGTTTCAGAGCTCCTGCTCCTTATTCATAGGCTTGGTTCTCAAAGTTCACAGCGCCGCCGAAAGACCTATAAACAATTAGTTGCCCCGTAATGGGCCACTCAGGTGAGTATATCCCTATTGCATGCTGGAACTTGTAGTGTGTACTGGCGTAAATGTTCCCTGATGGGTGCTGTTTCCTTTCAGTACCAAATATTATCAGCCCTCCAATGGGCCTCGGAATGCGCGCCAGTTTTAAATCCTTGTTGCTGCTGTCCCACTTATGAACCTGGCACAATTCCAAGCCCCATGGCCGTACCTACAATCACTGAGGTGGTGTAGTCCTCTACGGCCGGGCCGCCGTGATTACATCATTCCAACAAGTGCCCAAAGAGGGAGGACGCACTCGAACAGCAGTTGACTCTCAAACAGCCTTTATTTGCTAGAAGAGCAGCAATCGCATTCCGATGATTATGGCAGCAAAATATTTAATATAATGTAAAATATATATTTTTATTAATGGTGTTATATATATGTATATATAAACATATACACACGTGTTTATATAAGTATTACTTATGTATAGTATTAAATATTATTTAAATTTATTTACTTTACAATATATTAATGTTATATATTAAAATATTTAAGATTCACTATTTAAACTATAATATATTTGTATAGGTTTTTGTAACAATATTTGTGTGAAACAATATTTTTTTCTAGATGTTTGTGCTTATGATTATAAGTATGAGGAAACAGTACTATTGTAAATTATTTTTTTCACACAATATTATTGTTGTCGATATTGTGTCAGTGGTCCGTTAATAATACAAGGCATGGTCAAAATGTGTCCTGTAATCTTGCATAATTTCACAATATTGCTTGTTTTTTGCCTCCTTACTTGTTTCTTTGCTTACAACCTGCTCCTGTCTCCTGCAGTTTCTATGACCTCCAATTTCAGCTTATGATAATCTTGGTATGCACATTGTCCTGCTATCATGCGTTGTACCACATCTTTCTTTCCTGGCTCCCTGGAAGGTATTAAGGAAGAAGTCTATTTATTTCACTTCAGGTGTTGTTTAAACACAGTAATTAACCCTCTGCCACGGTCTCTGATAAGGTCAAAATATTATGACCAGATGGGACCAGATCATGGAGTCAGTCAAAGTAAAGTCTGATAACAAGACGTATTAGCAGAAGTAGATCTAGGATGGGGGACATCAGACTGAAAATATCCTCCTTGTGTGTGACAGTGGCACCAGCATCCAAAGGCAGGGTCAGTGCTATTAGTTGTGCAGGATCTAACTACATCTGCAAAAGCATTGATTGCTAAGGTTAGGTAACAAGCTATATTATCAAATTTCGATATGGAACAGTACCCAAGGATTTTAGTAGGCCAATTGTAGGTTCAAGTATGTGGCCACAAGAATGCCAAATGTATTGTAACCACAGCACTGCATAGAAGTCCTTGGTAGAATGGGCATCCAGCGTGCCGTTCTGATAAATTCCAGACTCATGTGGGCACAGAGGTACTCACCTTTGGTACTTTCCAGCGTGGATGCAGCACCTCACCCAGGTTAGGGCTAATCTGATGATGTAGCACATGATGAGCTAGCATAATTATTCCCAGCATTTTACACATACTCAAACTTGCTACTATGGTGAATAAAAGATACATAGTTGCAGCACCCTACAGAAAATTCTTTTTTTCTGCGTCGACACCCCAGATTATTTTGTATTTTTCTGACCCTATTTTTGATGGTATCAGGACACTTCAATTTAGTGCCACAGTGTGTGCTCTGGCCCTAAAATGATATTAGCAAAATTGGTAGATGGCACAGAGAATGTACCAAGAGCAAGGAAGATGAATGTTATATTTGGGCTGCTGTGTGTATTTACATCACCCACTTACATGACAGAAGAAAGGACAACCTTATTACTACCTCTGTTGATTTGGAGATGCCGAGGAGAGCTTCACCTATTCAATCCCATGACCCTCCTAGACAGTCATCATTTAGACAGGCATGCTGCTAATGAGCTGAAGACAGGTGTGCGTAGTGGCAGGTTGTTTCTGCCACACTGGAACAGTGGATGCTGGGAAATTTTACTGTAAGACAAAGAGGAAATGCTGCAGAAGGAGGGGGACTGTGAGGAAATAGATAGGATTTGCGTGAAAGAATTTCTACAATCACTGACTCGTACAAAATATATATTTGGCACTTCATCTATTACATCTCAGTACATCCCTGGACCTGAGAAGACCCTACTTGAAGAAGAAAACCTTGCTGGAAAAAGAGGATTCACTCCAGGTCTCAGGAACTCCTTACGCCTGCTGGACCAATGGACTTGTACTGCTCATCAAGGATTAACTGATTAGCCTCCTGTGTGCCTGCTTCATGGACACAAAAAGCAGGACTCCTGACTCCAAGATGACTCAGCTCATCACAAAGGAATAGACAATGCAGAAGACCTGGCTGGGAAAAGACCTGGGGCCGATTCACAAAAGTAATCTGAGACAAAATCCTAACTTTACGACTTTCGGTATTCACAGAAGTCATTAAGGAGTACTAAAGCTAGGATTTTGTCTCAGTTAAATTTAAGTTTTGGTCTTAAGTTAAACTTAAGACAAACTTAAGTTTAACTGAGACAAAATCCTGGCCATAAAGTTGGGATTTTCTCTCAGTTAAACTTAAGACAAGTTTGTCTTAAGTTTAACTTAAGACCAAAACTTAAGATTGACTGAGACAAAATCCTAACTTTAGTACTCCCAAATGCCTTCTGTGAATACCGAAAGTCATAAAGTTAGGATTTTAGCTCAGATTACTTTTGTGAATCAGGCCCCTGGTGTCTAGAAGCCTGCTCTGAGGAGCTAGGTGCTGAAGGACCGACCAGAAGGTACTTTACCAGCAGCTGGTGAAACTGGTACTTTATATTTGTTTCCACCTCTGTGGGGTTTGAGACAAGGTGCTGAGGCCAGGAAGATCACACTCAGGGCGGGTAAGGAAACCAGGTTAACCCAGCATGAAGCGTTTGGCCGTGGTGAAAACAGGTTCAGTGGGACCTTGGGGAAAAGGTATCCAGCCGCATGGAGCACCACCTGCCTAAAGCTTCCAGCCTTGCCCCATTGGAGAATTCTGACTTCTAAAAAAGTGACTAAGTCTGAAGGTAAAACCAAGGACTGAGGCTAGGTGGTAAATCAGTCTTAGTGGCAACAAAATGAAGATTTAACCTGGTGTGAGCTTTTGGTTCCAAAACCAACTGCTTCTGGGAAAGCTCGATGACGACATATCCAACTTCAAGGGACCCACACCTGCCACAGCCTTGGACCTCGCCCCTCTGGAAATTTTAAACTTACATTTCAGAGACTACGTTCAAAGGTAAAAACTTTGACCAGGATGACGTGCTTGTTGCCTCTGACTTACGCTTCATGGCGGTCGGCCTAAAATGCTACTCACAAAAAGGGTCTACAGGGAGTATTTAAACAACAAATTGTCAACCACTCTCAAAAACACAATCCATGGCACAAAAAAGGTGCACGTCTATCGAAAAGATCATATTAAATCAGTCTTAAAGGGGATTGTCTCTGTACTGTTGACAAGTTCCTTTGTTCAGGATGGAAATCTTCACCAACCCTTTCTTGGCATGCTTCATCATGGGTCCGTCCTCACACAAACCCAAAAGGTTGCGGTTGTGGGCTACAATTTGTTTCAGCAAATGAGGAGCTTTTGGAGTGTTTTTTATGATGTGGATGGCCCTATGAGAGATATTAGTGTGGATGAGGTAAGCAGAGTGCAGGGAAAGTGCTTAGGGAAAACAAAACTACCTCTTGGTGGACTGAACAGTAACTTTATTATGGTGTCCTCGAGGGCTAGAGTAAAACTGAGAGGAGAGTAAAACCTCATCCCAAATGGCGAGGGGTCAACAAGTTTCTGACTGGCTCATGATCTTACAAAGAGGGTCCAGGCATTGTTGAGGACAAATATCTTTAATAGACACCAAATATTTGGAATGATGTGTGTGTACAAGTGTAAAGGTGTGTAGATAAAAGATACAATACAGACAATGGCCCACAATAGATGTGGTAGATGTCCAACACTGTTGTCACCTATAATAAATATATGACAGAGACAAACACATTGCAAAGCATGTTTTGAAATTGTAACAGTATTGAACAGTACAGATAACCTCCCTTAAGATCAATATAATATGATCGTTTCTATAGACTACATGCACCATTTTTGTGCATTGTGTGGGTCTAAACTTACTTCTAGGTCATGGTCAAATGCAACCTGTTATTTTTCAATGGCACTTTACTTTTTCAAGTTCAAGTTTTACAAATTCTCATCAATGGTTCCCTTTATCGTATTTTAGTCTTTTTGCTTGTTAAATTTTTCTAAATTAGTTTGGGAATTGTATTGGGTTGTATTTCTTTATTTTAAAATTGTTGGTACTGCTTCAATGCAATACATATCTTTCTAGTGATTTCCTGCTGCTTGTGCCATAGTGTTAGACCTGTCAGCCTTAGGGTGGTCTTTCCCCAAACCTTTTGCCTGTTTCCCTCCATTTTAGCTGAAATTTGTTTTTGTTGGCCTTAGGACTCTCTGCACTTTACCACTGCCGACCAGTGCTAAAGTGCTTGTGCTCACTTCCCTTAACATGGTAAAATTGGCTTACACCTAATCAGCACATTTAATTTACTTATAAGTCCCTTGTAGAGTAGTATATCATATACTCAGGTCTTGTAAACTGAATGCTATTAGTGTGCCTGCAGCACTTTTTCTGCCACCCACTAAAGTGGCCCTTTAAAATTTGTCCCAGCCTGCCATTGCGGCTTGAATGCAAATCTAAACTACCAAATCAACTTGTCAATGTAACTCTCTTGCCAAGCCTTAAGCTCCCTTTCTATTACATACAAGTCAGAGACCTGCTCTCTCCCTCAGCAGCTCCGCTGCTGCGCCGCTACTGCCGTTGAGCCGCTGCCCTGCTGTAGGAGGGTTCGATTCTGCTCTCCGCTGTCTGCTCTGGTATTGTGCCCCACTGTTGTTGTGCCTCTTACTTAGTTCTGCACTGTTGTTTTTGTGCCCTTTTACTGTCTCTTGCCTGTTGTCCTTGTCCCCGTGCCCACTTCGTCGCCCCTTTTCCCGCCGCTGCTGCCCCCGTGGCCCCGCCCCCCTGCAGTTCCCCGCTCCCGCCTCCCAGCTGTGCTTCCCTCCCCCTCCCCTATTTAATGGCGGCCGCTGCGAGGGAGCGCAAGCAAGACCTCTGACCTCTAGGTCAGAGACCTGCTCCCTCCCTCAGCAGCTCTGCTACTGCGCCGCTACTGCCATTGAGCCGCTGCCCTGCTGTAGGAGGGTTCTATTCCGCTCTCCGCTGTCTGCTCTGGTATTGTGCCCCACTGTTGTTGTGCCTCTTACTTAGTTCTGCACTGTTGTTTTTGTGCCTTTTTACTGTCTCTTGCCTGTTGCCCTTCTCCCCTGTGCCCACTTTGTCGCCCCTTTTCCAGCTGCTGCTCCCCCGCCCCCCTGCCGTTCTCCGCTCCCACGTCCCAGCTACGCTTCCTTCCCCCCTCCACTATTTAATGGCAGCCGCTGCGAGGGAGCGCGAACAAGACCTCTGACCTCCTGGTCAGAGACCTGCTCTCTCCCTCAGCAGCTCCACTGCTGCACCGCTACTGCCGTTGAGCCGCTGCCCTGCTGTAGGAGGGTTCAATTCCGCTATCTGCTGTCTGCTCTGGTATTGTGCCTCACTGTTGTTGTGCCTCTTACTTAGTTCTGCACTGTTGTTTTAGTGCCTTTTTACTGTCTCTTGCCTGTTGCCCTTGTCCCCCGTGCCCATTTCGTCGCCCCTTTTCCCGCTGCTGCTGCCCTCATGGCTCTGCCCCCTGCCGCTCCCCACTCCCACCTCCCAGCTGCACTTCACTTCCCCCTCCCCTACTTAATGGCGGCCACTGCAAGGGAGCGCAAGCAAGACCTCTGACCTCCTGGTCATAGACCTGCTCTCTCCCTCCGCAGCTCCGCTGCTGCGCCGCTACTGCCGTTGAGCCGCTGACCTGCTGTAGGAGGGTTCGATTCCGCTCTCCGCTGTCTGCTCTGGTATTGTGCCCCACTGTTGTTGTGCCTCTTACTTAGTTCTGCACTGTTGTTTTTGTGCCTTTTTACTGTCTCTTGCCTGTTGCCCTTGTCCCCCGTGCCCACTTTGTCACCCCTTTTCCTGCCGCAGCGGCCCTACCCTCCTGCCATTCCCTGCTCCTGCCTCCCAGCTGCGCTTCTCTCCCCCCTCCCCTATTTAATGGCAGCCGCTGCGCCCATCTGCGTGCGTCCGCGACCCGACCGTGACCAGCGCCAGGGACCCTGGATCTCCGACCACCCACCACTATGACTCAGCTGCCCTCCTCGCACTCAACCCAGGAAGCAACAACAACTGAGCACCACCCACGGTCAGTTTTCCTGCCGTCACTGCCGCCAGACCTTCACCACCGTCCTCACCCCCACGGCCACTGCCCCCATGCCGAACGCCAACACCACCGGAGCCCTGAGGTGCATCCTCCTCAATGTGTGCTCCCTGCACAGACACGCTGTAGAGATATGGGACCTCCTCGACACCCTCTCACCAGACGTCGCCTTCTTCACAGAAACTTGGACCAACTGCACTTCCGCCCGACACCGCCATCCCCGACGGATACAAGATCCAGAGGAAGGACCGCCCCGGAGGAGGATTGCCATTGTGCACAAGAGCTCCCTCCGACTCACGAGCTCAAGCGACAGCCCGCCCACCACTGAACACCGCAATTTTCAGATTCAGACCAGCCCCAGAACGACCCTAAGAGGCACCCTTGCTTACAGACCTCCCGGACCTCGATCTGAATTCACCACCACTATTGCCGACCTCATCGGGCCCCACGCCATCGCCTCCATGGACTACATACTCATCGGAGACCTCAACTTCCACCTCGACAACCTCACTGACCCCAACTCCACCACCCTCCTGGACAACCTCGCCAACCTCGGACTGAAACAACTCATCACCACCCCCACCCACAAGGCAGGACACACCCTCGACCCCATCTTCCCATGAGGTAACAATGTCCACTTCAGCCACACCACGCAACCCCCATGGACGGACCACCACTGCGTACACTTCCACGTCGACAAACCCACGGCGCCCAAACCTGCACCCCACCCTCCATGAAGAAACTGGAGCAAGATCACAGAGGAGCAGCTCAACTCCACCCTCAACCGCGACACCTCGACCGACGCCAACCTTGCAGCCAAAGAACTCCACAGATGGATCTCCAACTGCACAGACATGCTCGCACCCCTACGTGACCCCGACAGATAGCGCCCCAGGCAGGCCACCTGGTTCACCGCCGACCTCCAAGAATCCAGACGCACCTGCAGACGTCTCGAGAAGAACTGGAGAAACAGCAAATCCTCGGAAGACCGCACCACCTACAAGAACGCCATGACAGAATACCACCAACGCATCAGATCCACCAAAAGGACCTTCACCAAAACAAGATCCTCGCCAACTCCAGCAACACCAAGGAACTCTTCAGCATCATCAAGAAATTCATCAAACCCCCCAGCGAAACCACGGACATCACCCCCTCATAGGATCTCTGAAACAAGCTCGGCTCCTACTTCCATCTGAAAATCAAGGGCCTCTACGACAACTTCAACAACCAGACCCTGACTCCAAAACCACTCCCTCCTACAGCAACGCCAGCCGGCCCACCATCTCCTCCTGGACCCCAGTCACCACCAAAGACACCGCATCGACCATGAAAGGCATCCACTCAGGAGCCCCCACGGACCCCTGCCCGCCGCACATTTGCCACAGAGCCGCCGCCACCATCGCTCCGGAACTACGACGCACCATCAACACCACCTTCGAAACCGGCATCTTTCCCGACGACTGGAAACGTGCAGAAGTCAGACCCTTACTCAAGAAGCCCTCAGCAGATCCCATGGACCTCAAGAACTACCAACCCATCTCCCTCCTCCCCTTCGTGGCAAAAGTCACCGAGAAGACCGTCAACATCCAACTAACAAAATTCATTGAAGAAAACTCCATCCTCGACCCCTCCCAATCCGGATTCCGCAGCAACCACAGCACGGAGACCGCTCTACTTGCCGCCACAGACAATATCCGCATCCTCCTCGACCAAGGACACACCACAGCCCTGATCCTACTAGACCTCTCTGCAGCCTTCGACACCGTCTCCCACCGCATACTCACCGCCAGACTCCACGAAGCCGGCATTCAGGGAACCACCCTCGACTGGCTCTGCTCCTTCCTCACCGGCATAACCCAAAGAATTAGACTTCCACCCTGCCTCTCCAAACCCACGGAAATCAACTGCGGAGTACCCTAGGGATCGTCGCTCAGCCCCACGCTCTTCAACATCTACATGGCCCCCCTCGCCGCCATCGTTAGACATCACAGACTTAGCATAGTTTCCTACGCCGACAACACCCAGCTCATCCTCTCCCTCACCAAGGACCCCATCACCACCAGACTCAACTTCCAGGAAGGAATGAAGGACGTTGCATCCTGGATGAGCAGCAGCTGCCTGAAGCTCAACTCGGAGAAGATAGAGATCCTCTTCCTCGGACCCTCCCCCTCTGCATGGGACAACACCTGGTGGCCCACTGCCCTTGGCAGTCCCCCCACCCCCACGGACCATGCCCGAAACCTCGGCATCGTACTCGACTCCTCCCTCTCCATGACCCGACAGCTCAACGCTGTTGCCTTCACCTGCTTCAACACCCTCTGCATCCTCCGAAAGACCTTCAAATGGATCCCCCCCGAATCAAGGAAGACCTTCACCCACACACTCATAACCATCAGACTGGACTACGGAAATGCCCTCTACGCCGGGATCAACAAGTCTCTGCTCCGCAAACTCCAGACCATACAGAACACCGCAGCCAGACTCGTCTTCGGGCATCCCTCGACACGAACACATCACCCAGCACCTGCGTAACCTCCACTGGCTCCCAGTCGAGAAAAGAGTAACTTTCAAGATACTCACCCATGCCTACAAATGCCTCCACAACACTGGACCCCAATATATCAATGACAGAATCTACATCCACGTACCCAAGAGGAACCTCCGATCTGCCGACTTCGCCCTCGCCGAACCCCCCCAGCACCTTGAGACCCTCACGGGTGAGTAGCGCACTTAAAACTTCCCTGATTGATTGATTGATTGAAGTCACCCTTAGGGTAGGCCCTTGGTAGCCCATAGGGCAGGGTGCCTTGTAATCTTCTGTTCATTTTCTGGAAAAGCGGAGGGACTCCCAGAGCTGCTTTGGCCTGCTGTGTATTCCACAAGACTGCTTTGCTGCACCTGGAAGGACTGCGTGCTGCCTGGAGCATGCCTTGAACCCTCAGAGGCCTGTCCTGCTGCTTGAGCCCTACTTCTCCACCTGAACCCAGGACTACCAGAGAGACTCCAAGAGCTAATTTGCTGCCCTCCTGTTCAGAACCACAGGGACATAACAGGCTCCCACCACCTTGAACTCACACCCGGACCCAGTCTGAATGAATCCTAACCCTTCAAGTGGTGCCCCTTCAGTCCTGGACCCTTGGTGGTGGTGCTAAAGCTGCCCAGATAGCCAAAATCCAAAACTTGGGACTTAAAAGTTTTTGGGTAAAAACTGCTCTGAGAACCGAGGGATGGCAGGGACCCATCTGCTTGCCTATCCGCCCAAGGTGTGTCGCCAGTTGGCCTGACTTTGGGGCTGCTTCTGCTATGGTCTTCTCCACAGCATCAAATCCTGGTCAGTGGTCCCTCAGCGAAGGGGTATCCAGCCTCCTGGAAAAAGTGGCTAAGTCTAAATGTAGAAATCTTTGCTGTGACTTAGTTTAGCAGCTCCCCGATAACGACGCTCCCTACTCGGACAATGCCTGCATCCTTGCCCAGCTGAACTTTAACTTTTTCACCAGAATTTCTTCTAAGTTCAAAGGTAAGCACTGACCAGCCCTAATCTACTTTTTGTATCCGACCCCTCCTCCACAGTGGTCAGCCGTATTTTTCAACTTTGACCTGGTTTTGCACGACTTTGGGGGAGATTTAAGAAAAAGTTGCGCAACGCAGCCCCCTGCGAGGCTGAGCTGCGTTGCACAACAGGAAGGGAGCAGAAGAGCGCCATATCTTCAAATATATGACTATCTCCTCCCCTTTCCCTTGCGCCAGCGCTGATTACAGCTGCCGTGCGCAATGCACACACCTTAGCGCCGCAGCACTAGGGTGTGAACATGAGTCGAGCATAGGTTCTGTACAGGAAGGGTACACTTCCTGTACAAAATACTATGCTAGACACAAGGGAAAGCTTTTCCCACTTTGTATGCGTGCTGCGCAGTGCCGCATGCATGCTAAGTCAGAAAAGGAAGGCGAAATGAAAGCATTTCTCCTTCCTTGCGCCTAGTTGAAAAGGGCGCAGTTTTCTCACGCTAAACCCAATCTATTGTTTTTAGTAAATTGGGTTTAGTGTGAGAAACCTTGGGTGGTTGCATGGGAACGCCCATGCCCCACCCTTGGTATGCCCCCATGGCACAAAGTAACGCGAAGCAGCACAATGCACTGCTTCGCATTACTTTTACGATATTTCCAGCGCTAAACAAGTTTAGCGCTGGAAAGTAAATTACAAAAAAAAGATTTTGCGTCGTTTTGCGTCACTTTTGTGACGCAAACACGGCGCAAAAGCTTAGTAAATCTCCCCCCTAATGTCTACAGTTGGTGCTTCGATCTTTTAGGCTCTAGTTTTTACTAAAACTTAAGAAATTCACAACAGCGGTTCTACTAATTGGATGCTTGTTGTTTTAGTGCGAAATGCTTTGTTAAAATTTACTCTATTTTTCTAAATTGGTGTGGTATTTTTCTTGTGTTGTGTTTTCACTTTATTATTGTCTGTGTGCTGCATAAATACTTTACACATTGCCTCTAAGTTAAGTGTGACTGCTGTTTGTGGCAAGCTACCCAGGTTTAAGCAGAGGTGAATTTAGTAACTTTTTGTGGTTCACCCTGCCAGGGATTTTGGCAGTTGCTTGACCAGGGCTCACGCTCCAGTCGACCAACAACCCACTTTCTCACACATAGCTACCAGGGGTTGGGCGGAGATTCTCTCAAACCTGTGTTTTGACCTAATCAGATTGTGTTTTAATATGTTGGTAGGCGTTACACCCTCCCAAATGAATAACCTATTTTCTGACAGGAATAATGAAACAGAGAAAAAATGGAAACATTTAAATGAATCAATCATTAAAACGATAGCAAATAACACTACTAAGCCCACGAGTTACACCTAAAAGAAAAATGTTGAATGTCTGTGATATAAAACACTAAGGGCCACATTTACCATAGTGTGCCGTCGCCCTTGTGGCATGCAACGGGGTGCAAGGGCAACGCAACACTAAAGAAAGATTTATCAAGCCATGCAAGACCACCTTGTGTGGCCCTGAATGGCCTAATAAATCTAGAGTAACGCAACGCAGCGCAAATCGTGGCACTGCATTACTCTGCCCCAGGGATCCCACGCATCCACCCATGGATTTTGGCGCATTCTCAGATTTACCATTACTGATAGACCTGGGAATGTGTCAAAATGTTACGCCTCCCCAGCAATGTTCCCTCTAATTTTTTTACTCTGTGTGCGGCAGTGTAGGGTCTCTGTGCGCTGCAGCCATGGCTATGTGCGCCAGGAACCAGACCGCGCTTGTGCGCAGCGCCAAATATCACTCCAAACATTTGCTTAAAAACTGAAAACACGGTGCATTTCCACACATACAACCCACGTTAAGGGGCTTAAGGCAGATTTGCAATTTGGATACACACACCATGACAATAATGGAGTAATGGTGAAATTGGTAAGAGAGGGACGGAAAGAGAAAGGCAGCCAGAAAACGAAGGTCACGACCAGACGAACTTCTGTTATGGTCGTCCTATGCAGGATTTATCATACCTGCAAGTATTCCGGTTTGTTCGAGTGAAATACACTGGACTAGAATACACAATTGACTATCCGGACGCATGATTACTGACACTGTTTATCCAACAGGTTCCTTACACTGGCTTTGAGAATCTGGAAATATATCAGGGAATTCTCGCAGCACTTGCCATTTTTGAATTCTACGCTTTGGCCATCTGGATTATTTTTATCCATCCTTTATTTTCTTGCCCTGATGAAGTTCCCAGTGAGGGAATGAAACGCGTTGGCTGAGCCCGTCGTATTGCTGACTTATGAATTTAAAATAAAGAACTATGTTTACACTACTATTTGACTACTGGACTTCATGACCTGGCGCACCCCCATTTCATTAACTACAAGAAAGGCAGCCAGAGGCTTTGGAGAACTGGGAGGGAGAACAGAGAATGGAAAACCGGTAAGAGAGAAAGCAAAGAACAGGCAGTGAGAGGGAAATGGAGACAAGAATGGGATGGGGGAGAAGGGGAAAGTGGGTAAACGTGGAGCGGGACTGATATGAGGAAGAAGAAAAAGAAAAAGAGAAGGAGACGGAGAGAGCAGCTGGGGAGTGGAAGAAAAAAGGACAAAAGATATGTCAGAGAAGACAGAGAGTGTGGTATGGCAATGCTTCAGAAGTAGCGTCTCAGCATATCAACGTTGGGGGGTTCTATAAGGAGCCTTTTTCGCCATCTTGTCATTTCTAAACGCTTGCTCTATGTAACCGTGCTCACCTGAACGAACTAAGAAGGGTGGAAGGCTGGTTAGGCCTTGCCAAGATTTTTTATCTTGCCAAGATGCAGGTCTGAGCAAATGGCAGCTGCAAGTGTGTAAATGACTGATCCATCTGTCGGGAGTATTCTCTTCACTAACACTTGCTTTCCTTTTTGAAACTCAGGGGCAGCAACATTGTCGTGGTGTCACCAGGGCTTTAAGTGGAAGCTTTTTCAATATTATATAGAAGCCATAGTTGCTGCTTATTTATCTTATGCAACTAACAACCACTGACAAAGCCAATAGTCTGACTTGTGGTAGGTACGATGTTACTTGATGTATCATATATCTGGATGCAATGACAGAAACCGGAAAATACAAGTCGGGGGCACACTATGCCAAGCACAGAAAAGTTTAAAAAGTCACACAATCACCCCACAGCTCAGCTCTATTAAGAAGAGAAATACAGCAAGTCTACAAACACGGCGTGTGCTTTACACACCATATTTGTAGAGTTGCTGCAGTTCTTTCTTAATAGAGCGCAGCTTCAAGGTGATTATGTGCCTTTGGTAAAGTTTCAGGTTAATCGCAGCGCCCGTCTGGAGCTGCAATTAACAAGAAAACTTTCAGATGAAGTGAAACGGGATGACTTAGAGTGGGCAGTGCGCTTAGAGGCTTTTATAGGTGAGAAAAGTGATCACTGAACTGCTATGCAACTTTCAAATCCTTGAAAAAAATACAAACTTAGACCAACATTACAACGCTGACAAGAGATCTGTGAAAACCTGCACCATCACTGCACTAGTACATCACCTAGTCCAGTGGAATGCTCAGGTCACAGCTCATCATGCATAAAAACACACTCTTTCTAGATGTCAGTTTCTCAAGACAATAATAGAACAATTATTAAGACCCTAAAAAGACTCTGCTCCTCCACTGCTCGAGACTACTGTTACCATCATCAGTGTCTCACTGGGTCAAGGTTCATCTAGTCTATTCTTCAGACTTGCCATAATGAGCATCTACATTAGAAAAAATAGAGAAATCATACATTTCCCTTTCTTCCTTCCTCTGACCCCATTAAACCTGGAAAGAATAATCACCCCGCAATTTGAACAATATTTAGAAGCAAGCCAGCTGTTGAATTCCCATCGGTCATTTTTCTGTCCCAACCACAGTACGGAAGCTGCGCTACTAGATGTATGGCAAGCTCCTATCACAAGACAGTCTGCTTTAACCTGATGAACTTCAGAGCTGAGTTTTGTACAGTAGATCACCCCTTTCGCCCTAATATATGCAAGTACAAAAAGGGGATCTCATTAATAGTCAAACTGCTTCTTGTTAAAATGTCACATTTTGTCTAAAGGGGTTGTTAAAACTGTACTACCAGCGTGACCATAACAGACACTCAAGCAAGTCTGTCATTGGCAGCCTCATCACAGCTAGAAAGATGGCTGGAGAGTTTAGCTGTTTTCAAATTCAGATGGATTTAATTTATACAAGCCATTGTTGCTGCATATTTATCTTATGCAACTAGCAACCACTTACAAAGTCAATAGTAGGTATGATCAGGGCTTTAAGTGGGCCGGGTCTCACCAGTGCTGAGCACCGGCAGTTTTTAAAGGGGGCCTCGAAACGGGTCTCTATCGGGCTCTGTTTTGTGCCCTGGCACAGGCGGTCCATTTTTTTCCAGACTGCATCGACAGTAGGCACATCGATGTGCGCGTGCTCACACTCCTCACTTCACTAGTAGAGAAGTTAGGGCATGACGTCATGCCAGGTGAGCCTTGTAGGGGAAGGGAAATCCTTTAAAGAGCGTCATTTTCTCTCTGGATTTCCCTTCTCTTTTGAAACACAGGCGCAGCAACATTGTCGTGGTGTCACCAGGGCTTTAAGTTCAAGCTTTTTCAATATTACATACAAGCCATAGTTGCTGCTTGTTTATCTTATGCAACTAACAACCATTGACAAAGCCTATAGTCCTGACTTGTAGGTATGATGTTACTACTTGTATCATATATCTACTTGTATCAAATATCTGGATGCAATGACAGAAACAGCAAAATACAAGTCGGGCTGTACACTATGCTAAGTACAGATTTTTAGCTTATGTGTCTTAAGCCACGCCCTTGATTACACTGGCCACCCCTTTGCGAGACCCCCAGTTTTTTCATCCCACTTAAAGCCCTGGGTATGATGTTACTTGTTGTATCATATATCTGGATACAATGAGAGAAACAGGAAAATACAAGTCGGGTGGCACACTATGCCAAGCACAGAAAAGTGTAAATCACACCACAGCTGCGCTCTATTAAGAAGAGAAATTCAGCAAGTCTACAAACACGACGTGGGCTTTACACGCCGTGTTTGTAGAGTTGCTGCATTTCTTTTCTTAATAAAGCGCAGCTGAGGGGTGATTGTGGGCCTTTGTTAAAGATTTCAGGTTAATCGCAGCGCCCGTCTGGAGCTGCAATTAACCTGAAAACTTTAACAAAATCAGACCATCACCCTGTTAAGAAGAGAAATTCAGCAAGTCTACAAACAGGACAGGTGTGCTTTTCACGCCGTGTTTGTAGAGTTGCTGCATTTCTTTTCTTAACAGAGCTGGGCTGAGGGTGATTGTGTGCCTTTGTTAAAGATTTCAGGTTAATCGCAGAACCCGTCTGGAGCTGCACTTAACCAGAAAACTTTAACAAAGTCACACAATCACCCCGCAGCCCGCTCTGTTAAGAAGAGAAATTCAGCAAGTCTACATAAACGGCTAAGCTTTACACGCCTTGTTTGTAGACTTGCTGAATCTTGTTGTTGTTACATAAGCGCAGCTGTGGGCAGATTGTGTGCTTTTGTTAAAGTATTCATGTTAATCGCAGCTCGTGACGGCGCTGCAATTAACATGAATACTTTAACAAAAGCACACAGTAGGCACCGCAGCCGGGCTCTACATATAAAAGAAGAAACCAAGTGCCCAAAACTTACCTGCTGCTCCCTCGCCTTTTATTGACATCAGTCTATTCTGCCGCTCTGCCGGGAAACACCCGTTTTCGCGCCGCTCGCTTTTAAAAGCAGCGGCGCGAACTCTCTAGCTGGATGTGCTGTGTGTGTGCGCGCTCCACACACAGCACTGCGCGCTACAGGTAATAGAGGTGAGCGCGCGCGCATGCGCGCACGTTATTGGGAACAGTGCTCCCCAGGTGAGGCGTAACGACGAAAAATATCTTTATTACTCCTCAATTTTCCTCTTTCTATGTGTGCTTCATTCTACAACACACACAGTAAGAGGAACATGTCTCAAAGGATTGTTTTTGTACAGGAAGGTGTCCCTTCCTGCACAAAACCAATCCTGCTTACAGTGCAGGTTCCCTTGTACCATGGTGCAAGGGTGTCAGCATTGGTGCAAGGCAGCACATTGAAAGGGCAGGAATGCACTGTATAATGTTTAATACGGCACATTCCTGCCCTTTCCCTTTCACGCAGTGCAGCGCAGCAAGGTGGCTTGCTGTGCTGTGTGAAATGTTTATAAATATGGCCCATAACCATACAGATATGCATGGAGCTTTCTCACACACAGTGATAAATTGAAGTCTGTCTTGTTTGAAGGAGGTATATATTCAGAATACCAACACAAGGAGATGATGGACGGAGCGCTGAAACTTTTCAGACACTCACCCCCAGTCACAGATCTGGGTTGAATCCATCATAGTTCTTTAGCTCACTTCGCCACCCCAGTTCAGACACAGCTATATGCAAATCAGTCTTGACCCTGTGCCTCATGGGAACAGTTGAGCCCGAACTGCCAAGCCGTGTCTTCCCTGGACCGGAAACAAGCATCCTGGGACTGGTTTTGGGGTAACACTCCTCATCAGCCAGGCTACCTTGAATCCAGTGGCAAAGTGAGCAAGGGACCCACATCTGGGCATACCCCGCCAACTTAGGGCGAACAAAGCAAACACAAGGAGATGATGGACAGAGCGCTGAAACTTTTCAGACACTCACCCCCAGTCACAGATCTGGGTTGAATCCATCATCGTTCTTTAGCTCACTTCGCCACCCCAGTTCAGACACAGCTATATGCAAATCAGTCTTGACCCTGTGCCTCATGGGAACAGTTGAGCCCGAACTGCCAAGCTGTGTCTTCCCTGGACCGGAAACAAGCATCCTGGGACCGGTTTCGGGGTAACACCCCTCATCAGCCAGGCTACCTTGAATCCAGTGGCAAAGTGAGCAAGGGACCCACGTCTGGGCATACCCCGCCAACTTAGGGCGAACAAAGCAAACAAAAGGAGATGATGGACGGAGCGCTGAAACTTTTCATGAGGCACCGGGTCAAGACTGATTTGCATATTGCTGTGTCTTAACTGGGGTGGCAAAGTGAGCTAAAGAACGATGATGGATTCATCCCAGATCTGTGACTGGGGTGAGTGTCTGAAAAGTTTCAGCGCTCTGCGGGAAAACAATCTAACAATGGAGTCCATGCCCATGCACACTATCACCGAAAGGATGAGTCACCTACCTCGTGACTGGAAAATACTTCTTCGAAGAAAAACAAAGTGCAAACATCAGGACCCAACACTAGATGGTAGGCTATGCAAAGCATGTGAATCTACAGCTCTACATGCCAAGAACAGATACATACTGGGTAAGTAGCATTTTCCTTTCCTCCATAGGATAACATTGACTGTTTTTCTGTGAAAAGTTTCTAAGTGTGGAGTTGGAAAATCTAAGAAACTCTTTAAAACTGTAACTAAATAACAAAAATGCTTTTACTTACCTGTTTACAGGAAATGTCCCAGTGCAGTATCCAGGTATACTGCACTGTGTAAGAAAAGTAATATGTAAAGTAATCTACTTGACATTCTACTAAAAAGCCAATACAAAGTATATGTACAGTATATCAAAAGCATTGCATTACTAGTAGCTCTACTGTAATCAAATCAAAGTGCATATACAATTGCAATTCAAACTGTTTACAAACTGCATTACTACTGTAAAGTATTTATTGCTTACTCTCCTCAGTAATGTGATAACAATAAGGAAAGCAACTTTCCAAGTGAGAAATTGCAGTTCACATCTATGCAATGGCTCGAAGGGTGGACCCATTAGTCTCGTTAGGACAATATTAAGATTCCACACTGGAGCAGGTGGAAGTCTTGGAGGAATAACTCTTTTGAGTCCTTCCATAAAAGCCTTAATAACAGGTACTCTGAACAGGGACAGATGCTGTCTATTTTGAAGGTATGCAGCTATTGCAGCAAGATGTAAGCGTATAGATGTGTACGCTAAATTTGACTGTTGTGAATGCAGTAAATAGCAAATGATATTTTGAACAGAAGCATCAAGCGGGATGATATGATTGTTATTACAATAAATAACAAACTGCTTCCATTTCGCTGCATAGCAAGCTCTTGTAGTAGGTCTTCTAGCTTCTTTAATAATGTTCATACAGTCTGGCGGAAGATTTAGATAGCCAAACTCTATGACTTCAGGTGCCAGATCGCTAGGTTGAGATGTCTGGGATCTGGGTGTCTTATCTCTCCATGGCTCTGCATGAGGAGATTGGATGTGAGATGTAGTTTTTGATGAGGAACTACTGAGAGCTCCAATAGGGTGGTGAACCACGGTTGACGGGCCCATGTGGGAGCTACTAGGATTAGAGTGAGGGACGTTTGCCTGAGCTTCCGAACCACTAGTGGAATGAGTGGGATTGGCGGAAAAGCGTAGGCAAATATCCCTGACTCGGTCATCCATAGGCTAATAAGGACGAATCTTGTTAAGAATACTCTGTGTAATCAATATGCCAGAGAGTACAAATGGGATAAATCACAGCGCGCAACAACACAGATATTGGAACACAACAATCTTGCAAAAGACTCAAAATTGCTTGCAAAAAATTATTATTATTTGTTATTTTTGAGTTTTTTCAAAACATTTTTAGAAAAACATTTTTCAAGGGCTGTCAAGGAGAGGCGCAATTTATACAGTGACCAGTGTATCAAAGTGACAGTGGGTGCTCGGTGCTGGTAGTGCAGTGCAGTGCATATATACAAGAGTGAAGCTATATACAAGTATGTACAAGTTGGAGAATGGTCAGAACAACAACGGAAACAATATCTCTGGTTGTGGCAGGACCGCTCAATGGCATACTCCAAGAGATTTGTTTAAGGCTGAACCATGTATTATCGTCGACGTTTCGACCCTGATAATACGTTAATGAGGTGTAATAGCGGGTCTTCCTCAGGACAAAAAGTGGGAAGTATCCCTTGGCGTCCCTCGCTGGGTGGGGGCTGCCAGATGAAATCTGCACTTGTCAGGAAGGCTCAGGTAAGTAGAATCTCTGAGATGAGGTTAAGGGAGTGAATCCACCTTAAAACAACACATCAGTGTTGAACCAACCCGGAAAAAGTCCTATGTCGAGTTGGCAGTTAATTAGTGCAACGGGAAGCGATTCAGAATAAATCAGGCAGACTGAGATGCGCTGACATCCACTGACTTTTTGCCTGGATTTATTCTGAATCGCTTCCCGTTGCACTAATTAACTGCCAACTCGACATAGGACTTTTTCCGGGTTGGTTCAACACTGATGTGTTGTTTTAAGGTGGATTCACTCCCTTAACCTAATCTCAGAGATTCTACTTACCTGAGCCTTCCTGACAAGTGCAGATCTATCTGGCAGCCCCCACCCAGCGAGGGACGCCAAGGGATACTTCCCACTTGTTGGGCTGTCTTTTTGTCCTGAGGAAGACCCGCTATGACACCTCATTAACGCATTATCAGGGTCGAAACATCGACGATAATACATGGTTCAGTCTTAAACAAATCTCTTGGAGTATACCATTGAGCGGTCCTGCCACAACCAGAGATATTGTTTCCGTTGTTGTTCTGACCATTCTCCAACTTGTACATACTTGTATATAGCTTCACTCTTGTATATATGCACTGCACTACCAGCACCGAGCACCCACTGTCACTTTGATACACTGGTCACTGTATAAATTGCGCCTCTCCTTGACAGCCCTTGAAAAATGTTTTTCTAAATTTTTTTGAAAAACTCAAAAATAACAAATAATAATAATTTTTTGCAAGCAATTTTGAGTCTTTTGCAAGATTGTTGTGTTCCAATATCTGTGTTGTTGCGCGCTGTGATTTATCCCATTTGTACTCTCTGGCATATTGATTACACAGAGTATTCTTAACAAGATTCGTCCTTATTAGCGATGTAATTGCTTTCTTCCCGACAGATCCATTGTAGCTTTACATATACTTACCCAGGTTCTGAGGGACACAGGGTTCCCCCATTGTATCTATACCCTAGGTCATCCATAGAGCATTGCCTTTGGACAGCAGGTGTGGATACCTGGAGGCGAAGCTTGGGCATTTTGCATTTTAGTGTGTGGCGAACAGATCTATGTCTGGGAAGCCCACATCTCAAAGAACGGGAGGAGAACTTGAGGATGGAGTCCCCACTCGTGAATCTGATGTCTGCCTGCTGAGCAGGTCTACAATCTGATTGTCTACTCCTGGAAGGTGTTCTGCTAGGAGATAGATTTTGTGACGTATGGCCCACCTCCAAATGGCCTGTGCAAGGTGTGACAGCTGGAGGGAGTGTGTCCCCCCTGTTTCTGTATGTAATACATGGCTGTCATGTTGTCTGTGCGTATCAGGACAGCTTTGCCTACAAGGTGAGTTTAAAAGGCTTTGAGTGCTAGAAATACTGCTAGCAGTTCTAGATGATTTATGTGAAGTTGTTTTTGCTGTTAGCTCCACAAGCCCTGAATTGTGTGAGTTTGGAGATGAGCTCTCTAATCAGTGAGCGATGCGGCTGCTGTTAGCACTGTCTGTGGAACTGGGTCGATAAAGTGCCATCCTTTGGAAAGGTTTTGTGGATTCCACCACTGCAGAGAGCGATGAGTGCGGCCGTCCACCAACACTAGATCTGATAATTGACCCTGAGATTGATTCCACTGACGCACTAAGCATTCCTGCAGAGGATGCATCTGGAGTCTTGCATATGGAACTATTAAGATGCAAGATGCCATCATTCCCAGTAGCTTCATGAATACTTGAGCTGGTAAAGAGTGGTTGAGATGGAACTGAGAAATTAGAGCCTGAATATTGCGAATTCTGGTGGAATTGGGACAGGCTAGAGCTCTTTGTGTATCGATAGTGGCTCCTAAGTACGTTTGCGTGTTGGAGGGTTGGAGATGGGATTTTGACAGATTTACTGTGAATCCCAGATCGTGGAGCAGTCGTACAGTTTTGTGAGTGTGTTGTAGACACTTTGCTTGTGAACTGGCTTTGATGAGCCAGTCGTCTAAATATGGGAAGACGTGAATATGTTGTCTTCGCAGATGAGCCGCGACTACTGCCAGGCATTTGGTGAATACTCTGGGAGCAGTGGTGACTCAGAACGGGAGTACTTTGAACTGGTAATGTTGACCCGCTACCACAAATCTGAGATATTTGCGATGAGCTGGATGTATTGGGATATGGAAGAGTGCGTCCTTTAAGTCTAAAGTAGACAGAAAGTCGCCTTGCTGAAGGAGTGGGAGCACTTGTTGAAGTGTCACCATGTGAAAATGATCCGATTGGAGATACAGATTTAAGTCTCTGAGATCTAGTATAGGTCTGAGAGAACCATCCTTTTTGGGTATGAGAAAGTATAGGGAGTATACGCCATTTCCTGATACTTTAATGGGACTGGCTCTGTAGCTCCTTTCTGCAAAAGAGAGAGAACTTCTTGTTTCAGAATGTGTAAATGCTCTGTTTTGTGTGATCTTGGAGGAATGTTTGGGGGATTGTCGATAAGCTCCAGGCAATAACCAGATTGGATAATTTCTAGAACCCATCTGTCTGAAGTTATTGTATTCCAGACGGGTAGAAATTGAGAAAGATGTCCCCCGACAGGTGTGGAATAATCGGTGGGACGAGGAGGCAAGTCACTGTTTGTTTGTGGCAGGGGAGGTTCGTGTTGTGTTACCTTTACCTCTCCCCTTGCCGTTATTGCCTCTAAATCCTCCTCTAAAGTAACCTCTGGAAGAGGTTGACTGATTGTTGCCTCTGTAGGAGGAAGAGGCATTGTCAGAGGATATGTTCTTTGAGCCCCCTCTATAAAAGGAGCGGCAAAAGGAGCCCCGATTGGAAGGGGACTGCAAAGCTCCCATGGATTTTGCAACCTCTGTATCCTTCTTCATTTTCTCTAGCGAAGTATCTACCACAGGTCCGAAAAGGTGTTCCTTATCAAAAGGTAGAATTAAAATAGATGCTTGGACTTCAGGTTTAAAGGCTGAGATTCTGAGCCAGGCGTGTCTTCTTAAAAGAACGCTAGTGTTAACTGCCCGAGCTGCAGTGTCAGCTGCGTCTAAAGCACATCTAATGGATGTATTAGAAATTAGCTTTCCTTCCTGAATTAAATCATTGGCTTTATTCTTATGTTTGTCTGGTAAAAATTGTATCAATTTTTCAAACTCGTCGTAATGAGCCCTGTCATAATGTGCTAAAAGAGCCTGGGTGTTCACAATACGCCAGTGGTTCGCTGCCTGCGCAGCAACTCTTTTGCCAGACGCATCTATAAGTTTGGACTCTTTATCAGGAGGAGGGGCATCTCCTGTGGCTTGAGAATTTGCTCTTTTGCGAGCGTTAGAGACTACTAGGGAGTCTAAAGGAACCTGGCCCTTTATGTAGATTGGGTCTGTAGGTGCTGGCTTATATTTTTTGTCTACCCTAGGTGTGACAATTCTTGCACACACAGGGTCTTTAAAAATATCATCTGTGTGTTTTAGCACACCCTTGAGCATGGATTGTGTGTGTTGCTCTTTGAGAGGAACGTAAGGTCTCAAAGAGAAAATCCTCTTCAAGGGCTTTTTTGTGAAGTTGGACCCTATGATATTCTGCAGCCCTATTGAGTAACTTTATGCACCCTACGGTATCGTCTGGTGGAGAGGGTTTTGAAGGGTATAGATAAGGATCATTGTCAGTATTGGTATCTGTATTATAGTCATCCCATGGATCAGGGCTAATGTGCCCTGGTGTATCCTCATCCCCAACACCATCATCTTGATGGTCAGGTGACTGTGGTTGTGGAGAATTTGTTGGAGTAATTAACAAATTTGGGTCAAGTGGGGAAGGGGGTGTAAGTGGAGGAGGAGGAGAAGGATTAGTAGCCACATTTTTCTTTTTAAGTGAAATGTGGTAATCTTCCTCCATCTCTGGCTTCCTTTTTTCTGGCAGTTTTGCATGAACATGGCCAGTTTTCGGATTAATCACTAGTTATTTTTGTTTCGGGTCCGTGTTGGAAGGCAGGACGTCGAAACGAGTATCCTTGGATGGGGGAGGAGCTGTCTTGTCTTTCGGTGCTAGAATTTTTGGTGCCGAAGCTTTCGGCACCAATGTTTTCGGATCCGAAGATTTTGGTTTCGGTCGTGAAGTTGATTTCGGAGTCGAAGGTTTTGGTTCGTGCCGGAATGGGGCCGACTCGATCCCGAGCTGGAAGGCATTGGTGTATGTTTCGGTGCCGAGCCCGAAGGCGGGCGTTCGAAACCTATTCTTGGTGCTGACCCTGGCCCGAAGGCAGAGGGGGGACCGTAGCCTTTTTCTTCGGCATAGTTTGGGGCAGGGGAGTATTAGTACTCACAGTACGCTGACCCAGTGTAACATCTTCCATGTCGGAGTCGGCTTCGGACACAGAAATGTGTTCCTCCTCTTCCTCGGCCCTTGTGCATTGAAGATTTCTTGCTCGTAATCTTCACCAAAGAGATCCGGAGAGTAGCCGCTTCTTTGGCACATTTCGTGATGTCGAGCCCGATGATCACGGAGCGTCTTCTTTGATCGAAAAGATCAGCACGCGTCGCAGTCCTGTTCGTCGTGTTCCGGGGATAGACACAAGTTGCACACTTTGTGCAAGTCGGTGCGCGGATACTTAGCGCGACACCCAGGACAGAATTTGAATGGAGCCCGGTCCATTGACTGCGAGCTGACCCGACGCGGGTATGCTCAAGGGCCCTCCACAAATTTTCCAATCGAAGACTTTGAACCGATACGATACGCGGAGAATGGGAAACGCGATTGAGAAACAATACCGTTGAGGGTAGTGGATTGCGCACAGAGGGGAACCCGAGAAACAGTGTCGAAGCGGAGCGCAGCAATTCACATCCGAACCCGATGGTGGGAAAAAACAATCTAACAATGGAGTCGATGGGGGGCGTGGCTTGGTCGCGGACCAAGATGGCCGCAAGGTAGAACAGCTCCCATCCAGGCCACATAATATCCGTAAAATATCCTTGACTTCAGAGGCATCGAGTCAGGAAGAGCAGCGCCGAGTGTGCAGCAAACGGAATCCGACCCGGTGAGCGGGTCGACGAAATCTCCGCGATCGACACTGTGACGGGAGACCTCCGTGAAAGGAAGGGGGGTTGGCATGGTACGCAGTACGAAGCAGGCCAATGCGAGGAGAGCTGCGGCGACGGAGCCCACCCGGAAGAGCCGCGGGAGTCGAGCGAGAGCCGAAGTGGCCGAAGGAGACAGGAGGGGAGCCAGGGCGGCCGCGTACCAAGCAGTGAGAGAAAGCGCTGCGGAGTGGGGCCTGCGGCCTGAGGCCAGTACGAGTGCGGCGTTGGGCGATGTTGAAGGCACTACTGTGCTGGCGATCCTGTCGACGCGGGAGACCGTGAAAACCCCCCCTCAAGAGACACATCACAGCCAGGGGCTAAGGAGATGTTGACAAGCCCACACCCGATCCCGTTGGGAGATTTAGGAAGGCGGCCACTATGCCGAGTACACAACGGGCACGGCCATTGAGGTGCACTTTATCAGCGTCATGAGTTGAGAGGCTGTAGCAGCAGACATCTGAGGCGTGCGAGTGCCTTGTGTGCCAGTGAGCAGAAGAGCAGGAGAGTGAAGTCACTGGAGTGGGGGCCCCCTCCCCAGGTTGGACCAAGGGAGCAATATCCCCATGAGTATTTACTGAAAGGGGGCCCATAGCAGTGGCCTGAGCGAAGCGTCCCTCATCCCCTGAATACGGCCACTGAATTGGATGGCTGGAAGTTGAGGAGCAAAATCGAGTGAGGGATCCGGATTGCTGGTAGGGGGAGGAGCGCAGATACTGCGCCCAGGGGCCCACCGACAGGAAAAGTGTACACAAGGGGGGATCCTGAGACGATGGGGAAGCCCAGAGGGGAAGGCTTAACTCAAACAAACAAAATGGAGAACTACACGGTGCCTCAACCCCCAGCAACGAGGGAAGACGAAAGGGAAGAAGGAGAGCCTTCTCTGACGGTGATTATGGCGGCAATTAGGGATGTCGAGGGCTCCCTGGAACCTAAGATCGACTCTGTATCAGTCAAGGTCACCCTAATAAGAGCGGATCTCTCTAAGCTCAATTAAAAGGTAACGGCTGCTGAGACTGACATTAATCAACTTCAATCCACAACTAAGTGCCTCGTAGAGCAGGTCTGCATGTTAACGCAACAAACGTCACAAATGGAGGCGCGGTTAGAAGACCAGGAGGGAAGAGCAAGGTGGAACAACATAAGGGTAGTTGGGGTGCCCAAAGGAGCGAAAGGACAGAGTGTTGACCTCTTCCTGGAAGACCTCATTCTTAACAAGTACAGCCCCCACGCTTGACCAAGTTTTTCACCATTGAGAGGTGGCATAGAGTTCCGGCGAGACCTCCCCGTCCTGGGAATCCGCCACGGACTATAATCGCCAGATTATTTAATTATCGGGACATAGATGCAATACTCCAGAGTGAAAGGTGACCTCCCATATGAGAACTCCACCATTAGGTTCTTCCCAGATTTCACACTGCAAGTACAGAGGCAAAGAAGAAGTTTTGATTTGGTCAAAAAGGAGCTGAGATCCAGGGACCTCAAGTATATGATGCTTTTCCCGGCCAGACTAAGAGGGATCACGGAAGGAAAGTCATGGTACTTCGCAACCCCGGAGGAGGCATGGAAGTGGCTGGAGGGCTGGCGCACTACTGGGAAAAAGCAAGACCACCCTTCCCGCCGAAAAACGGAACCAGTCAACAAAAGGGGAGACCCTTGAGTGGATCGAGAGAGGCGTGCATCATCCGCCAGCCCCGCGGGAGCTGCCGGGGGAGAGGATGATCCAAATGGGTGAAGTAAGGAAGATACGCGGAGGTAAGACAGTCCCATTTGGGACGGGGCCGGGGAGGCGCTGGATGAGAGACAGAAACTTTTAAGACTTTGACGGAACTTGTAAGACAACGCGTACAGAATTTTATCCCAAGATGCACCGAAGACATTCATTGACTATGTGGCCTGGGGGGGGGGGGAGGCTCGAATGTCATTTATACTGCTTGTTGGTCCTGCTTGATCGACCACCCCCTTCAGTTTTGAGCTAGTATTGTAATGTTTTTTTGTGGACGACAGGCGCTCTGCGGGTTGGAGAGTTGGGGTTTCCGAAACCTTATAAGCAGGGTAGCAGGGAGGAGGGAGGGTACGGGGGGAGGAAGTTGGCAGATTGTGTTGTTAGTTTAGAAATGTACTGCAAGAGCAGGGAACAGAGAGGTGCATGCATGAAGATCCTTGGTGTAAACGAAGTTGGCAGGGTGATTCCATACTTAGATGGGGAGCCATAGAAACGCACAGTCCTTAATAAAGGTCTGGTCCTGGAATGTCAAAGGACTAAATGGGAAATTGAAAAGATCAATGGTATTATTGTTTATCAAACGCCACTCACCAGACATAATTCTCCTCCAAGAAACACATCTTAAGGGCAATCACTGCAAGGCCTTGGATAGGTTTTTCTATACTCTCAGGGTGCACGCAGGGTATACCACGGGCTCTAGAGGAGTAGGGATACTGATCAAACGCTCATGTCCTTTCACACATCACAAAGTTATAACAGATGACCTTGGCAGATATACGGCGCTCAGTGGGGTGTGGGAGGGAGTGAGAATTAACCTCTGCTCAGTCTACTCGCCACCTGGACTACAATCCACCACATTAGACACACTAGGCTCTATACTACTACAGTTACTGGAAGGGAGGTTGATCCTGGGAGGGGACTTGAATGATATAATTTCGGCCGAACTAGATGCATTGCGCAGGAGCCAGAACGCATGAGTAATCCACGACAGGGCGGCCAACTTAAAGGGTTCCTGGAGGCATTGGGCCTGGGGGGTATATGGAGACATCAAAACCCCGGTGCGAAGCAATACACAAACCTCTCGGCGGGAATGGGTAGCCTCTCGAGAATAGACTATATCATAACACAAGATGGACTGGGGGAATTTCGAGAGGCAGCTCATATAGCTAGGGGAATTTCGGATCAATCCCCAGTGGAAGTGAAATTAGCAGGTCCGTGGAAGGATCACACGCTGCCGTCCAGAATCGAACCATGGTACTTCAAAAATGAAGTCTTTCGTGAAGTAATATGGTCGGAGGCAGAGCAATATTTTACTGAGAACATCGGTACAGTGGATTCGGCTGTGACTCTCTGGGAGGCCTTCAAAGCGGTCAGCAGAGATCGCACCCAGTCTAGAATAGGCGCTATTAGGAAAGAAAAACATGCCAAATGTGTTGCTCTCCAAACAGAGATACTACGTATCGAGGCTCATGCAGTGGAAGGGGGTCAACAGGCAGATAAGGAGAGACATCTTCCCCAGGTCCGACAGAAGGAACTTAGGGACCTGGAGGAAAATAGTGCCAGAACTCTCACGAGAGCAACGCAATACCGTCTTTACGACGTGGGGGATAAGTCGAATAAACTGTTGGTACAGTTGGACAGGCGGCGGAGAGGGGGAGGCTGGGTTCCAGGCTTACTAGATGAGACAGGGACAAAATTTGAAACCGGGGCGGAGATAGCTGAGGGGTTTGCACAGTATTATGAAGAAGTCTACACGTCCCGCTCCGCACACTCAGCAGACGACTGTGGCGCTTTTCTACGAGACATCTCCATGCCGCGGCTAGGCATAGAGGACTGTGACAACCTGGAACAAGATCTAACGGTAGATGAAGTCCAAACAGCGGACAGAGCGCTAAAATCCGGGAAGGCGGCGGGCCCCAACGGTCTGCCGGTGGAGTTACATAAAGCTGTGTTAGATGTAACGGCGGAACATATGTTAAATATGTTCAATCAGGCGCTACAAGATGGTAGGCTGCCGGCAGATCAAAGAACAGCAGCAATAACGGTGATACTAAAGCCAGGCAAACCACCCTCAAGCTGCGGGTCTTATAAACCGATTTCTCTACTAAACTTTGATGTTAAAGTGCTGGCTAAATTATTGGCCGCGAGGCTGGCAGGAGTCATCGAGACACTCATACATCTGGACCAGTCGGGATTCATGCCGCACCGCAGCACCAGGCTGAACCTGCGCTGGCTGTTCGGGATACTGCATATAACTCAGTCGGGCATGAAAGAGCAAACGGCCCTTCTGTCCTTGGATGCGAGCATGGCCTTCACTAGCGTGGAGTGGAAGCGTTTCTATGCTCTCTTGGTACATTGTGGCTTTGGCCCTAAGTTCATTGCCTGGGTTAAACTTCTCTATAATCAGCCGTTAGCAAGGGTGAGGGTCAATGCAACCGTTTCCCGTGCTTTTGCCCTGCAGAGAGGGACCAGACAGGGGTGCCCGCTATCTCCGATCCTTTTTGCGCTTGCTCTGGAGCCGTTAGCGGCATGGGTCCGGCAAGACCCTCTGATATGGGGGATCCCTGTCGGAGGTGAGTGGGAAGACCGCCTCTCTCTCTATGCGGATGATATTTTACTGTATGTTAAGAAGCCGAGGCAATCAATAGACCGCATCCTGCAGATCTTTCATATATATGGAGAGTACTCTGGGTATAAAATCAACAGGGATAAGTCACTGCTGTTTCCACTATCAGGAGGGCCCCCTGCCCTGACTTCCAGATGGTCTGTGCCGGTGCAAGAGAATGGCTTTAAATACCTAGGGATCTACATCACACGTGATCCAAGCGAGTTTCATAGTCAAAACTTAGAGAGACAACTGGACAGACTCATCACGGACGCAAAACACTGGCATACGCTCCCATTGACACTGATGGGCCGAGCAGTTCTGTTTAAAATGATGGCACTCCCACGCCTTCTATATGTGCTGCAAAATTCACCCTATGAGGCACCTCCTGGATTCTTCCGGAGAGTGGACTCAGAAATTAAGACATTATTGTGGAGCGGAGCGTCTCCCCGCATTGCTCTGTGCAAACTCCAAAGAGGGATCTTTGACGGGGGCCTGGCGGTGCCGGATATCCGTGGCTATTATTGGGATGCACAGTTGGTGAACGTTAATGGCTGGATGTTTGAGGACCGTGCGGAACCAGCCTATAGGGTCGATAGATTGGCCATGGGGTCGAGAGGCCCGCAGACACTACTATACAGGAAGCGTGTTGATAAGCTCCTCCCGACACATACGCGGATGGTGGTGAGGGTGTGGAAAGCTGCCACAAAATACTTGGGTAGGAGAGGAAGCTCTCAGGATTGATGCCACTTTGGGCAGGGGATTTTTTGAAGGAGGTTGGAAGCCTGTATGGCTTCGCCAAATGGGAATTGTTAGGAATAGAGACGTTAGGCAACATTTGGAGAGGAGGAGCGTATGTAGCATTTAAAGAGTTACAACAAGACTACAAGATGGGGCAGGGGGAATGGCTTCCATACATACGATTGGGACATGCACTTAGGAAACACGTCAGGGAAGGAGACACAATAGTAGAGGCTGCCCCTTTAGAAGATAGGGTTTTGACAGAGCAGATAAATGAAAAGACAATTTCTCTCTTCTATAGAAAGATAATTAATAATGCCCCAGACCCCATGAACACAATTTGGCAGACATGGGAACGAGACGTCGGCGCTATAGAGGAGGATCAATGGGTGGAAGTACTCCAGGGCCCTAGGGAGGTTGCAATTCGAGCCAGATTCCGGCTCATACAACTCAAGGTGTTACATAGAGTGTATTACCTCAGGTCAGTGCTGTATAGAATGGGGAGGTGTGAAAGTGCGAGTTGTCACAGGGGGTGTGGGTCGGAGGGATCCTTTTATCACTTGCTTTGGGAGTGCCCGAGCATTCAGGAATTTTGGATAAAGATAACGAGGGCAATGTAGGAGGTGGTAGATATGGAAGTACCATTAGATCCTAAAAGGCTCCTTTTAACAACTGAGGCCAACGAAGACTGGCCTCGACATGTGAAGCAGTGGCTGATGTTGGTGGCAGTGGTTGCTAAGCGAAATATAGCAAGAAAGTGGGGGCGATATCCACCCCAACATTGGAGGAATGGGAAAATGACCTGGACTGGTGCTGGCAAGCAGAATCAGTGATTTATAAAAGTAGAGGGTGCCCCAAAAATGGGGAGAAAATCTGGTCGGCATGGCAGACACATCGTGGACTCTAAGAGGGAAGGGGGGAACAAATGTGTTTATTATTAAAGTGGACTTAGACTTGTCAATAGAAATAGATAATTCAACTGTAAACAAGACCAATGATGCCATATTACTGCTCTATGTATGTACTACAATTTTGTGGATTAATAAAACGAGTTACAAAAAAAAAACAATGGAGTCGATGCCCATGCGCACTATCACCGAAAGGAGGAGTCACCTACCTTGTGACTGGAAAAGACTTCTTCGAAGAAAAACAAAGTGCAAACATCCGGTCCCAACACTAGATGGCAGGCTATGCAAAGCATGTGATCTACAGCTCACATGCCTCGAACATAGGCTTATCGGTTCAAACGTAAGTATTCGGTTGTGGGAGTTGGTGTTCTGGGGGTAGACTCAGGGGTTCCCCAGGGTCAAGGATGCACTCTTGTTACACCCTCATGGGCACTAGGGCGGCCGGGTGCAGAGTGCTGAGGCCCAATATTATCCAAGGGGGGATAGCGGGCCTCCGGTTGGTGGCTGCTGACGAGCAGACCACTGGGTTGCGGGAGCAAAGCTACTAGACTTAAGCTCAGGGCAAATGGGGGTTCAAGCCAGCAAAAAAAGGTGCACCCTCAGCGGCACTGGGGCTGCCGGGTGCAGAGTGCTGTTTTGGCGTCGGGCGCCCTGTAGCTTTCAATGGGGAGTCTCCGATTTGCAAACACACTGCAGGCTCGGGGAAGAAGGTCTTCTGGGTGCGACTACCACTTGGAGAGGTAAGTTGGGATGCTGGGGGTTGGTTAGGCACCGTCGGTTTGGCCACCAAAGGCCATGGGGCGTCGGGTGCAGGGGTGCCTTTTAGGGTCGGATCTTCTTACCAGCTCCTGGTCGCGGTTGGGGGGATCTTCCGGTTTGAGGCTGCAGGCGTCGGCTGGAGGCTTGAGGCAGGTCATGGGTCACCGAATCTCAGGTCAGGATCACCGGGGAGACCTCCTCTTGGTGTTGGGCCACTAGAACTCGGGCTGTGGGCGTCGGGTGCAGAGTGGTGCAGACTCGCGGACTTTGCCGGACCTGGAGTCTGTTGATGAACAAATCCGGTGTTCACAGGAGACAGAGTCTTTTCTTTTGAAGGCAGGGCAGGTCCTCGGGGATCTTGAGGCTGCAGGACACACCGGAGTTTCACTTCTGCAGGTTGGAGGTGGGGACAGGCCAGTAGGGCTGGGGCCAAGCCAGTGGGTGTCCTCCTCTTGTTAGCTTCGGCACGGCTGTTCGGTCCTTCTCCTTCTTTTCTTCTTCTGGTTTCTTGTCTGAGGAAGCAAGGTTCAGGGGTGCCCCTAAATACTAGATTTAGGGGCGTTACAGTTAGGTATAAGGTTGGGACCAATGGGTCCCTTCCCTGGGGTGGGTACACCCCCTATTATGCCACCCTCCAGTGGGAGGGGGGCATAAGCCTCACCTTGGTTGGCTGGGTTCCCCCATCTGCAAGATGGCAGGGACTGAGAGTTGTGCTTCACCTCGCCTCCCACACCTGAGGGATGGAGTTGGCAGAGGTGGGCACACCTCCCTTCCCCACTTGGTTTTCCCGCCGGGTCTCCCGCCCAAAGTGGGGGTCAGAACCGATGGGGACTAGTTGCTGAAGGCAGCAAAAGGCCTGGGGAAGCTCACAAAGGCAGCAAGCCTTTGAAGCTTCCCCTTCGTGGACCCTGCCCATCCTGGGGGAGGAGGCTTGGCATCTCGTCCCAGGATGTGCATTGTTTCAGGTCCCCGAGAGCAGCAGGCTCTAGACCCAGGGGTCCAGAAACATGTCTGGTGGCAGCAGCTGAAAGCAGCCACTTAGCCTAAACACTAGTGGTTGGTCGTTTTTCAGGGGGCATCTCTAAGATGCCCTCTGTGTGCATTTTCCCACACTGGCATCATTGTGGGTTTAATGTGCTGAGAAGTTTGATACCAAACTTCTCAGTTTTCAGTGCAGCCACTGTGGGTGTACAGGGCTCATGCACCTGTACCCTCACCACTGGTATAGTGCACCCAGCTAGAGGGGTGGCTGATCTATGCCAGGGCAGTGGGTTGTAGGCATGGCACACAGGGATGTGTGCCATGTCGACTCTTCACTTTGTTCTGCACCAAAACATGCAGCCTGCAAAGGCAGTGTGTGAGTGTAAAGGTACAGGGCCTCTAAGGGTGGCACAATAAGTGCTGCAGCCCTTAGAGGCTTTCCCTGGTCACAGTGCCCTAGGTACCTGTGGTACCATTTACCAGGGACTGACCTGTGGCAGGAGATGCCAATTGGGTTTTGTTTTCAATGCAGTTTTAGGGAAAGAACATAGGCCCTGGGTACCTGGTTGGCAGGAGCCCAGGGCACACTCAGTCAAAGCACATCAGCAGTTCAGCAAAAAGTGGGGGCAACCAGGCAGAAAAAGGGCACTTTCTCATATCCGCGGAGGAACGTTATTCTGTGATAGAGAGGAAAACACTTGCTGTAGGGTGGGGATTAGAACACTTCAGGAATTTAGAGGCTGATTACGGTGTCTGTTGGACATTTTACGATCTGACCGCCGTGTTGACAGTCGTATCCTGTATTTTTTCCATTGAGACTTGTGCTGCTGCTCGCAGGACAAGCCGCAATGGAAAAAATGCAGGGTTTAAACATCCCTGTACTGTGTGGCAGGAGCCATGCGGTGCCTGCCACATGGTGCAGGGATGTTTAAGGGGGGCACCACAGGTGTCCCCCAGCCCCATAGCACAGGACCAAGGGGGAAGGAGGCCCTGCTACCAACTTTGGAATGAGGGCCTAAGTATGGAATGTGTTTACAGCGTCACTAGTAGAATCATACCATGTCATCCAGAAAGTTAACTAGAAAGCAGTGGAAGTTTACCTGCCGTTAGGCATGGACATGTCGGCTCCTTTTACGTATTGTCACTTGGGGCCATATGTATCAAAATGTTCATTTGCGATTCTCAAATAGCGATTTTTTGCGAATCGCTATTTGAGAATCGCAAAACGCTATGTATGTAGGATTTGCAAATAATTTTGCGAATCCTACATATTCCTTAATTGCGAATCGCAATTTGCGATTCCTTAAATGCAATTGCAAAATAGGGAATCGCAAATTTTGCGATTCCTTATTTTGCGAGGCAGTTTGTCATTGATACATACCACTAAGCACAATTGCGATCGCAAACGCCGAAATTCGCAGAATTTCGGCATTTGCGATCGCAATTTGGAATGATACATATGGCCCCTGGTGAATAAAGCATTTGGAAACAAACTATAATGGTGGAGTATAACTTAACAGAAGGGGCTTCATAATTATGTGATATCACCCCTTATAACTTTTGAGGAAGAAGCATACTGGCCTCTAGAGCAATGCAACGTCAGCACCTGCATGTTCACACTGCACTGTTCTTAGCAGCTTTGACCTGCGGATATAGAAACAGGCGAACTGACAGATTTTCAGCTCATCTGTTTTCATTTTTGAGGACTGTGCACAGAAGGCTTAAAGTACATATCGGCAGAACAGAAGAGAGGGATGTGAGTAGAGCTCCATTTGGCCATGGTTTGTATATGGAATGCTGTAAAGGTGCAAGTGAACATACATTATTGTAGTTGAAAACTACATGGCTTGGTTATAAAAGCATATGATTGAGTATTCTTTGAATATATTGCGTTCATTATACAGAAATTATGAGCTAAGTCAGTAGATACTCACCCATAGAGAAAGAGTAATATGACAAACGCTGGGAGGTTGTTTGAAGAAGTGTAAGCTTTCTTGTTAAATCCGATGAATATAGCTATTACCAAAACAGCACTCACAGAATAATTTGCCTGTTGAAAAAAAAAACAAGAAAACTATTATTCCATGGTAAAATATATTGTCAAAAGATGACGCTATCTTAGCTACACCCAGTTTAGACGCTGTGCATAGATGAGGCATATAGCTTGAAAAACACAATGCTTGGTACTAATTGAACCTTCTTTGCAAAATTAAACCCCACCTACCAAGCACTACATTCCAACCTCACATCAAAGGAGGTCAAACCCTCTCTCTGGTATAACAAAGCCTCCTCAATCAGAAGACTGCTGCCACACATTTTGAAAAGAGGACCATATTGTCCACTGTATTTTGCTGCATACAGATGCATTTTGAAATTTGTCTTGGTCGACCAGATGTGATCACCTAAAAAAAAGCTTTAAGAAGCCATAGTGAGGTAGAGGCTTAGCCTCTGCCCATATGTTGATCTTTTTCTAAACAAATTTTGCATTTCCACTAATAATGAGTGCTTGTATTGCATGTTTTGCCTTGTGGGAAAGCTTATGCTCATTACAATGGACCCGAGTTGGTTATAGTGACAAACCAATGATCAAGGCTGATATTTTTAGTATGAAATGGTACACCAAAGGCAGTAGGTCTAACGTTTTTATTGTGAAAAGAATATGTTAAACTGACCAGACCTTCAAGGATGGATTGTTAATACACTGTACTAAAGTCTGTGGCAGGTATTTCATTACATAAAATCTCACAGATTACTTTGTTATGTAAGAACGTTGGTGTTGGCTATGCCCTCTGATAAACCCTTAGGGCCCTATTTATCAAGGGGTTGCGTCGCTTTTGAACCACGCAACGTGGTGCATGCGTGACGCAACCCCAAAATGTGATTTATCAAGCCAGACAAGGCCACTTTGTGTGGCCCTGTGGGACTTGATAAATCCAGAGTAAAGCAACGTAGCACAAATCACTGCGTTTCGTTACACTGCCCCAGGTAGGCATTCCATGGACGTTGAATGAGTATTCCCACGTAACACCCATAGATTTGACACATTCCAGATTTACCAATACTGGTAGATCGGGAAATGCACCATAGGTGAGGCTTGATGAGGAGAAATATCTTTATTTCTCCTTGTTATTTCCTCTTTCTATCTGTGCTGCATTCTGCAGCACACATAGAAAGAGGAAAATGCTTCAGAGGGTTGTTTTTGTGCAGGAAGGTGCCACTTGCTGAGTGCACTCCTGCCTGTTCCATGTAATGCAGCGCAGCAAGGTAACTCACTGCGCTGCGTTACTTTTTGTTAAATATGGCCTTTAGAGTATACAGTTGCACTGTGCTATTTCTTGTTGGTGTATATTTTTTTCTAATGGTAATTGTGTACATATTTTTAGTTTTATGACTTTATTCCTGAGAGTTACCTTGTGGTAAAGTTTACACTCATTTCTGTAGGCCGAGGTTGGTTACGATGAATAGTCAATGATAAAGGCTATAGGCTTCATTGTCTGACTGGGAAAATTTATCTAAAATGCCATAGCTCTACCCTGTTAAATATGAAACTGAATCTCAAAAAAATCCAAGGGCAAGGGTATTTGATTAACCCCTCTGGCAAACACTGAGATAGAAGATGTGCACTGAGATAATCCCTACAAGGCCATTTTACAAGGAGTCGTACATTGTTTTGCCATCTGTAATTTTGTACATATTTGTAATTTTATGACAATATTCCATACAGTTGCCTTGTGGAAAGCTTATTCTCAGTACTGTAGGCCTGTGCTGGTTATGGTGACAGATAAAATGCTATAAGCCAAAGTGGTTCATATGGAAAATGTATTTAGATTTCCTAGATCTGACCTGTTTGTTATAAAACAAATTAGGACAAATGCAGTAGGCCTGAACTATTGATTGCAAAAAGCACATGGGAATCCAATTGGCCTTTATGCCAGATTAACACTGTGTTAAAGCTTCTAGACAGGTACTTTGTTACATGGACTCTCACAGATTATCCACAAGGAAGGGTTTTAGTGTTGATTACGCACTCTGACATACAATGAGTGTAGAAGATTTTCACTGTTTTGTTAAGTCCCCTTGGGAGAGATATGGAAAATATAATTGGGTACATGTTTGTAATTGAATGACTGTTAGCCTGAAAGCTGCATAGTGGGAAAGCTTATGCTCAATACACGAGGCCTGGGCTGATTTTAGTGACAAGTCAATTAAAAAGACCACAGGCCTGATTGTTTCATTTATGAAACTTATTTCAAATGCCATGGCATATGAACAGTTGTCACAAAGAAAAGACCTGAATTACATCTTGTAAAAATAATATGCTAAAGTTAATAGCCCTTTTGCATTAGTTTACAATGTGTTAACGTCTGCTTGCGGAATTTCACCGACTACTACAGTAGGTAATGGTTTTGGTGGTAGTTACTTGCTCTCACAAACCCTGTGGGTAGGAAATTTACAATTTGAGCCTACTTATCAGGCCCTCTCATAAGAGGTTCTATATCGTTTTGTCAACTGTTATTTTGTACATATCTGTAATTTTGAAACTGAGGAGGATATGTACAATGAAGTGGCGGAGCGTGTCGTTAGCCTCCTTGGCTTAACGACACGCTCCGCCACTTCTGAAACGCAGGGCTGCACCATATTTTCAAGAATGTGGTGCAGCCTTGCGTTTTCCCCTGTGATGGCGCTAAGTTTAACAACTTAGGGCCAACGCAGCCACCCTTGCACCAGAGTGCAAGGGTATCTGCGTGCAGGGGAGGATTGTTTATGTGTAGGAAGGTGTTCCTTCCTGCACATAAACAATCCTAAAATGCAATTCTGTCACTTTCATGTGTGCTGCTTTATGCAGCACACATGAAAGTGACAGAATTGCATTTTTTTAAAGGTTTGTTTATGTACAGGAAGGGACACGTTCCTGTACATAAACAAACCATGGCATTTTGCTTTTTCCATGTGTGCTGCACAAGGCAGCACACATGGAAAAAGCAAAAACGAGGAGAAATAATGCATTTATCCTCGTTTTGCCAACTTAAAACCAGGGTTTTCCTGGTCTTAATTTTGGCGCTGCCTCCTATGTACGCCACCCTTGTACATAGGGGGCAGCGTCAAATACAATGGGTGTTGCGGTGGAACGCCAAACGCAACACCCACTGCATACCCCTTTCACGCTAACCATAGCGTGAAAGGGTGCTTTATGTACAAGGCAGCGTTAAGTGGCCAACGCTGCCTTGTACATAAGGCAAGGCCCCTATCGCCACGGGAATGTCACAAAAAGTGACGTTCCCGTGGGGATAGGGGCTTGTACATATGCCCCTGAGTGTCTGCTAGCTGCCTTGTAGACAAGCCTATGGGTAATGCAGTAGGCTTGAGTAGGTGATGTGATAAGCCAATGATAAGAGCGAGAGGCTTATTGGTTCATTGGTTAAAGCTATATCAGATGCCAGAGTTCTGATCTGTTTACTATCAAAGGTTCTGACAGCAGGAGGAATTACTGGCATTACTGTGAAAAACATATGTCAAAGCCAATTGGCTTTTAAGGGTGAATTGGTATTACTCTGTGTAGACACTATGCACAATACCACTCCAAGATGTCCGTCCACTGCTACTTATTATTTAACATATGTCTGCCACATGCAGATAGTTGCATTTTTCTTTTTTCCTACATTTTTTCTTTTAATTTAGCTTGCATATGCCTGTTGAGTTTGTGTGTGCATGTCATTGTGGATGTTTGGGTGAATGAGTGAAAACAAGAATAAGTGAGTGAGTAGATAAATGGATGCATGAGAGTATGGAAGAGCGACATGGTCCATGCATGATGAGCAATTTACTGCCTAAACTCACGGGTGTCTACAAAGGCACTTTCAGTTATGAGACAGCTCTATAGGTATTGCCAACACTTGTTAATCTCAAATGCAGTCAGCTTATAGACTGCGTAAGTTTGAACGTCAAAAGTAGGTTTGTACTTACAATGTCCCATGCAAAGTTGCTCAGCCAGTAAACGGTAGGAGTCACACCACTGACAAACTGGAGATGCTTAGCACTGGAAACCCTTTCCTGGATCAGATACAGGACAAAACTGGCAGGAATGAAAGACATGGCAAAAATAACACAGATGGCAACCACCACGTCCACTGAAGTAGTCAACCTGAGGAATGATACAAAATAGGAGTTGACAAACGTTGCACAACCCTTACAACAAAACAAGTGAAGTTGCTATTTCGAAATACCAGTGGATTCGCATGAAAGTATTGTATTGTGAAAATCTCATTTTGGACTCCAGTATTTCAGGTTTGTTGTTTGATTGGCAGGGAATTATCAACAGATTGTTTTGATTCTTTATCATATTCAGATGTTCAACTTTCAAATATATAAAATTAATATCATTATTTTAGGTTTGAGCAAGATTGTTTGGATTTGTGTAAAAAACAAATAAGGATCTTAGGAAAACACTATGCAGTGTTGGCAGACATTCCGGGGGAGATTTACTAATATTCTGAGCCGTAATCGGCGCAAAATCTATTTTTCCCAATTTAGGGCTTCATTTACCAGCTCTTTTGCGCTGCCGGAATGTCGCTTTTTTGACGTTCCGGTGGCGCAATGTGCCACGGCATATTTATAAGGCCACGTAAAGCCGCTTTATGTGACTTTTCATGGCCTTATAAATATGTGCCCCTTTCGCTCAGAAATCTGCATGAAAGGGGCGTTCTATGGGTGTTACTGGGGGCGTTTCCAGCCACATCCATGGCTTTTTGACATTGCCCCAGATTTACGAGAAATCTTAACTCTGAGGCAGCGCCAAAAACTTACACCTCCCCAGGAGAGTTTTGGGGGCAGCAGCCGGCCCTCCCTCCCCCACTCTTACCTGAGGCCGACACGGCCGCAAGAATCGCCAGCACCCCCTCAACCCCCCGCCCACCACTGTGTGTGCTGCAGAACACACATAGAAAGAGGAAAAAGTCTCTTGTGATTGTTTTTGTGCAGGAAGTTTCCCTTCCTGCACAAAAATAATCATCCCTGCACCATAACGCAGAGGTGCCTGCGTTGGCGCACGGCAGCCCATTTTGCCCCAGCGCAGGGGAAAAGGGCAGGAATGTGCCATATCTGATAGATACAGCGCATTCCTGCCCTTTTCTTTTGCCGTAGGGCAGCGCAGCAGGAAGGCCTCCAGCACTGCCGTATGGCAAAACCTCATAAATGAGGCCCATACTTTCCAGGGCTAAACATAACAGAAAGTAATGCGAAGCAGCACATATCGCTGCTTTGCATTACTTTGCGGCATGGGGGCATACCAAGGGTGGTGCCTGGGCGTTTCCATGCAACCACCCACGGTTTCTCACGCTAAATCCAATTTACTAAATAAAGTAAATTGGGTTTAGCGTGAGAAAACTGCGCCCTTTTCAAGTAGGTGCAAGGAAGGAGAAATGCTTTCATTTCTCCTTCCTTTTCCGACTTTGCATTTGTACTGCACATTGCAGCACACATTCAAAGTTGGAAAATGATTAAAGTGAGTCTGTGCATAGTATTTTGTACTGGAAGGGTTCCTTCCAGTACAAAAACTATGCTAGACTCAAAGAGACACCTTTGCACCATAGCACATGGCAGCTGATTTCAGCGCCGTCGCTAGTGAGAGGGGAGGAGAGTGCCTTATTATAGTAAATAGGGCGCTCTCCTCCTCTCTCCTTTTCACGTAGCTTAGTTCAGCATTTGCGGCTGCTGCAGTGCGCTACGTGAAAAAATAGTAACTCTGACCCTCGGTATATTTATTTTCAGCAATGTCAAGAGTATAATGGCAAAAGTTTGCCAAAGCACGGTTCCTGTAGCTCCAATAAGGAGATTTAAGAAGGTCATGGAATTCTCTGATGAGAAGGAGTAAAACCTATAGAATATGTAGTAACAAGAATGAATTGCTCATGCATGTAATGTGTGTCTGTAAAAAGGCTGGAGGTTAAAAGTAAGTAACTTGATCTGCATTGGTTGCTGTAATAAAATGCCTTGCATGCTTACGTGAGAAAGAAGTTTACACTATGTGCACATATGATGGACTATAGGGCTTACAAGTAATATTTCGTATTTGATTTTGCTGTGACTCGTCATTGTGACTAGATTACAGCATCGTTTTAAACCCCCTCTCATGTGCTTCTATATTTTAATGTTTATCAACTATGAGATATTTTATCCACTAAGATGTTTCATGAATTGAGGAAAGTGATTTTGAACATTGAAACACAATGTGATTAACTTTGATATTCATATTTATATTTTAGGACCAAAGGGCTTGGATTTTATTTTTGGTGTTTTATTTAATCTAGGGATAACATTTTCTGAATCTTTATTTTATTCACATATTCATAATTGCAATATATCAAATAAGCATATAATATTATAGGTAACTGAGGGCCTGATTCACAGAACTAACTTACGTCAAAAACGTAAAGTTAGTACTTTTTGGTATTCACAGAATACACTTACTCATTTCGGTATTCACAGAAGTTAGTAGTCCTAACTTTAGGACTCCTAAATGCCTTCTGTGAATACCGAAAGTCTTAAAGTTAGGATTTTTCTCAGTTTAGGAGTAGTAAAGTTAGGACTCCTAACTTTACTACTCCTAAACTGAGAAAATCCTAACTTTAAGACTTTTGGTATTCACAGAAGGCATTTAGGAGTCCTAAAGTTAGGAGTCCTAACTTTACTACTCCTTAACTGAGAAAAATCCTAACTTTAAGACTTTCGGTATTCACAGAAGGCATTTAGGAGTCCTAAAGTTAGGACTACTAACTTCTGTGAATACCGAAATGAGTAAGTGCCTTCTGTGAATACCAAAATGAGTAAGTGTATTCTGTGAATACCAAAAAGTACTAACTTTACGTTTTTGACGTAAGTTAGTTCTGTGAATCAGGCCCTAGATTCTTTGGACTTATAGACACTGACCCAAATACTTAATCGATTCACAAATTCTTTCATTTCGACAGAAAACCACTTTATTTGGGTGATTTGAGGAGTTCCTACCTGTCGCCTTAGGGCCATATCACAGTACTTTCACCTCTAATACAGCTCTCGCACACTTCTCAGATGTGTATAGCAGTTTTGCGTCTCTTAATATCATGCCAAAGAAATAACCAGTTAACAGTTTGACTTCGCACTTTGAGTAACTGTGCCAAAATGACAAACCTTGTTTGCCATGAAAACCTACTTCAGCAAATTCAGGAGTAAGTCACATCTACATAAAAAGTAAGACAAAACTACTTGCAGAAAAATCTTTGTGAAATTGGCTCATTATGATCACTTCATCACATCAACTGCATTCAAAGACTTGAAAAGTAGCTCTTGGTATGCAGAGTGCATAAAAGGAACAGGCGGGGAGAGGGGGGACAATGACGGCTGCCAGATTGGGTAGTCTACATTTTCACAAAATGTAAAATGAGCCTGTTTTTCAGTAGTTAACATGATTGTCAGTCATCTGTCCGCTTGAGCCTTTCAGGTGGAGTCACAAATCATTCTTACTGGGTGCGGGTGAGTGTATGTGGGTGACTGGGCAGTTATGGAAGTGCTCAGGGGGTAATTCTAGTGCACTTACATCCTGAAACTGTTAATGATCCCAATTGGTATTTTTGTTTAACTAGTATTACAGCATTGGGTCTTGGGAGCTTTATTGAAAAACAACAGTGATCCGACAGCTGAATGGCTGACACTGGCCTTCTGCTGAAAAATTCAAATATTTCGCTCCCTGTTTTTCTCTGTTCAGGTTATACTACTCTATCCTCAAGGGTCAAGGAGCAGAAGGTTAATGACCTCTGCAGTGAGCCATACTGTGTTATCGAATTCCTCTTATGATTCCACCTAATAACTGTAGTCCAATGCCCAAAACCCATATTCACCAAAGAAACTTAGGGCCTCATTTTTGGCATTTTAGCGTAGGGCACCGCAGCAAGGCACCTTGCTGCACTGCCCTACGCCAAAGTGAAAGGGCAGGAATGGACAGTAATTAAGCAATACAGTGAATTCCTGTCCTTTCTGCCTAAGCTGGCGCCATTTCGCAAGTCTAGCGCAAGCGGAGGCACCCTTGCACCATGGTGCCAGGGTGCCTCAGTTGCAGGCAGGATTGTTTTTGTGCAGGAAGGGGCACCTTCCTGCACAAAAACTATCCTAAGAGGCTTTTCCACTATGTGTGCTGCAGAATGCACACATGAAAAGAGATAAAAATGAGGAAAAATGAAGCTATTTCTCCTTGTTATGCCTCACCTCTGGAGGCGTACGGATTTGGTGCTTCTCCATGTTTACATGTTTTTGTAAATCTGGGAAAGCGAGGGTGTTACGTAGGAAAATCCACGGCAACACACATGGAAACATTTGCGCTGAGTCACCTTACTCATGATTTATGAGGCTCCTCAAAGCCACGCAGGGAGGTTTTGCATAGCTTCATAAATCTTTGAGAGCCTTGTGTCACGCATGTACCACTTTAATCCCCTTAGGGAATACCTATAATATTAGTAACATTGATTCCTTGATGTGGTACATTCTAAACCTATACTCCAATTGCTTCCATAAACCACTCAGAACATTGGCGACCCTTGGACAGAACTGCAACATTTTCAAATCTTTCAGTTTTCCACAAGCCTCATCTTGAGCAATCATAGGCATGTACAGTGCCACTCAGGGAGACTCGTAAACTGAACACAAGTTGGGTTTATTTGGTAGTGTCCTGATCTATTTCATAACTGTTCAATTAAAATTCAAGGCACAATTTCATCGTATTTTCCTAGTTAACTTGTTATTTGTGAGTGTGTAATAAGTTTATACATTTTCTACACACCCCATGGAATACAATGATTGTTTCAATGAAGGTAATTTTTGGCCAAATATAGGGGCATATTTACAAAGAAGTGGCGGAGCGTGTCGTTAGCCTCCTTGGCTTAACGACACGCTCCGCCATTTCTGAAAGGCAGGGCTGCACCATATTTACAAGAATATGGTGCAGCCCTGCGTTTCCCCCTGCGCTGGCGCTAAGTTTAGCAGCCTAGCGCCAACACAGGCACCCTTGCACCATAGTGCAAGGGTGTCAGCGTTCAGTGAAAGATTGTTTATGCACAGGAAGGTCCCCCTTCCTGCACATAAACAATCTTTAAATGCTGCTTTGTAACTTCTATGTGTGCTGCTTAATGCAGAACACACAGAAGTTGCAAAACGGTATTTTAAAAAAATTATTGTTTATGAGCAGGAAGGGGGACCTTCCAGTACATAAACAATCATTGGCCTTTTGCTGTTTTCATGTGTGCTGCACAACGCAGCACACATGAAAACAGCAAAAACGAGGAGAAATGAAACATTTCCCCTCATTCCGCCAGGGTAAGACCACGTTTTCCCTGGTCTTAATTTTGGCACTGCCTCCTATTTACGCCTCCCTTGTAAATAGGAGGCAGCGTCAGACTCAATGGGTGTTGCGGTGACATGCCCACAGCAACACCCATTGCCCTCCCCTTTCACGCTAAGCATAGCGTAAAAGGGGGCCTTATTTACAAGGCAGCATTAAGCCACGTTAAGTGGCTTAACGCTGCCTTGTAAATAAGGCAAGGCCCCTATCGCCATCACTGAAAGTGACGTTGTGATGGCGATAGGGGCTTGTAAATATGCCCCATAGTGTTAACCTCCAGGTAGCCATGCTATCCCTTTCACAATAATCATATGTCGAGTCCATTGACGATCCTCCCCAAGCAGATGGAGTTGTCATCATCCCACTATGGATATAAATATGTTCCATACTTACACTGTGACTTCTGAAAGCTGGTCCTTGGTGAGGTTCAGTGGATGGTTCATGGTTGTGATCCCATATTCTTCAGTAGACTGCCCATCTTCGAGATTCACTCTCAGAATGGCATTGCTAGCAACATTAATAAAAATGGGCACTGCATGCCAGCCCTTGTTATTGAACCACACCTAGAACAAGAGAAACACAGGCTCTCATTAGACACAATGTGGTTTCTGCAGTGCTCTATGGTACAGATCTACAAATTCTACCAAAATCTCTGACTTGGCCAATCTCAGAAAAAGTCGACCTCGCTGTCATGCCTCTGTCTCTCTTGTGCATATAGTGATCTTTTTTCCACTCTTTGTCTTGCTCATCTCACTATTTTTCCACGCTCTGTGTGTGCTCACTCCATGCTCTCACCATTCTTTTGCTGCCCCCATTTTGCTCATTTTGCCAATTTTCTCCATGCTCTCTCAGCTTTTTTTGCTCTTTTTCTTTGCTCATTTTGCTCTTTTTTGCCCCATTTTTCGCTTGCTCATTATGCTCTTTTTGCATTCTTTTTTTCTTGCTCCTTAGCTTGTTTTCCCTCTTTTTGCATCCCCTCACTCCTTACCTCTTCCTTTTCCCAGTCATGCTTTCCCACTCTCCCCCTCCTGCTTTCTGCACCCAGTCCTACCCACCATCCCTGACTCTCCTTTCTCCTCCCGGACCTACTCAATGGTGGCATCACCACAGGCTCACAGCGAAAGAGCACAGCCAACGGAGCTCTGGTGCACCAATAGTATGCCAAAGGTAAGCCTGTCTGCATCCGTCCATGCCCTGTCTGCATCCTGCCCACGCCCAGCCCACCACTGCTACCCCACTGCGACCCTCCATCAGCTCAACCCTGGTTTCTGTTCGCCGCACCGCTGCCATGTTGCACCTCACAACACTGAAGGGGCGTTCTCATGGGCCCCTTGCAAGTCCTCCTGCATCCTCCCACACCCACCTCTCATTACACCCGGACCCACTGCACTCACCTCTGGCCTTATACACACCCAGACTCATCAGGCACACCACACTCCACCCTATCCTGCAGGCTCCTCAACTCCCACAATGGGAATCTGGGACCTGCATCATGACAACTCCGGACCTGCAGTTCCAGATAGAAACTTGGCTCACCCTTGTGTTTGCACCCTCCATCGCCATTCCAACCGGCTACAAAAGTGCCAGACAGGACAGGTCACGCAAACCAAGAGGCAGAATTGCCATTATCTCCAAGGAATTCATCTGCAGCACCACCACCTTGGAGACGACCCCTAGCCCACAACTGGAACAAGCTCTCAGAAGCATCCAAACTCCTCGAACATCGACATCCACACAACAATAGCCTCCCAGACACATCTCCAACTTCAATGACTGGATCAGCGCTTCCACCACACCTAGGTACCCCTCAACCCAACAATACTGCAAAATCTAAATTGCAAGCCACCTGGTACATGGCAGAACTCAGGATGATCAAGCACCAATGCAGCCAATTGGACTAAGATAACCAACTTCAATGACAACTTTGAACCCAACCTGACCACTCTGCCCTCGCAGCCCTCCTACCCATCTTGACTAACAACCAAAGAACCATACTGACCGTCTAGCCAGCCATCAGCATGGAAGAAGCCATGACCACTGTTAGACTTGGCATCTTTTGGCGTGTTTCCCCTGAGTTTTTGCTTTCTGACCTCCCGGTTTTGACTCTGTTTTTGCTGGCTTAGTGTCTCTGCGCACTTTCTCACTGCTGATCAGTGTCAAAGTGCAAGTGCTCCTGTTGTAAACTGTGTTATGGATTGGTGTTTCCATGATTGCCATAATTGATTTACTTGTCAGTCCCTAGTAAAGTGCACTGAGTGTGCCAGGGCATGTAAATCAAATGCTGTCAGTGGGCTGCAGCACTGGATTGTGCTACCCACACAAACAGCTTGTAAATGTAACTCTGGCCTGCCATTGCAGAGCCTGTGGGCAGTCTGGGACTGCCATGTCGACTTGGCAAGTGTACCCACTTGCCAGGCCCTTACCTTCCCTTTTCTTGCATGTCAGTCACCCCTAAGGTAGGCCCAAGGTACCCCTGTGGGCAGGATGCAATGTATGTGAAAGGTCAGACATGCCCTGGTGTGTGTGGCATGTCCTGATAGTGAATAACTGCCAATTTCGTTTTTCACTATTGCAAGGCTACCTGTTCCCATAGGACAGAGTGGGAAGTTTGTTTATAACATCTTATAAACATAACTGGCCCTAGGAACAAGGTATAAAAATAAAGTTTAGTATGCCAGAACTCAGAATCTAAAGATGCATCTTTTAGTGAAGGTGATTTTTACATTCTGTGTTTGAAAATACCACTCTTAGAAAGTAGGTATTTTCTTGCCTAACCATTCAGTGTGCCTCTGCTAGGTTTGTGTATTGCATGTCTGGCTTTTGGATGACAGGGGCTGGAGAGGGGCAGAGGCTCCAGAAGTCTGATGGGTCAGGGCTGGGCTGAATAGACCTGGGTTGCATTTAGAGTAGTGGGAGGAGATTTGCTTGCACCTGAATGGGCCTGGTCTGCCTTGCACAATGCCGTCCCGACCCCCTGCCAGGAAGCTGCACCAGTGAGGACAGAAATGGTTTTGGCTGGGTACAGACACTCTCTGCCTTCAGAGAACAAAGGATTTGGTGGTATAAATATTGGGGCCCAGACCCCAGAACTTTAGAACTCTTTTGGACCACGAAGACTGCCACGAAGAAGAGCTGGAGAAGCTGTGAGGAGGAACTACCACTTTGCTGAGTGCTTTGCTGTGTTGGCCTGCATTGGCTGCTTCTGTCTTGGGCAGTGAAAGGACTGGACTGACCTTTCTGCAACTTCTTTCTTTGAGTATCTCCAAGGGCTTGAGGTAGAGCTTGCCCCCTGTTCAAGAAGTCTCAGGAACAGCAAAGACTTCAAGGGGCATATTATCAAGAACGGCGTTAAAATTATCGCCGGTTTAGCGGCAGAAAACTGCCGCTAAAGCGGCGATAATGGGCTTGATAATATGCCCTGGAGAATTCCAATAGAAGCCCATGTTCACACCAGAACATGGACTTCTATTGGAATTCTCAAGGGCATATTATCAAGCCCATTATCGCCGCTTTAGCGGCAGTTTTCTGCCGCTAAACCGGCGATAATTTTTAACGCCGTTCTTGATAATATGCCCCCAAGTTCTTCTGCCCTCAGCACTGGGGACTGTGTGTTTTGTGCTGCAACAGAAGAAAAAGCAACCCGATGCCGTCTACGACGCCGCTGCCGACTCTGTGTCCTGAAAGCACCGCAGAGGGCACCGCTGCAACGCTGCACCGCGACCCTGGTCTCACCGACGACACCTGCTGATGCCGCCACCGAGCCGCTGCTCGCTCCGTGACCTGTGGGCACCGCACTCCGCATCGCCTCACTTCACGACGCCACCTTGGTATCCCTGACTACCCCGTTCCATGCCGAAATCGACGCCGCTGCTTGAACTGTGGTTCAAGGGCACCGCTCGTAAAGTTACACGATGCACCGCCCTCATCCGCACCGCAGCCTTGGCCTACTGACGCCGGCGCCATCGTCTCCTGTTCGTCAGCCAACGACAGCACTTCAGCAACGACTACGCCGCTGCTTGCACCGTGACCTGCCAGCACCGCGACGAGCACTGCATCACTTCGCACCGCGACCCTGGTCTCACCGACAAAGCCATCTGACGCCGCCACCGAGCCGCTGCTCGCACCGCGACCTGAGGGCATCGCACGCCGCACCGCTGCATTTCACACTGCAGCAAGCGACGCCTGCCGACGTCAGCGCTCCTGACTTCAACCGCGAGGAGTTTGATCTGCAACGTGTGTGACTTCAAGGACCCGACGACTCCTGCACCGACCTCCGGAACCGACACCTGTGGACGCCGTGCTTTCGGAAGCTCAACGAGAGGTCTCCGACGCCCTGCATTTCTAAAGGTACTGTTTTGCGGGTCTTCCCGACACCGGAGCTAGCCCACGACGCTGCGGTCAGCCAGAACTGTTTGGATTTGTTTGTTCACGATGCCATGATAGCCCCAGAGGGAGCTATAGACTTCAAGGAACTGTTTTTCAAGGTTATTTTGATAACTGAAGATTTCTAAGTACTGTATTGTGGATTTTTGTTGTTTTTGGTCTTGTCTTAAGTATATAAAAATATTGGATATTTTTCTAAACTGGTGTGGTGTCCTTTTGTAGTGCTTGCACTGTATTACTGTTGGTTATGTGCAAATGCTTTACACACTGCCTCTAAGATAAGCCTGACTGCTTGTGCCAAGCTACCAAGGGGGGTGAGCAGGGGTTATTTTAGGAGTGTAACTCCCTTATCCTGACTAGAAGGAAGGGTCCCTACTTGGACAAAGGTGCAAACCCTTGCTAACTAGAGACCCCCATTTCTAACAACCACCATGCAATACATTCATTCTGGAGCCCCCTCAAACCTATGCCCCTACCATGTCTTCATTAAATGACTGGACCCCATCAGCAAAGCCCTCAGCGCTCATCCGGATCCTGAATGCCTCCATCACCGACACCTACCAGAATGCTTGGAAGTATAGCACAGTACTCCCCCTCCTCAAGTGTCACTCCGTGGATCTGATGACACTAGACAACTACCTTCACTGCTACCCTGTCTGGCAAAGTCCTGGAGAAACTGATCAACAAACACCTAACCACCAACCTCATCGTAAACCAGCTCCTTGACACTACTCAATCTGGATTCAGGACAAACCACAGCAAAGAAATAGCCCTCATCAAAGCAACAGACATCTGTACAATCATGGACAGAGGAGACATGGCAGTCCTCATTATCCTCGACCTCTCTTCAGCTTTCGACACCATCTCTCACTCCATTCTCATCCAATGACTGCACAAAGCAGGCATCCAAGAACCAACCCTCCACTGTAAATGCTCCTTCCTGACAGGCTGAACCGAGTCAGTCAGCCTCATCTGTGAGTACCTCAAGGTTCAGCACTCCGCCCGGACCTCTTCAACACCTACATAACCCATTTACCAACATCATTTGCGCCCAATGATTCAACATCTTATCCTATGCCTACGATACACAGCTGATGCTCTCCATCTCCAACAAAACAACTAACACTCAGACCAAGTTATTCTCCTGCATGACCATAATTGGCTAGTGGATGAAAGCAAACTCAAACTGAACATCAACAAGACAGAAGTCGTGATCTTCAGCAAACACTGGTCACTATGGGAATCCACCTGGTGACCGGGGGAACTCGGACCCACAACAACTACTACCACCCATGCTATGAACAGCTGCTGCCGTTTTGCTGTGGGATTCTGAGTATGAAACTTTGCACCTCAAACCTGCTCTTGTCTGTATTTCCCATCCTTTTGAGGAAGATCTTGCTCATCTTTTAGCTGTACCATTTGAATCATCCTAAACATCTTTGGAGAAATTTCCTTGTCAATCTTCTTGAGTGCTTACTGTACCGGTCATATCTCCATATGTTTTTTGAAGACTTTTCCCATACACACTAGCAACGCATTCTTGACTAAGGGACAGTTTTGTCAACCTCCCGCAATAAATATGTTCACCTTTTGGGATAAGATGTAGTAACTTTCCAAGACTACCTTTCCTTTCTCTTTTTTGTATTTCTTTATTATCTGTGCCCTGAAGAAGGTGGTTGACCGCATTTGGTTTAACACCGAAAAGGGCGTTGGTGCTAATTGAGTGGGGACCTGAAGTATCCATTGAAAGAAAACACAAGAGACACCAAGGAGATTCTTCTATCCAAAGAGTTTATTGTTTTCATTTGTATGCAAAGATTTCAACTCTGCAAATCATAAATCAGAATATTGTGACTGCATATCAAAGGATAGTACATAATCTCTTGTACAATAATGATTTGCTGTCATTAATTGTTTATAATTTGACTATTATGATGTGTTTATCTTCCTCCTATGGTACCCTACCTGAAGTTTTTAACATGGTTTAATAGGTTGATTAGGATTGAGGTACGTGTGAGGAATGATTGAGATATGTATGAGAGAGCGTTGAAGTTTTATATTGTTTTGTGAAGAAAGGTTGCTTTTACCTTGTTGTACGTAATTAGATTATATTTTGATTTTAGAGTATGTGTTTGGTTACTACATATGACTTTCCACAAATGGGCAATTACTTTGTGTATATATTGAAAAGTGAAAATCACTAATAAAAGGTACTGTTAAAATATATATAAATATTTTTTTTCTATTATAATTCTTGGCTCAATGTTTATGCTGTGAATATGTAATATTGTTGGATTTATACGAATACAAAAAATATATGGGACTGGCAGGTTTGTTCTTTACTTTGACCACCCTCCATTCTTTTTCTTCCAGTGACCCTCTTTCTCTTCAGACATGAACCTCAGGATAATCATCAGCAATCAACTTTCCATGACCTCTCAAGTAGAATCAGTCTCCACCTTCTGCTTAAATACAATGAGGATGCTGAGCAAGGTCTTCGATGTCTCCCCACCACACGCAGACCCGTCACCCAAGCCCTCATCACCAGCAAACTGACTACGGAAACACCCTCTATGCTGGAATCAACAGACAACTGACCAGATGACTCCATACCATACAGAATGCAGCAGTCAGGCTCACTATCCAACCATGCCACACACATCACTCTGCTTTGCAGGGAGTTCCACTGGCTTCCCATTCACAAACAAGCCTTGTTCAAACCCCTCAAGCACACCTTCATGACCCTACACAACACTGGCCCAGCATACCTCAACAACCAATTTAACTTCCACAAACCCGCCATATGCCTCCACTAAGCTGGATTACTACTCGCAAACATCCCACACATATGCAGGACCAGATCCGGCAGTCGTGCCTTCTCCTACATCAACCCTGAAGCCTGAGTCAAGCTACCCCTGCACATCAAAGCCACTTTATCAATTATTGAATTCCCCAAGAAGCTGAAGACGTGGCACTTATAATAGGCCAGCCTTCGAGCCAAGATTGCTCCTGCATCAGCACTAGGATACCCTCCGAGCGTGCTCTACAAATACGCATAACATAACAAAACATAACCATGGCTGTGTCCGGAACAATTGCTCTGGCTCAGTGTGGAGTTGAGAACCTGGGGCCAGATTTATCAAAGTGCTGCATTGCCCTTGCATCACGAAAAGTAACTCAAGGGCAACGCAACACTAATGTCAGATTTTCCAAGCCACGCAAGGTGTCTCTTTCTGCACAAAAACAATCCTGCATGCAATGCAGGCACCCTTGCACCATGACGTAAGGGTGCTTGCGTTGGTGCTAGGCAGCCAAAAGTGTGCCAGCACAAGGAGATGACAGGAATATGCCATATAATGTTAAATATATCGCTTTCCTACCCTCTCCATTTCACCAGTGCGTTAAGGTGTCTTGCTTCATTGTCTTGTGTGAAATATTGATAAATCTGCCCTCTGGCTTATTGACTTGCACTGTCTGAAATACCCACACAGGTCACGACTCCTGACCAGACCCTCCATAATTCTGTAATTTGTGAAAAATCACAAAATTTGGACCTTTGCAAAATTCCAGTGATTTTTACATAGCCCCTCTAAAATGTAAAATAAACTTGGTTTTACCATCCTTTTATTGACCCTGCGGTGCCATTATGTTATTAAAGTTTTATTCATGAGCAGTATTTACCTTCAGGATATTTCCAAGTCAGCTATTTAGATATTACTGTATCTGACATCTCAGATATCCATTTTTAAACCATTACAACAATAATAAAACGCTCATTGTCCCCTCCCACCCACCTCAACTAGCTTCCAGATATGAATGAAACCACAGTCCACATAGAGTACTATTACATTGCATAGTGGTATCAAGAAGATCAATATTTAAAACATCCCATTAAACTTTAGATCGGGGTACTGTTGGATTGAACCACGTCCTCTGGACCATCTCCGTTTCCTGGTCCCACCCGTCCTCCGGCTCCTGCTGCAAATTCAGCCACAGGTCTAACAAATCCTGCATCATCATTCTCCAGGCAAACAGCACATCCTGTAATTTGTCATCTTTCCTCGTTCTTCTCAAATGTTCCTCCTCTGTGGTTGCCCACTTCCTCACATCTCCCTTCCATTTCTCCCTGGTGGGAGCTTTGACACTCATCCAGTCAACCGATATGCGTCACTTTGCTACCGTTAGTCCCAGCATAGTAAATCGTCTGTTGAGCTTGCTTATGTTTCGGGTCCCTGGCCAATAGTCCCAACAGACAACTATCAATCATCAGTGGGATATCCCAACCAGTAGCATGGTTAAGCTGCTCTACAACTCTTCTTCAATATGCGGCCACCAGCAGGCAGTGCCACACCATATGTAAAAAGTATACCTCAGGGGTCGCACACTTGGGACATCGAGAGTCATGTGTTGGATAAATTACTTGTAAACGTCTGAGGGACAAATATGTCATGTGTATAATGTTTTATTGATTCTGTTTGAATCTTGCACAACCTGACACTCTCCGTATTTCCGCGTGAATATAGAACCAATCTCTAGAGGACAAGGGCTCACCGCACAGGGATTGCCACGTCTCCTCCAATTTCAATGGCATGACCTGTCTGTCCACGCACAGTGCCCGATATAGATGAGTTACAAATTTACGTACACCCGACATAGTGATAATACTGACTAGCGGGTGCGTGGCATCAGCGGTGCTATTTTGTTAATAAAAGGATGGTGGGGAGGAGCTATAAATTTGCTTTCTCTTTGTCCTGCACTGCATGCCCTGTGACACCACCATGAGCATAGCCTGCCTCGACAAAGCTAAAAACATGTCCCCAGCACAGACAGGAGAAAAAGACTGCTGGCGAGCGGGACATATCAAATATGTGAATCCCGGCCATTTTTGGCAGTCATTCTCTTCGGTTCCCACAATTGTCCTCCTGTTCCCTCATCTTGTACCACTTGTCATGTTTGCCATGTGCCTCCCCCTTGCAGTAATCCTCCTGCTCCTTTCCACGTCACTTGTTGAAACACCCTCCCACCAAGAGTTGTCCTCCTGCCACCCTCCGCGACATGGCACTACTTTCCCTGTCACCTTACCTGTCACTTCTTTTCCCATTAACCTCTGTGGCAGTCGTCTTCCTTCCTGACTGCCCCGAAACACTGTTTCCCTACCCAGTCCCCCATTACTCTTTTCCAAAACCCTCACAGACTACCCTCCATTATGGCAGTCGCCCCTCTGTAATCCCTCGCCCCATCCTCCCCCCTGCACCAGCTTCACACACTATTAGCAGCGTGATATACATGCTGCTGGAGAAAGCAGTTTAGTTAGCCCTTCCACCCTTCTGGTACCTTACATTAAGGTGAGAGAAAGATGGAAGGGGCCACAGTGACAGCTCCCTCTAGCGGCATGTATTTCATGAAGGGAAGCTGCGTTTCAGGATGGTGCCAGTGGGAGCACAGTTTTTAAACTGAAATCTGCACTCTCTATGGCATAAGACGCTCCTGTTGCTAAGCTCGCTCTTGCTGGGCGATTGCTGGTTTATTCGCTCTACATCAGGGACACAATATTTTTGCACCAGGCACATTTTGTGCCTCTTGCAAAAATACAACTAATTTTACTTTTTTTCTTTTGCGGCCCACACAATCTGGCAAACCAGCCTGTGAATTCCTGGATGGTCTACCTGACGCACACCAGTTTATACACAACGCACACATCAGCACTCTTACACACACACAAACACACACACGTGCACACACACGCACACACACACACACACACAATACCACAAGTAATGCATAAATCATGCACTGAACATATTTTGGCAGATGTGAAATACCTTAATATTGTCTTCTTTTTCCAGCTCGGTGAGAAAATTCTGAATTTCGTGGGACACCGCTTTTGTTCTAGAACCCTGTAATATACACGATATATCAATGAAAAACAGATGCCCCAGCTATAAAATATATCACCAACATATAAATGTGGTCTGTGTTTTGTATAGTAAATGACTAAATATTTAGATTGTTTTTTGCATGGTACAGATGTATTTTCACTCACCCCCGTCACATTCAGCATTTGTCCAATATGTCTGAAAACATTATTAAATTCCGCTCCGGTGAAAGGCACAGCTGGGAGCTTCCCACCAATCGAAAAACCTCCATACCTACAACCAGTAAATAATACACATTCATTTGAAGTCTCTTCAATAAAAAAACAGGAATACCATATTTGGACAATTAAAGTGAGTGAGAATGTTTATCGTGATTTCTTCCTTTTACACTTCACAGATTGTCGACATCATGGATATGCTTGGTCTAAGAGCAGGAAATGGGCGATTCCCCTCATATCAAGTTGCAAGACCTACTTTCACAAAAGGATCGTACAATGGCCACATTGATTATATCTTATTGGATATGAGAATATGGCAAGAGGTGTCTGATCTCACTGTTTGTGCATGCCAGGATAGTGACCATTTTCCAAATCTATTACTCTGGGATGGCTTGCAAGAAGAGAGGGGTCTCAAAAGAGCTGCCTGCCACAAATTAGATGGAGATTACTAGCAACAAACGAACAGTCAAATGGGAGTCCCTGATAAAGTCAAAGAATTTGCTAGCCAAGTTACATGAATTTATACTTAACTAATATATGACATTATCCCGAAAGGAGCTGACTGAGCCAGACAGTGGCAGCCCACCTAGCCTTCTTCAGTAGACTTGGCCTACATTTAGAAAAAACTACGCGGGGGGAGGGCCCAAATGTGGAAAGGTCCAACAAATGGTTTGACCACACGTGCAGACGTGCCAGGGGCGCTCTCTCCAATGCCCTAAGAAGTAAAAATAGATCACACATTGTCATGGCTAGGAGGGAGTACGCTAGCACTAATAAAAAAAAGGAAAGCTGCTAGGGAAGAGGAAGCCTGGGAAAATCTATTGGCAAGGGCAAAAGACAGTAAATGCTTTTGGCAGTTGGTATCTAAAATGGGGCGATCAGATGCTGCGAGGTCAGACTGCCACATTCCTCCTCAGGAATGGATCACCTACTTTGGGGGTCTCTACCAGACAAGCACCCCAGTAGCTGATAGTGCTGTTGGTGCATCACCAGCCCCAGCAATAAATAGGGGGGAATACTGTGAGGAATTCACACATAAAGAAATCACTATGGCTATATTGGGGCAGAAACCCTGTAAGGCGCCAGGTCTTGACAAAATTCCGGTTGATCTATATAGAAGCGAACCGCAGATCTGGGAATCATATATAAATTCAGTATCAAATGCCCTGATGGTGGGGGTCTTGGTCCCTGACACCTTGAAAGGAGACATCATAATTCACAAAAGAGGAGATAAGGCTTACCCAGCTAAGTAGAGACCCATAGGCCAAATTGATAATATCCAGACATTTTTTAGTTATCAGATACTCAACAGGCTATGGGATTGGATTGAGCAAGCTATGGCACTTTCCCATCTACAGGCAGGCTTTAGGTGTAAAGTTAGCACAATAGACCAAATCATACGCTTTTTAGCTATAAAGTGGAGGAGTGTAGATTTGGAAAAGGGGAGATTATTTGTGACCCTCTTGGATCTCCGTTCCGCTTTTGATCTGGTTTCAAGGATGAAATTATGAGAAACCCTGAGTAGGATAGGGGTACCAATGGGCCTATTGTTCCTAATTGAGGCATTATACACAGGCAGCTTTGCTAGGCTTAGGTCGGGACTCACGGGCGAACCGATAGACGAGATTCCAGTCTGAAGAGGAGTGTGCCAAGGGTGCGTATTGGCTCCTACACTCTTTCTCCTATATATTAATGAGTGCCTCCAATATCTTTTTAATTGTGAGAACAATTCGCCTAAGATTAAAGACAAATAAAAAAACATGCTTGCTCTTTACCAATGACATTTTGCTATTGTCGAAAAATCCACGGGGCCTTTCTATATTGCTCAAGAGATTCTCCTTATATTGTAGGGACTATGAGCTAGAAATCAACAACAACAAAACCAAGTATATGGTATTTGGCGATCGCAAGGTCAAAATGAGAAGATCTATATCAGTGGATGGGGTAGCCCATGAGCGAGGGTCCGAGTTTGATTACTTGGGTGTTCGCTTGGAAGACTCGCATAGGTGGCCAGCTCAACTGAGGAAGAGCACCCTGTTGTTAAAGCAATCCGCAGGGTCCATTATAAGGTTTGCACATAGCGCATCATCCTTTCCATTTCCCCCCATTTGGAAATTTACAGGAGCCAAGCGTGTGGGGCAGCCCTATACGGAGCAAATATCTGGTGATACTGCAATTTGGAGATGCTGGAAACAGAAGAGAATAACTTTCTGAAATCACTGTTCTGACTAGCAACCCCACATTACCTATCCGTATGGATCTAAACTTGAGATCTATTTTGGATATTGCAGCAATGAGACCACTCCAGTACTGGTTAAGGGTCTGGGTGACAAGAGAACTAGAGCCCTATAGGGAGTGGCTTCAAGGCTTCCTAGAGGGGTTGTGTGCGGATAGGATCCCTTGGTTTGCTTACATAAAGTCATGATTTTTCAAGTTGGGCTTAGGGGATTTCTGGTCAAACCACAATGACATATCGGGTGACGTGATTGGAAAGCTCAAAATGGCCTACTGGGCTTATGCCCTGGGAGAAAAAATTAGCAAGACCACTTCAGCACCCTGACTGATGACTTTCTATTATTTTTTATATGTGGTTTTGAATTTGAACCTTACTTAGATATGGTCACAAACCCGTTTGCACAAGCACTTTTTATCAAGTTAGGGTGGGTACACTACCGCTAGGCTCCCTTCAGTTGTCATTGCAAGAAGGGGTTAGGTACATCAGCTAAGTGCCCCATGGGATGTGAGGCCATCGAGTCCATCGAACAAGTTTTATTTTTTTGTGTGGCATATAAAAAGCAACTGAAACGTTGGATAGTACCATTATGTAGAATGTTGGGCCTCAATGACCGTACCACTGCGCTTAGAATATGCATCACAGACACGAGTGGAACAGTTGTCTTTTGAATTTGCATATTTCTGACAGCTATATGGTATTTGAGAACAAAGAAAATTAAGTAGGGAGTTAGGTTTTTATGGATATCTTAAATTTCCCAATAGTTTACATTTCTTGCTAAAAGGTCTGCAACATTGTTTCATTATTTTTTAACCTACAGTATTCATATGTGTGCATATGAGCACTGGTATTTTACATTGTTATTTTTTTTTTTTTAAATGTATGACCAGCAATAAAGGATATGATGAACATATCCATTATGTAGAGATTCTGCAGTATTTGGCACTTTTTGTAAGTGCAATAATTCCTGGTCTCAGCACTTAATGCACTTTATGATTTCTTGCACATCTTATACATAATCCCGGCGTCGTTTTCCTCATTCTTCTGTCAAAGGATGGCGCATTTAAGCAACGTGGATCTATGTTAACTTATCTTATAGTGTTGTCTATACCACTTGTTTTATATTTGGTGGCCAGCCTTTTAAAGATGTTTTCTCGTTTTAAAGCATACCTTGTTATTTTTGGAGATTCAAATAGGAGTGATTTGACTTTCTTAATTAGTTGGACTCACATGGCAGACACCCGAGGTTTTTGTCTGTTCACTACCTATGCATATGATAAATTCTAATCTACTTCTGTTTTATTATTCCATTTTATATTGTGCTCTGCTTATATCATCCTAAAATTGACATGTTTGGTGCTGCACTCAGTGAGTCTCAAATATTAATCACCTTTGCTTAGTCCTCGTTTTAACCTTGTATTTTAACATTGTTTTTTTTTGCACATATGTATACTTTTATGGTTATGTATTTTAACCGAATAAAGTATTGATTGATTGAGGTAAGCTGTTGCAAAGCCTCCGCTTGATAAAACTGGAAGTTGCTGCCCTGTATTGAGTTGGACTGTAGCATTCATATAGAGCAAAATGCAAAAATGACCCCCTGCTACAGATTAGGTTCCTGGGCAGGGCAGAACTCTCAATAGAGACTAATTCCCCAGCAACCTTCTTTTCAAATGAGCTGACCAGTCTCCCATAAAAATGATCTCAGAAGGTTATGCTTTTTTTACATAATTTTATTCTTATTTTCATATCTTATATACATTTTCATTAATTCTTTATCAAAATATTCACAATAATTTCATATCTCCAGGGTGTCTGTCCTGGATTTTCTCAAAGCAGGTCTACAGAGACACATTGTAAATCTTAAAAGCACTACATTCTATAAACATTCATACTGCATCTAAAAACTTTACGTACACCCATACACAACTTAAACAAATCTGTATCAACATTTCTTCCCCTGTGCCTGGTCGCCACTGATTATTCTTACTGCCCTGGACCACTAAGCCTTGCGTGGCAATATCAGGAATAAAATGAACGTCAAAAGGCCCATCTTATTCATGGTGGATCAGTCGATGTACACAAACTGGTGGCCCTGTGGCAGTTTGGTTACCAATCAAAGGTTTCTGATGATACAGCCAGCTGAGAATGCTATTAGAAACCTGACGGTTTCTGAACATCTTGAGGTCAACAGTGGCGGCTCCTCCGCTAAGGCGGAGGAGAGTCGCCCCACTGACTTCAATAGGAAAAATAAAATTAAAATAACGTACTGGTATCATTTTATTTTTCCTTTTGAAGTCAGTGGCTCTCGGGGCAGGGCGGGGCTGGCCAGAGGAGGGAGAGGAGTGGTTTGCACTCCTTAAGTGTGCAGAACTGCTTGGCCGGCCCTCTACACTGGCTGGTGAGGAACATGCAAAGTCTTCAAGTTCCCGTCTGAGCGCTGTGGTTCAGCACTCAGACCAATCACAACACTGCAGTGCAGTGTTGTGATTGGCTATGGGGAGCCTGGGAGCCCGAGTGCTCCATGCTCCTTCCTGCAGCCGGCGGAGACAGGAAGAAGAGGACGGAAAAGAGGCGCCGGCCGTCTGGCCGACGTAAGTGTATTTTTTTTGTTCCATCCCACAAACACCTTCCCGGCCCCCCACCCGCACCAGCCCTACCACTCCCGATCGGTAGCAGCCGCTACTCTGCTTGAGGAGGCAGAACCACGTGTTTGGTGGGATAGCAGGCCATTTTACAAAGTGGCCACCACTCCACAAACTCTAAATAATCATGAATCCTAGGCCAAACAAGTCATCAATGCTTGCCAAGGGCAGAGCACTTTCAACAAATGCCATAAGTATTTATTGAATTCTGAGAATCCCTCTGCACCCACAAAAAAAATAAGCAAGAGCAGTTGCTTGCCAGGCACCCTAGTCCCTGTGGATCCTGAATGCCGTACCTGTCCTTCCCACTCTGTTCTACTTACCAGTGCATGCTTGCTTTAGTGAAATAAGTTACATGATGGTTGGTTCCTTGCATAGTGCAGACATGTTTTGATTCTCTGTGTGTGGAATGAAACCAAGATGGCGGCGGCCAAAGGCTCAGCATCCCTGACAGGGCACGGTACATGCCTAGTCCAAAGCACCACATTCTGTTCATACAATATTTGAGAAAACCCATTTCTTTTCTCTCTTCTTTGCAGCTGTTTCTCTTCCAGTATCTGACTGATCACAGTCCAACTTCACCTTTAGATCCTTCTTCTTCAGAGCGTTGCCCTCTTCACTCTTGCAAGCCCCATGTAAATTGTGATCCTACAGCAAGTCTGATATCCTAACTATCCTGTCTATCCTCACTGACCTCACACAATTGATCTGAGCTTCTGCTTGTCAGTTTATTTTCATGCCCATTGGAGTTCTTTCTCAAGGACTGTGTCAATCTTTAATCAGGTTCATTCAGACAAAAGATTCACCCTCCCCACATCTTGGTTGTCTCACACCACTATTTTGCTCTGAAGACCTCGTATGTTTGTGTGACTTTGACACTGCAGAATCCTGCTTGCCACATTTTCTTCGTCCCACATTCCTCCCTGTTAGCACACACTGGGCAGATCCTTAGCTATGGAAGTTTCTGCTTGAGAGAAGCTTATTCCAGAGAGTTGTGTAACAGAACCAACCCAACGACACCTGTCACATTGATCTAATTACACTCTAATCTTGGGGTGCACCATCTCCATCCCCGGGAGCTTTCCCTTTGCTTCCAGGTGGTCTTTTGACACTATATCAAGATTGCATGAAAGTAGTATGCATTTTTATGGAATTGTGGGGTGTCCTCAAGTGCATCGTGAAGTGTTTACATACAAGCACCCTGGTTTTCACAGCTGAGCGACTACACCAGGCGGCACACGAAAAAAGACAAAACTTACTCAAAATAAATTGCGACTAGTAAAAAGAGAGGGAGTGGGTGGTTGGTCTGAGTTTAACACACATACACTGTATTAAGGTTGATAATATTGACCTACAATAATATTGCATCCAACACATTATCTACTACTGCATCATTATTGTTAGAATATTATTAGGATTGTTATCTCCACATCATCTACATAAACTTATTAACAATTGTATTCACCGATTGTACTTAACTTGCCAAGTAGTGGATGGCATATTGGGACCGATGCAATATTATTGTCACATAATATAATGCATGTGATATAGTGGGGGTATAGCCTCCAGAATGCTGCATCAAGAGCTACCACAAACAAGACTACAATAAATTCTAACAAAGTTATGGCATCAATCTCATCTATACTATGTAAAATTATTTTAATATCCTTGCTTCCTTTTTAGGTTGAGCATTCGAGACCTCTTGTGCTAGACCTGGCATCCTTGGCGTGGGTCTCCCTTCCATTTTTTGATGATGCCTCCAATGTTATTGATCTGTTTTTGCTGGTTTAGATGCTTTGGGCACTGTGCCACTACTATTCAGTGCCACAGTGCAAGTGCTCCCTATGATAAATTGTGTTATGTATTAGTGATTGGATGATTGGTTTACTTGTCAGTCCCTAGTACAGTGCACTGAGTGTGCCCAGGGCTTGTAAATCCAATGCTGCTGGTGGGCTTGCAGCACTGGTTGTGCCACCCACAGAAGCAGCTTCTAAAGTGTGTATCAGGCCTGCCATTGCAGAGTCTGTGTGCAGCCTAGGGCTGCCATGTCGACTTGGTGAGTGCACCCACTTACCAGTCCCTAAACCTTCCCTTTACTGCATGTTGGTCACCCCTAAAGTAGGCCCTAGGGCAGGGTGCATTGTAAGTATAAGGTAGGACATGCCCTGGTGTGTGTGGCATGTCCTAATAGTGAATTACAGCCATTTTCGTTTTTCACTATTGCAAGGCTACCTGTTCCCCATAGGCCAGAATGGGCAGTTTGATTATTACACCTTATAATCCTAACTGACCCAGGGAACATGGTAGAGAAACTAATTTAGTATGCCTGAACTCAGAATGATAAAATACATCTTTTAGTGAAGTTGATTTTAACATTCTGTGTTTGAAAATACCACTTTTAGAAAGTAGGTATTTTCTTGCCTAGCCTTCCAAGCCTGCCTCTGCTAGGTTGTGTATTCCTTGTCTGGAGTTTGAGTGGCAGGGGCTGGGGGTGGCCCCAGGAGACAGGGTGAGTCAGCACAGGGCTGAATAGAGAGATCTGCATCCAGAGTGGAGGGAGGAGTTGCACCTGGGTCTGAATAGGGCTGTGCCTGCCTTCCACAATGCTGGCTCCACCTCCTGCTGGGCGGCTGAGCACCCTGCCCCACATTCTGAAAGGAAAGAAGGAGTCATGTAAACAAAGTGCTCCAGGACTGACCAGAACTGGTTTTGGACTAGGCAAAGGCCTCTCTGCCTTCAGAGAACAAAGAGAAAAGGTGTATAAAAGGGGACCCAGACCCCTAGGAAATTAGATCACTTTTGGGAAACAAGAAGAAACCTTTGCTGAGGAGCGGAACCAAGAAGAAACTGAGGAGAAGACTATCCCTAAGCTAGAGGGATCTGCCTGCAGTGGTTGCCTGACTGCCAAAGAAAGGAGAAGGGAACTTTGTGTGTACTTTCATCAACTTGTGAAGGATCTCCAAGGGCTTGATTTCAGAGCTTGCCTCCTGCTGAAGTCTCAGGAACAACAGACTTCACCCACCAGCTCCCCTATATTCCCTTGCTGGGAATTTGGACCTTCTGACACACTTGCGTGTCGCTGGGAGCTGGAAGCGGGACTCAAGACGAAGAAGCGTGTCGCCGCCGCAGCCGCTGCTTCTCGCATCGCCGGAGAAGAGTGTCGACGTCGCATCAGATGCCGGCGCAACCCCAAAGAAGCACGCCGCTGACACCCTCGCATCCTTTGAAGCGCCTCGCAGCACCGGAGAACAGTGTCGCCGTCGCATCAGACGCCGTCGCATCCCCGGGGCAGAGCATCGACCTCGCATCAGACGCCGACGCATCGCATCACGAGGTGCCCCGCATCCCAGGAGAAGATCGTCGACCTCGCATCAGATGCCGTCGCATCACCAGGGAAGCATGTCGCAGGGCCTGTCCCGGCTCCAAAGATTCATCTAAATCGCCGCACGGCCGTCGGGCGTGCACGCATCACCCCTTTGTTATCGCAACATCAAGAAGACGCCATTTTGTTTCTTTGCACCGGATCTTCATCGCATCACGGCGCTGCTTGTCGCATCGCCACAGAAGTGCAGTAAGAAACCGACGCATCACCTCCCCACGCCGAGAAGAACCGACGCAGCACTGTCCCCTGCGCATCAGTAGGGAACCGACGCATCACCGTTCTTGCGTGTAAGGAACCGATGCATCACCTTCCCTGCACCACTTTTGTTGTATCGCGTTACGCATCTCAGGTACATTGAACTCAAAGTGTCGCATTTCCATTTTTAGAGACTGAAGCTAATTCTACCATCTTTAAAGTACAGTATTATGGATTATTTTTGTCGTTTATGGTCTTGTGGTAAATCTATATAAAAGATACTTATTTTTAATATGCAACTGGTGTGGTGTCCATCTGTAGTGTTGTCACTTGATTACTGTATGTGTTCACAAATGCTTTACACACTGCCTCTGAACTAAGCCTGTCTGCTCGTGCCAAGCTACCAAGGGGGTGAGCAGGGGTTATTTCAGGAGTGTACCCCTTACCCTGACTAGAAGCAAGGGTCCCTATTTGGACAAAGGTACCTACCTCTGCCAACTAGAGACCCCCAGTTCTAACATTGGTGGCAGCGGTGAGGATTCTGGACTTGCATTTGTGACTCATGTACAGTGATTGGTGAACACTACCTAGTGAGTGCAGACCAAAACGCAACCACATACTTTTGGTAGATATTCTTTTCTGGGACTTTCTATTTTTGCTAAAAACTGCCAAGTTTAACCACCATGGATACAGCAGCATCCATAGCATCTGTTGATTGTGATTGGGAAGAGGAGAGACTAGAATGCTACAATGTCAAACAGCTGAAGCACTTCTGCAGGAAATTTAAAGTTGCTGTGACCGGAATCACCAACAAGGATGAGTTCCAAAAGGCGCTGAGGGCCTGGGTTCAAGCAAGGAATACCCCTGAGAATGATGAAGGGGCTGAGAATGCAGATGAGCAGCTGGATGGGCCAGTGGGTCCAGGGAGAGGAGAGCACCTTCCCCGTGGGTAGCAGTGTTTCTGCCAGAGGTCTGTTCCCAGAAGAGCTGGAGGACAGAGAAAAGAGTAGGATGCATGAGATGGAGCTGACCAAGCTCAAGTTAAAGGGGCAGTTGGAATTTGAATTGCAATCTAGAAAGTTGGCCTTAGAAGAGAAAAGAATGGATCAGGAGCATGAAAAAAGTTTGAGGAGATGGAGTTCAGAGCCAAGAATTTAGAGATTACTCCCTCTGGTGGCAGCACACCGTCCGTGCCTGTTGAGGCTAGGGTGTATATTCCTAAGGATGTGGTTAAGGAGTTTTTTACGAATGATGATATTGGGCAATGGTTCAAGGCCTATGAGGTAGCCATGACTTCCCACCGGGTCCCTGAGAAGGATTGGGGAGCGGGGTTGTGGGGTCGGTTCCTTAGTGAGGGCGGGATACCTTGTTGGACTTGCCCTCTGAAGTCTATAATTCCTACAGCCACATGAAGAATGCATTGATGACCAGGTATGGGTTGACTCCTGAACTCTATAGGCAGAGGTTCAGGAACTGTAAGAAGATTGAAGGCAGTACCTGGGTTGAGTATGTGACCTTTTTTGCAGAGCCTTTGATGGTTGGGTAAAGGGTAGCAAAGCAAATAATTTTCAGGCGCTCTTTGATTTGATTGCATGGGAGCACTTGTCCAGTAATTGTTTTCCTGAGCTACGCCAGCACCTGATTGATAGTAGGCTGACTAACCCTAGGCAGCTTGCTGAGGAGGCGGACGGCTGGGTGAGCACCCGGGTCCACAAGGGTCACGTGGGAGACTCCGCCAAGGGTGGGCAGGGTCCCCAGCAGAGGAGTGGGGGGGACAAGGGTAAACAGAGGGAGTTCCAGAAAGGGCCCCAAAGTAAACCCCAAAGGAACCAAGGGAAAGGTTCCCAGCCTCCCCCTGAGAATAAGCACGGGGCCCGACAGGTCCACCTGTTCATAGGGGACCCCTGGTGTGCTACAAGTGTGGCGCCTTAGGCCACAAGGCTAATGATCCCCATTGCCCTTTGTTTGGAAAGCCAGCACCCCCTGGTGCAGTCCCCCGGCAGTTGGCTAGTGTAGCCCTGGGGGAGGAGATGGGTGCCCAAGGTGGGCAGGATCCTGTAGTATTGTCCCTTGTCTCATTAGGAGACTCTGAGATGGTCCCTAGGACCCAACTGCCTGAGAACACTAAGAAGTACAGGCAGTGGGTGACCATCAATGGCCATAGGGTGGAGGCTCTGAGAGACACAGGAGCCAGTGTGACAGCTGTCAAGTGTCACCTGGTGTCTAAAGAGCAGGTGGTCCCTGATGCATTCTATCCAGTTGTTGCCGCTGACAACACAGAGAGCCACTGCAAGGTGGCTCAGGTTCCCTTTGAGTGGGGGGGATCTCTGGTACTCTTCAAGTAGCTGTGAGGCCAGCCATGCCTGTTGACTGTTTGTTAGGGAACGATTTGGAGAGCTCCCCGTGGGCTAAGGTGGAGCGGAGTGCTCATTTGGAGATGTTGGGATTGCCTGATTGGGCGTGTGTGACCACCCGGTCCATGGCAGCCAGAGGTGTTCAAGAGGACCTGGAGCCTGAGAGGGAGGCCCAGGTGCCTGCCGGAGAGAGAAGAGGCAGGGGGCGCGGGAAACCGGTTCCCAAAGTTCCCACGGTCCAGGAGGAGGCAGACCCTGAGGGGGATGCCCTGGGGCCTACAGGGAAACAGGTAGCTGAACTGGGGGACCTGCCTGAGCTGACCCATTGGCAGCAAGATGGAGGACCCTCCAGGGAGGAGTTCTGCGAGGAGCAGAACAAGTGCCCTTCTCTCGTAGGTCTGAGGCAACAGGCCACTGACCAGGCAGCAGGTGATCAGTCTGGATCACATTGGATCTACTGGGAGAATGGTCTCCTGTATAGCGAGCCTAAGGTTGCTGAGCCTGGGTCAGCCCATGTGCTGGTGGTACCCCAGCGCTTCAGAGCCTTCCTACTGGGTTTGGCTCATGATGTGCCTTTAGCAGGACATCTGGGGCAGGACAAGACCTTTGAAAGGCTTGTCACCCATTTCTTTTGGCCCCAGATGCGCAGGAGTGCCGCCACTCACTGCAGGACCTGTCAGACTTTCCAGGCAAGTAGAAAGAGTGGGAGGAAGCAGAAGGCTCCTCTCCAGCCATTCCCTGTAGTCAGCACCCCCTTTGAACGGGTGGGTATTGACATTGTGGGGCCACTGGACCCCAAGACAGCCATGGGCAACAGGTTCATCCTGGTCTTGGTGGACCACGCCACCCGGTACCCTGAAGCCATCCCTCTGAGGACAGTGACGGCCCTCGTGGTGGGACGGGCACTGATGGGAATTTTCTCCCGTGTGGGGTTCCCTCAAGAGGTGGTGTCTGACAGAGGTACTAACTTTATATCGAAGTATATGAAGTCCCTGTGGCAGGAGTGCAGTGTAACGTACAAGTTCACCACTCCTTACCACCCCCAAGGAAATGGGTTGGTTGAGAGATTCAACCGGACCCTGAAGGGCATGATTATGGGTCTGGAAGAACCCATGAGGCGTAAGTGGGATGTCCTCTTGCCATGCCTTCTTTTTGCATACCGTGAGGTGCCACAGAAGTCTCTAGGGTTCAGCCCCTTTGAGCTTCTGTATGGTCACCCAGTGAGAGGACCTCTGAGTTTGGTCAAGGAAGGCTGGGAGCAATCTTCCAGGAAACCTCCCCAGGATGTATATAGCTACATGCTGGCCTTCAGGAACCAAACTAGGTGTTTCAGGCAACTTGTTGAGGCAAATCTGGAAGCCAGCCAGGAGGAAATGAAGCGGTGGTACGACCAGAATGCCACTCTGGTTGAGCTTCAACCTGGTCAGAAAGTGTGGGTCATGGCCCCAGTGGAGCCCTGTGCGCTCCAGGATAAGTGGACCGGACCCTTTGAGGTTGTGGAGCGCAAAAGTCCTGTTACCTACTTGAAGTACATGCGGTCTCCCAGGAACGCCTTGAGGGTCCTGCACGTCAACCTCCTGAAGCCCCACTTGGAGAGGTCCCAAGTGGGCATGCTCTTAGCTACAGATGCTGGGATGGAGGAGGAGACCGAGCCTCTTCCTGACCTCCTGTCAGCCCAAGAGAAAGATGGATCAGTGGAGGGTGTGAACCTCTCTACCTCCCTGACACCTGAGCAGCAAGGTGACTGTCGCCAACTGTTGGGGCAGTTTCCTGACCTGTTCTCCCTGGTTCCTAGTGTCACTGACTGGTGCATCCATGATGTGGACACTGGGGACAGTCTTCCTGTCAAGCACAAGGCTTACAGGGTGACTGACAGGGTGAGAGCTTGCATCAAGGAGGAGGTCTCCAAGATGTTTGCATTGGGGGTAATTGAGTCCTCTCACAGCCCTTGGGCCAGCCCAGTGGTCTTGGTCCCAAAGGCTGCCGCGCCTGGTGCCACACCCAAACTCCGGTTCTGTGTGGACTACCGAGGACTCAATTCCGTCACCAGGACTGACGCACTACCCCATCCCCAGAGCTGATGAGCTCATAGATCGGTTAGGGGCTGCCCGGTACCTCAGTACGTTTGACTTAACGTCTGGGTACTGGCAGATCACCTTGACTGATGGGGCAAAGGAGAGGTCAGCATTCTCCACACCAGATGGGCACTACCAATTCCGGGTGATGCCCTTTGGGATGAAGAATGCCCCTGCCACCTTTCAGAGGTTGGTCAACCAGGTGTTGGTTGGACTGGAAGAGTTCAGTGCCGCCTACCTGGATGACATTGCAGTGTTCAGCGCCAGTTGGGAAGAACATCTGCGCCACCTCTGGGAAGTGTTCATGGCTCTGCAGAGGGCAGGCCTCACGATCAAGGTGAGTAAGTGCCAGATCGGGCAGGGTTCCGTGGTGTACTTGGGACACCAGGTTGGGAGCGGCCAGGTGGCGCCCCTACAGCCCAAGATAGATACCATTCTGGTTTGGGAGCCCCCCAAGACCCAGACAGCGGTGAGAGCCTTCCTAGGACTCACCGGGTATTACAGGAGATTTGTCAAGGGGTATGGCAGCATTGTTGCACCCTTGACAGAGCTGACTTCCAGGAAGCAGCCCAAGAGAGTGATTTGGACTGACACCTGTCAACAAGCTTTTGACACCTTGAAGACAGCCATGTTCACGGCGCCCGTGCTCCTGGCCCCCAACTTCTCCAAAGAGTTTATCGATCAGACAGACGCTTCAGAGCATGGTGTGGGGGCTGTTTTGTCACAGATGAATGAGGAGGGCCTAGACCAACCTGTAGCCTTCCTTAGTAGGAGGTTACTTCCACGGGAACAGAGGTGGAGTGTTATTGAGCATGAGACATTTGCTGTGGTCTGGACGCTGAAGAAGCTGAGACCATACCTGTTTGGGACTCACTTCCAGGTTCAGACAGACCACAGGCCCCTCAGATGGTTGATGCAGATGAGGGGTGAGAATCCAAAGCTGTTGAGGTGGTCCATTTCCCTACAGGGGATGGACTTCACGGTGGAACACCGCCCTGGTACAGAACACGCCAATGCTGATGGTCTGTCCAGACTTTTCCGCCTTAGTGAAGAGAACTCCCTAGAGGTAGGATAGCTCTCCCCACATTTCAGCTGGAGGGGACACGTGTTAGACCTGGCATCCTTGGCGTGGGTCTCCCTTCCATTTTTTGATTATGCCTCCAATGTTATTGATCTGTTTTTGCTGGTTTAGATGCTTTGGGCACTGTGCCACTGCTATTCAGTGCCACAGTGCAAGTGCTCCCTATGATAAATTGTGTTATGTATTAGTGACTCCATGATTGGATGATTGGTTTACTTGTCAGTCCCTAGTACAGTGCACTGAGTGTGCCCAGGGCTTGTAAATCCAATGCTGCTGGTGGGCTTGCAGCACTGGTTGTGCCACCCACAGAAGCAGCTTGTAAAAGTGTGTCTCAGGCCTGCCATTGGAGAGCCTGTGTGCAGCCTAGGGCTGCCATGTCGACTTGGTGAGTGCACCCACTTACCAGTCCCTAAACCTTCCCTTTACTGCATGTTGGTCACCCCTAAAGTAGGCCCTAGGGCAGGGTGCATTGTAAGTATAAGGTAGGACATGCCCTGGTGTGTGTGGCATGTCCTAATAGTGAATTACAGCCATTTTCGTTTTTCACTATTGCAAGGCTACCTGCTCCCCATAGGCCAGAATGGGCAGTTTGATTATTACACCTTATAATCCTAACTGACCCAGGGAACATGGTAGAGAAACTAATTTAGTATGCCTGAACTCAGAATGATAAAATACATCTTTTAGTGAAGTTGATTTTAACATTCTGTGTTTGAAAATACCACTTTTAGAAAGTAGGTATTTTCTTGCCTAACCTTCCAAGCCTGCCTCTGCTAGGTTGTGTATTCCTTGTCTGGCGTTTGAGTGACAGGGGCTGGGGGTGGCTCCAGGAGACAGGGTGAGTCAGCACAGGGCTGAATAGAGAGATCTGCATCCAGAGTGGAGGGAGGAGTTGCACCTGGGTCTGAATAGGGCTGTGCCTGCCTTCCACAATGCTGGCTCCACCTCCTGCTGGGAGGCTGAGCACCCTGCCCCACATTCTGAAAGGAAAGAAGGAGTCATGTAAACAAAGTGCTCCAGGACTGACCAGAACTGGTTTTGGACTAGGCAAAGGCCTCTCTGCCTTCAGAGAACAAAGAGAAAAGGTGTATAAAAGGGGACCCAGACCCCTAGGAAATTAGATCACTTTTGGGAAACAAGAAGAAACCTTTGCTGAGGAGCGGAACCAAGAAGAAACTGAGGAGAAGACTATCCCTAAGCTAGAGGGATCTGCCTGCAGTGGTTGCCTGACTGCCAAAGAAAGGAGAAGGGAACTTTGTGTGTACTTTCATCAACTTGTGAAGGATCTCCAAGGGCTTGATTTCAGAGCTTGCCTCCTGCTGAAGTCTCAGGAACAACAGACTTCACCCACCAGCTCCCCTGTATTCCCTTGCTGGGAATTTGGACCTTCTGACACACTTGCGTGTCGCTGGGAGCTGGAAGCGCGACTCAAGACGAAGAAGCTTCTCTCATCGCCGGAGAAGAGTGTCGACGTCGCATCAGATGCCGGCGCATCCCCAAAGAAGCGTGCCGCTGACACCCTCGCATCCTTCGAAGCGCCTCGCAGCACCAGAGAAAAGTGTTGCCGTCGCATCAGACACCGTCGCATCCCCGGGGCAGAGTATCGACCTCGCATCAGACGCCGACGCATCGCATCACGAGGCGCCCCGCATCCCAGGAGAAGATAGTCGACCTCGCATCAGACGCCGTCGCATCGCCAGGGAAGCATGTCGCAGGGCCTGTCGCGGCTCCAAAGATTCATCGAAATCGCCGCACGGCCGTCGGGCGTGCACGCATCACCCCTACGTTGTCGCAACATCAAGAAAACGCCATTTTGTTTCTTTGCACCGGATCTTCATCGCATCACGACGCTGCTTGTTGCATCGCCACAGAAGCGCAGTAAGAAACCGACGCATCACCTCCCCACGCCGAGAAGAACCGACGCAGCACTGTCCCCTGCGCATCAGTAAGGAACCGACGCATCACCTTCCCTGCACCACTTTTGTTGTATCGCGTTACGCATCTCAGGTACATTGAACTCAAAGTGTCGCATTTCCATTTTAAGAGACTGAAGCTAATTCTACCATCTTTAAAGTACAGTATTGTGGATTATTTTTGTCGTTTATGGTCTTGTGGTAAATCTATATAAAAGATACTTATTTTTAATATACAACTGGTGTGGTGTCCATCTGTAGTGTTGTCACTTGATTACTGTATGTGTTCACAAATGCTTTACACACTGCCTCTGAACTAAGCCTGTCTGCTCGTGCCAAGCTACCAAGGGGGTGAGCAGGGGTTATTTCAGGAGTGTACCCCCTTACCCTGACTAGAAGCAAGGGTCCCTATTTGGACAAAGGTACCTACCTCTGCCAACTAGAGACCCCCAGTTCTAACATCTTGTATATACTTTAGTATATACTTATTATATACTTATATGTGTATGTACTTTGTGGGCTCTGGAGATCAGCCCTAGGACTTGTCTGCTTCCGCTTAGGGACTTTTTGTTCTGTTCAACTGCCTCTATTTAACTGTCTTGATAGAAAACGACCAGCAGAGGTCAGTAAAATACCAGAATTGCTTTCTGCTAAGGGACTTTCTTTTTTTTATTTTTCTGGCAACTGCCTCCATTTAACTTTCATTTTTTTTTAAACATACTTTATTGAAACCATGGCAGCATAATAAAATGACAGTGATTGTACAGACGGCATTTTGTTGGTTTCCAAACTGATACATAACATATGTACTGATACGGTATATCTTCTGGGTATAGATATGATTTGTTTAACCACGGCATTAGCGGCAATAAAGGCGCATTCATATAAGCATAAAACAATATTACTCCAACATCGATAGTATCAAATATGTTTATGTTCAAACTAATTTTAACATAATTAACCTGTCCCCGCCCGCCTCCCGCCACCCACCCTCCTGGTCTGCGGTTACCGATGTGTAGGATTGCCTATTAGGGTTATTAATATGGTACTATTGGTCCTATTCTGCCTATGACCAGTGGAATGAGGACTGGTGTCTGTGATGGTCTATCCTCGTATACATAAGGTGTGATATTAGGTTATTGCGTGGGAGTGCCTTGCGTGGGTAATATATCTAGCTGTTTAAAGTCCTCCGTCATAATGTCCCATTCCATAGAGATAGGTTGTTTCCGCAACCCTCTTGCCTCCTCGCGTTGAAGTGCCGCGCTTTCTGCACCCCCCCATTGTATCATGTCTTCCTGCCAGCTAGTCAACGTAGGGCATCTAGGGGATTTCCATCTTTTAGTGAGGGCCCTCACGGCTAGTATTAAAGCAAGGTCCAGAAATCGCTGTTGTACTTTCTGGGCTTTATTGCGTTTGCAGAGACCCATGAGGCACTCTAAGGCGCTATCCTGAACAGTTATGTGTGTGGCCTCTCCTAGGGAATGTCGAATTCCATTCCAGTAAACTAGTATGCGCGGGCAGGCCCATAGCATATGAATGAAATCCGCCTCATCTCCCTTGCAACGGGGGCAGCAGTGTTGGGCCTCCGGGAACATACGGTGTATCCTCTGTGGGGTTAAGTAGGATCTGTGTAAAATCATTGTTTGTATAAATTTCAATTTAATATTGCGGAACACCCTCTTGGGATGTTCGAGCATGCTCGCCCAGGCTTTGTCGGTCAGTTCTGTGCCTGCGTCCGCTGCCCACTTTGTTCTAAGAGGTGTGAGTGTGATTGCCGCATGCGCCCTGACACCGGTGTATAACCATTTGACCAGATGGCCCCGTTCCCCATGTAGTATAGTAGATGGACCAGGTCATGTTGTAGGGGTTCCCTGCGTTGGGGTGCCCAGGTGTTCTTGATGTAACGTGATACTACTGCATGTACTAGGTATAAGCGTTCTGGTACTCCAGTGGTCTGTACAAAGGTGTCATGGTCGAGGAGGTTACCCTCACCAAAGAAAGCCCCGATATCATTCACACCGGCTTCCATCCAGTCGTGTATTTTAACCTTCGTAAGCCTGCCTCCGGGGGTGGGAATACCCAATAATGGGATGTTAGATGAGTAAGGGGTCGCTTCTTAGGTATACTGTATAGCTTTCTTCCAGCATTGTAGTGCGGTCTTCAGTAGTGGGGGTCCCTCCTTGGGGAATTTTGGCTTTGGGCAGGATCAGGGAATGAAGCGTACCCCGGTCAATATCCCTTAGTGTATATCCGATTTCTTGTAGATTCCTCCCCGCTGTCCAATAGGACAACCACTGGAGTTGACAAGCATAGTAGTATGCCCTGAAGTCGGGGACCCCTAGGCCTCCCTTGTGGGATTCTAATTGTAATTTCTGAAGGCTCACTCTCCTGCGGCCCTTACCCCAAATGAGTTCCACTAATATAGTGTTCAAGATGCGGAATATTGATAGTGGGATCACTATGGGTAAGTTCACAAAGAAGTATAGTAGCCGGGGGAGCACCACCATCTTGGAGATGGCAATTCGGCCCATCACCGATAGGGGTAAGGATATCCAGAAGGCCACACTCGAACGTAATGCCATGATGGCCTTCAATAGGTTGCCTTCCAATTGATCCGTCTGTGATCTATATACCTGTATTCCTAAGTATTTAAATGTGGTGTGGGCTATGGGTAGGGTATATGTACCGAATTGGAACTCATCTGGGTGGGGACCATCTTGGAAGAAAAAGGCATGTGATTTCCTCGGGTTAATTTGCGAGGCCTGAGATCCTTTCAAAAGTGGAGAGAATAGTGGGGAGGGGTGCCGTCTCGGCAGACAAATCACGAAGGTATAGAAGGATATCATCGGCATATACGGAGGTGAGGTGGGCGGTGCCAGCGATGGGTATTCCCAGCAGTTCCGAGGACTGTCTTAGGGCTATTGCTAAGGGTTCCAACGCTAGCACAAACAGCAGGGGGGATAGAGGGCATCCCTGCCATGTACCCCTGTGAATCATGTACTCACGTGAGATATGCTGTCCGGTGCGGGCTCTAGCCGTGGGGGAGGTATAGTGTAGGCGCACCCATTTAAGGTATGCATCAGGGAAGCCAAAGCGTTGCAGGGCAGCAAACATGTAGTCCCATGTAATGGAGTCGAAGGCCTGGCGCAGATCTAATGCCAAGCAGCCCGCGGCCTGATAGTCCGCCGAGGTGGCTTTCATGACATAATGTAACCGTCTGGTGTTAAGGGACGTGCTGCAATTCGGTAGAAACCCGCATTGATCACTGTGTATGAGTGTGTTTAGATATGGTTGTATACGATTAGTGAGGGCTTTACTCAGGATTTTATATTCGGTCGCTAATAGGGATAGAGGCCTGTAGTTGGAGACATCAGTGCTATCCCGGCCCGGCTTGAGTAAGGACGTAACTAGTGCTTGCATGGTGGACTGAGGTAAGTGACCGGCTTCCAGGGCTGCCTTATATACTTCTTCCAGTTTGGGGACCAGTGCATCAGAATAGGTTTGATAGAATTCTATAGGTAGGCCGTCCATACCAGGTGCTTTATTGCGGTTGAGGCCTTTGATAGCGATTCGGATTTCCTGTTGGGTTATGGGACCTGCTAGTCCTTCCTGTATATCTGCCGGTAATGAGGGGATTGTTAGATCTCACAGAAAGTCATCTATGGAGGTGTCTGTGTTGTGTGCTGGGGCCGCGTAGAGATTACTGAGATAAGTGCAGAAGGCTTCATTTATCTCTAGTTGTGTGTGGGCTGATCCTCCGTTCGGTGTATTAATATGAGTAATAATTGGTGGTTCAGGTCTGTCCCGCACTATTCGAGCTAGTAGTGTCCCGGCCCTATCTGCCTCTGTATGTTTCTGTTGCGTAAAGGCGTTATGGTCTATTATTCGTAGCGTCTCAAGAGTTTCAGCATGGCTAATGCGGGCACTCTGTAGAGCGTCCCTCTTGTCCGGGTCTGTCACTGCCTCTTGTTCTAATGAGGTCATTAAGTTTTCCACTCTGATCAAACTCTGGTGTATTTCTTGTCTGGCCCCTACTATCTGTCCGATTGCGGCCCCCCCTCACCACCACTTTAAGTGCGTCCCACTCTATTAGGTTGGAGGAAGCTGTGTTCCAGTTTTCGGACAAATAATTAGTGATGGTAGTGGAGAGAGCGGTACGGAACGGGGCATCCTCCAGCAACTGTGGTCTCAGTTTCCAGGTGGGCACTGGGGTCGGTACTTTACCCCAGGTAAGTGTGAGTTCTAGGGGGTTGTGATCCAAGAGGGTTTTGGCTAAGTAAGTGGATTGCTGAACCTGTGTGACAATGGTGTTGGAGCAGAGGAATCTGTCTATTCTGGTGTGGAGTTGGTGGACCGGTGAATAAAATGAGTATTCCTTATGAGTAGGGTGCAAACGTCTCCACACGTCAGACAGGCCCCATCCCTCCAGCCAGGTGTTCAGTAATTCTGCTAACTTGCAGGCGCTAGCGCCATGTAACGGGGGGTGTGACCTGTCCAAAGCCATATCTAGCACTGCATTACAGTCTCCCCCCAAAATCCATGGGATGGTGTCCCACCCGACTAATGCCATGCCCAACCGATGGAAGAACTTGTCCTGGTCGAAGTTTGGGGCATATATACTACCCAGGACCACGGTTATGCCATCTAGTGTGCCCTTCAACAGGACATATCTCCATTGGTCGTCTATGCGACGTTCTAGTTCCTTGAATGGGACCCCGTGTCGGATCCAGATGGCCACTTCTCTAGCAAATGCAGAGTAGTTAGTGGAATATATATGGCCTCGCCATTTCCTACGGGTTTTCTGAGACTCTGAGTCAGTAAGATGTGATTCTTGAAGGAAAACTATGTGGGCTTGGCGCCTAAGGAGATATTCATGGACACGGTGCCTTTTCTGAACGCCCCTAGGCCCCGCACGTTCCAGGTCAGCAGGTTGTAGGAGCCTACAGCAAAGCGATCTCTAGGCATAAGGCATTATAAAAGGTAACGCTCCCTAAATTGCGGAGCTCGTTAACTATTGCAGACCAGGAGACCCTTTTTCCCTTAAAACTAAAAATACTTGGCTCAGCTTGCAAACTATACTGGGCCCAACAACAAATTCCAACATACAATTTACACATAACGGTGCGTACGCTAAGTGGAGTATCGCTGCCGCCATCCATACTGCGAATGGTGCAAATGCGAAGTCCCGGCGGCTTGACAGAGCCCGAGGGGGGGGAGAAGAACATATAATAGCGGCCACTGTATTATCAGTACTGGTTATCATATTAGACTAGAACAAAATAAGTCGTGCATGACCATAAATATGTGTACAATATCAGATGAGCAGATTGAATATATGCCATATGTGAATAGAATAAGCAGGTAACACATCTACACAATTCCAGGCGTCTTAACATCTGTTAATTTAGTGTGGCAAAAAGGATACAGTTATGACTGGTAGGTCAGTAGTACTTCTCACATCGTGGGTGCTCTTTACCCACCGGACCCTTCACGTGAGTGTGACCATCGTATATAGGTGCGTAGCTTCAGTTGTCTACTAATTCATCTACGGTCTGAGGTGTGACAGAGGGGAACAGGGTGATACTGTGATCGGAGTCCGAATGCAGGGTGCTGTCCTCAGAGTCAGTGGTAATCTTAGTGTCGCTATCCCTAAACGATCTGACTATAGCCAGGACTCCCTCTCTATCCAGTAGCTGCTGTTCCGGGGTCGGGCCGGTGCTGACTTTACCCTGGGTGCTCTGCTGTGTCCGGCGGTGCACGTGTCTCTGCGGTCTGCTGGGATCCTTAGTCATCAGAGCCGACTGGCCGCTCTGGCTCAAGTCAAGGTTCATCACTTCCAGCCATTCCTCGGCGTCATTTGGGCTGTCGAAGAAGTAGGTTTTTTTGTCGTGAATGATCTTTAGTCTGGCTGGGAACAGCAATGCATATTTGAGTTGAGCCGCCCGCAGTTTTTTCTTGATGGCTTGATAAGAGGATCGTTGTACCAAAATTGTGTAGTCCGGGTACAACGAGATACGATGATTTTCGTACTGGATCAGTGTTTTTTCCCTTGCTTTTTGTAAGAGGACATCACGGTCCCTATAATTTAAATTTTTTACAATTAGTGGTCGTGGGGGTGCCCCCGGCTTCGGCGCTCACGTTGGTATCCGATGGGCCCTTTCTACACAAAAGTATGGCGAGAGACCGTGGTGAGCCACGTGTTCTTTGAACCATTCTTCCATAAAGTCCGCTGCTTTGGTGCCTTCACTGCGTTCCGGAAGGCCAATTACGCGTATATTATTGCGCCTATTTCGGCCCTCGGCATCCTCCACCAGATCTTGAAGGCTAGAGACTTGTTGTTGGAGGTGTTGTATTTGTGTGGCGTTTGCAGTGATTTGGGGTTCGAAATCTTTTAGGGCTCTATCATGCTCCTTGACAGTCTCCGCCAACTTTCCATGATATGCTCTGAACAATGTAAAGCCAGAAGTGAGAGTTCCAATTTGTTGCTCAAGTACTACCCTAGATTCGCGGATTTCTTTCAGGATCAGGTCCAGTTTGTCTGGAGTACTCTCTGCAGTCTCAGAGGACAGGGCCCCAGGTGACGGGGGCCTACTGGAAGTCTTTGGCACGATAGTGTGGCCACTTACACTTGGGTGGCCATCCAGTGTTTTCCCCTTAACTCTGCCCATGCTACACACTTAGTACAGTGGGGAATGTCGCCCACTCGCCAATGTACGTCGCCCTCTTGGAGCCGTCGGTCCAGGTTGTGCCCCGAGGAGTGAGTGAGCTCCTGATCCCCACTTACAGTACGGTGTAAGGGACTAGGGCTGGGCTGATGTAGTAGGAAAGATAGCGGGCGACCAAGGGGAACATGCACCGTTGTCCTTGAGCGGCGCGCTCGTGACCCCAGGGGGGAATATAGCTGTCACCAGAGACCGGTTCCGTACCAGTCCGCCTTAGAACCAGCATAACTCACCGTATGCTCACAGATCCCAACTGTGCCTGCGCTATGTTAGGGGGTGGACACCGCGCCCCTGCTGTCTTGGCCCATGGTCCGTGCTGCGGTGTGTTGCCGGATAGCTCTCCAGTCCCGATCAGGCTGTGTTCTGGTAAGTGCCCTGTTGCCGTAGTAGCGGCACTATTACCATAAATAACGGGCATGTGGACCGGAACCGGGCTGGTCCCGGCAATCTGCGTCCCTACTTGGCCCGTAATTGCTGCGACGAAGTCTCCGCAAGTGGGGGTGGAGGAGGGGGGAAAGTTGTCCAGGGGAGCAACCAAACCGGGTCTCAAGCACAGTGTTCTTGGGGAAGTCTCAGCTCGTTGGCCCCCACTCCCCGCAGGGTACAGATCCGGTGTCGGGTGTGCTCGTGTAGCTCCGCAGTGCTGGGGCGAGTAGACCAGCCCACGACTGAGTTAGGCCCCGGCCTAGTCCACCGCACTCACCGTCTGCTTGTAGTACGGAGTTGCGCAGCTCCGCCTTGGGGTCTTCACCCGTATAGCAAGGGTTAGTCCCGGCTCCACTGCGCCCCGGAGGTGGCGCGTGTCCGCCGATTTGAGGAGCCTCCGGACCGCCCTGTGGTACTCAGAGCGCCGCTTCCCTATCGGCCTGTGTGGAAATCGACCTCCCGGTTCCCTCAGCACACCGCAGATAGGCCGCCGCCGACGGCAGTCCCCCAGGCCTCCGAACTGCTGCAGATCTCGGGACCGGACTCAGCTGTAGTCTGCACCGGGTCTTCCTACCAATACATAGCGATGTCTATGGTGATTACTGGGCTAGTTTGGGCATTTTAATCGGATTTTTCCCCCCCCGAGGAACCGGAGCCTCACCAAGACACGTCCGCCATCTTAGGCGGCTAGCCACGCCCCCACCCTCCATTTAACTTTCATGATAGAAAACGACCAGCAGAAGTCAGTAAAATACCAGAATCACTTTAGCATTCTTTAGATTCCAGTCCATAGAAATTATCTTCCACGAGCACCCATAGACAATAATATTTTTTTCAAATCTTGTATTTTCGGTGCTATGACCACTGAAGGTCCTGATTTTATATTAAAAACAGAGCTTTGGACTATACCATTTCCAGCTGAAAGGCAATATTTCTCTCCATGTGTTCCCATGCCTGGCTTGTCACGCAGTTTGGTGCTTACTTTCCCTCCATGTTAAAGAACAGTAGATGTTTCAGCACCCAGGCTAATGTGCTGCATAGCTAAATACATATAAGGTCCCAAAGGCGAGACCGATTGCATTGCAAATGCTTGTTATCTTTGTGTGCAAGAAAGAAAATGCCAACAAAGTCAAAAACACCTACTCAGTATGTTCCTGAACCCATTGTAAATATCAAGCAGCATCATGCCCAAAGCTATAGAGATTGAATAAATTGAACAATGTTGTCATACTACCAAAATCCAGAGGTGGTGGAAATTGCATTAAAGATCCTCTGACCCTGATAACATCAAAGGAAGTGAACATCATTTAACCTCTGACCTGAATGGCAGACACTGTAAATGTTTTAAATCGTATATGTTCAAAACTCACGGATGCAGCATGTCCCATTAAGTGAGCAAAGCAGAAGGCATGCATACTTTTAAAAGGTCAGAAGTAAGGTTAGTCACAAGCGGGCGGTAGTAAAGAACCAATTTAGGGATGTGATGGCTACCCTTAAATGACGATCCTCCCCGTAAAAGCATCGTGGGAGCTGCACCATCTGAACTCCGACAGACGTGTGGGCGCTGAGATGTTGATAGTGAAAATGTCAGGGTGACTGAAAGGATGATCAAAAGGACAAGTGGCAGAAACACAGCATTCAAAATGTTCCATTCAGAAATTTCAATTCAGAAGTCACGAGGAACATCTGTGTCTTCAACTAAGTTGTCCTGATTGAGAGACGTGAAACATGTCAATATCACACGTATTATATATTTAGATTCCTACCTTTGCTCGTTCACCCAGTATTTGGTCTTCATGCTGTAAAATAAGGAAAAGTTGTGAAAATTGATTCAACTGCTCGCTGGAGCCCTTTTCACATTTCAAATAGTGGATAATCAGTCAATGGCTTCTAGTTTAATGAAAATTTGACATATGATCTCAGCCACTGCAAAAACAGTTGTTCACATCACAATATGTAACTCAGGTATCACAGGTAATTTTCGTGCTCAGGTCCGGAGCACGGATAACAATGTCTTCGCAGCGTGAAAAATGCAGAACTGCAGTGGCGACACTTGGTATATTCCGTCTAACTTTTAATGCCAGTGCTAGGATTTAGGCACCATAGGCAAAGTGACATTTTGATGCATCCCTCCACTGCCAATGGTGAAAACTGTGCATTTGTTTTGTTAGAGATATATCCCTTCTAACAGATATGCATTACGGAGTTACTATCAAGGTACTTATAATTAGTTAACAGTGTAGGACAACATACTTGTGAACAGCTGGGGCAATTATGCAAAACATAAAAAAATTAAAGTAAAGGCTACTATTTATATACATTGAATGACTTTCAGCAGCATTCATAGGTGTCTACAAGACATACATATTTACATATATGTCTGCGTCAACGATGGAAAAAAATAGAAATCACAGGGTTGAGTTTTAAAAGCATGAGGAGTTGGATTTTTTTCACTTTGAATTCTGGGGTATATTTACAAAGAAAGTGGCGGAGCGCAGCGTTAGCCTTCTTGGCTTAATGCCATGCTCCGCCACTTTGGAAACGCAGAGCTGCATCGTATTTACAACAATACGGTGCAGCCCTGCGTTTCCCCCTGCGCTGGTGCGAATTACAGCTGCCTAGCGCCAACGCAGGCACCCTTGCACCATAGTGCAAGGGTGCCTGCATTGTGGGAATCATTATTTATGTGCAGGAAGGTGTCCCTTCCTGCACATAAAGGGGTATATTTACAAGGGAAGTGTCAAAGCGCGGCATTAGCCTTCTTGGCTTAACGCCGCGCTCCGCCCAGGGCCAGACTGGCCGAAGGTGGCACCGGGCATTTCCCCAGTGGACTTGAAGGGTGGGGGCCGGTTTTGTGGCCGTGGGGACGGTTTTGTCACTGGGGGCCAGTTTTGCAGCAGTGCTGCAAAATCGGCCCCCTGTAACAAAAGCGGGAGGGGCGCTTACCATAGTGCAAGGGTGCATGTGTTGTGGGAATGATTGACCTTCCTGCACATAAACAATCTTAAATGGCGATTTGTAACTTCTATGTGTGCTGCTTTGTGCAGCACACAAAGAAGTTGCAACTCGTCATTTTTAAAATGATTGTTTATGTGCAGGAAGTGACACCTTCCTGCACATAAACAATCACGCATGCCGTTTTGCTGTTTCTATGTTGGTTGCACAATGCAGCACACATAGTGACAGCAAAAACGAGGAGGAATAAAGAATTTCTCCACGTTGCGCCATGCTAAGAACAGGTTTTTTTTGGTCTTAATTTTGGCGCTGCCCCATATTTACGCCACTCTTGTAAATATGGGGCACAATCAAAATCAATGGTGTTGTGGCGGTACGCCCACCGCAACACCCATTGCTCGCCCTTTTTATGCTACAACACTGCCTTGTAAATAAGGCAAAGCCCATATCCCCACAGGAACGTCAGAAAAAGTGATGTTCCTGTGGCAATAGGGGCTTGAAAATATGCCCCTCTGTGTGATAGGTGTTCGCCCAGATATGGTCAGTGAGGCCATTTCAAAATAGAGACCTAAGCATCTGAATGATTAAATCTTTAAGAAGCACATGGGCCCCCCTAAGGGCCCTGTGTGCCCCCGCAAGGGTGGAGAAGTTGATAGGCCGATAGCACAGAGCAAGCAGGTGTGTAGATTGACACCTACTAGGACAGGTAAGGGAAAGCTGAATACTGAATGGCTTTGTAGACTAGTGTGTGTATCTCTTATGCGACTGACTTCTGGCTGATATCCTACCTGATTGATTTCCGTACTTCGAGATGGTAGTGGAGGCAGGTTACACAGAATATGTGTGACAAAAATTACAATTATTCCGATGTGTAGTCCCATCCACAGGCTATTGGAGTACCCCAACGTGCAGACACTAATGTAGATGTTGATGAATTTTTCTTATGTTGAGTATCTGGAATCGAGTGAATATAGTGGGTAGAGGCAATGAATGTCTCCATACTTAAATTGAAGTTCACATTACGTCTGGGGTTCTAGCACTGAGAGAGTGTGTCAGTGTTTCAAGAGAGACTGTAAAGAAATATGCCCATGTGATAGGAGTTAGGAACGAGACATCCTTGGCTGTTAGACAGTCTCGCATTTTGGATTTGGGATGAGGTGTGAGGAAGTGGAAGAGAATATGATAGGAGAAGCAAAAAGATGACATAAAGTCACAGAGCATATTTGAAGAGAGTGCTAAAAGTACCTGTCCATGGGGTATGCTGACTGGTAATGGTGGTAAGCAAAGAGCAAAAGCAGAAGGAGCTGATTCACAAAAGCGTTTATGAGTAAGGGAAGTAGCACTGCAGGACTACTCTTTTATGTACTCTTACATGCTTTTGTGAATGTGCCTAAAACGTTCAATTCCCAATTAGTAAAAGTACAAAGGGGCACAGACGTTTCTGTAAGTACTAAATGCATATGAATATTCCCATTCTATTACCATTTGTAAAGTTTTTGGGGGGCAATTCAAATAGTCAGTTAGGACTATGTAAATGGTGCTATAGGAGTACTACTTAACATACTCCAAAATGCCGTTGTGACTAGAACACCAATAGTCAGAAGAAGAGCAGTCCAGCAGGTACAAGAACAAACCAAGAGCATTTTTGGAGAATCCCAAGGAGGTAAGTGTCAGAAGCATGGTACTTTGGTTGACAGGGTAGAATGCTACAGAGAGATGGTGGAGAGTATTGATAAGAGTGTAAATCCCCACTTACTAGGCTCTTGCAGCTTCTGGTATATTTTGAACTCCAACATTGTCTTTGTATTCCTGAAATTTTACCGTCCTTAAGAACTCCTATGCAGCTGAAAGGTGACATACTAACTGCTTATACTATAAAACAACAAAAAATGCCACAGAATTTCCCAAACATAATAGTACTTTCTACTCTCCCATTGTGCCTCGTATCCCCAATATTTTCTTCCAACCTGGACCCTCCATGTGTTCTCCCCATTTACATTTATGCCACACCCCCAATCTGTTCATCAGCAAATCCAATCCCTCAACTCTCCATTCCCAACCCCATCTCTATTTCCATACTCTTAACTGTCCTATTTTCCCACTTTCCAGATCTTTGCTTCCCCAGCATTCGAAATGTTGTTTGTTAAGAATTTTACATATTCAAGGCTTGTGGACTGTCATGTTTGCTTTATTTTTAAGACGTATGCCATTGAAGAAAATTTTGAGGGTGAGGGGTGTACACCTGTGGAAAAAAAAAAGGTTAGACCTCTTTTCCTAAAATAGAGAAAAGAATTAAACTAGGCAAATGGCGACCGAGGCTATTTCAACTCCTCAGGGTACAGTGCAGTGAAAGTTAAAGGACAGTTAGTTTTTCCACTTTGTGTAAACTGAATTCCTCAATACTAGTGGTAAGGCGAAAAAAATATTAAAGAGTAATAAATAAGTGTACAAAGGAAACAGTAGACAAAGAGTCTGATTTAGAGTCTGACGGACAGATTACTCCGTCACAAACATGGCAGAGATCCCATCCACCTTATTAAAATGTAATTATATTACATGGCACTTGTAATAAGTGCAGACGGGAAAGCCGTCACGTTTCTCACGGAGTACCCATACACCAAACTCTAAATCAGGCCATACATTACATACCCAATAAGGGCACCTTCTGGTTACTGATCAAGGGCAAAAGTTCCTTTTGAGTGGTTTCCCCTATGAAAATACCAGTTGACCAGTTTCAAACTGTTCTACCAGATCAAGTTGTCGCATAAAGTACTTTGGGGATTGGACAATTTATAGCTAACAAGAAAAAGGGCAATTTTAATAGATAAATAATAATAACAAATTTGACGAAATAGGCACCATTTGATGCCAATATCTGGAACGACCTGAATTTGTCCAATTGCAATTATTCAACGAGATCTTCAAGAATAGATGGAAAGGACTAACGTTGAACGAATATGACACTTTACAACGCACGTGTTACAACGCGTGTCATTACAACAAATTTTTTACTACGCAAAATCCATTACAACGCATGTCGTTACAACGCATGTCGTTACAACGCATAATTCATTACAACGCAATTACTATTCTAACTCCGCCGGGGCGTTACTTTTGGAATGCGTTGTAATGGATTATGCGATGTAATGACATGCGTTGTAATGGATTTCGCGTTGTAAAACATTTGTTGTAATGACACGCGTTGTTACGCGTGCGTTGTAAACGATGTTTCCCACGTTGAACAGCACTTTACAATCTGATTTAAATCTCATATGCAACAAGACTAACCTAAGAAAACCTTCTGCAGATTGGCACTTTTTTGTCAAACAACATAAAATGGTTATCCCATCTGTGTCCAGGAATTGTAAGTGTTATCCGTCCTGCAGCAGTATTTTAGAATATTGTAATCCTACCTCTTCTAACATCCATTGTTTACTCAGGTATGCAAATTATGCATTTTCCTGTAACTTATGCAAATCAGTCTCATACCCAGGGTCGTGTCTACACCATACAAAACCAAAAGTAAATACATACAAAAATAAGCCAACAAACAGTCAATAGATAACCAAAATATATGCTGGTAGGTGGATCTAGAAGAAACCATTTGAAGTTGGTCAACTTGAAATTCTACAAGCAAGGGTGCGCTTTGTATCTGGGGTTAACTGTAGCAAAGTTAGGGAAATTATCTGACATTTACCATTGACAGCAACTGTGGTAAAACAGAAACAAAACTACAGTTAGAAAGTACCTGCTTCGTATGAGACTTGGGTATGTTTTCACCAGGAAATCCGAGATGTTCCTTTCTGTGAGGTCTTGAAGGATATCTGTGCTCGACTGTACTCTCTATGGACCAAAATACAGAGTCACAACAGCATTTCTGCACTGTTCATCACTGGATTCAGAATGATGTGAGCATTGCCATCTGCTTGCAAATAACAAAATCAGATCTCAAATGGGATTTTTGATAAATAATATTTAACTGCCTTAGTTTAGCTTGCTAAGTTAGATTGGCCACATTATGTGTTTTGGAATTGACAGTTGTAGAGCGCTTTTGCCTGCAAATACCCAACATTGGGGAAACCTTTAATAAAAAGGCCACTATTTGCGAAAGTCTACTAACCCCTATGGATATCTTTAGGCAAGTCTGGTTTGCACAACCTTGCTTGTTGGGCTTCTTCCCACATCCAAAGAGAAAGAAAGGAGGTAACAAATTTATAGATCTAGAGCTACTAATAGCAAACGGGGCTATTTCAATAGCCTGGAAATCTCCAACCACGCCTTCCATAAGCAAGTGGAAATTATGGGTCCGAAAGTGGGCACAAATTGAGGGCATAGCCCTACAAAGGGAAGAAAGTCGTGGATAACATAGGCTCTCTATTGAAAACATTTGTGATGAAATTATCCTAACATTTGTGTCTGGTACTCAGACAATTGTTGGGAATACCAACCCAGACGTTCCATCTGACCCTTGGGTAGAACATGAACATAACACACCAATAAGATGTAGACTGATCATTGATGGGATCCCTCTGAATGGGTTGGAAGACTGAAAGCCCCAAGATACAGCTCCCTCACTTGGGATTGGTGGAATTCAGGAACCCTGATGTCGGCTGCCCTCCTTATCAAACCCCCACACCAGATATAGCATGTCACTTATTTGTAACATGAGTAACCTAATGCTGTCCATTATTACTTCCCTACCCATAGTATAGATTGTTCATATCTATCTGTTTTTGTTTCTTAGAGGACAGGATGCAGCTCTTCTGCTTTTTATTAGAGATGGACTAGACAAAATGTGGCTGCTACATTTTAGCCAGTATCTGTACTTGAGACTACACTACCTAAATGAAAGATTCATATTGTGAAACAGGTACGTTTATAATTACATATATGGAAATATACATAAGAAATGTCATTAGATGCATTTGAATATTGCATGTGATAAGCACTGCCATTTAGTATGGCTTTACGTGACACTCTGTAAACTCACAGAGAATAAAAATAGCAATAGAAATGATTGGTAAAAAACAGTTTCACAGAGATTTAGGGGTGTTTACATAGACTTTTTACTAAACTATATATGTTGCACAGGAACTATAGAATCAATGTTTATTTCCTTTCTTAGATGATAGTTTTTTTAACTAGTGCCTGTTTCTAATGCATCATTTTTTGATGGTTTTACATGCATGCTAAAATTAATTGGGGTTTCTGTTTTTAGTTTATTGACTATGTGTGGGCAATGTCTCTATCCTTCCCACACAGCACTTAGAAATATTCTGGTGAAGTTGAGGCTCTACTAGTTGTTATATTTGGCTCACTTGTTATGATTCATTTGTTATGTATGGCTCTCATAGAGAGCCTCTGTCGTTTCATCAGTTTCTGAATCTGATAAATCACTGCTATGACGTAGCAACAGTATATAGTAAAACACGTTACCCACTGTTTCTACGTCATAAACGTCTTTCAGGCCAGGCTGATAGCGCTCTCTGAGAGCCTGTCTGTCAGCACATCGCTACTTGTCTGCTGGACTGAAAGCAGAAAGCACAGCTACAGGAGGGGGGGAGGAATGCAGGGAAGGGAGTAGGGGTAGGTTAAGGGTGGCAGGTAAGGTATTTTTTCACATTTGAGACAGGGAGGGGAGGCCATGTTGGGTATAGCTCCCCATTACTCCTATGCCCCTGTGTAGCAGTTGAAATCAGGGACAGATGCTCAGGGGGCTATACATAACATAAAATTATAGATGGATAAAAAGTTAATTACGTGGATGTTTTTTACCTCTGGGTTCTGAGAGACATCATAGACAACACGACCTTCGCTCTTGTTGTCTATTTTATGTCACTGAAAATCAGAATCTACAGTAGCATAGCTAGACCTTTGGCCGCCCGTGGCAGTCCCTGCGTTTGCCGCCCTGCGGCAGCTGCATGTAAGAGTTGGGGGGGGGGGGGCAGCTGGCAATTCCAGCTTTTGCCGCCCCAGGACGGCCACAGGTAAGAGCAGGGGGAGTCCACCGCCCCCAAAACTCGTGCAACCCGGGGCGGCCTGCCCCCCTTTGCTATGCCACTGAGAATTTACTTTGAACGAGAGCAAAAAAGAGCACAGGAGAGGCAGGAAGGCAGGGGTGGTGGTCTGGGTTGGTTAGGAATTGCAGGTACGTTTAAAAAAAAAAAAAAAAAACGTTTGGAAAGGGATACATAACTGAGGCCATGTTATGTATGGCTCCCCGATACTCATCTGCACCTGAATAGCAGTTGAAAGCAGGGTTGATTTTGGGGGCATACATAACATAAAAGTATAGATGGATAAAAAGTGAATTACGGGGATGTTTTTCACCTCGGGTTTCTGAGTGACATCATAGATAACTCGAGCTTTGCTCTCGTTGTCTATTTGATGTCAATCAAAACTCCTCGATAATAAAAACATCTCCGTAATACATTGTTATCCCTCTGTAATTCTATATGAGGTATCCTGCATAGCAAAAACTCCCTTTTGCTGGGTATCAAGGTGTATTAGAACTCAGGTTGACTTATGTTCAGGGAACCAAGAAGTGAGACCCTTGTTTTCTATTCATAGTTCTATATCATTGCCACAGCCACTGGAATTATGTCATTCTGCAGCTGCAACATTTTCCCCACAGTTATGGATATGCTGCATTTGCATCATAATCCACCATATGCTGCATAATTTGCACATTTCCATCAAAAAATGCTTCTAGCTCAAATGGATCAGGATTTACTTAAAAAGCATGAAAGCATTGTTCCATGTAACTACAAGCCCTTTGCATGGGTTAACTCATGACATTTAAGTTGCTGATTGCACTATTCCGGTGTTAAAATTGGTACTAATAATGTGCAATTATCGTTTTTAAAAGGTGCTAAAATGATCAAATAGCAAAATAATACTGTCACAGATTGTGCCACATTATGCTGCAGAATTTGCCTTTTCTTGCCGCATAATTTTGTCAACCGGTTCCATAATTTGGCCCTCCATTGCTGCATACTTCCAGTGTCCCTGATAATTGCCTATGCAAAAGGAAAGGATAAAGGATTAGGCCAAAGAGAAGGAGAAAGAGGTTGTAGGGTGTGTTAAATAGATGCACAATCATTCAAATTACCATGTTTACGTGAACGGGAAACAATTTAGGAAAGCAAAGTTAAATTCCAGGCAAAGTTTGCCATATCTTTTTGTCCCTTTGCAGATCAGATAGGTTGCACAGTTCTGTCCACCATCTGCATATATTGCCACTACATGTTGCGCAAAAGCTGCCACTGAAGGTAGTCTCAGGAGAAATCTTGAATGCAACAATATTCTGTCGGATCCTCACTAAAATGCCCTAGAGAGCCAGGACAAGAACAGCAGGCAGTGCAGTGAAAGATATCTGCTGATTAGCTATTCAGATAAAGTAGGGGGGGGATACAAGCTGCAGGCTAGGGCTAGGGAACTATAATGCACAGGAGCCTGCAATCCTTGTATAAAAGCCTGTCTTTAACTGAACCCTTATTACAGTTGAGTTGTGATGTCTCTTGCCACCGGTAATAACGAAATGACATGCCTGCTCAACTGTAAAAAGTTATTACAGTTGAGTTGTGACATCATAATGCTTCCTGCCAGCAGCCAAGCTGCAAGACAGGTCACGAAGCACAATCTCAGCCATAATTTAAACAAGGAAAAGGAGAAGGAGAATTGGCTTTGGCTCTTCGGGGGCCGTACTATAGAAGTGCCCCGGGGACACCACCAGCGTTTGCGCCCGCTTTGCGCACCCCCAGGGCACTTTGGTGTTACAGAAGGGGCCGTAGATGCTTGTCCGTCCCCTTCTGTAATACTGAAAGCGCTGACGCACATACAGCGCCAGCGCTTCCTCAAGAGGGCCTTCCCTCATTTTCATGGGGGCGTGGCCCCATGCAAATGAGGGAATCCCTTTCCCTCTGCGCCTGTGTCGTATTACAGACACGGGCGCAGAGGCAAAGAAGCCCTCAGGAGGCGCACTAACAGTGCACCACCTAAACAGTGGTGCACTGTTAGTGCGACCCCTGATTGCAGCCCCCTGAGCGGTGGTAAGGTGGTCCAATGGGCCCCCCAAACATCCCCCTGCAGGTGGTGCAATCACTCACTGCACCTGCCTGCAAGGGGATCTCTAATCGCCTTTAAGAGTGCAGGCAAGTTGCCGCCTGCACTGTGAAAACACTGAGCAGCTTTAAAGCAGCAGCTCCATTTTTCACATGCGAGTTCGCAGTGGCCCTAGGGGCAGCGCATACACCATAATGCGACGCATTTTCCTGGATTGCGCTGGGCGCACCTTTTGAAAGATGCGCCCACTGCAATCCAGGAAAATGCGCTGCATTCATTATATGGCCCCTGATCTGTTTTTCCAAAATGAACAGTGATCAGCAAAAAGGAGATATTAGCCCTTAGGCAACATGTTTATTTTATGCATGCTATAGGTCAGTAAAATCTAGAATTTCATTTTATGTCTCTACTATACATTCTGAGCTACAGCATTTTTAACCTACCTTGCATTAAACTGATTCTAATATATTTTTCCAGCAAATTACTAACTGCTTTGCGGTGTGTTTAATTCTGCACTAAAGATTCTGCTTTTTTTCTTTGTCTGCAACCATACCATATCTTTCATATGAGAGAGCAAGACACCAAGGACTTGAGTGATTTATGGAAAGGATGATTGTGTGAGCATGTCTTATAAGGAATTAAATAATCTCTATCATATATTAAAATGATATTATAAGTCACCTCAGAGTTCCATAACCGTATAAAGGAACTTGGACTTCTGCCTTGCTCCTCTATACACTGAACACTTCGGTGATTTGCAGTGCCCTTATCATATACAACAGTGGATACTTTATCCCATATAGTACTCTGTGCTGCGATGGACCACAAAGCGGTTTTCAGAGGGACAGTAAAAGGACTGTCACGACCCATGTCCTGTAGAGACCCTACAAAACCTCTGCGTTAGTATTCATACACAGTGTACGTCATCTTGTGCTTCAGACCATTGACTCTCGATTCTAGTGCATTAACTCAGTTCGGTGAGTTTCCCTTTCTTTGCAACATCTCTGAAAATGTCCAAGGCTTGTTCATTTTGGCTAACGTGCGTTTCAGTTCTAACACATTTATATGTATTGTATCTTGGAAAACTGAGAGAGTTAATAACCTGGAATCAGTGAGTGCAAAATTCAATGTGCAAATTGAAAAGTACAGTACCTGAGGTGGGGGACGCCCCCCTGCACCCTCGGGGCACTCTGGGAGCATGATCAGCTTGTTCTTGGTGCTGCACTGGCAGGACGGCGAGGGGTCCTCAGGAGTCCACTGGTGAGCCAAGAGCAGGTTGGTGACACTGGCAGAGACCTGCGGCAGAGTCCATTCGTTGGTAGTATTTATACATGGGGATTTCCTAAAAAAAAGTAAGTACAGTATAGACACATGTAGTGTATTTAAAATGCTCACATGCTAAACGTGTGTGAGAAATGGTCCTTATACTGGCAGTTCTGCTGATTCCCTCTGCACTGCCTGAAGATGTTATGTTACGATAACTTAATATAGCACAACAACTCGACGGGGCATCTCGGAGCTTGGATAGCAAGCCAGGTAGGAACTAGCCATTAAAAGAGCCAGGTCTTAAGATGTCTTTTAAAGCCTGAAATCTCGGTGCATGCCCTGATATGAAGGGGGAGCTTATTCCAGTGATGGGGAGCAAGATACCAAAAAGATCGACTGCAGTATTTTAGAGTTCAAATACGTCGAGGGTGGAGCATGGGCGCATTTGAGTGAAATAAAGGGTAACTGGTTGGTGGTGCAGATTTGAACACTTTTAAAAATGGTCACATTTGCTGTTCTGTGTAGTGAGTGTATCGTTATACAATCATTTAACTATTTTGGATAAAAAGTTGCATGCTTTCTCACCTGTTTTATTTTATGTGTCAAACTTGCTGAAAACATGTGTTTGAGTCGCTTAGACGATTGTTGCTCATTGGTCCACGAGGCATGCCTCGTTCCAAAATTTGATGATAATCGCGGACAATAAATATGAGATATACATTTATGAAGTTTTGCTATAAACGGAAATCGTACACTATTATTTCAGTTTATATTACTATATAAATGTATATCTTGTAAACCCCAATATGCAAATACATTTTATTTTTAAATCCATATGTTTCAATAAAATCCCTTCCATTTTGAAATGGGAGCTTGATTTAAGGAGGGTAGTTAAGAACAGCAGGCATGTCAACTGTGAAGCACCCCACAGGGCTGTGACCCTTATGCTACCCACTGAAAGGTTTCTCCACAGAACTAGCAATTTGCTTGTTCTTGTGAAACTGAACTCTTCTCAGATTCACTTAGAAAGACAATATTACACACAATTTCCTCTTCTTTACTGTAGGTAAAGAATCATTGAAGAATACAAATCATAACAACAAGCCTGTTCACTTCTATTGTCCTTTATTAAAATATTTCTTTAAGTAGTTAGTATTCGATGACACAGGGCCTGATTCAGAAAGATTTTTCCCACTCTTGGTAAAAGTCATAGGCCCAGATTCGCCAAGGTTTAGCGGCGGTTAGCGTTACTTTTGTAACACTAACTCGACGCTAAATCTATTTGAGGATTAACAAGCCAACGCTAATTAGTATTAGCGCTTGGTTTGTATAGAAAAGTAACGCAAAGCAGCGCAAAACGCTGCTTTGCATTACTTTGCAATAGGGTTTAGCCCCATAAATTAACGCCGCTGTAAAGCAAGCATTAAAATGAGAAATGTGTTCATTTCTCCTTTATTTTCCGACTTTGCATGCGTGCTTCACTGTGCAGCACACATACAAAGGAGGAAAAGCTTTGTAGTGTGTCTAGGCATAGTATTTTATACAGGAAGGGTACCCTTCCTGTACAAAACCTATAGTAGACAAAGACACGTACCCTAGCACTATGACGCTAAGGTGTGTGCCTGGCTCACGGCAGCTAAAATCAGCACTGTCGCTAGGGAGAGGGGAGCAGAGTGCCATATCTCTGTGAATATGGCACTCTCTTGCTCTCTCCCTGTCACTCAATGCAGCGCAGCCTCTTTGGGGGCTGCACTGCGTTCCGTGACAGTTTTCCAGAATCTGGGCCACAATGTGCTGCGCGTGCATCTATTACACATGATTTAAATAGCTGAACCGCTGTCTAATGTATGGAGGAGAGACATAAGCGTACATATTGTATGAAGTGCTGAACCTGTAAAAACATAAGTGCCGGGATCCAAACGTTTGCTCAGAAGCTGCCGTTGGCACTGAAGAAGGTCTTGGTGTCCAATACCAAGACTGCCTAGCCTCGATTACCCCTCTTGCATTTTTAATCCTTCACCAGACACTCCCTACTCCCTCAAACTCACTCCTGCAAGTCCATTTTTGTCCCTGCTTTCTCCCTTTGTCTGTCTCTTTCCTTCTTTCTCTTCCTCCTTCTTTCCCTCATCGTTTGTGTTTTTCTCTTTCTTGTTCTGGGTTAAGATCTGATGAGAAAAAAATAAGTGCTGGTGCCCAAAAATAAGTGCTGGTAGTTCCCATCTGCAACCACCTTCTTAAATTAAGCGCTAATTCTATGCAATAAATGTGCACAGTATGCACTCACAGATCGTACCAAGTAGGATGTCTAAGGAGTGGCAATGGCAATGGCAATGCAAAGCACACGAGGCTAGCACCCACAGACATTTGAATATTCAAAAATGGCTGTATGCAGTTTCATAGAAAAACAAATCCACAGACTATTAGGTCAGGGAAAACTTTCCACCTAAACTCTTTAATTTAAATTTTCAAGATCAATGGTATTGATCATGTGGTAGAAATCAATTCATGGAATGTCTCTTTTCACTATTGTCTTTTACATTTTTTATGCAGCCAAGCTGAGAATTTTTGCTGTAGAAGACAGCAAAATGTCTTATTTGAGTTGAAATGAAAAATGCTTCCTTTTTTACCACTACTTAGTTGCAAATAAATGAATCTTTAAAATGGGTCCTACCGGTTGCTTTTTCAACAAGGCTCGCATAAATCCATTGTTCGCTCATTTATGCTTCCCTTCTCAAGTCACATAATGGGTAACCCTTCACTTTCTTTCTTTTTTTTAAAAATTGCAGCTCCAGTAGATTATCCTCAGAACCCTGATCTGTTCTTTCCACTGTCTTTTCTCTTCCACATTCCTTCTCCCTCCCTCCTTCTTCCCCTTTTGTCCCTTTTTGGAGGGGGGGGTGGAGCTAGGAGGCCTACTAAGCTTACTTCCTCCACCCATTGTAAAAGTGAGTTTCATTCATCCTCGCCTATGCTCCTACTTTCTCCCACATTTTTATCATGGAGACCCTTTGCCTTCATTCCACCTCTTAACTTTTTCCTTCCCTGCCTCCTTCTGCCTTTATTTTCTTACCTCTTTTACCCACTTTAATTCTAAAACTAAGGCCCTCGTTTAGAGTATGGCAGGCAGGGTAATCCACCATCATGCCCATCAAACTGAATGTACACCTGCTCTATTTAGAGTCGGGCAGACATTCCCTCTCCGCCAACTTTATTGAGAGTTAGGTGAACCATCATGTTTCAAAATACTTACATGTATCAGAACAAAAGGGGAGAGGGAGGATATACTGGGTTCGTCCTCCAAAACAGATTCAAAACACAATAATAACAAGCATTTACAATGCAATAGGTCTCGCAACTGCGAATTTTAGAGCTATTGGTATTGTAAATGGCAATGCCTTTTGAAAAATTAACAGGTATTGTAATTTATAATAGTAATTTTCTACCAGTACCATAACTACCACTATTATTATTGCTATCACCACAGAGTAGTAATAGTAATAATTGTAGTGGTGGTTATGGTACTTGTGGTGGTTGTAGCAGTGGTGGTAGTGGTGGTGGTATTGGTACTGGTGGTGGTGGTACTGGTGGTGTTAGTGGTGGTGGTACTGGTGGTCTACGTGGATTTTATTTCATTACTTATGCTACTGCTGGAATATTTTTTAACAAAAACTAACAAACATTATCATTTGCAACGCCAATAGCTCAAACTTTTAATAATGCCAGCCCTATTGCATTGCAAATGCTTGTTTTATGTTGCAGGCATGAGGTGCATCATCTACTTCCCAAAATACAATCTTAGATTTGTAGACACTCGTTACAGTCCTATGATAGGAGGCAGTTGTTCAGCCAGTGTAAGGCTAATAGCTCACACAACTTTGCATTTTGATACCTGAAGTTTTAAATTACAATAAATGTAGTAGACCTCAGGCAGGAGACTTGAGTTACCAGTAACTGTGGAAAGAGCAATAACTTTAGAAACTGGTGCTTTATTTCACCTTTTCCGTGGTGTGAAGGTTACGTAACTGTTTTATTGCATTCGAATGGGCACAATGGGGCTTATTTACAAGTCCCTTGCACTGCCGGTGCTTCACTTTTGTGTGGGAAAAAGTGACGCAGCGGCGGCGCAAGGGGCTTGTAAATAAGCCCCAATGTCCTGTTTCTCTGGCTCTAAAGCAGCTTTGCTGACCTGGTTCTCTGGCTCTACAACGGCTCTGCTGACCTGGTTCTCTGCCTCTAGAGCAGCTCTGCTGACCTGGTTCTTAGGCTCTAGAGCAGCTCTGCTGACCTGGTTCTCTGGCTCTAAAGCAGCTCTGCTGACCTGGTTCTCTCCCTCTAAAGCAGCTCTGCTGACCTGGTTTCTCTGGCTCTACAGCAGCTCTGCTGACCTGGTTCTCTGGCTCTAGAGCAGCTCTGCTGACCTGGTTCTTAGGCTCTAGAGCAGCTCTGCTAACCTGGTTCTCTGGCTCTACAACGGCTCTGCTGACCTGGTTCTCTGGCTCTAAAGCGGCTCTGCTGACCTGGTTCTATGGCTCTAAAGCAGCTCTGCTGACCTGGTTCTCTGGCTCTAGAGCAGCTCTGCTGACCTGGTTCTCTGGCTCTAAAGCAGCTCTGCTGACCTGGTTCTCTGGCTCTAGAGCAGCTCTGCTGACCTGGTTCTTAGGCTCTAGAGCAGCTCTGCTAACCTGGTTCTCTGGCTCTACAACGGCTCTGCTGACCTGGTTCTCTGGCTCTAAAGCAGCTCTGCTGACCTGGTTCTATGGCTCTAAAGCAGCTCTGCTGACCTGGTTCTCTGGCTCTACAGCAGCTCTGCTGACCTGGTTCTCTGGCTCTACAGCAGCTCTGCTGACCTGGTTCTCTGCCTCTAGAGCAGCTCTGCTGACCTGGTTCTCTGGCTCTAAAGCGGCTCTGCTGACCTGGTTCTCTGGCTCTAAAGCGGCTCTGCTGACCTGGTTCTCTGGCTCTAAAGCAGCTCTGCTGACCAGGTTCTCTGGCTCTAAAGCGGCTCTGCTGAACTGGTTCTCTGGCTCTAAAGCGGCTCTGCTGACCTGGTTCTCTGGCTCTAAAGCAGCTCTGCTGACCTGGTTCTCTGGCTCTAAAGCGGCTCTGCTGACCTGGTTCTCTCCCTCTAAAGCAGCTCTGCTGACCTGCTTCTCTGGCTCTAAAGCAGCTCTGCTGACCTGGTTCTCTGGCTCTAGAGCAGCTCTGCTGACCTGGTTCTTAGGCTCTAGAGCAGCTCTGCTGACCTGGTTCTCTGGCTCTACAACGGCTCTGCTGACCTGGTTCTCTGGCTCTAAAGCAGCTCTGCTGACCTGGTTCTCTGGCTCTAAAGCGACTCTGCTGACCTGGTTCTCTGGCTCTACAGCAGCTCTGCTGACCTGGTTCTCTGGCTCTACAGCAGCTCTGCTGACCTGGTTTCTCTGGCTCTAAAGCAGCTCTGCTAACCTGGTTCTCTGGCTCTACAGCAGCTCTGCTGACCTGGTTCTCTGGCTCTACAGCAGCTCTGCTGACCTGGCTTCTCTGGCTCTAAAGCAGCTCTGCTGACCTGGTTCTATGGCTCTAAAGCAGCTCTGCTGACCTGGTTCTCTGGCTCTAGAGCAGCTCTGCTGACCTGGTTCTTAGGCTCTAGAGCAGCTCTGCTGACCTGGTTCTCTGGCTCTACAACGGCTCTGCTGACCTGGTTCTCTGGCTCTAGAGCAGCTCTGCTGACCTGGTTCTCTGGCTCTAAAGCAGCTCTGCTGACCTGGTTCTATGGCTCTAAAGCAGCTCTGCTGACCTGGTTCTCTGGCTCTAAAGCAGCTCTGCAGACCTGGTTCTCTGGCTCTACAGCAGCTCTGCTGACCTGGTTCTCTGGCTCTAGAGCAGCTCTGCTGACCTGGTTCTCTGGCTCTACAGCAGCTCTGCTGACCTGGTTCTTAGGCTCTAGAGCAGCTCTGCTGACCTGGTTCTCTGGCTCTAAAGCAGCTCTGCTGACCTGGTTCTCTGGCTCTAGAGCAGCTCTGCTGACCTGGTTCTCTGGCTCTAAAGCAGCTCTGCTGACCTGGTTCTCTGGCTCTAAAGCAGCTCTGCTGACCTGGTTCTATGGCTCTAAAGCAGCTCTTCTGACCTGGTTCTCTGACTCTACAGCAGCTCTGCTGACCTGGTTCTATGGCTCTACATCAGCTCTGCTGACCTGGTTCTATGGCTCTACAGCAGCTCTGCTGACCTGGTTCTATGGCTCTACAGCAGCTCTGCTGACCTGGTTCGCACGGCGAGTTAAAAACCTGAGGATAAGTGGCAGGATAGAGTGCGGGGCAGATAAAAAGCACGGCAAGGCAAGAACAATACTGTTGTGTGTTGAGGCAACAAAAGCGAAAAAAAGCAAAGTAAATACCATGCGGCACAAAGTTCTTGATATGCTGAAGCGCTGAAATTTATGTGTCTGCCCTGTATAGTTGCATCGCGCAGTGAAGCGCTGAAATTTATGTGTCTGCCCTGTATAGTTGCATCGCGCAGTGAAGCGGTGAAATTTATGTGTCTGCCTTGTATAGTTGCATCGCGCAGTGAAACTGAAACCTAAATCAAGGTGGGAGCGTGTGAAAGCTTACATCGCTAGAGAGGAGACGCCGTGCGCGTGCACATCGCCTGTCCAGGCAAGTGCACATGTCCTGTCCCCCTTCACACACTAAACCGACAACAATAGGTCTCGCCAAGGCGAGCAGCGCGCATGCGCTGCATCGCTAGGCGAGACCTAAAAAAGGGACTGAACTGGTTCCAATGGGATTTGAACCTGTGGCCTGTAGGTGGCATCCATAGCTCTGCAGTGCAGTGTCAGTGCCTAACCCACTGAGCTGTCTTTCTAGATAGCTGCAACAAACAACTTCTCGAATCCAAATTTCTCGCTGTCTTGTACCCAACATGTCCCTATTTATGAAAGTCCAGTGTCTGCAACTCCCCACCCCTCAATAGACATCTGTGGGATGTTCATCAGAATGGGAAGGCGGTAGGCTTCTCCCATACAATCTCTGATTAATTCCAAACATTGCGCCCTTGCCCCTTTCTGGCTACTTGTTATTTGCCTCTTCCATCCTCGTTTCTCGCCATTATTTACCTGCAGAAAGCAGACCCCCACCTCCCACCAGTCAATGTTCTCAATTCACACGAAGGGACACATTCAGCAGGGTGCGCCCCCGTGTCTAAAAGGGAGACCCTGGGCTGTCAATGTGTCTCGTTGTCCTCTCGACATCATCTGTCGAAGGCTCACGTCATCACTCTCGGCTTGAGATAGGACCACGCGTCCTGGAGTGTTGAGGCGCTACATGAATGCCCGCATTGAGCCCAAGATGGTGGAAAGGCCGCCTTCCGTCTGCGTTCAGCCTCCATTATCCGGGGGCCTGCGCTGGCCGCATGGGCCAGGGGCGCGGAGAGAGCTTGTCTGTCGCCGCTGGCTCCTCTTACAGCTTGTTTTGGTGTTGTTTACACCTGTTTACATAAATGTCAGCCTGCTCCGACTTGGCAAAGCAGGGGGTGTCTCGAATTTCCAGCCCTCTTCGGCTTTTCCATCCAATGTCCTTAGCACGACACATATTACACTTTTCTTCTGAATTAGTTTATAGTTAATCTAATGCAGTCTTTGTGCTACAATCTCATGGCTGAAGTGACACAAGTCTGCAATTCACCCGTGAGTGTCCCTCACGCACTCTGTGCCCCACACCACTGCAGCCTTTACCCTGCTGCACTGTCTGTAGTGTGACACACACAATCGGCCCTACAGTATCCCTATCAAAAACCTTGGCCTCTCAGTCGAGGAGCCAGAAGTTGAATGGGCAGAACAACTGATCTCCCCTCTTACCCAAGCTGAGCAGGTTCAATGCACACCACTGGTCAGTTTGAGTCGATCACACACACAAAATGTGGTGGGAGGAATGCATGCAAATGGTCCAAACCAGCGGTTCTTAACCTTTTGACCTGTGTGGACCCAATGAATTATTATTGGAATCCGGAGACCCACAATGAGTCATTTTTGGAAGACAGGGACCAACTGGCATAAGCAACTTATGTGAATTAAACATCAAAATAATATACAGAAATAAGTATACACAAAACAAATGCTCAAATATTGAAACATTTTGTTTAATTCACAATAACATATAGAAAAAGTTTTCCATTTTTTATTTTTTCTTATTCATTTTAATATTTCAAGAATTTTAATATTGCTTAATTTTGTAAAACAGTCGTTGATCCATGAGTAGGCCTTGTGGTACCCCAAGTGGATTCTGACCACAGATTAAGAACTCTGGTCTGAACCATCGCCAATCGCTTGAGGTAGCATTCCAAGCCATTGTTTTTTCCTACTGTTAGTGCAAGAGGTTTGCACCAGTGGGCACTGTGGGAAGAATGCCCAGGTGAGTGGTCTGAGAACCAGGCGTGGTTGAGCAGCGTGAAAAGCTTCCATAGATCAGTTGAGTAGGAAGCTTGTCCTGATGTGTGGTTTGAGAAGCAGACACTGGTGGGAGCAATGGTGAGTGTGAAAAGGCATTAGTGCAAGAGGTTTGCACCAGTGGGCACTGTGGGAAGAATGCCCAGGTGAGTGGTCTGCGAACCAGGCGTGGTTGAGCAGCGTGAAAAGTTTCCATAGATCAGTGGAGTGGGACGCTTGTCCCGATGTGTGGTTTGAGAAGCAGACACTGGTGGACAGTGTGGGAGGTTTGCACCAAAGGTGAGTGTGAATAGGCATTACTGGTGGGCAGTGAGAGGTTTACACTGGTGGGTTGTGCGAGAAGTGCCCTGGTGAACAGTGTGATACGTGTGCTTTGCTAGTAAGTGGCAGCTTGTTAGGCTTGCACAGATATGAGAAGTAGGCACAGTAAAATTATAGGATTACCAAAGATCACACAGTGACAGTTTGGTCGGGTGGGAGGCCGGGATCAGAATTCAGGTCTCCTGGTTTAACAGTCGCCCCGTCCCCATTGTCCCTTCTCATGGAGAGTGTCTCCGGGGTGTGTTTATCAAAAGGCTCAGAGTTTCTTAGAAACCCACCGGAAGAGGGGGCTCCAGGGACAGAGGGTGAAGACCCCCTTCACCTGTTATCCTACTTCCCCTAACCCCGCTTCCTGTGATCTCCGAGGGTCTCTCTGTGGCTCAGCTGCAGTTCCAAGCCTCTCAGAGGTATGTTTGGTAAAAGCAGGGGGCAGGAGGCGGTCCTTGGCCCCCCTCTGCTCCCACCCCACTTTCTCAAAACATTGGGGGCTGTTTGTGTTTTCCCACCCAGTTAACGGGGTATCTAATTATCAGCGGGTCCCCTGGGTCCTGGGCTGGGGGGGGGGGGCAGTGCCGCAGTGACAGATCCTTGTCACGGACGCTGGCGGGGGGGGGGGTGCGGCAGGTCTCAGGATGGGGCACAGATGCTCAAACTGCCTGTTCCTTCCTCTTAGAAGGTTTGTTTCCATGCTTGCCCTCGCCCCTTTTAGAACATTATACTGAGCTACACACACCAGGCACTACTAAGCGCTATAACACAAGTGTGACAAACATACACACGAAGTAGCTGATTATTGATAGCCGTAAGGTCGATAATCCAATTCAATCAACCAGGATTCAGACTCGTCTGGCCTGTGACCGAATCCTCGAGCCCAGGCCGTGAAGGTACCCTTCTTCCAACAGCGCTACGAGGCCATACTAATGTCAGAACCGGCGCTATACAAATATCTCTAACTCACTCTCACGGGTTCTATAAATATGTATGTATTTCCCACAGTGCAAACATCACTCCTAGCCACACAGCAGGGGCGCTAAAAGAAAGATATATTGAGCACACAAAAAAATGATGGCGTACTTCATTATTTCAAATGACATTTGTATTCACCATCAAAGTTTCCAGGTTTACCTCCTTCACCCCAGACTTCTTTCCACAATGCCAGGAAATGTTCTCTGCAAGGCAAGATAATTTTCACTCAAATCAAATATAGCCAGACTAGAGGTTTATCTTTTACAAACCTTGTTTTTGCAAAGTGGCAAATGTTTTCATGTTTTTTCGCTGCACGTTTACCCTTTGCAGAGATTTTCTGTGCAAAATGGCATTGCACAGAAAACATGACGTTAAGGCCGGAGGTATGTAGTGCATTCAGTAAATACCAGTGTTTGTGGGCTCTGGCGCCTGCGGTAACTACATTGGTAGTGAGTGAGTACCTCCTATGAGGAGTTTCCCTCAGAAAAATAAACAAGCTCAGGGTCGGAGGCCTTCGCGCAGTCATCCCGGCTTCCACCTTCACTGTGCAACCACAAAAGGAACAAGCTTTGAGAATTAATCACGCGGAACTTCCTGAGAGAGCCACATGATTGATTGGAAGGGAGGGGGAGGGACAGCAGAGAGAGTGGGGTGGAGGAGCTGGGAAAAGACACGAGAGGGAAAACAAAACAAGCCTCGATCTCTTGTCTTTATGGGGCCATGTTAAACACATGGCCCCATAAAGATAAGAAATCGCTTACGACAGAAGGAAAGCAGGAGAGCCAGTCCAAGTGGGCCGGCACAAAAAGCCAAAGGGAGGCAACATACATAGCTCATTTCCAATGGCTGGCCACCGTTTAGCATAAACGGTGACGCCAGCCAATGGAAATGAGGGGCGGGGCTTAATGCCCTCTTCTGAAAATCCTCTCCTACAAAATCTCTCGTGGAGGCGGAGCAGGGCTCTGCCCTGCAACGCACGCGAGACCTAAAAAACCAGCAATGCCGAGGATGCTAACCCTCCACTGGAGAAAACTAAGTTTTCTTGTAAAACCCTCACCCACCAGGGTTACTCCTTGGTGGCATGCTTCATCTTTGGGTTCAGCTATGGAGCAGGTATGCTACGACCTACGGAATACGTGGGAGCACTTAAATGACTATACAATCGACCGAATCGGTCATACTTGCACACATTTATTTTACCTTGCTGCGTTGTTTTAACTTGTATTTCATCCGCTATTTAACTGCTTTTTAACCGCTTTTTAAAACTTTTATCGCACTATTGCACTGTTGCACTGAACTGAATTGAATTGAAATTGACCATCTTAATTGTTATTTCTGCCACTCATCCTAAGAACTTTACCGCACTATTGCACTGTTTTTGAATAATTGACAAAGCGCCTGCTTACCGGCCTGGAAGCAGCATTTGCACCCGAACGCGCACTTTCTCTGGAGCGGGAACTTAGTGCTCCTAGACTACTTCACTTCCGGTGAGCGCCGGAAGTACTCTGAGGTGGGAATAGCCGGTCAGCGCTCTAGATGCTCACTACCGGGGGCTTCTTAAGCACGACCGCAGCGCGAGCCCAGTGACAGATACTCCCGAATCGGTCATACTTGCACACATTTATTTTACCTTGCTGCGTTGTTTTAACTTGTATTTCATCAGCTATTTAACTGCTTTTTAACCGCTTTTTAATTTTATCGCACTATTGCACTGAACTGAATTGAATTGAAATTGACCGTCTTAATTGTTATTGCTGCCACTCATCCTAAGAACTTTACTGCACTATTGCACTGTTTTTGAATAATTGACAAAGCGCCTGCTTACCGGCCTGGAAGCAGCATTTGCACCCGAACGCGCACTTTCTCTGGAGCGGGAACTTAGTGCTCCTAGACTACTTCACTTCCGGTGAGCGCCGGTAGTACTCTGGGGTGGGAATAGCCGGTCAGCGCTCTAGATGCTCACTACCGGGGGCTTCTTGAGCACGGCCAAAGGCGCGCCAAAGGCAAGTCCGTCTGCGCCCGGCCGCACACCGGCCGCGCACAGCGCCAGCCATGCTGCCGGTTTCAATCCACAACTTAGAGGGATTGCACGCCAGATGTATACAAGGGTACAACTCCTACTGATAAGGGAAGGTAGGGGTGATGCCCCCCTCCACACCTCTTCCCCGCAGGCGAGAGCACCACTAGAGAAAAGTAAGCTGGATAGTCTCAACTGTGGTCTGATCAACGCTAAATCCCTTGTAAAGCACCAACAGGAGATATATAACAGGAGATATATATTTTGATTGAAACCCTCAACCTAGATGCACTATTTCTTACAGAAACCTGGACTCGCCCTGATTCTGAGGTCGAATTAGGAATGGCATGTCCACCAGGCTATAAGGTGCTTCACAAACCACGGTTAAGTGGGAGAGGAGGGGGAGTTGGTCTGATCTTTAAAGACAGATAGAATTTTGTGCAACTCTCCATCGACGAAACCGAGGGCATGGAGCTCATGGGGTTCTCCCTGATGGGTCCCAGTGGACACCTGCTCTCAGGCATGGTATGCTATCGTCCCCCCGGTGCAGTGAACCCTCAATTTCAGAATTTTATTAATACTCTCTATTATATGGCTCTCACTCATTCCCGTATGGTTATTGTAGGAGACTTTAATCTCTGGGCCAATTGGAATACAGGGTCGGCCCATAATGACCTCCTTCAATCATGCGAGAATTTGAACTTGCAACAATTGGTTAGGGACCCTACTCATCAGAGTGGTCACATCTTAGATCTAATTTTCGCCGAGGAAAACACGGCCAAAGTGGAGGCAATCCCGCCTCTTTGCTGGACTGACCATTTCCTTGTTACTTTTGCGGTGGCCGTCCCCAATAAAAGCTCAGACTCCGCACCCACACCTAATTACCGCCGAGGCAGGGAATGGAACAAACTGCCTGACATAGCTAAACAAGTGCCTGTGCTCACTGATATTAATGTGTTTGACGCAAACAAACCTGTGGAAACAAACTATTCGGAATTCTGCAAACAGATCACTAAGGCCCTCAATCTGATTATTCCGGTAAAAAATCTGAAGAATAAACGCAAGTTTTCTGCCCCATGGTTTAACGAGAACCTAAAAAACCTTAGAAAGGGCTGTAAACTGGCGGAAAGAAAATGGAGGAAACGTTATGATGAAATTGATAAAGCAGCTCTGAAGGTCACACTGAGTAACTATAAAAGTGAAATTACCAAAGCAAAAGCTGAGTTTTTTGCCAACTCAACTCTAGAGGCGCCCAACAAAACCCGCAGGGTCTTTAAGATAGTCAATGAATTGTCCAATACTGACTGCTTAAAAAACAAGACTATCGCAACTCAAGAACTATGCGACAGCCTTGTTACTTTTTTTGAGGAGAAAATCTCAAAAATTATTGGTCTCTCAGGGAATCAGGAACATTTATGCGACTCTGTTTCTGAGGTGTGGACACAGCCACTAGCCTATCAAATAGAGGAAGGGGCTTGCGAGAATAAACAAGTAACTCTAGATCAGTTCAAAACACCCACGGAAGAAGAGTTTCGCAAGCTTGCTATGAGCACCAATTCCGGGTCCCCTATGGACCCCCTCCCCCACAAGGTCTGGAAGGAGTATGGTATTGAGCTACTACCACAGCTCCATCAGATCTGCAGCCAATCCCTGAGTAGTGGGATAGTCCCTCCCTGCTGGAAACAGGCTATGGTGACACCCCTGCTGAAAAAAGCCACCCTTGACCCTCAGTGTCCAAATAACTACCGACCTATTTCACTTCTTCCCTACCCTGTAAAAACTTTAGAATGTCTGGTCAGCAAAACCCTTTCACAATTCTTGGAAACCAACCTGGGACTTGAAGACGTGCAATTTGGTTTTCGACCAGGTCACGGGACGGAGACAGCACTAGTAGTGGTCTTGGACGAACTTAGAATGCGGGCAGACAGGGCAGTCGACCATTCTGATTCTACTGGACATGTCTGCCGCATTTGACACGGTCAACCACAAAATATTACTGAGGCGGCTTGCTGAATTAGGGCTGGAGGGCCTGGCTCTGAAATGGCTTCAGTCCTACCTGGAGAACAGGCAACAAGCTGTGGCCCTCCCCCCCTTTCTATCTAATTTTAGAACTGTTCAGCATGGTGTCCCCCAAAGTTCGTCAATCAGTCCGATCCTTTTTAATATTTATTAGAGACCACTGATCCCCATCATTAAATCTTATAATATCAAGCTGGTGAATTATGCAGACGATACGCTGCTCATCCTGTCTCTTGAAGGAAAAAGAGTCTACGTCACTCTGTAACTTTCATGAATGCATGCAGAAGACTGCTAGATGGCTCACGGACAACTCCCTGCAGTTCAACGGGGGGAAAACGGAAATCCTATACTGCACGGTTAAGAAAATCCCCCGCCCGCTTCCAACCAACTTCTGGGCTATTCAGGCAGATACACCTCCTACACCAGCGGTAGCAGTGCGTAATCTGGGGTAGTCTTTGACAACAAGTTGAGTCTGGAAAAACATGTGAACAAAACAGTTGGAACTTGCTTCTCCCTCATTAAAGCATTGCGGAAAATTCTCCCTATGTTACCCCTGTCAGCCAGGGCTCTAGTGGTAAGAAGTGTTATTTTGAGCCAGTTGGACTACTGCAATGCCCTGCTACTCGGTGCGCCTAATTTCCTCATTATGAAACTGCAAAGAATACAGACAATAGCCGCAAAGTTAGCTTTAAAGAGGCCACGTAGCGCCTCTGCGGCTCTTAATGATCTCCACTGGCTCCCTCTAGCTCAGAGAATTCAGTTCAAATCATTATGCATTGTTTTCAAGGCCCTTCATGGACTTGGACCATTGCCACTGCAGAAAAAATGTGTCTGGCATTCTCCTGTAAGAAATCTTCGATCTTCCACAGCTCATCTGGTTTGTACTGCCAGAATAAGAACCTCCAGGTTTGGAGGGAGAGCGTTTAGCTGTGCGGCCGCCCATCTGTGGAACAATCTCCCGCCCAATATCAGGCAAATAGAAGAGTTCTTCCAGTTTAGGAAGAAGCTTAAAACCTATCTCTTCCCTAGGATGTAGTGCAGGATATTCAACCGGTGGGTAAATATGTGCATTCAGGGGAACCCCTGTTATTCTCAGCGCCAGGATACCCGTGGGGTGATAGTGCGCTTTAGAAATCCTTGTTACATTACATTACATTACAATGATAATGGAGAAGGTATAAAATATAGGAGTGGGGGGGTTGTGTGCTGGAGTGAATCTTAAAAATACCTGCCTAGTAGGTTTATCCTAATTATTCTGACCTCTAGCCAGTATGAACAAAAAAAAAGGGGTGTGTGGGTAGGAAAGTAGGGTGTCATGTACCCGATTTCCTAAAGGGTCAACATGTTTCAAGCTGTACCACTATTGACTTTTCATCAGGACCTAGGGAAACAATTATTTATAGTGATAATAACTCCCTGGTACCACTCCTGCCATATAACACTGGACATACACTTATTGCATGCTACTGAAAGGTGTATATACTTATACCACCTATCTGGCAAACATTGTCTTTGTTTAAATATATTGTTTGGCTATTGCCTCATGATTCCTCCGGGGGAGAGTGATGCCTATAGTCACACTCACATCAAAGCTGCAACTCTGCCATTCTACCTACTGGGATTCATGGCGGTGGCAGGCCAGGCTGTTGGGTTGTCGGAGGCCCCCGCCTCTCCCCCTAGAGGTCTGCAGCCCTATCTAGAGATCTCTGCATGCCTGGTAGGGATCTCTGGGTCAAAGTGCATCTGCAAATACAGTGGATGCATTTTCACCACAGTTGTCATGTTGATTCGGAATACTCAGCTTTTTTCTGTCTCAGATGTAGTTTGTTGGTAAGACTGAAAACAATTGTTGTGTGCTGACACCAAGGGAGTTTTCTCTCCTGGGCATCATTGACATTTGTATACTTTCCTGCCTGGGCCTGCAATGCCTTGCATGGAGTTTTCAGGCAGGAAAACTCAGTGGTGCACGCCCTATTCTAAACAGCGTGGGTCATCTGCCACTATGATCCAGTTGCTCTGCGGCAGGAGAGCCAAAGGGTGACATTTTTTCATAAATGGAGTAAGCAAAGACTCTGCAATTCACCTATTCTTTGGCCTGCACCGACTGAGGAGCCCCTGGAACCCCCTTTTGCTACCATGTGAGGGAAAACCGCAGCAGAGAAATAGAGGTCGAGAGGACTGGCACACCGGCCTACGTGGATGGGAGTTGTGGTGCAGTGCTTAACTGCTGCCTCGCCTGTTGAGGAATTCTCAGTGCAGGCGGCTCGGAGCTAATCATACCCCAGCCCATGTGCTGTTTGGGGAGCTACCTCTGTGGGGCCAGGGACCCAAGCCGGCTGGCCCGGTGGACTGGTGGGACCGGTGGGACTGATTGCTGCGGCCCTGTGCCGCAGGCTGAGCGGACTGTGGTAGCGGCTCAGAGGTGAGGTGCTGAGCCATACTCTTGGGCCATATTCTTGAGATCTGTGTGGGTGAGCCCCTCACTACCACCTGCCTGCTGGGGTGCAGCTGGGGGAGCACCTTGCTGTGAAGCCCTGCCGCAGAGCGGACCGCTTGGCTGCTGGGCCTCAGACTGCTCCTACATTAATTACCCCCGGTATGGGTGAAGTCTGCCGTTGCCCTCTTGCTGTGCTGGGGAGAGCGGGACCTGGGGAGAGGCGCATCTCCTTGTTTTCATGGGCGTCCTCCTCCACCTCATCGCTCCTGCTGCCTGCATGATCCTGCCTTTGGCACTCTGAGGGACCTGGCATCCCATGTGGATCTTACACTAGGGACAACATTGTGAACCCCAGCATCGTGAGTCAATATGTTTGGTGACCGGATCTGCTTGTGCCCCCTGGCATGGCAGTTGGAGGCCGAGGTGAGGCGGCACTTGAGGCACTGCACCTGCTCCTGGGTCTGACAGAGCTGTTGCCCCACAGATTGCTCACATAGAGCACTGAAGATGGGCAAACAAGACAATAAATAGTCCAAATTGACCTTTAATGGCAGGAGGCATGCATGCACGGTCGAACAGTGTGTGCTAGATTCTATCCCGCCTGCCATGCCTGATCAGGAGATAAAAGACATGCTCATAGAGATGAAAACCATGTTGCATACTACTGACTCCAAGATCGAACGTCTGACAAACAGAATCAACTGCGTTAAGTAGTGGGTTGAAAAACATGAGGGCCACATTGACCAGTTAGAAAGCTGCACTTCGGACATTGAAGACACCCAGGTTTCGACTGTTGAACACCTCCTCTGAATGGAAAAAGTCTTGGAAGTCATAAGAAGCAAAAATGAAGATCTGGAAGCCGCTTCCAGGTGAAATAATCTTTGTATTCTTGATTGGCCTTCCTGAGTCGACTGCTATAGATAAGGTGGAGACACACTTCGAAACATGATTCACTACCTCTTTGACAATGCTCTATCCCCCATCTTCATAGTGAAGAGCTCATACCACACACTGAGCCCACGAATACTGCCCAACACCACAGCTAGACCAACAGTGTCCAGGCTACTCAACTATTGGGACAGAGATATGATACTATGACTTGCCCAAGAATGTCAGTCACTTCAATATCAAGGCAACACCATCTCCTTATATACTGACTTCACTATCACAGTCCAGGTGGCATGCCAGGAATTCCTCCCTGTGAAACGTACCTTTCAGAAGGCTGAAATCTCTTACTCGCTGCTGTATGCAGCCAAATTTCATGTTAACCTTGACAGAAAGCAACATTACTTTACGGACCACAAAGCAGCCACGAAATTCGCCTGGAAATTCGTCCTCACTAAAGCAATTGAAAGCTCCTGTCGTGCAACTGGATCCAAGGGCCGCCTCCACAACAATAACTGTGTTACGACCAGTGGCCAGGCAGGCCTATCTCATCGCCACCATGATATGTGACTATGTGAGTTCTCCCACCTGGAGGGTGGGAGAACCCTGTGCCAGAAGACACGCTGCATTAAACCGAGATTACTGTCAGATGGACCTGTTTGGTAACAGTTACCTTGACTTCAAATCCCAATTATTGTACCCTTGCTCTGCATTTATGTTGTCTCTCACTCCTCGGCCATCACCTGTGTGCCAGGCTTCCTGGTACGCTGCTTGTAGTCGCTTTCGAAGATCGCGGCAATGGAGGAAGCCCTCACTCAGCGCGGCTCCCATGTGCTTGTGTTGCCAGAGCAACCAGAGTGATGCCTGTGGCCGGCACATCAGTGGAATGAACGCTGCACATCAACAGAGGACTACAGTCTGTATTCTCTCAAGAGGATGCTGAGACAAGTATCATGTGGTTACCAGACTGCCGAGGCCGGTCCTGTGAGGCCGACATTGCAGCTCACGGTCGCCTGAGGAGCCGTCCTGGTGACACAGGACCATCACTGCAGCATGCCAGAAAGTAGGTACAGCGACCCCCTGTAGCCGCACTGTGCTTTCGTGGGCAGCGGGAATTTAGAAACCCACGATGGAGAGGGACCGAGTGAGGTCTATGGCGTGCAGATTGGGTCTAACTGTCGATCCCCAATGGGGATCATTGCATTCCCAAGAAACCTACCATAATTACTTGAGTAGCGACGCACAGGCGCTCCCATGTGCATTGATTGCATACATGTTTTGAATGCCTATATCTGGACAAATACTTATTGGATTTTTGTCTTTTTGGTCATATTTAAATCAGATAAAGATTCTCTATTTTATCTAAACTGATGTGGAGTCTTTTTGTGGTGTTTTCACTGTGTTACTGTAATTAATGTGTTGCACAAATACTTTACACATTGCCTCTTAAGTTAACCCTGACTGCTTTGTGCCAAGCTACCAGAAGGTGACCACATGTTAATTTAGGGTGTGTATCTGACTTACCCTGACTAGAGTGGTTGTCCCTACTTGGACAGGGTGCGTACCTCTGCCAACTAGAGACCCCATTTCTAACATCCATCCTATGTGACACTGCACATATATACACGCCTGTCGTAACATGTCGTCCATTTGGTGCTTAACCTGGAACATATGCAGTAATGACCACCACAAGACACACCTGATTCATGCCTACCTCAATGGACACTGCATAGTCATTTGCTTCCTGAGGGAACTGCACCTCACTGAGGCAACCCAGTCGTGGCTGTGAGCTGGTGGGTTTCTGAATTTCTTGCCTCCCTATACTCAAACTATGCTAGCGACACTGCTATCCTTATATGAAAGGGGCTACAGTGGTTCATGCACCGATCAGACTGTGATAAGGAGGGCAGATTTGCAATAGTACAGGGAAAGCTTCACAGCTCCCTATCTTACTAACCTCGATATAACGCCCTAATACTAACAGCCCCGATTTCTTTGTAGAGGTCTGGTGCCTGATCTCTAACACGAGCCCTGGGACGATACTCTGGGGGGATGATTTCAATGTCATACTAGATCAGGCTGAGGATCGGTCCAGTGATACCAGACACCCAAAACCTGGAGCTGCAGCTCAGTTGCACACACTAATGCCCAATAATGATCTCCATGATGTCTGGCGTTTGACTCACACTCACAGCACAGAGGACATTTGTATTACCACCTCACACAACATCTGGTCACGGATTGCTTACGGGCTTGTTACACGAGATGCACTTACCTAGACTGCCAGTGTCACCAATCTCCCGAGGACTCTATCTAAGTATGCACCGGTCCTGCTAGAACTCTCCCCCTCTACTCCAGGAAAAGTGCCTTTGTGAGGAAGCTTGCCCCTCTTGTACTTCGAGACCCTGTCTTTCATCACCGTATTTGCACAGAGATACTTGGATACTTCACTCATAATGAGTGCACAGTGGAATCCCCATCAACACTTTGGGAAGCTTTCAAAGTCGTTATCTAGGGGGGCTTGCACTGCTAAACAGTCAGGTATACGCCTAGGACTGCGAAAACAACTGAACTGGCTGGAGGCCAGCATCTATTAGGTTGAACTCACTACTTTGTGACTGGGGACTCCAAGACGGTAGCTGCCCTTAGAGAGAAGCGGTCAGAGTACAATGAGGCAGCGGTTAGAGAAACCCTCTGCCTGGGCTGGGAGGAGGTGGCCAGATGCTACGGGCAAGATACTGGTTGGCCTACTCAGGAAGCCCTGGGCTAGTGACTATATCACCAAGCTTAAAGTCAACCAGCAGTCCACTCACGAGACCGGATGACATCCTTCGCATCATGACTGACTTTTACACAGACATGTACCACACAACATTCACCCCAGACACGGATTCCCTGTATGCACTCCTTGACTCGATTCAACTTCTTTGGTTGGATGATGCCCAGTGTCTATACGTAGATGAGCCCTTCACAGTGGATGATATTATCCAGATTATCCCCAGGGGCAAGGCACCCTGACTAGATGGGCTCACCATGGCCTTCTACAAGGAGTACACCTCGCTCCTCATCTATTAGCGATAAATGAGTCCCTGTCACTTGACATATTACTGCCTTCCCTACGCGAAGCGGTTATTGTCACCATTTTGAAAATCGGCAAGCGTGCTCACAGCTTTGACTCCATCCGCCCACTATCAACAATCAATGTCGATAACAAAATACTGGCTAAATTAATCGCCTCTCGATTAACCCCTCTCTTGCCTCAAATTGTACGCCCGACCAGTCTGGTTTCATTCTGGGCCATTTCACTGCGCACAATATCGGTACTTTGTTTGTGCTCATGCACTCCATAGACCCCCAGTTGAGCACAACTGCTGTATTACTTGACCAAGGCATTTGACTCTTAGAATGACCATATTTCTTCCAGCTGCTTGCCTGTATAAGGATTTACCCACGATTCACAGATCTAATTAGATTCCTTTCCTCCTCCTCCTCTACTGCTAGGCTGTGAGTTAAAAGCGCCATCTCTGCCTCCTTCCCCATATCTGGGGGCACCACACAGGGATGCCCCTGTCTCGACTCCTCTTCATGATTGCGATGGAGCCCTTGACGGCTAAATTGAGGCAACATCATTCCCACAGAGGGCTAGCCACTACTGTCCATTGAATACTCATCTCCATGATGTTGCGTGGTAAAGGCATATGCGTGTTAAAAGATTTCAATGTAAAGGCATTGCGTGGTAAAAGCAGTGCGTTGTAATGGATGCGTGGTAAAGGCATGCACTGTAAATGCATGCGTGGTTCCATCATACAACCCTTTCTGGCCACTGTATTGACCATTTCCACAGCTATATATGAACGTGACCACTGTAAATGCATGACAGTTGCTAGATGGGTCCCCCTGATGTCTTACAAAATCGCAATTAATACTTTTTCTTCCTTAGGGTTGCAAATCTCTCTCTCTCTCTCTCTCTGACTCTCTCTCGCCCTCTCTCTGGGATCAGCATTCTTCTTGCTCTGCAACTATCTTGCAGCTACATTTCTCAATGACCTCACAACGTTGTAGCACATTATTACCAGTTTATATCTGGCAACAGTGAATATATAATCCACTATTCTGCCCTACTCCCAGTGGGGCCTCCTCAAACAGCACAATATACTATTCGGTTGGACTTAATATTAGTGCCAGCTTCCTTTATTAATTTCTAAGCCAACCCTCTTCTCTTTGGTTTCACTCCTTCCTGGGTCATCAACCTTACTAAAGATGTTTATATTCCCCTGGAGAACCTCAACACAGTACCCTCCAGTCACAATGCAATGGCCCAACGAAGGGCCTGGCTTTAGCAGATATTTGTGGTTTCTTCGGTTCCTGACAGAGTTTACCTTCCAAATGCCATGTGTGAGATCAAGTGCCCCATATGTATTACCTAAAGGTACTGCAAGCCATTAACAAGTGGCAAGACCTTATTAAGGAATTGGGCTGTAGGCAGAGTGCCTTTATAAAGACGAGAATTGTTTGGTGACTTACAATCAGTGGCGGCTCCTCCGCTCTGTAAGTGCACATGAATGTTTAGCCGGCCATCTTGGGCCAGCCAAAGATTCATGTGCACTTTGCATGTTCACCACCCAGGCTGCATTACAGCCTGGGTGGAGAACATGCCCAGGCTCCCAGTCCCAGTCTGAGCACCGAACCACAGTGCTCAGACCAATCACAATGCTGCATTGCAGTGTTGTGATTGGCTTTGGGGAGCCTGGGTGCTTCCTGTCCTGGCCGGAGCAGGGGACGACGAGGAGAGATGCGGCGAAGAGGTAAGTTTAATTTTCTTTTTCTTTACCCGCTTCCCCTGCCGCTCTGCCACCCCTGATCCATGCCAGCCGCCACTGCTTACAATATTATTACAACTTACACATGGGGGCATTTTATGCTATACAATAAATGGTCACACCATTACTCTTCCCATACCATAATATCCCTGTTCTCTTGCTCCATCTCATTTAATAGGTACCATGGGTGCAGCTATTTAGAAGGAGTGTCAAACCTCAGCTCTGAAAATAAATATGCCATTAGGCAGCTGGTTGGTTGCAAAATGAATTCTACATAGTTTAGTTTAACTAGGGCATCCGGTTTTATATTAGTATCATCAAACTTGTCCCTCCATGTATATTTTTCTCATCTTAGTGACATTTATACATATTTATGTTCCAGTTGGTGAAAGATGTCTATCATCAAACATGTCCCTCCATGTATATTTTTCTCATCTTAGTGACATTTATGCATATTTATGTTCCAGTTGGTGAAAGATGTCTTGTCAGCAGTTTATAACAAAGTAGGGAAAACAGTTTAGGAGAAAGAGCTGAAAAGCATGTTCTCTCTTTGCTTAGGCATAAGCTGTAATTCCAGTCAGTAAGTCTGTTTTTATATAGCGCAGCTACTCACCCTTACGGGTCTCAAGGCGCTGGAAATTAAGTGAGCTATTGCCCAGAGTCACATGGTGCTGAGCTGAGCTGCCGCCGGAGCCGGGGATCGAACCGTGAACCCTGTGCTCCGAAGTCAGCTGCCCTGGCCGCTGCACCACACCTCTCCACTCAGTCAGTGACCTGCCTGTCACATTTTATACTGGCAGCAGGCATTGTGAGACAACCCAACCATTGATATTACAACTAGACTGTAATATCGGCATTACAGGCATGATTTTAAGCAGGTATTGCAGGATTCCATGTATTATCAATGGCATACAACAGTTTGTTCTGATACTTACAGAAGTGGTTCATCCGTCATACAACGCGTTCCAAATCCAGGCTTGTTCAAGAAGGCATCAGCAAGGTCAGCCATCTGTTCATTGCCTGGCCTTTCATTGCTGAAAAATAGGAATTAATTTTAAGAGAAATTTGTAAGAAGAGTGTATGATGCTCACAAGACCTAAATGCCGCATGGATTCGGAGACCTTCCAAATAATGGAAGATGTTCTCCATACAACGGACAATGTTGCTGTATGGCTGACACTACTAAAGCTGTTAGCAGCTTTGTACACCACTGACCATGACATACTACTCTCCATATTATCTACTAAAATGTGAATTAAAGGCAGAGTGCTGTGATGCTTCGCATCTTTCCTCTAAGACCAATCACAATGTGTTAAACGAGGTTCCTTCATCTCTATTAGCCTGCTGTTAAAATGCGGTGTACTTCAGGGCTTCATCATTTCACCCTTACTCTTCAATCCCTATATGGAACCACTTGACCAGATGTCCAAAAAAAAGAGATCTGCATACACCAATACACAGACAGTACACAATTATATCTTAAAGTATTGATCCCATCTGCCATTACATACTCAAAGGCTTTCCTTGTAAACATGGCAAACTGGATGAGTTCCTTCTCTCAGCAAACACTAAAATACTCCATTTCATGAAAACACCCATAGGCTTTCCAAAATGGCTCCTTTAACTCTCATACCTTGGATTCACATCTAAACTGGTCCCATCTGCCAAGTTCTTTGGTTTGACTATAGACCACATTCTCACTATGGCACCTAACACTGAGAAACATGCAAAAACTAAATTATTGCTAATATTTCTACTGAATAAACTAAAACAATAAATCCCTGAGTCTTATTTCAGGCTCTGATCCTTTCTCTTGCCTCTATGGGGGCAAAAATCTACTCTTAGGTCTCCCAAAATCCATTCCAGCAACTCTCAAAGCCATTCATGTGGTGGGGACTTTCCTTGACAAAAGTGGCAAACGATCAGAGTACATAAACCAATTTCCGAGAGATCTACATTGACTTCCCTCTAATGGGAGAAATAAAATGGCCCGGACCACACACAAATTGCTACATCTAGGCTTCCCCAGATATGTAAAATGCAGGATATGCAACTCTGACAGGAGATCCCAAAACAAAAAAGACACAGAGAATGTAACAGGCATTCTCATGTCAGGCTCCGAGAATCTGTAACAAACTCACAGAAACTTAAGAACTATACACACCCTGCTTCCATTTTCCATTTCGAAAGGCCACAAAAAGTACAATAGGTTCAAATGAGGTAGTAGTGGTCCCTAATGGGAAAATTACCGCACCTCAAATATTAATACGTTGTTTTCAATCAAGTCATGTGTGAATATATTCTTAAAGCGAATTCTAGTCAGGTTGAGGTGCTACGACGGTTCAGTCACCCTACTACCAAAAGGTGCCAATTGCACATTAGAAACCTAATGTACACCAACATATATATAGTAGAACCTTGTTCAGCACTCTCATAGGTAAGTACAATTAACCATCAAGTCATGGATAAGTTAACAACACAAATACAGTTAATCAAGAATCACTTTTAGCAAAACAATTCGGAGGTCAATGATCTCTCTTCTCGAAACGGAGACAAACACAAGAGTCCATCAATTCATATTCAACTGTTGGTTTATTCATTAGTACCTCCAGCATAGATCAGCCAACACGTGTTTCGTCTATTATAGACTTTTTCAAGGCTGGAATATAAATATAATACATGTTGTCTTTGTTCATACAAAATGATGGTGAGATTAAAACATTGGTTTGGCATAATAACTAGCCATTCATTTCAAAGATTAAATGGCAATAAGACAATTATCTAGTGATGAGAAAAAAGTAGTAATGAGAAAAAAGTACTATGGATACTTTCATAGAAAGAGAAAATTGAAAAGATCTGGTGTTTTTTGACCCGAAGTTTCACCAAAAGAGAAGAAGAAAAAGGATAATAGGAAACAGAAGAGAGAAGCGATTGTCTTCGATAACCACCAATAGTGAAACCATGCTTCACCCAAATTCGTGTCGAAAAAAGTTTCACACGTGAGTCCGCCCACTTGTTTGTGAAATGATAATGTGCTTATGAACCCACCAGTTCAAAGTTAAGATGTCTAGACGTCCCTGACATTAGGTTTTCACCGCCCCGATGTCATAAAATCACACCTACGAACAAGTAAATGTAAAAAATTATCTGTAACAATGAGAGAACAATACGTTAAGCCACTGGCCTGTTGTGAGTTAAAGCCATAATGAATATGAGATCTGTGCCAACTTAATTAGAAGTCGGGCCAGAAAATCATATGAGAGTGCAATTTTAGAGTCCATGTATCAATCATGATACTGAACATTGGCCCATAATGTTTCACGAGATATAATCGAAACGTGCCAGGTTCACGTACTTGTAAAACAGTTGGTAAATCAATCCTACATCCCTGTATGGCGTCCAAGTTCCAATGACCAATCTGTGGTGTCTGAGATAAATCAATGCTGCCTCTAACAAATTAATAAATAATAATCAAGAAAATGCATAATTTGCATCATGTCATGACCCAAAGTTTCCCAAAGTGGAAATTGTACCACACAATCATGTCAATAATTAATGGCCCCTAAGATTTTTAAATATATATTTGCCCGAGCCATGGAATCTAGGTTGATATATCGTAAAAACAAAAACGGAGTTTCATAGTTACCGTTCGGAAAAAATATATACAATCCTATGGCAGTTATAGCTTGTGGTGTAAAAATACGATCCAGAGAAATGTGATCTTGTGGAGAGGAAGTCCCTGATAAGCTTCCTCGCTGTAAATGAAAGTACCAAACAGAAACTATAAGTGAATTGTCCATAATGTAAATGTCTTCGAAGACTAGTATACTATAGCTTCAAAGCCCGAGAATCTCACTTACCCGAGACAAATTTTCAACGTTACCAGAACGCGAGTCCGTGCTCCCTGCACCGAGTCTACGCGTCCATTTCCCTCAGTATTTTGAAAGCCAGCTACAGTCATGTGACTCGCCCGCTTGAGATTCACACGCCGGTGTCCCTAGTTCTGAAATACGGAGCTAAAGACGACGCCATTTTGGAAGGGTCATGAGATGCGCGTTTGGCCATAGGCACGAGTCCTGATTGAAATCTAATATTGTGATATATTTCTTTCTCACGCTGTAATTTGTGCGATAATGCATATCTACTTTAGTACAATTATGTGGCGATACTGTAAGTCCTAAGCGGTCTTCAACTACTATAGCTATAATTGTGCTTTCTTAGTGGTCAAAAAAGACTTAGATAATTGTGTAAGTCTTAGTAGTACCAGATTTGTAAGATGTTTCGTACAGCCTAAGTAATAATCTGATCACGTTGTACACATGACCACTATGGTAACCAGTGAATTCCTGTGTACCGGAATCATCGGCAGCGTCATTTTGAAGTGATCTCATATATGCTATTAATTACAGAGATGTTGTCAGTGTGTCAGTTATCCTTAATCATAGTGCACACCAAAATGATGTAGTCCTAAGGTTCACCACAGCGAAGTATAAGAATAGCAATGAATGTGTAGTATCATAAACAAATCAAACACATCCAAAGTGATTTGTCTACTCTTCTCCCCGCACCGCTCGCAACCAAGCGGACATAACCCAAGAATTGAAATGCCCACCAGATCCAGAGAGCTAGATAAAGAATACAGAGAAGGAGATGAGCAATATATATAGTAAACATTGGTGAATTGATCCTTATTCCATAGTACAGAATATTACTCCATCATTCTTCGTATTTTTAAATCGCCGCAAACTGTAATTACTGTCACAATTATTTTCTCTCTGCACTCACCACTTTTAAACTGCACATTTTCCCCGGTCCACCGCCGATTCTTCGGTTTGTGTGGAGGGAATCATACGTGCACACAGGAAGTGGAAGCTACTTCCGGCAGACCCTGCAAGTCAGCTGACCAGCAGCTGACTCTCCCCCCTTCATAATTAGGATGCCACTCGCGTCGCGCAGCGGTCGCGCGCAGTGGGCGCCCCGACGGCGCGCCAAAGGCAAGCCCGTCTGCGCCCGTCCGAGCCCGACCGGGACCAGGGGCCACGACCCCTTGCCCAAATCCTATAGACAGACTGATGTACTCATCCTGTCAAATATTGGCTCACCGCCCCCCAGCTCGTCGAGGTTGTACCCTAATCCCTACTGGCCGATGGGTAAGGAAATGTCTCTGTTGTGGTTTTTCTGTTGATACCACACAGGGACTAGTAACTGTCCCCTAGAGAAAAACTAACAAAACCTGTCCAGTGGCTACAACTGCCAAAAATTTCACTTTTTTAAACACCAACTGCCGCTCACTCCCAAAGCACAAAGCTGACATTTTCGATCTCTTGACTGACGAGCAACCTGATGCATTGTTTTTAACAGAGACTTGGCTGCATGAGAGTGCGGGTCCGAATGTTGCAGCAGCTCTGCCATCGAACTATGCCATAGTTAGGAAAGACCGTAGCCCCAAAACTGGTGGGGGCATAGCCATCATTTTTAAAAAAGATTTTCAGTGCAAATTCGAATCCCTAGCCCTCACGAATTGCGAAGCAGCACTTTTAAATTGGCCCTAACCCCGAACTTCACCTTCTCGGGTATATTAGTCTATCGTCCGCCTGGACCCACAGCTTCCTGGGCTGCTTCCTTCCCTAACCTCATAACCTCTCTGCTCATGAACTCAGCCAACTTCTCAATCCTAGGTGATCTAAACATACACCTGGAAGATATTACTAACCCTACCTTCATGAACCTTGTATCTGATTTAGCTGCCATGAACATCAATCTTCTCAACTCCAGCCCCACACACAAAGCAGGTCACTTACTAGACCCCATTTTTTCCAATCTATCCTGCATCTGCTGCTCTCGTGCACTCCCATTATGCTGGTCCTACCATTTTTTAACCAAATTCAGCCTAAACCCACCAATCGATCCTGAGATTTCCTTTCCCTCCACTCGGGTAACTAAAAGAGACTGGAAAGACCTCAACCTGACTTCCTTAAACCACCTCCTTGGTTCCAATCCACCCATCACTGACCTAAGGGTGAATGCACTTTCTGAGACTGTACACAAGTGACTTTTGAATGCTATTGACACCTGTCTTCCCCTTTCAAACAAAAAGATCGGCAATCATTGCCCGCCTGCGCCATGGTATACCGACACACTCAAAAAAGAGAAAGCAAAATGCAAAGTACTAGAACGGAAATGGAGAAGAGACTATGCTCCTGAATCTAAAAATACATATAAAAAGGCCAAAAATTGTACCATAGTCTTTGTAACTCAACCCGCGCCACGTTCGTCTCCACAGCCATATCGCACGCTCTGCACTGTCCGAAAACACTTTTTGGCACCGTCAAGCAGCTGGCCGGCTCGGAGACCTTAGCGAGACCCCCCCCCCACTCAATAAAAGTAAATGTGAGGATCTCGCTCTTTTCTTTGTTCAGAAAGTTGAAAAAATTCACTTAGACATTATGGTCAATTATTGCCGCACCCCCTCCCGGTCACAACCCAAACCCTCCCCCCAGATCACACCTTCTCCGCACTTGGCCAACAATACACCCCCTGACCTAGCCATAGCGCATGTCACTCCACCTAACTTTTTGGACTCCTGGCCCCTTCTCAATGTAGATTCGTTCAAAGCACTCTTAGACAGTGTGAAATCCGGCTCACCTAATGACCCCTTGCCTATCTCGGTGCTCAAACAGCTGGAGACACCTCATCTGTGTGTCATCATGGACCTTCTAAATGCCTCCCTACGGGAATCCTCTGTCCCGTCAGCCTGGAAGCACGCTATGGTGACCCCTCTTCTAAAAAAGCCCAACGCCGACCTCGACACACCTTCCAACTACAGGCCTATCTCCTTACTTCCGGCCTTCTCGAAAATACTAGAGAAACACATCCACTCCCAACTCTCCAAATTCATAGAAACCAATATAATTCTCCATCCATCTCAATCTGGTTTCCGTTCGGGTTTCTCCACAGAAACTACACTATTAGGGGTCACGGAACGGCTACGGCATCATTTGGACGCCGGTGATACTGTCGCGCTTATACTATTAGACCTAAGCGCGGCGTTTGACACAGTATCTCATTCAATACTTATAAACACACTGGAGTCTTCTGGCATCTGTGGTACAGCTTTAAAATGGCTAATTTCCTTCCTGGCTAATCGTACCTTCCAAATCTTTTCCGCAAATGCCATCTCTGACAAATACTGCCTACCTCATGGGGTGCCCCAAGGATCCATCCTCAGCCCCTTGCTTTTTAACCTATATGTCAGACCCTTAGCAGACATTGCAGAAGAGGCTGGGATAACTCTCTTTTCCTTCGCTGACGATTCTCAGATTATCTTCTCTCTCTCTCTCCATACTAATACCTGTGCCTCATCCCCCGTCAGGTTGGATTGGGGAAAATAGCTTCATGGATGCACACCAACTTTTTAAAACTAAACGGAGATAAAACTGAGGTCCTGATACTTGGCAAAAACAAAGATTCATGGAGCCCACGACACTGGCCCTGTGAGATGGGTGCACTTCCCCGGCCGTCTAGCTTCGTCCGGAACTTAGGCGTAACCATTGATGACTCGCTCACCATGCACAATCAGGCAGTCAAAGTTGCCATTTAGTTCACCATTCTAAGTGGCTCAGAAAAATCATCTGGATGCTGCCAGAGCCTACCCAGAGAACAGTAGTCCAAGCCCTTATCACCTCACGGCTGGACTATGGAAATGTTCATTACCTTGGGTCTAACAAGGCTGTGACGCACAGGTTACAAATGGTACAAAACTCTGCGGCAAGACTTCTCTGCAGGGTCCCCAGAGCCTCTCCCATCTCCAGCCACATACGGAATCTTCATTGGCTCAGGGTGGAGAACTGGATCAAGTTCAAAGCCCTGAGCTACATGTTTAAGATTAAGACTGGCAAGGCACCACAGTACCTACAATCTTTGCCTACCCGTCACCTCCGCTCATCAACCCATGAGAATTTCATCGTACCCAGATTCAAACTATCCAGGATGGGAGGCAGATCTTTTGCCTACCTCGGCCCCTCTCTTTGGAACTCACTCCCTCAGTTATCCGGAAAGAAACAGTCTATACCCGTTTCCGTAAAACCTTGAAGACCTGGTTGTTTAACCAATAATTCTCCCCAAGCCTCAAATATTCCAGCCAGTCCACCATGGCGCCGGGAAACCCTTTTTGGGTAGCTGTTGCGCCTTACAAATTTAACTAATAAATAAATAATAAATAAATACATTTGTCTTATCATGACAAGAGGCATGATATACAATATGTTACAATATCAGTTCACATAAACACTGTATAATATCAGTCACGTAGAAAAACATTCAGCTCTCTATCCACATTGAGTCCTAGGTCTACAGATCCCAGTTTTATCTACCACTTAGTTTCAAGCTTTCTCAATGCTAAAGTTCTGTCCCCACCCCGTGCATTGTCATCCGCTACTGCAATTCCATGGAAACTGAGTCTTATAATCTCTGACGCAGCATGCATGCGGTTATAATGAACAGCCAGTGGATAATAAGTGTTGCCATTCCGGATTGCTCTAATGTGCTCTTGAATTCGTCCCTTAAGTGGCCTAAGTGTACTGCTCACGTAAATTAGGCCACAATGGCAAACAATACAGTACACTACAAATTTAGTGTTACAGTTTATAAAATGGTTTATTTTGTAGACCTGTCCTGTATTGTAACTGAAGCTGATTGTTCTATTTGTTGCATATTGGCAGACATTACATGCAGTACACCTGTAGAAACCCATGGGTCTATTGGGTAACCATGTTTTAACCTCTCCTGTCTTTTTTGGAGGAATATATGATGGGCACAATATGTTTCTAAGTGTCCTCCCTCTGCTGTACATGATTTGTGGTTTTTTGGCTACATATTGATCCAAACTGTGATCAAGTTTTAGAAGGTGCCAATGCTTGTGTAGAATTTTGAATATATCCTGGCTATGTGAGTTGTATTGCGTAATGAGTGCAACATTAGTCCTCTGTTCTTTGCTTTTATTAGCAGATTTAAGAGCTTCGTGCGACATCTTTTGCTTATCTTACTTTGTGCTTTCTCCAAGGTGGTTCTGTCATAACCTCTAGTTGTAAATCGAGATTTCAAAAGGTCTAATTCCTCTTGGAATATTGTGTCATTGCTGCAGTTCCTTCTAAGACGCGTCATCTCCCCAAAGGGAATGGCTCTGATTTGTGTACTGGGGTGCGCACTGTCAGCGTGTAGCACAGAATTGCACGCAGTGGGTTTGCGATAGAGCTTAGATGCAATCTTACCATTTTCTATATATAAAGTGATGTCTAAAAAGTCAATCTCCTTCTTACTGATCTGGTGTGTGAACCCCAAATTATATACATTGTTGTTGAGATGTGAGATGAATTCCTTAAGAGTCTCATCATCTCCACCCCAAATCATGAGGATGTCGTCTATAAACCGTCCCCAATAAATGATTGATCCTGTCATGTTTGGCAGACAGCTTCTCCAAATGTGGTGCTGTTTAAAGAAACCCATATAGATGTTAGCAAAGGAGGAGGAAAATTTTGACCCCATGGCAACCCCAGATGATTGTCTAAACCATGTACCATTGTGTAAGAAAAAGTTGTTTTCCAATGTGAGACGTGTAAGCTCCAAAATCATTTGAGTGTGCTCATATAGAGTAGCATCACGCTTGGATAAATAGTAAGTTAGGGCCTCCATGCCTTTATCCAACGGGATGCTAGTATACAGAGCATTGACATCAAGGGAAACAAAGGTAAATTCGTCTGACCAGGCTAGGTCATCCAGTTTGTTCAATAGGTCCTTAGTATCTGAAATGAATGCTGGTAGGTTTCGTACTATAGGCTGCAGGAATATGTCAATATACTCCGAAATGTGCTGCGTGGGTGACCCAATCCCTAAAATAATGGGTCTACCTGGTGGGGAGGTGCAGTTCTTATGTATTTTTGGTAGAGTATAGATGCATGCAGCTCGTGGTGTTGGGTTGAAAAGATATTTAAATTCCATGTCCGTAAGAAGACAGGAGTTTCGCCAATAGCTCAGTTTCTTTTCAATTAACGCTTTTACCCCCTTCAATTAATTTTGCGATATTTTAATGTAAGCATCGGTGTCTGCTAACTGATTGTCAATTTCCCTGATATAGTATTCCATATCCAATAGGACAATATTGCCCCCCTTGTCTGCCTCTTTAATAGCCATATCCGAGTAACCTGACAGTTGTTGTAATGCTATGCGTTCGTCTTTGCTAAGATTGTCTTTAAATCTAATATGTTTGCGAGGAAATTTGTCTTCTAACATATATAGATCATTTGTTACTGCCTTGTCGAATGAATCAATCAAATTCTCTGGTGATAACATGGGTACAAAGGTAGACTTAGTCCTAAGCCCACTGTCCAGATTTAAATTAGTGGCTATATCCAAATCCTGTAAAATTTCACCAATAGTTGGTGCTGGCCCCATGCTTTCATCCAATGACAACAACATTTGTAAGTCTTGAATGTCTTTAATCGTTTTGTCACTTTTAGTCACCGAAAAAATAGGCATTGGACATGGTTTCTGATTGGCATCAAAGTATTTTTTTAGTTTTAGCCTGCGTACAAATTTAAACAAGTCAATATGGATCTGAGTGAAATCAGGTTTAGACATAGGGCAAAAACTCAAGCCTTTCTTAAGCACATTCTTTTCTGCAGTAGATAGTACATGTTGGGATAGATTAACAATTGTAACGTCATCACTTATAACTTTGGCTATAGCAGTTGTAGACACAAACGTATCTTTAGGTACAACGCCCTCTCCATCACTTAGTTCTTTTGAATGAGTGATGTGTATCTCGTTACTCTTTTTTCTTCCTGATTTATGCCTGATCTTCCTTCCCCCTCATCTGGTTCTTTTTGTTCCTGTAGTCCTTTTGTGGAAATCTGATCTGGTTCCCTCTCTGTATCGTTCTAGTTCCGCTAAAAAAGAGGAGGCTGCAATTGTGTTGTCCCCCCCCTACAGTTGTTGGGGTTTCACCTCGGGCTTCACTTATTTCGCTGGTGATACTAGATAGGTCTGACTCACTGGCTGAGGTCGAGGCCACAGGTATTGTTTCACTTGGCACATTCTGTATCCTCTTGGTTTGAACTCATCAAACTTTTTGGCAAAAGTAAATATTCTGCCATTTCTGTAGTCATTGTCATCTCTTTTGAGTTTTCGCATTTTCTTATCTCTGATATATGTTTGGTGTGCACTCAGAACTTCTCTCAAAATCTTGAAGTTTTTTTCAGTGGCTTCTTTAAGATTAAGGGCCATATGTATCAAGCCTTTTTCCCGTTTGCAAACGGGCAAATTCTCAGAATCGGCCCGTTTGCAAATTGGAAAAAGCCTTTTGGGATGTATCAACCCAAAAGGCCATCGTAAAATAGAGAATTGCAAAATTTGCGATTCTCTATTTTGCAAATGCAATTAAGAAATTGCAAATTGCGATTCCTTAAATGCAACTCTGGAAGCACCAGAAATTTGCAATTTGGCCTTAAGGAATTGCAAATTACCACCAACTTCAAGTTGGTGGTAATTTGCGATTTTCTTTAAAAAGCACTTTTTAGATTTTTAAAAGTGCCATATGTCGCACATACATGCCCTTAGGGCATGTATGTGCGCAAAATGTGCACACATGCATATTTCAGGGGTGCAACAGGGTGTCCTTTTGGCACCCTTGCAACCTTAAAATTGCATTCTCAATTTGCGACTCTCTAATTGGTAATCGCAAATTGAGAATGGTATCTCAATTTGCGACTCGCAAATAAGGAATATGTAGGATTCGCAAAATTTTTAGCAAATCCTACATACATTGCATTTTGCGATTCTCTAATTGTGATTCGCTAAAAATCGCAATTTGAAAATCGCAAAACTCTTTTTTGATACATATGGCCCTAAGTGATTTAATCTCTTCTTCTAATTGTTCAATTTCACTCAACAGTTTAGATCTTTTTCTCTCAGCATGCCTTATCAATATATCCATCATTCCAAAAGATGATGATAAAATCAAATTCTCCCATTCACTTAATAAGTCTGGATCTAAGTCCTCAAATGAGGGAAAAATAATTACTCTAAGACCTCTTGGTACTTGTTTAATTTCAATATATTTCTTCAAAATTGTCAAATCCCACCATCGTGAAAGCTCTTGTTTACGTGTTCTTTCTAATTTTATGAACAACTGTTTTAGTCCCTGAGGTTTGTCAGTAGGTATCGTTAGCTTTCTATTTTGAATGTTCTGTCCCCAGAAGATTTCATTAAAAACCTTATCCCTGTCATCATCAAATCCTGCCATCTTTTTCCATTTATATTGATACCAATTCCTCTGATAATATTTGTATCAGATCACACCTTCAAATGAACTTGAGTGCTGGTAACCACAAAACATACAATAGGTTCAAATGAGGTAGTAGTGGTTCCTAATGGGAAAATTACCGCACCTCAAATATTAATACGTTGTTTTCAATCAAGTCATGTATGAATATATTCTTAAAGCGAATTCTAGTCAGGTTGAGTTGCTACGACGGTTCAGTCACCCTACTACCAAAAGGTGCCAATTGCACATTAGAAACCTAATGTACACCAACATATATATAGTAGAACCTTGTTCAGCACTCTCATAGGTAAGTACAATTAACCATCAAGTCATGGATAAGTTAACAACACAAATACAGTTAATCAAGATATCACTTTTAGCAAAACAATTCGGAGGTCAATGATCTCTCTTCTCGAAACGGAGACAAACACAAGAGTCCATCAATTCATATTCAACTGTTGGTTTATTCATTAGTACCTCCAGCATAGATCAGCCAACACATGTTTCGTCTATTATAGACTTTTTCAAGGCTGGAATATAAATATAATACATGTTGTCTTTGTTCATACAAAATGATGGTGAGATTAAAACATTGGTTTGGCATAATAACTAGCCATTCATTTCAAAGATTAAATGGCAATAAGACAATTATCTAGTGATGAGAAAAAAGTAGTAATGAGAAAAAAGTACTATGGATACTTTCATAGAAAGAGAAAATTGAAAAGATCTGGTGTTTTTTGACCCGAAGTTTCACCAAAAGAGAAGAAGAAAAAGGATAATAGGAAACAGAAGAGAGAAGCGATTGTCTTCGATAACCACCAATAGTGAAACCATGCTTCACCCAAATTCGTGTCGAAAAAAGTTTCACACGTGAGTCCGCCCACTTGTTTGTGAAATGATAATGTGCTTATGAACCCACCAGTTCAAAGTTAAGATGTCTAGACGTCCCTGACATTAGGTTTTCACCGCCCCGATGTCATAAAATCACACCTACGAACAAGTAAATGTAAAAAATTATCTGTAACAATGAGAGAACAATACGTTAAGCCACTGGCCTGTTGTGAGTTAAAGCCATAATGAATATGAGATCTGTGCCAACTTAATTAGAAGTCGGGCCAGAAAATCATATGAGAGTGCAATTTTAGAGTCCATGTATCAATCATGATACTGAACATTGGCCCATAATGTTTCACGAGATATAATCGAATCGTGCCAGGTTCACGTACTTGTAAAACAGTTGGTAAATCAATCCTACATCCCTGTATGGCGTCCAAGTTCCAATGACCAATCTGTGGTGACTGAGATAAATCAATGCTGCCTCTAACAAATTAATAAATAATAATCAAGAAAATGCATAATTCGCATCATGTCATGACCCAAAGTTTCCCAAAGTGGAAATTGTACCACACAATCATGTCAATAATTAATGGCCCCTAAGATTTTTAAATATATATTTGCCCGAGCCATGGAATCTAGGTTGATATATCGTAAAAACAAAAACGGAGTTTCATAGTTACCGTTCGGAAAAAATATATACAATCCTATGGCAGTTATAGCTTGTGGTGTAAAAATACGATCCAGAGAAATGTGATCTTGTGGAGAGGAAGTCCCTGATAAGCTTCCTCGCTGTAAATGAAAGTACCAAACAGAAACTATAAGTGAATTGTCCATAATGTAAAGGTCTTCGAAGACTAGTATACTATAGCTTCAAAGCCCGAGAATCTCACTTACCCGAAACAAATTTTCAACGTTACCAGAACGCGAGTCCGTGCTCCCTGCACCGAGTCTACGCGTCCATTTCCCTCAGTATTTTGAAAGCCAGCTACAGTCATGTGACTCGCCCGCTTGAGATTCACACGCCGGTGTCCCTAGTTCTGAAATACGGAGCTAAAGACGACACCATTTTGGAAGGGTCATGAGATGCGCGTTTGGCCATAGGCACGAGTCCTGATTGAAATCTAATATTGTGATATATTTCTTTCTCACGCTGTAATTTGTGCGATAATGCATATCTACTTTAGTACAATTATGTGGCGATACTGTAAGTCCTAAGCGGTCTTCAACTATTATAGCTATAATTATGCTTTCTTAGTGGTCAAAAAAGACTTAGATAATTGTGTAAGTCCTAGTAGTACCCGATTTGTAAGATGTTTCGTACAGCCTAAGTAATAATCTGATCACGTTGTACACGTGACCACTATGGTAACCAGTGAATTCCTGTGTACCGGAATCATCGGCAGCGCCATTTTGAAGTGATCTCATATATGCTATTAATTACAGAGATGTTGTCAGTGTGTCAGTTATCCTTAATCATAGTGCACACCAAAATGATGTAGTCCTAAGGTTCACCACAGCGAAGTATAAGAATAGCAATGAATGTGTAGTATCATAAACAAATCAAACACATCCAAAGTGATTTGTCTACTCTTCTCCCCGCACCGCTCGCAACCAAGCAGACATAACCCAAGAATTGAAATGCCCACCAGATCCAGAGAGCTAGATAAAGAATACAGAGAAGGAGATGAGCAATATATATAGTAAACATTGGTGAATTGATCCTTATTCCATAGTACAGAATATTACTCCATCATTCTTCGTATTTTTAAATCGCCGCAAACTGTAATTACTGTCACAATTATTTTCTCTCTGCACTCACCACTTTTAAACTGCACATTTTCCCCGGTCCACCGCCGATTCTTCGGTTTGTGTGGAGGGAATCATACGTGCACACAGGAAGTGGAAGCTACTTCCGGCAGACCCTGCAAGTCAGCTGACCAGCAGCTGACTCTCCCCCTTCATAATTAGGATGCCACTCGCTCGCGCAGCGGACGCGCTTGAGGTGAGACAGACCTCGTCTCTACTTTGAAACTAGGAGCGCCTGGGAAAGGGCTCCTACTCTCGCTTTCACCATTTTTAAATCGCCTGCATTTCAAAGTGCACAAACTGTAATTGCTGTCACTGCATGTAACTAGGAGCGCCTGGGAAAGGGCTCCTATCCTGCACCTTCACCATTTTTAATCGCCTGTATTTTTAAATCGACGCAAACTGTAATTACTGTCACAATTATTTTCTCTCTGCACTCACCACTTTTAAACTGCACGTTTTCCCCGGTCCACCGCCGATTCTTCGGTTTGTGTGGAGGGAATCATACGTGCACACAGGAAGTGGAAGCTACTTCCGGCAGACCCTGCAAGTCAGCTGACCAGCAGCTGACTCTCCCCCCTTCATAATTAGGATGCCCCTCGCTTCGCGCAGCGGTCGCGCGCAGTGGGCGCGCCAACGGCGCGCCAAAGGCAAGCCCGTCTGCGCCCGTCCGAGCCCGACCGGGACCAGGGGCCACGACCCCTTGCCCAAATCCTATAGACAGACTGATGTACTCATCCTGTCAATTATTGGCTCACAGCCCCCCAGCTCGTCGAGGTTGTACCCTAATCCCTACTGGCCGATGGGTAAGGAAATGTCTCTGTTGTGGTTTTTCTGTTGATACCACACAGGCACTAGTAACTGTCCCCTTGAGAAAAACTAACAAAACCTGTCCAGTGGCTACAACTGCCAAAAATTTCACTTTTTTAAACACCAACTGCCGCTCACTCCCAAAGCACAAAGCTGACATTTTCGATCTCTTGACTGACGAGCAACCTGATGCATTGTTTTTAACAGAGACTTGGCTGCATGAGAGTGCGGGTCCGAATGTTGCCGCAGCTCTGCCATCGAACTATGCCATAGTTAGGAAAGACCGTAGCCCCAAAACTGGTGGGGGCATAGCCATCATTTTTAAAAAAGATTTTCAGTGCAAATTCGAACCCCTAGCCCTCACGAATTGCGAAGCAGCACTTTTTAAATTGGCCCTAACCCCGAACTTCACCTTCTCGGGTATATTAGTCTATCGTCCGCCTGGACCCAGAGGTTCCTGGGCTGCTTCCTTCCCTAACCTCATAACCTCTCTGCTCTTGAACTCAGCCAACTTCTCAATCCTAGGTGATCTAAACATACACCTGGAAGATATTACTAACCCTACCTGCATGAACCTTGTATCTGATTTAGCTGCCATGAACATCAATCTTCTCAACTCCAGCCCCACACACAAAGCAGGTCACTTACTAGACCCCATTTTTTTCAATCTATCCTGCATCTGCTGCTCTCGTGCACTCCCACTATGCTGGTCCGACCATTTTTTAACCAGATTCAGCCTAAACCCACCAATCGATCCTGAGATTTCCTTTCCCTCCACTCGGGTAACTAAAAGAGACTGGAAAGACCTCAACCTGACTTCCTTAAACCACCTCCTTGGTTCCAATCCACCCATCACTGACCTAAGGGTGAATGCACTTTCTGAGACTGTACACAAGTGACTTTTGAATGCTATTGACACCTGTCTTCCCCTTTCAAACAAAAAGATCGGCAATCATCGCCCGCCTGCGCCATGGTATACCGACACACTCAAAAAAGAGAAAGCAAAATGCAAAGTAATAGAACGGAAATGGAGAAGAGACTATGCTCCTGAATCTAAAAATACATATAAAAAGGCCAAAAAATTGTACCATAGTCTTTGTAACTCAACCCGCGCCACGTTCGTCTCCACAGCCATATCGGACGCTCTGCACTGTCTGAAAACACTTTTTGGCACCGTCAAGCAGCTGGCCGGCTCGGAGACCTTAGCGAGACCCCCCCCCCCCCACTCAATAAAAGTCAATGTGAGGATCTCGCTCTTTTCTTTGTTCAGAAAGTTGAAAAAATTCACTTAGACATTACGGTCAATTATTGCTGCACCCCCTCCCGGTCACAACCCAAACCCTCCCCCCAGATCACACCTTCTCCGCACTTGGCCAACAATACACCCCCTGACCTAGCCATAGCGCATGTCACTCCACCTAACTTTTTGGACTCCTGGCCCCTTCTCAATGTAGATTCGTTCAAAGCACTCTTAGACAGTGTGAAATCCGGCTCACCTAATGACCCCTTGCCTATCTCGGTGCTCAAACAGCTGGAGACACCTCATCTGTGTGTCATCATGGACCTTCTAAATGCCTCCCTACGGGAATCCTCTGTCCCGTCAGCCTGGAAGCACGCTATGGTGACCCCTCTTCTAAAAAAGCCCAACGCCGACCTCGACACACCTTCCAACTACAGGCCTATCTCCTTACTTCCGGCCTTCTCGAAAATACTAGAGAAACACATCCACACCCAACTCTCCAAATTCATAGAAACCAATATAATTCTCCATCCATCTCAATCTGGTTTCCGTTCGGGTTTCTCCACAGAAACTACACTATTAGGGGTCACGGAACGGCTACGGCATCATTTGGATGCCGGTGATACTGTCGCGCTTATACTATTAGACCTAAGCGCGGCGTTTGACACAGTATCTCATTCAATACTTATAAACACACTGGAGTCTTCTGGCATCTGTGGTACAGCTTTAAAATGGCTAATTTCCTTCCTGGCTAATCGTACCTTCCAAATCTTCTCCGCAACTGCCATCTCTGACAAACACTGCCTACCTCATGGGGTGCCCCAAGGATCCATCCTCAGCCCCTTGCTTTTTAACCTATATGTCAGACCCTTAGAAGACAGTGCAGAAGAGGCTGGGCTAACTCTCTTTTCCTACGCTGACGATTCTCAGATTATCTTCTCTCTCTCTCATGCTAATACCTGTGCCTCATCCCCCCTTCAGGTTGTATTGGGGAAAATAGCTTCATGGATGCACACCAACTTTTTAAAACTAAACGGAGATAAAACTGAGGTCCTGATACTTGGCAAAAACAAAGATTCATGGAGCCCACCACACTGGCCCTGTGAGATGGGTGCACTTCCCCGGCCGTCTAGCTTCGTCCGGAAATTAGGCGTACCCATTGATGACTCGTTCACCATGCACAATCAGGCAGTCAAAGATGCGGCCACATGTTTCACCATTCTAAAGTGGCTCAGAAAAATCATCTGGATGCTGCCAGAGCCTACCCAGAGAACAGTAGTCCAAGCCCTTATCACCTCACGGCTGGACTATGGAAATGTTCTTTACCTTGGGTCTAACAAGGCTGTGATGCGCAGGTTACAAATGGTACAAAACTCTGCGGCAAAACTTCTCTGCAGGGTCCCCAGAGCCTCTCCCATCTCCAGCCACATACGGAATCTTCATTGGCTCAGGGTGGAGAACTGGATCAAGTTCAAAGCCCTGAGCTACATGTTTAAGATTAAGACTGGCAAGGCACCACAGTACCTACAATCTTTGGTCAACCCCTATGTGCCTACCCGTCACCTCTGCTCATCAACCCATGAGAATTTCATCGTACCCAGATTCAAACTATCCAGGATGGGAGGCAGATCTTTTGCCTACCTCGGCCCCTCTCTTTGGAACTCACTCCCCTCAGTTATCCGGAAAGAAACAGTCTATACCCATTTCCGTAAAACCTTGAAGACCTGGTTGTTTAACCAATAATTCTCCCCAAGCCTCAAATATTCCAGCCAGTCCACCATGGCGCCGGGAAACCCTTTTTGGGTAGCTGTTGCGCCTTACAAATTTAACTAATAAATAAATAATAAATAAATACATTTGTCTTATCATGACAAGAGGCATGTTATACAATATGTTAAAATATCAGTTCACATAAACACTGTATAATATCAGTCACGTAGAAAAACATTCAGCTCTCTATCCACATTGAGTCCTAGGTCTACAGATCCCAGTTTTATCTACCACTTAGTTTCAAGCTTTCTCAATGCTAAAGTTCTGTCCCCACCCCGTGCATTGTCATCCGTTACTGCAATTCCATGGAAACTGAGTCTTATAATCTCTGACGCAGCATGCATGCTGTTATAATGAACGGCCAGTAGATAATAAGTGTTGCCATTCCGGATTGCTCTAATGTGCTCTTGAATTCGTCCCTTAAGTGGCCTAAGTGTACTGCTCACGTAAATTAGGCCACAATGGCAAACAATACAGTACACTACAAATTTAGTGTTACAGTTTATAAACTGGTTTATTTTGTAGACCTGTCCTGTATTGTAACTGAAGCTGATTGTTCTATTTGTTGCATATTGGCAGACATTACATGCAGTACACCTGTAGAAACCCATGGGTCTATTGGGTAACCATGTTTTAACCTCTCCTGTCTTTTTTGGAGGACTATATGATGGGCACAATATGTTTCTAAGTGTCCTCCCTCTGCTGTACATGATTTGTGTTTTTTTTGGCTACATATTGATCCAAACTGTGATCAAGTTTTAGAAGGTGCCAATGCTTGTGTAGAATTTTGAATATATCCTGGCTATGTGAGTTGTATTGCGTAATGAGTGCAACATTAGTCCTCTGTTCTTTGCTTTTATTAGCAGATTTAAGAGCTTCGTGCGACATCTTTTTCTTATCTTACTTTGTGCTTTCTCCAAGGTGGTTCTGTCATAACCTCTAGTTGTAAATCGAGATTTCAAAAGGTCTAATTCCTCTTGGAATATTGTGTCATTGCTGCAGTTCCTTCTAAGACGCGTCATCTCCCCAAAGGGAATGGCTCTGATTTGTGTACTGGGGTGCGCACTGTCAGCGTGTAGCACAGAATTGACCCCATGGCAACCCCAGATGATTGTCTAAACCATGTACCATTGTGTAAGAAAAAGTTGTTTTCCAATGTGAGACGTGTAAGCTCCAAAATCATTTGAGTGTGCTCATATAGAGTAGCATCACGCTTGGATAAATAGTAAGTTAGGGCCTCCATGCCTTTATCCAACGGAATGCTAGTATACAGAGCATTGACATCAAGGGAAACAAAGGTAAATTCGTCTGACCAGGCTAGGTCATCCAGTTTGTTCAATAGGTCCTTAGTATCTGAAATGAATGCTGGTAGGTTTCGTACTATAGGCTGCAGGAATATGTCAATATACTCCGAAATGTGCTGCGTGGGTGACCCAATCCCTAAAATAATGGGTCTACCTGGTGGGGAGGTGCAGTTCTTATGTATTTTTGGTAGAGTATAGATGCATGCAGCTCGTGGTGTTGGGTTGAAAAGATATTTAAATTCCATGTCCGTAAGAAGACAGGAGTTTCGCCAATAGCTCAGTTTCTTTTCAATTAACGCTGTTACCCCTTCAATTAATTTTGCGATATTTTAATGTAAGCATCGGTGTCTGCTAACTGATTGTCAATTTCCCTGATATAGTATTCCATATCCAATAGGACAATATTGCCCCCCTTGTCTGCCTCTTTAATAGCCATATCCGAGTAACCTGACAGTTGTGGTAATGCTATGCGTTCGTCTTTGCTAAGATTGTCTTTAAATCTAATATGTTTGCGAGGAAATTTGTCTTCTAACATATATAGATCATTTGTTACTGCCTTGTCGAATGAATCAATCAAATTCTCTGGTGGTAACATGGGTACAAAGGTAGACTTAGTCCTAAGCCCACTGTCCAAATTTAAATTAGTGGCTATATCCAAATCCTGTAAAATGTCACCAATAGTTGGTGCTGGCCCCATGCTTTCATCCAATGACAACAACATTTGTAAGTCTTGAATGTCTTTAATCGTTTTGTCACTTTTAGTCACCGAAAAAATAGGCATTGGACATGGTTTCTGATTGGCATCAAAGTATTTTTTTAGTTTTAGCCTCCGTACAAATTTAAACAAGTCAATATGGATCTGAGTGAAATCAGGTTTAGACATAGGGCAAAAACTCAAGCCTTTCTTAAGCACATTCTTTTCTGCAGTAGATAGTACATGTTGGGATAGATTAACAATTGTAACGTCATCACTTATAACTTTGGCTATAGCAGTTGTAGACACAAACGTATCTTTAGGTACAACGCCCTCTCCATCACTTAGTTCTTTTGAATGAGTGATGTGTATCTCGTTACTCTTTTTTCTTCCTGATTTATGCCTGATCTTCCTTCCCCCTCATCTGGTTCTTTTTGTTCCTGTAGTCCTTTTGTGGAAATCTGATCTGGTTCCCTCTCTGTATCGTTCCAGTTCCACTAAAAAAGAGGAGGCTGCAATTGTGTTGTCCCCCCCCCCTACAGTTGTTGGGGTTTCACCTCGGGCTTCACTTATTTCGCTGGTGATACTAGATAGGTCTGACTCACTGGCTGAGGTCGAGGCCACAGGTATTGTTTCACTTGGCACATTCTGTATCCTCTTGGTTTGAACTCATCAAACTTTTTGGCAAAAGTAAATATTCTGCCATTTCTGTAGTCATTGTCATCTCTTTTGAGTTTTCGCATTTTCTTATCTCTGATATATGTTTGGTGTGCACTCAGAACTTCTCTCAAAATCTTGAAGTTTTTTTCAGTGGCTTCTTTAAGATTAAGGGCCATATGTATCAAGCCTTTTTCCCGTTTGCAAACGGGCATGTATGTGCGCAAAATGTGCACACATGCATATTTCAGGGGTGCAACAGGGTGTCCTTTTGGCACCCTTGCAACCTTAAAATTGCATTGTCAATTTGCGATTCTCTAATTGGTAATCGCAAATTGAGAATGGTATCTCAATTTGCGACTCGCAAATAAGGAATATGTAGGATTCGCAAAATTTTTAGCAAATCCTACATACATTGCATTTTGCGATTCTCTAATTGTGATTCGCTAAAAATCGCAATTTGAGAATCGCAAAACTCTTTTTTGATACATTTGGCCCTAAGTGATTTAATCTCTTCTTCTAATTGTTCAATTTCACTCAACAGTTTAGATCTTTTTCTCTCAGCATGCCTTATCAATATATCCATCATTCCAAAAGATGATGATAAAATCAAATTCTCCCATTCACTTAATAAGTCTGGATCTAAGTCCTCAAATGAGGGAAAAATAATTACTCTAAGACCTCTTGGTACTTGTTTAATTTCAATATATTTCTTCAAAATTGTCAAATCCCACCATCGTGAAAGCTCTTGTTTACGTGTTCTTTCTAATTTTATGAACAACTGTTTTAGTCCCTGAGGTTTGTCAGTAGGTATCGTTAGCTTTCTATTTTGAATGTTCTGTCCCGAGAAGATTTCATTAAAAACCTTATCCCTGTCATCATCAAATCCTGCCATCTTTTTCCATTTATATTGATACCAATTCCTCTGATAATATTTGTATCAGATCACACCTTCAAATGAACTTGAGTGCTGGTAACCACAAAACATACAATAGGTTCAAATGAGGTAGTAGTGGTTCCTAATGGGAAAATTACTGTACCTCAAATATTAATACGTTGTTTTCAATCAAGTCCTGTATGAATATATTCTTAAAGCGAATTCTAGTCAGGTTGAGTTGCTACGACGGTTCGGTCACCCTACTACCAAAAGGTGCCAATTGCACATTAGAAACCTAATGTACACCAACATATATATAGTAGAACCTTGTTCAGCACTCTCATAGGTAAGTACAATTAACCATCAAGTCATGGATAAGTTAACAACACAAATACAGTTAATCAAGATATCACTTTTAGCAAAACAATTCGGAGGTAAATGATCTCTCTTCTCGAAACGGAGACAAACACAAGAGTCCATCAATTCATATTCAACTGTTGGTTTATTCATTAGTACTTCCAGCATAGATCAGCCAACACGTGTTTCGTCTATTATAGACTTTGTCAAGGCTGGAATATAAATATAATACATGTTGTCTTTGTTCATACAAAATGATGGTGAGATTAAAACATTGGTTTGGCATAATAACTAGCCATTCATTTCAAAGATTAAATGGAAATAAGACAATTATCTAGTGATGAGAAAAAAGTAGTAATAAGAAACAAGCATTTACAATGTAATAGGTCTCGCATTTGCGAGAGTTTGAGCAATTGGCATTGTAAATGACAATGCTACTTATTTATGTGTTTTGAAAAGCTGCAAGCTGTGCATAAACAAGCACTTTGTACTTATAGTCCTTGCTTATGAGAAGCAAAGCTTCCAGTAACTGCGCCTTTGCGCTTTCCATATGTGTCACAGAAGCAGATACTGCCTGCTTCTTCCTGAAAGATACAAATAATCAGAAGATGGCATCCCAAACAGGAGTTAAACATCTCTGCTGGCAGAGGTTCTTACCCTCCTTTAGCAACTAGAGAGGGGGGCAGAGTATGGCGAGAATGCATACAAAGACCAAACTATGAATTTTGGCAAAGCATCATTCCAAAACTGGGCAAGTTGGCAAGTGAGGAACCTGACAATACTTAGGACAAAAAGTTAGTGTTCAAGTAAAACCAAGATTCCGTCCAGTAATCTCACTTTGAAGAGATCTTAGCATATCACCTGCTCAATACAGTCAGTCAGAACTAACAAGGTTTTTTTGGTGGCTTGGACAACAGAAAACAATGTGGCCTACCTGACAAAAAGTTCAATCTGATAGTTCCCCTCACAAAAAATGTGAAAAAATATAAATAGTAGTAACTACATTTTAAGGGACCCACTGAGACAGTGTGAGGTAGAGGTGAAGGGCCTTGGATTTTATTCAGAGGCTGACAGATGAAGTTTGTTTCTGCACACAGCACATGTAACTTTGGGAATATTGAAGAGAACTGCTAGTCAGAAGTTCAGTTCTGGGCTTGTCAGTAAATATTTCCAAATGTTTGATCCTTTTATTGATCAAACTAGGAAGTTTACAAAGTATGGTGCAGCCACACAGTCGTTTGACAACATTTTAATTACACATATAGGTGCAAAGATCTTTAACCATGCCTTAAAATCCACATAACGGATCACTCAATGCTGCTGTCAGCATTTACACACCCAAACAAGCAGCAAAGCAACTGTGGCCATTTGCCCTGCTTCCCTTTGTACCTAAAGGCATAGTTAAAACTGTAACAACCAAAGCATAAGGTTCATGAAGCTAAACATTAACTAAGTCTTGTTTTTCTCTGGGACCTTATTTAATGATCTCATGGACACTGGTTGGTGAGTAGTGAAGTCAGAAACGTCAACTTAGATGAGAAGAGAGCAACCAACACAATTCCTGATACAACGAAAGATCATTCCTTTCCAAAGACGTCTCCCTTGGCTATAGACTGTAGCAATGAGTAGGCGATCTGACAAGCAACACCAGTCACCAAAACGCAGATCTCTTCAGACTGTAAAAAAAAAGGAAACATAATACAGAAAACTCCATGCAAGCATACTATACAGCCTAGCATTTTTCTGATCTTGTAAAGAGAAATACAAATGCTTGTCATGTGCCTGCTTCAAAGGGAGCTGTTTTATAAAATTAAACTCTCTCGTAAATTCTGGGCAAATAACCATAGGAGAAAAAACAGTTTTGCTCACGGTGGATTTGCTGTGGGATTCAAACTCAAATATGTATGCGCTACAATCACTCCATGTAAGACTGAGGGAAACATTTATCCGCTTCTTCACTGTAACTGGTACACACTCTGGGATCAATGGAGAAACCGAAAGCAGAAAATTAACCAGTCTCATTAGTACAATGAGAAACACGTTTGCAAATAACACTTGCAAGCTAACATAAGTGAAGCAGTAAATGCAAATGTGTCATACAGGTGTGGACTGGGAACCAAAAGCTGTTCTGGCAAAAATGCTCAACACCAGCCTGATCCTTGTTACTCTTGCTCTGTCTTTCCCTCCATTCTGTGTCTGTATGGTCTTTCTTCATCACCTCTCTCTGCTTACGACCCCTGCTGAAATGAACTCTAGGGAACTGGAGAAAGAATAACGGAAGCCCTAGCCTCCAATGGCTCTACCCGCCCTGAGATACACTCCACCCCTCCCTAACCCCTAACAAACACTCAATGAGCTAAATGGACATGCCCTGATATCTTTTATACATTTATAAAATGCTCACTCTGAGCCAAATTGTCTAAGTGACAAGAGATGCTGCAGAACACCTTTTAACTGAAACTTGCTACAACACGGACAGCTAGCTCGAAATACTAAATGTATATTTCCTTAGCTTTACAGAACAAGAGTGTGCTTTAAACTTCAAGGGGAAGAGCAATGGTCAATTAAGGGCGAAATACAAATAATTTTTGAACTTCTTGTGATCTGAAATTGAAGTTGGGCTCCTAGATGAGAGCCAGGCAGCTGGATCTCAAAATCTGGTTCGGGATGTAGAGAATTAAAAAAAAAAAATTAAAGTAGCCACAAAAGGTTTAGGGTGGTCGTTAGGCAAAACCTCACTGCATAGTACAACGGAGAAAAAAAAAGTAAAGCAAGCTGTGTAAAACACATAAGCATATATGTAAAAGGCAGTTTAACCGATGAGGAATGACAGATGTTAATTGTTACCCAACTCAGTGGTACTCATGTTGTCCACCTTGTAAGGAAAAAAGGCTGAATAGACCAGCTGGGATTCAAGCCTCTGGCCATGAGGATACATCCCTACCCCTGAAGAGGATGCACGGATACTAAATCACCAGACCAAACTACGAAACATAAATTCATGCTGCAACGCAATGTCATTGTTTACAGAGTAAAGAGTTTTTTTTTTTTTTGGAATAACTTTATACAAAAAAAAACCAATATAAACAGCCACTGTTTCTTAGTGGTCTACTCAGGACAGCTGCTTTCACAATTTGTTTGGAGACGGAAATTGCATTCGAGGACAAACACCTACTTTAGGAGAGCAGCTGCTTGAAGTTTATAAAACTATTCTTATAAAAACGGGAGTCTGTGCTCCACAAGAATATTTTAGTCGCTGCAACTTATTTGCACCAATGCACTTAATTTGGCTTTACAATTCATTGAATTGTAATATTAAATCGCATCACATGCTTTGGAAAACGATCGAACAGTTTAAAAACATGTTTTGTAACCATTAAGAAGCACAAGTTAGGAAAACGCAGACCACGTGTGTTCTTGTAATACTGATTCCACTTAAACCCTAAATAAGTTCGTGTCAACATTCCCTGGCAGATTAGCAAGCAGAGGCTTGTTGTGCAGCATACTAAATAAAAAGTTGCCTAATACACATAGATTACACAGTCTCAGAGAGAACGGGAAAGTGGTAAAACTGACAAAAGGGACGTAGATTACATCCCGCTCTGCCAAACGTTTAAGCAGAGACGATTGCAGCCATGTTATTTAGTAAATAATTGTCTCGTGCACGTCCCGTCCTGCCTGCAGCTTGTTACATAAATAAACAATGGTGAGAAAGACAACATTGGAAGGAGCAGGAGAGACGCAAGGATGAAAGCACGATGCAAGGACTGGTAACCAGAGTTGATTATCCGCCACGTTGTTTATTAAATAATTGCCTCATACACGGCCCTCCTTCCTGCAGCCTGTTAAATAAACAAAGATGAGGAAGGCAAAACGGGATGGGGCAGGAGAGATGCAACAATTGGTGCAAGATGGAAAAACAAGGAAAAATACCTTCTCTTCGACCGGCTGCGAGCGCTGTTTTCTATGGTACTGATAAGAGGAGAAACCTCCACGTTCACCGTAGAGCGTGCGAGGAACAGTATGCAGCTTGGGTGACTTGGCGCGCATGGAGCACGACAACGCAATGGGGACATTATAGAGTTTGAAAGCTACATAACCAAAACAGTAATACTGATATGAGCAGAAATGTTCACGTAGAGCGTGCGACAAACAGGATGCAGCTTGGGGGACTTTGCGGGCACCCAGCACGACAACGCGACGGGACATTTATAAATAGCTTTTGAAGGCTGAATAACCAACGCCATGCTACGTGTCGTGGTGGCAAAGTGAAACAAGTAGTCCCTAAATGAATAGACAACAGCCAGCAGCGGAACTAGACTGTAGTTGGTCGGTGCTGCTTCCTGCAAAACGGAGGCAAAACGGAAGTGACATATGGGATTAAAAGCCAACCATAAGCCAGATAAGAAGACCAATGCCAGAATCAACCAATGGCAAGCGACAGGAGAAATTAACCTCCATATTGTGTTTACTATAGGTCTTGCGACAGCGCATGTGCTGTCTACGCGAGACCTAAAAAGTACTATGGATACTTTCATAGAAAGAGAAAATTGAAAAGATCTGGTGTTTTTTGACCCGAAGTTTCACCAAAAGAGAAAAAGAAAAAGGATAATAGGAAACAGAAGAGAGAAGCGATTGTCTTCGATAACCACCAATAGTGAAATCCATGCTTCACCCAAATTCGTGTCAAAAAAAAGTTTCACACGTGATTCCGCCCACTCGTTTGTGAAATGATAATATGCTTATGAACCCACCAGTTCAAAATTAGATGTCTAGAGGTCCCTGACATTAAGTTTTCACCGCCCCGACGTCATAAAATCACACCCACGAACAAGTAAATGTAAAAAAGAATCTGTAACAATGAGAGAACAATACGTTAAGACACTGGCCTGTTGTGAGTTGAAGCCATAATGAATATGAGATCCGTGCCAACTTAATTAGAAGTCTGGCCAGAAAATCATATGAGAGTGCAATTTTAGAGTCCATGTATCAATGATGATACTGAACATTGGCCCATAATGTCTCACGAGATATAATCGAATCGTGTCAGGTTCACGTACTTGTAAAACAGTTGGTAAATCAATCCTACATCCCTGTATGGCGTCCAAGTTCCAATGACCAATCTGTGGTGTCTGAGATAAATCAATGCTGCCTCTAACAAATGAATAAATAATAATCAAGAAAACGCAGAATTTGCAACATGTCATGACGCAGTTTCCCAAAGTGGAAATTGTACCACACAATCATGTCAATAATTAATGGCCCCTAAGATTTTTAAATATATATTTGTCTGAGCCATGGAATCTATGTTGATATATCGTAAAAACAAAAACGGAGTATCATAGTTACCGTTCGGAAAAAATATATACAATCCTATGGCAGATATAGCTTGTGGTGTAAACACACGATCCAGAGAAATGTGATATTGTGGAGATTGTATCATATTTATATTCCAGCCTTGAAAAAGTCTATAATAGACGAAACACGTGTTGGCTGATCTATGCTGGAAGTACTAATGAATAAACCAACAGTTGAATATGAATGATGGACTCTTGTGTTTGTCTCCGTTTCGAGAAGAGAGATCATTGACCTCCAAATTCTTTTCCTAAAAGTGATATCTTGATTAAGTGTATTTGTGTTGTTAACTTATCCATGACTTGATGGTTAATTGTACTTACCTATGAGAGTGCTGAACAAGGCCCCAAAAAACCATCTTCCAAAGTTCATCTAGCTGCCTAGACACTGCCACTTGTGGAATTAAAATGACTGTTTTTCATATAATGAAGAACCAAGTGTTCTGTTCTTAGTTATCTGCTACTTGTAAAGAGCACAGTTTGCACTATATATTTATTTTCTATAACTAAACAAAGAAATCTTTTACTGGCCTTCACACTTTAGAACTTCATGGTCTTCACATTTTAGATTAGGGGACAGACGTTATTCACTGTATGTACTCTGTGTCTGACTTCTTTGCCCTTTAAATATTGAGTAGAAATGTGTTCAGAATGTATGCCCATTGAACAACTGCCTGAAGGCATCTAAGTTACACAAGCTCAAGATGTTTATCGCTTCATCAGGTCTTTTTCCTTCTTCATTATAATACACATGCTGTAGGATTTGCGAGGCCAATGCAGCCATTTTTTCTTAGAGCTTGACCCCAATGCAGAAAGACTGAGGTCAGGAATGAATTGTAAAAGGGCTATGCTTCAATAGCATGTTTGAAGAGCTGGAATTTGTAGGTGTGTATCTCTATGGATTGAAATTACCAATGTATCTTTGACTAGGTCTATTCCCGGTCTACAGTGATGGTTCACTAACCAGTTAAAGTCCCCTATGCAATTTCCCCTGAGATATACATGTTCTCTATGGCTCAAATGCAAATTCTTCAGTGATAAGGAGGTCTGTGGTGTGGTAATAGGCGTGTGGCATGGGTAAGTATGAGGGGTCAAGGAGGCAGGTAGGGTCGATTGCAAAGTCAAGGAAAGTCTCATCAGGTTAGGAAGGTCAGAAGAAGGGAGGGTCTGGAGTGGGCATCCCAGGTGGAGGGATGTTGTGCATGGTTAACGGGTGGTGGTGACGGTGAAGAGAGTGACTGATGGGAACAGATCGATTCAATGGTTAGCGCAGCTGTGCCATGTCATTGAAGGTTGAATGTGGCGGTGTGGAGTCAAGGAAAGAAAATAGTGATTTTAACACTTCACAGGGCAGCTGCTCCAATCCTAAAATCATCTGAGGATACCCTTCCCATAACAGCTGCCTCTAATCCTAAAATCATCTCAGGATATTTCTGAGTCTGGGGAGTGGGAGGGACTCTGAATCCACTGAGGAGTGGTGCAGAAGAAGGGGGTGATCAGAAGAGGGGGGATAAGTGACATGGTGAGAGGATGTGAGATCCTATCCATACCCAGCATGGCTGCCTTTCATTTTAGAGTCATCTGTAGTTATGTGTATGAGGGGCAAGGGGTTGTTGAATGATGAAGATGAGAATGGCTTGGGTAGAAGTGGGATGCAGGTGAGATAGGCTGAAGGTGAAAGGTGAGGAAGAGACTAGGAATGGGTAAAGGGGAAGGTGAGTGAGTGGAGAGGTGTAGGTGGGAAAATTGGGGGGGAAAGTGGAGCCAGGCATGGAGGGGTACAGGCTAGAGGCAGCACATTAGAAATTCGAGGACTGGATGGAGGAGGGATGATGTTGGTGAGAAGAGGATTGGCTCTTGTTTGACATTGGCATGGCTACCTCCTATCCTAAAGTGGAGTGTGCAAGAGTGGAAAAAAGAAGGCTGCAGACAAAAGATAATGATGGGGAGGGGGTATGGGAAAGTAGAGGGACGAGGAGATATGGATTAGGGGAAGGGACAAGGGAGAGGTGATGCCATAGGGTCCTATTCCTGCACTGCATGGTTGACCTCCGATGCCGAGATCACATGGGATTACAAAAGGAGACAAGGAAGAGTTTGAGTGTGGGGTGGGAGATGGAGGGTGAACCTTTGGGAAAAATGGTGGTCAGAGATAGGAGAAGGGTAGGGGAAAGGGGGTTGGCATGTGCTGCAGAAAAGCAGGGAAAACAGATGCTTTTCTTCCATGGCATAACTGCTTCTGATCTTTGGAACTTGAAAGGTTATATTTGAGGGTGCATAAAGGATATAGTGGAGAGTAGGGGTTGAAGGGTGAGTGAATGATAGACAGGTGGGGTGACATGGGATGGGAACGTTCAGGGTGAATGAAAAGTGTGAGGTAGCTGATATGTGGGGAAAGGGGGAGAGGTAGAGGTGGGAGAGAGGTCAGGGAAGAGGAGTGGTCTGGGAATGGGGCAAATTCAAGATGCTGAGAGAAATGGCCTGAGTGAAGCAAAGTGAATGTGTGGAAGTGGTGGGGGGAAAGAGGTGGTGAGGTAGTGGGGAAAATGTTACAGGTTGATACTCAGATTTGTTTTCAATGGTTGCACTGCTCTGACATGCATGGGCCCCTTGTAGCTATCTCTGACGTGGACACCATTTGAAATAGAGATCTGAAACATGAAGAATGCTTTTGTGTGTAGGTAAATGCTTGGGGTGGGTGAGAGATCTAATGAGTGTTTGTGTCACAGCCAACAAAGCAAATAAAAACAGAAATGTTTTCACTGGCAAGAAAGATCAGGCACTTTTACCTTTCATTGATAACAAATGTTTCTGTTTCAATTGTTGCAGGAAACTAGATCAGGACCTCACATCACTATAGAAGCCCTAAGATGCCAGTTATTACTTTAATAGCAAGATGTTGTTACACTTGCATTTTATAGAAGCAGGGAACAATGGCAGCTAAGAGCTCAGGAGTACCTCAAAATCATTCCACACTACACTCCTCCTCCAGGTTTGTGCCCTCTCAAAACCATCGGTGTTGATTGTCAATTGCTTGATCTGATTAGTACTTGACACTTCTAATGGTATACACTACAAAGAAGCAGGTAACTGGTATTACAATCAACATAAGGTACAGTGCAAAATAAATACAAACATGTAGACACTATTTAACAAATATAAGGTTGAAAGAAGAGAGAGGAAACAGTAAAGAAGGAACAAATCCTCTGACCTGAAGAATGTAAACTGCTGTCCGTAAGTCCAAGGGTGTAACGTTAAACTAGGATATTCTCCAAACGGAGGTACGATGAGTGTAAATATCATCGCTAACAGCACAAAACTTGCTGGGAGAACAATCTGTAGGGAGTGCAACAAACATAGCCCTGAATGTTTTGTCCATGATATGTGAAAATGTGTGTGTAACCACATGAAACAAAGACATCAATTACAACACATGAAACACAGAGCCACAGAGTAGAGATGAGCATGCATTTCAGGTAAGACATGTAAAGCTCATTTGTAGAAGGTCAAATCCTAAATGTCCGTGCCACATCCTTAAGCAATCTCGGATGTCCCAGCATCAGATTTTAAAATGTGAACTGTTGAGAAACTGAATGCAGTCATGCTCCAAGAACAAAAGAATAAATAAGGAGCACAGTTCATGGGAATTCAGTTAAAAATATTAATTCAGGTTCAAATTTTTCAAATACCCATGGTCTATTTATGAAAGAATGTGTGAAACCGGCTGACAGGACTGGAGTGGAAGAGTGTCTAGAGATTTAACACACCTTAGTTAACTTCCAGAATTGAAGACTGCCAGAACTTTACTGAGACAAGTTAGAAAACGTCTTTGAAGTGCTCTTTGACTGACTGGTAGTAGCCCAGATCAGTGCTTAATTTGTTAAAAAAAAGTTAGTGCCAGGGCCTTGTTAGGAGGCCACTGCAGCTTGCACCACTCATTACCCCTGCCAGCACCACCAATCACAGAACCAACACAACTACTAAACATCACAACCTACATGCGGGACAATTCAGATTATTCCAGGTCCCCAAATCTATAAGAATGGCCTGGGCAGCAGCTATTAGTCATTTTTAATGTATATTGAATTAATAAACCACTGTTGTGTTCATCTCTAATTTGGACAAACAGCACCACCATGTAGCAGACTGTCATAAGTCCTGGTGTTGACAAGTAAGTGCTGGTGCAGAGCAGCGGAAACCACCAGCTCAACTTAAGCACTGGCCCAGATGGAGTTCAAAGCTTTTACTACAGTAGGTGGCGTGAGTTATAGTTACCATACGGCTAGAGTGACATATTCCTTCCAAGGGGAACCTGCTTAGAGCCAGATACAGACAATTTGAGCACCACCGTAATAAATGCTGACTTTGGAGTTTCTCTGTGAGTCTTGAATCATCCCATATATGTATCCATAATTTTGTGTTTTCAATACAACATAAAAGGTGATGATGAGATGGGTTGTCGGTCACCTAATGCCTGGGCAATGCCACTTCATGTTCCACTTTCAAACATTTGTCTTAGTTCGCTCTCTCAATCAATCATCATGTTCTCAAAACAAGGGTCAGCATATCCATAAGGCTTGGTAATTTTGTATCATCAAGTGGTGCATAATGCCTTATAGAGATTGTCAGCCCAGGACTTGTCTTTACATTATCTTTTTTTCCTTTCTTTTTTTCCAAATTTCTCCATAACTAAATTTTGTGTTCTGTGATACCTAATGTGTTGTTAGACATTTAGAGCGCTATTCCCAAATTTAAGTTTGCATATGGAGCTCTCCGCAAGTATGGATCTCCTCCTACACCTGGGCGGAGATTGTCCCATGGATGGAATTCACCACTTCCATGATGAGATCTTCACCTTCATTTAGACTTAAAGTCTCCACTCCTTCAAATGAGGGGGTAGAGACTCCTATGACCAAATTTATGACTGTAAAGTTACTGCTAAGTAACTTTCCAGCTGTTTGCAGAGATCTCCGTCACAAGGGTGGATAGAAAGTAATAGGGAAAATTAATAAACACCCTTCCCTTATTCCTCTTCACCTACAACTATCACAATAATAAGACACAACACACCAGCTCAAAAACTTTACATCCTATTCCATTATAGTTTAAATTACTATTTTATATTTAAATTACCTTTTAAATTAATTTACATTATTTACAACATAAATTCCCCCAAATTACAGTATCACATGTATTGATTGCATGCATTACAATTTTGGTTATGTCTTATGATAATATCTTTTTAAGTTAATTTTAATTTGGATTACCATTTGAACTAAATTAAAATAGTAATATAGGGGGCGTGGCCGAGACCTCGATGGAGTAGAAAGTGCGCTACGTGGTATCCGTCCTCCGGAGGCCGGCCGTTGGCATTCTTGAGCTTTTAGTGGCATGGGGGGTGCGATCGGTGCCCACCCCCAGTGTCTCCCTAACCCCCCGTACACTCCCGCAGACGCACAGGTGGCTCCACAGCCCGGATTGCCCTTCATCGGAGCCGGGGGCCTAACGAGATGTTCCAGCCCGCCATCTTGTCTGCGGGCGCGGGGGAGGCCTTAGCTCCGGAGGAGTCACAGGCCCTGTGGCGGGGCCAGCTGCCGGGGTACAGGGGGTCCATGGGGGTGTTGCATGAGCCACGACGCCCCCGTGCGCCTCCCAGGGGGCCCATTTACGCAACGAGCAAGAACGGCGGAGGCCTGCGCAGGGGACCGCGTGAATGCCGGGGCCGAGCGCTGATCCCACGCCGAGACGGCCCTCGGCCGCGGAACGCCATCGGAGGACCGGAGGTGAGGAGGATGGCGGGACAGAGGAGCGACGCGGGCCCAGCAGAGCAGCGTTAGTGAAGGGACCGAGAGTATCTCCGGGGGAGCAGTGAGATCATTGCTTTGCCCAGCAGGACATTGGTACATCCCCGGGCCTTGAGGCCTACCGGGGGCGTCGGCGTGGGGACCTCCTGGCCGCTCCTCCCGCTCCCCCCCTGGACTGAGGTGGCTTGGTGGGGGGGAGCTCAAGCGTCTGCAGGAGCGAGGCATCACCGCGTTTAGGGCCTTGGTGGGTTCCTGCGCCCCTGCCTGAGCCCGGTGGATTGGAGGGCTCAGGCCTTCCATTTGGCTGTTTTCCTGCACGGGGATCTGGGGCGGGGGATATTGACCCCCGGTGCCTTCGCCGCTACATCTCCGCCCCCCCCCCGGAGGGCCACCCAGTGGGAGTGCAAATTGCTGGTGGCGGTGCCGCTCCAGGGGGTAGAGCATAGCGGAAATCGTGCCCGTCAGGGTGGAAGCGCACTCCTGTGGCCAGGGACTGTCTGCGGGTGCCCTTGCTGGGACCACCCTGTTGCCTCTACCACTCCCTCCTGGACTGGGGGGGTTTGAGGAGGGGGCACCTCGACAGCATCCGGCGCGGAGCCTTGCCGCAACTGGGCCTTAGCAGGACACAGCACGCCCGCCTGAGCCGGCGGCTCCCACGTGGCGGGGCTTGCCCTTGAGCCGCCTTTCCACCCGTACATCGGGGCCTGGACCAGGGAGTTGTCGGCCCCTGACCGCCGGCCCCTACATCCCTGCCCCCCCCTGGAGAGCTGGCGGGGTGAGTCTTGTGATGGTCCACAGCTCTCAACAACGACGGTTCCTTTGGATTGCCCCCAGGAAGACAGCAGAGCTGGAGTGAGAGCCTATAGAAGACCCTCCTTGGTGGTAACCCTGGGCGGCAAATTCCGTTCCGCTCGCGGAACTTGCGAAATTTCGGCATTTCCGCGTGGAACGCGGAAATGTCGAAACTTCCGCGATCCGCGGCGGAACGGAATTCGGGTATAAATAAAAGCAGGTGCCCGAGTTGAAGCTCAAATTCTGTAACGTATGATTTTCTCGAGCGCAATCCTCGTGTAGAATTCGTGAGCGTGGTTCAGCAGATGTGCCTTCTCTCCATTTCCACCCTGTAAAGTTAGCTGTAATCCTTGATGAAGGTCTTTGCATCCTTGATTTTCTCGAGCGCAATCCTCGTGTAGTTCCCGTGACCAGGAGGTTCCTTCTCCTCGTCTGCCGCTGAGATCCTGCTCTGACCCTTTATAAACAAGAGGCATGTGAACGGGCCTAGAAGCCCTGCCCGTTTGGCCCCGCCCCACATACACTAGCGGTATGCAACGTCTTCCCTCCCTTTCCCCACTATGATGGACAGCTTAATCAAAGGACCCCAGTGCTTTCGGCGCGGTGGCAAAGTTACAGACACACAGGTCACTGGGGAAAATTCTTCAGGTCCTTTACGCAGCTGTAGTGTAGGAAAGGCACTATACATTTACCCAACGAGGTAGCACTTACTGATTAGCCAGTAGAAAGTACTCCAGCTGAGTAGAGGTATTGCACAAAACGGAGGCATCTTCTTGGATAAATATGCAGGGTAGGTGTGCAGAATTCGTGAGCGTGGTTAAGCAGATGTGCCTTCTCTCCATTTCCAACGTGAAAAGTTAGCTGTAATCCTTGATGGAGGTCTTTGCATCCTTGATTTTCTTGAGCGCAATCCTCGTGTAGTTCCCGTGACCAGGAGGTTCCTTCTCCTCGTCTGCCGCTGAGATCCTGCTCTGACCCTTTATAAACAAGAGGCATGTGAATGGGCCTAGAAGCCCCGCCCGTTTGGCCCCGCCCCACATACACTAGCGGTATGCAACGCCTTCCCTCCCTTTCCCCACTATGATGGACAGCTTAATCAAAGGACCCCGGTGCTTTCGGCGTGGTGGCAAAGTTACAGACACACAGGTCACTGGGCAAAATTCTTCAGGTCCTTTACGCAGCTGTAGTGTAGGAAAGGCACTATACATTTACCCAACGAGGTAGCACTTACTGATTAGCCAGTAGAAAGTTCTCCAGCTGAGTAGAGGTATTGCACAAAACGGAGGCATCTTCTTGGATAAATATGCAGGGTAGGTGTGCAGAATTCGTGAGCGTGGTTAAGCAGATGTGCCTTCTCTCCATTTCCAACGTGAAAAGCTAGCTGTAATCCTTGATGGAGGTCTTTGCATCCTTGATTTTCTCGAGCGCAATCCTCGTGTAGAATTCGTGAGCGTGATTAAGCAGATGTGCCTTCTCTCCATTGCCACCCTGAAAAGCTAGCTGTAATCCTTGATGGAGGTCTTTGCATCCTTGATTTTCTCGAGCGCAATCCTCGTGTAGTTCCTGTGACCAGGAGGTTCCTTCTCCTCGTCTGCCGCTGAGATCCTGCTCTGACCCTTTATAAACAAGAGGCATGAGAACAGACTAGTAGCCCCGCCCCACATACACTCGCGGTATGCAACGTCTTCCCGCCCTTTCCCCACTATGATGGACAGCTTAATCAAAGGACCCCGGCGCTTTCGGCGCGGTGGCAAAGTTAGACACACAGGTCACTGGAGACAATTCTTCTGGTCCTTTGCAGCTGTAGTGTAGGAAAGGCACTATACATTTTCCCAACGAGGTAGCACTTACTGATTAGCCAGTAGAAAGTACTCCAGTTGAGTAGAGGTATTGCACAAAACGGACTCATCTTCTTGGATAAATATGCAGGGCAGGATTCATTCTGGGCTGGCATGATGCTCCTGTCACAAAAATTAAACCTCAACAGGAAGCACTTACAGATATAAAGGGGCGCAGCAAAATCTCCGCGAGCACGCGAAATTCCGCGTGCTCGCGGTGATTTTTTACCGTTTCGCGGAATTTCGCAGAACGCAATTCCGCAAATTCCGCCCACCCTTACTTGGTGGCCGTGCCGGGAGTGAGCCTGGGGCTTGTCAGGCGTGGGGGTGCGAACAGTCTCAGCGCGGAGGCGAGGAGATCGGCTGGGTGGTCGGCCAGCGCCGAGGGTTTGACTGGCCTCTCTCATCTATTCTCCGTGTGCCGTGGGCGGCCCCCCCCCCCGGAGTCACCTACACTGTCTCCGCCGTAGCAGCGGCTCCTTCTGTGTGCGGCCGATCCTGGCTAGCAGCCTCCCCTTATGGTTGTATATGGTGCCGTTCCACAGGGGGACTCAGGTGCTGGACATTAGCGGAATCCTCCACGGGTTGGGAGTGCCCTCTGTCTAAGTCATGCCCGTACCAAATCGGGGAAAACCACAGTACAGCCAGCCTCCAAGGACACATCAGTGGCAGACCTGTGGACTAAAACTGCCTCGGCGCCAACTCACAAGGGCTCTACAATGGCAACCTCTTCGGAAGCCGCTGACACCAGCCCTGTCACCCAAGCCTTTATGTCGAACTTTCTTCGGGAAATAAAGTCGGAAATTAATTCTCTTAAAGCGGAGGTCAAAACCTGCCTAAGAGACATCAGGCGAGACGTAACTGAAATTGGCACGAGGGTGGACGATCTCGAAAGGACCCTCGACACGAGGACAGAGGATCAGGAGGAACTATGGCGTTGAGTGGCCGCACTTGAGGCGCAACATGTGGAACTCCAAATTAAGCAGGAAGATTTGGAAAACAGAGAGCCAAAACAACCTCCGCATCAGGGGTGTCCCACGGGGAGCAGAGGGTCAGGACATCATGACCTATGTCGCAGATCTCCTCCAAGCAATTCGGGGTGATGATGATGCCTCGCCCCCTACGCTGGATAGAGCGCTCTGAGTTGCACCTCCACGCGGGAAGGCTAATCTGGTTCCTGACATCCTGACCCGGGTGCACTTCTGCACGGAAAAGGAGGCGATCCTCCGAGCGTCTCGGAGCGCTGAGGAACTGACATATGAGGGCCACAAAATCCAAATCTTTCAAGACCTCTCCCCAATCACTCTGCGCCGCCGCAGAGACTTCAAGCCAGTAACAGATAAACTTAAAGAATTGAACGTCAAGTACCAGTGGGGCCATCCTTTTGCCCTGACTTTTCAATGGGAGGGCAAACGCAGATCATTGAGATCTTTCAAGGAGGCTTGTCAGTTGCTCCATCTTTCTCCCGACCCTAAACCCTCCACCCCTCCCTCTGCGGACACTGAGGCCAGGACTCCCCTCCGCCCCAAGTGGTCGAGGGTCCCTCCTCCTCGTACTAGAGCCTCCAAAGCAAGTGAACTGTCGCACCAAGCTAAACAGGACATCATCCACCATTTAAAATCTATAGACGCTTCGCAGTCTTCAGAAGGGCGGGGCTCCCTGTTGGGGCCCCCTCCCCCTCTGGCGCCGGCACCGGGGTGGTGGCCCCTTGACATGGTTTGACCCTCTCGTGGCTGGAGGAGGGTGACTCTTCGTTTTGGTATTAAAGCCATTTGCCTTCTCCGTGGGAGCCCGAACTTGTTAGACTTGTCCTGGCGTCATGGGGACCTCTGGTATCCTTTCTCCGGCAGCGATACATGGACAAGGTCCCGCACTGGGGCCGGGGGACTTGGGACACACTCCTTGGGGGGACCCCGTGCTTCCCCGTTAACACTGTGGCGGGTCGACCTCTGGGGGACGGGCCGCAACCGTTTTCCTGTATTTGATGGTGCGCCCCGCCATTCCCTTAGTCCCTGTGGGGAGTGACTTCCTCGGAGCCGCCCTGGTTTGCACCGTTGGGCCGCTCCTGGACTGGGGTGGAATACTTTGGCCCTGTTGGCCTTTTGTCTGCTTGGTTTGTTATTCTTTATTCTATCCCTTTTTCTCTCTTTTCTTCTCCTTTCTCTGGTCTATTGGGGGGAAGGCATGGATATACCGAGATATCCTATTTCCTTGGCGTAGGAGCTCCTGGGCATGGGAGAGGGGCTACTCTACTACACATTTGAGTGAATCCTCTTTATCTCCTCATCCTCCTTTCCATCCGACACCAGCCCCATTTAGGTTGGGATCCGGGGGAGGGCGGTATGGTGGCTTGCACAATGGCCCGCCCTCTGTTATGTCTGTAGTCGACGATGGCACAACTTAAATGTCTGTCCCTCAATGTAAAAGGCCCCAACGCCCCCAATAAGAGAAGGCAGGTGTGACGTTACCTCCTTATTCATGACCCCGATGTCATTTTCCTCCAGGAAACCCACCTCTTACGTACAGACACGCAGCGCATGTCCCAAACTAGATTCCCCAAGCAGTTCTGGGCGTCAGCGCAGATTAAGACGGCGGGGTGGCTATTCTTTTTAAGGTGGGAAGCTCTGTACAAGTTTCCCGGGTGCTGCGCGACAAGGAGGGGCGTTATTTAAAACTCACCCTGCTCATCCATGGTAAGGCACACACGATGCTCAATGTCTATGCACCTAATCATGCACAAGATACATATCTCCGGACCTTGCTTAAGGACTTGCTATCCCGGGAGCCTGACCCCATCCTCCTCGGGGGTGATTTTAATCTAGTGTGGGACCCCAGTTTAGATCGCACCACATCTTCCTTCCAGGGCACTGGCGCAATGTCTGCGGCACTCAAGCAGGACTTGGAAGCCTTGGGTCTCATAGATGCGTGGCGATACAAAGAACCTGGGACTAAGGACTACACCTTTTACTCCCATGTCCACCGCTCTTACTCTCGAATTGACTATTTCTTCCTGTCCCAGTCTCTTATTCGCTCTTTGGACTCAGCGGCGATCTCGGATATATCTCTCTCGGACCATGCCCATCTGGAGGTTACCCTGATGGGTATGGGCAGGAACCCCTGCTCCGCGGTGGCGACTTCCCCCACATGCCCTACGGGACCAGGTCGATGTGGCCGAAATACGCCAGGCAATTCAGGCGTATTTTGCAGATAATGACCTCCCGGACACTAATGGGCATGTCTTATGGGATGCCTTTAAGGCCACTATTCGAGGCGTCATTACGTCCATCTCCATCGCCCGCAGGCGGGAATCCCGCCTGGTTGAAACCAATCTGGCTCGCGATATTAAACTGCTGGAAAAACAGGGGCAGAGTGCGCCATCTCGACAGACCCAGAAGCAGCTGGCCGCGCTTCGGGGCCAACTCACAGCTCTAAGGGTCAACAAAGCAGAACATTCCCTCCTAGCTCTGAAACAGAAATTCGACAGCGGGGGCAACAAGGTGGGTTCCCTGTTGGCGCGTCGTCTTCATCTACAGGTTTCCCGTAACCACATCTCCAAGATCGCCCTTTCGGGGGGGACATGGGCTACCTCGGAATCAGCCAAGCAACAAGCATTTAGTTCTTTCTTCTCCGCGCTTTATGAACAGGGCGACACCTGTAGGGACATGATAGATCCCTTTCTGGCCTCCTGTCCCTGGACGTCACTAGCTCCTTTTCATAAACAACAATTGGACGAACCAATCACTGCAGAAGAACTTCAAAAAGCATTGAAAAGTTTCCCTATTGGCAAGGCGCCAGGCCCTGATGGCCTTACGATACCATTCTATCGTCTTTTTCTCCCAGAGTTGCAGGCACCGTTGCTGCGACTTTTTAACTCCTTTGCCGATACAAAGTCTGTCACACCGACCATGGCTGGAGCCGAAATAGCGCTTATCCCCAAGCCGGGGAAAGACCCAACCTCTTGTGCTTCATACCGCCCCATTTCTTTGCTCAATGTTGACGTTAAACTATATACCAAAATATTAGCCCAACGTTTAGCTCCCCATCTATCTGGTCTGAATGAGCCCGACCAGGTGGGCTTCATACACGAACGACAAGGGGTGGATAATCTCCGGCGAGTAGCCCACTTGGTGGAAAAGGTCCAACGCCGTAACATCCCGGCTCTCCTCCTTTCTCTCGATGCCGAGAAGGCATTCGACCGGGTAGACTGGTCCTTTCTCAGGGCGGTGTTGCAGAAGATAGGCTGCAGAAGATAGGCCTGGGCCCGGTCATGATTGCCCGTATCATGGCCCCCTATGCAGCGCCATCAGCGCAGATCAGACTCAACGGTCTCTTTACCCCCCCATTCCCCATCCATCGGGACACGCGCCAGGGCTGTCCTTTATCTCCCCTGCTCTTTGCCCTGGCCGTGGAGCCCCTGGCGATTGCCATCCGCCAATCGGCGGCAATTAAGGGCCTCCCATTTGGGGGGTCGAGCACAAAATCGCTCTCTTCGCTGATGATCTCCTTTTGACACTTACTAACCCCGAGAGCTCCCTCCCAGCGCTGCTTGATGTACTCTCCCAGTTCGAGTTGATCTTGGGGCTTAAAATCAACCTTGCTAAGTCACAGGCGCTTAACCTTACCCTCTCCTTGCAACAGCTTGAGGAGCTTGGGAACAGTATCCCCTTCCAGTGGGCCTCCCAATCCATTCGCTATCTAGGTATTAATGTCACGGCTACGCTGGACTCGTGGACAAAGGCAAACTGGCCCGCTTGTAGAAATTCAGTTAGGGATGATCTCCAGCGATGGAAATCGCTACCTATTTCCTGGCTGGGCCGCCTCAACGCAGTCAAGATGTCCATTATCCCCAAGATCCTTTATCTTTTCCAAGCACTCCCAACCCCTATCCCCCAAAGGGACATTCTGAGCCTTCAACGGGAGGTTAATGCATTTATTTGGGGCGGGGGGAGGCCGCGATTCTCTATCAAAGTATTAACGTTGCCGAGGGACTGGGGAGGGCTGGCATGCCCAGATTTTCTTGTTTATTATTGGGCGTCGCATCTGCGCTATGTCTCAGAGTGGCTGGCTCGTGAAAGCGAGAAACATTGGTTCCACTTGGACAGAGGTGTGGCTTGCAGCCCGCTCTGGGCTCTGGCTTGGTTGCTGAGGAGTGCTCGCCATCGCAGCGCCTATATTGCTACCCCAACGCGAACGGTTTTGGAGAAATGGGTCAGAATTGCAGTGGCCCAAGGTCTTATCTCCTTTCCCTCCGCTCACACACCTGTGGCGCGCAACCCGGAGTTCCCACCAGCCCTCCAGCCCACATCCTTTCCTGCATGGACAGTTGGAGAATGTCGTACAATCGCTCATCTATTCGAGGGGGGGATTTTTAAATCTTTTGAGCAGTGCAGGCAGGAATTTCACCTCCCCAACACAGCGCATTTGGAATACCTTCAAATTCGCCATTGGCTATGTACTCCTTCATACACAGAGGGCGCCACGCGCCAATTTACCCCTTTTGAATCCTTGGTCCGCTCTTTTGATGGCTCCCGAGGCCTGATCTCTAGGACGTACAAGGTCCTTCAACACTCGCATGCGCTCCCATCTCATACCTATCAACAACGCTGGCACACGGACCTTGAGGAAGACATTCCCCCTGACCGCTGGGAACAATTGTGGAAGGACATTCCTGGCACTTTTTATAAGCATTGCACAACAGGAAACCGCTTACAAAATAATGACCAGTTGGTATTACACCCCCCTCCGATTACAAAAGATGTTCCCCAATTCCACGCCTACCTGCTGGCGTTGCCAGACTGCCCCAGGTTCATTCATGCACATATGGTGGTCTTGCCCGCTTATAACGATCTTTTGGAAAGAGATCTTGAGCCACATCAGGGAGGTAGTGGGTTTTCCCATTCCGAGTGCCCCAGGGGTAGTGATTTTAGGGGTCCGGCCGAGGTTTCTTAAAGCAATGACTCACTCGGACTGGCGCTTGATTTTCCACATGCTTAATGCGGCGAAGCAGGTTATAGCGCTCCATTGGAAGAAAGCCTTGACCCCCCCCCTCCTCGGTGTGGCTCACCCGACTATGGCAGGTAATGGCGATGGAGTTCCTCTCCCATAGTCTAGCCCACACTGACGCTAAATTCAAGCGCACTTGGCAACCCCTAGTTTCCCATCTCTCTAAACTGGAACATGCTCGGGCTGTCCCCCCCCCCCGTTTACGGGCCCTCCAACTGTTCGATGACCCTCTGCTCCCTAGGGGAGAACGCTATGAAGAGGAGCTGGGGTAGGCGGGGTGGGGGTAGACAACCCTCCCAGGGGGTGGTTGGATCCGACGCTCTGATCTGGGGACTTACTACTCCTCCACTATAGCTCATCCTCGCCATTGGAAGGCTGCACCTTCTCCTCCTCCCTTCTCTTTTCTTCTTTTCTCTTCTCTTTCCTTCTTTAGTTTCTTGCTTTGGTTCTTTTTTGTTCCTTTCTTTCTTCACAGGCTAGCAGACATGGGGGTTTCCCCCCCGATACCTTGTTGCAGGTCGCCTTTTGTGCCTCTAGCGGCTGTTGGTCCCTGGTAAGCGGGTTACTGCCAGAACGCGTCAAGCCTATGATGATTTTGCTGACATGTTATCCACCATTAGGGCTTGCAGTGATAATCCATAGTCAGGTTGATCCTTTTTCTTTTTTGTTATAATTGGTATTGCTTTCCATGTTCCAATCCCTTTGTTGTACTTCTTGCTTGGTGATACACTACTGTCTCTTTAGGCTTCGCTAACAGTGCACCACGCTCTCTACAGGTGTATAGCAGACATGATTGCAATCGCTCAGGTATACTAGACTCAAGCACTTGTGGGACTCCCTTATGCTTGGTTAGCTTTGGCATTTCTGAGTCGGGAGGGGGACTCTCCTATCTAGTTAGCCATGTCGAGTTCTCCTGTTGTTTTTGTATTTGATGGCTAAGTGGTGTGCTGTATCTTTTATACCACCACTGACGTGGGCCAACGATGTATACCCTGCATTCTTGCCTGACTACTACTGCTTATTGCCTGGTGTTTGTTAATACTTTCTCTTTGTCTACAAATTTAATAAAAGAGATTTAAACAAAAAAATAGAAATATAATTAAATGCTTACATCATTAAATACTTTAAATGGCAATAAACTATTTGCTTAATGTAAAAATATATTTATATGGGAGTGTGTTGAATTTCCACAGTGGGTGGCCATGTGTGAAACTTAAAACTTAATCCATGGCTTAATTGAAGTACTTTAAGCCTGTTGTATCAGTGGTACTGCTCCAGATAGTTTGTATTTTGTGAATTTTAATTATTTTACTCAATCAAATTATTCTTTATTTGATTAAAATAATCATAAAAGAAACAATTTCCAACATTTCATACATATCAGTCACATACCAGGTATATTGCGAAATATAATATGATAATACAGGCCCGCACATAATGGTTGCAAGTTTTTTCCCAGCATCTATTCTTGAATTTAACATCGTTTGAATAACAGTATAAAATTATTATAAAACACAGTTAGTTTATAAAAGCTCTACAAGTTGAGTAAGGGAATAACCCTAAAATGTGTAAAGTGCAAATGCGTTAATCACTTCTGCTATTTCCTGGGAGGTGTTATTTGTGGCGCTATGAGCCATGTGCCTATTCTTAGTTAATGACACTAAAGTGCAAAATCAATCGTGTAGATACTAAAGTGCTAATGCATCAATTGCAATATCAATTTCGAGCAGATGATATACACTGTCCAGAGATTATGTATAAATTATGTTATACTAGATGGTCAAGTAGATAATAAAGTGCTAGTGCATCGATCGTAATATCAATTTCAAGCACATACTGTACGTACACAAGGGATAATATACAGTGTACAATTCTAAGTTCAGTATTTAAAATAGTCAAAAGTTCAAATTTCAATCCATTTCTCTTTCGTATTAAATTGATAGCGAATAAATATCTACTAAGGCTAAAAACAATTTGCTGCGATGTATCTGATTTTAAAATACGTAATGCTCCTAAATGTAATCTTAGTCAAAAATTATTACAAATAGGTTTAATCCATTTTTTTCGAGAGATTGAGTATGCTGGGCAAAAAAAATTATGTGCCGATCGTTTTCTACAGCATTTTGTGTGCATAAAGTGCAGATGGCCTCCTTTTCATTGGAGTTTTTACACAACCACTTGGATGTTTTAAATTTGGTCTGTAACACGTCAAAGCGAAACTTCATGTATAGGGACTTCAGCTAATTGGGGTTGTATTTCGTCCATGTAACCCTCAAACAAAGGAACCGGTTTTATAGTTAAAAACTGTGTGGTTAACCTTCCCACTTTCGAGCTAAGATGTATATTATCCTGGGTATATATCCAATAAGCATTTTTCAAAGTCCTCTTTGAATCGGGTGTCAAAGATTGGGGGTCATCCCAATGGCTATTTAAACTTAACTTATAAAACCAGCTACGCAGATAACGGAGCCATGGGAGAGTTACATTGTGGTCGAGTCCCAATATCTCAATTAGCCCTTCTTTATAACGTTTGAGCTCTTGTATAGTCCTCAAATGAACCCAAAGTAGCAAGGGTCTTAATACTGCTTGGGACTCAATTTGCCTGAGTTTTATATCTTGGATTATGGGAATCATGGGTGTACGTATGGGAAGCTGCAATAACATCCTTATAAATTTATTTTCTTCCACAGTGAGCTTATTATGGTTATTGATGCCCCAGAGTTCTGCACCATAAAGGGTTGGTGTTTGTGCCCTACACCTATAAACTTCTAGGGCCGGCGACACTGCCTTCGATGTACTTTTTTGGTGCTTTTTCACAATTGCCATGGAATTTTGAACCAATGTTGACTTGCATTTGAGCATTTGGGGCTTCCATGACAATTTAGTGTCAAGCGTAATACCCAAATAATTAAAGCTCGGCACATATTCCAATTCTTGATTTCCGACTATGATGTTTTTCTTAAATGATTTAGAGCCATATATTTGGTTTTATTTGTATTAATTTCTAAGCCTTTCTTCATGCAAAAAGCACCAAAACTGTCTAAAAGATTTTGCAGGCCCTTAGGCGTTTGAGATAGTAATATCGTGTCATCTGCGAAGAGTAAGGCAGGTACTGGCACCCCACCTAACTTTGGTGAGTCGTGCTTACATCCATAGAGATGCTGCACAACATCGTTGATTAATGAGAAAAGGGTGGGTGCCAGTACACATCCCTGTCTCACTCCTCTTTTTATTGGGATTGCCTCAGTAAGTTCACCGCTAGGTCCCCATGTAACTTTTGCGTAATTGTCTGTATGAAGACATATTATTTGTGAAAGAAGGACATCAGGGACTCCTTGGGTTCTTAGTGAAATCCACAGGGAGCCCCTAGGGATGAGGTCGAACGCAGCCTTCAGATCTATGAAGGCTACATACATATGGCCACCCTTTAATTTGGTGTACTTCCAAATTATGCATAATAGTGTAAAGACCTGGTCTATTATGCTTATTCTCACTCTAAAACCTGCTTGATATTGAGACATAATATCGTTTTCTTCTAGCCAGATGTTGAGCTTAAATAATGTCTGTTTGGCATATATCTTCTGTAATATATCTATTAAGCTAATTGGCCTATAATTGGCAGGGTCTTGACGATTTCCTTTCTTAAAGATGGGAATAGTTTTGGCCCCCTTCCATGTTTTAGGTATTGGTGCACCTGCGGCTACAGCGTTACAGAGTAAGTTTACATAAGGTGCCCAAACCTTAATATCATGCTTCAACAGGTCACCGGGAATCTTATCTGGGCCTGGGGCTTTCCCTGACTTTACCGCTTGTATTGCTATCGCTGTCTCATCTAAGGTAAAGAAGGGAGTGCTACTAGGTCCATGCCAATCGGTTACCTCAGTATTTATTCCCTTAGCGGGTTCGTCAATTATTGCCGAAATACCAGGATCCGAATATAAAGCCGAGAAATGATTATGCCATGTGCCTGGGTCCAAGTAGATGTCCAAACTAGTACTTCCCGCCTTGCTACCCTGGGCTAGCAGTTTCCAGAAACCCATGTGGACCTTGTTTTTTGCTGCCACAAATAATTCGTTCCAATTACTTTCCTCCCAATCTTTTTTTGCCTGAGTTAGTAATTTCCTATACTGGATCCTGCAGGCTCTTAACTTTGCTATATTGTTGGACCGAGCGGCCAGTACCAATTGTTGCTTTGCCATGCAGCATTCCTTGGTAAACCATGGATTAAGAGAGGAATGGTTAGTGGTATTAGATAATTCTTTCTTGCAAGGAGTTTTACTCAGGAGAATTTCTAGCTTCTCGGCCAGGATAAGATGTATTTGCAAAATTGGGATATCACCTGGGGGAGTTAAAATATCTGCAAAGGTATTATAAATCTTTACCAGGGTTTGAGGATTTCCAACGATGGAAGGCCACTTAAGTGCCCTACGATTATTGCTAATCAGTGGATTTAAGGGAGGATTTTTCTTTGGGCTAATTTTTCTTAACGCCCATGTTTCGGAAAGTATTCCATTCATTATCAAACACAATGGGAGGTGATCACTATCATCTCTTTGATCTACTTGAAAATCACGTAAGTTACCCCATAAGTTAGTACTTACTATTATATAATCAATTTTGCTCCTCTTTTAAATGTATATGCACTTGAGCTGTCTGATGGCAGCCTACCGTTGCATGCTCCTAGTCCTTGCCCTGTGACCAATTGAGCTAATTGCATTACCGCCATTGTGCAGGGGACAGAAGTTCCGGCTTCCAATTGAGGGATGCCTCTTGCCATGTCCTCCTCCTCTAAAACAGTTTCTAGGCCCACCACAGGCTCGAACTTACAATTAAAATCCCCACCTATGATCACCGATATCCTGGGGTCAATAGTACTTAAGAAGTTGTCCAGTATCTCCAGTACTGGGGATTCAGTATTAGCTGCTCTTGGTCTACTGTAGACATTTATTAAGAGGATTTCTCCTTTGTTATGTGTTTTTATTTTTACCACTAGGATGTCTGGAGATGGTAAATCAAGTTGGCAAATATCTATCTTTAAAGCGATTTTGACCCATATAACTAGACCTCCCGATGGGTATGGGCAGGAACCCCCTCCCGATGGTCTGCCTCTCAAGGAAGAGACAGCATTAGTACTAAAGGTCCTATAGCCCAATTTATGTGGCGGTTCCAAAGCCCATGTTTCTTGTAATAGACAAATGTCAAATCGATTTATGTAATCTTGCCATTCTGCATCTGTTAATTTAGTTATCACCCCCGCTATGTTCCATGAAACCAAATGTTTCAATCTTTGTACGTATTCCTCACTACCGTTCTGGGTATGAGAGTTAGATACTGCTACTTCCATCGTCCCATCCTTATCTCTGGCAGTTACCTGGTATGCTTTGTATGCTTTAAGGGAGCAGTTACGTGGTGATTGACCCTTGGTTATCCCTTTGAGTAGGCTGGGGGCACAGGAAGGCCTGCTACAATGCATTTCCCCAGATCCCTGTGTTCCTAGTCAGTCGACTGCCTCTAGGTCATTTTGGGTGCAGTTGCTTTGTGATGATTGACCCAAATTTGTAAGCATTTTCTGTTGTACTATCTCCATCCTAGGTCTATTTAACTTGAACCTCACCATAGGGTTGGAATTTAAGGGTGCCCTTAAATCCATTGCTAACAGCCCGTCCACTATACTTTTTGATCTGAAGATAAGGAGAATGGTGTCATAAGGTTTGTGCTTATTCACTAGACGCTCCGCTTTTATAATATCAGAGCGTATTACTGATAGGCACTCGCGTTTGGATCTGATCCAATGAATTACCTTATTTTTTAGTGACTCTTCATCTTCCCTATAGGACGAGAGGGTCAGTTTGGAAATATTGATCATGTGTAGTGTCCGTGCTGCCTGGCTGTTATTATCGTTAAGTACATTTATATTATAGTTCTGCCTGGGATCAAGTTTCCTAATGTCTAAACAATATTTTGATTGCTCGCCCTGTGGATCCTGCTCCCTTCTGGTTATTATAGGACCTTTTAGATAGTTAAATTGCCCCCCCCCCCACCTTATGATTGTGTTGTAATGCATTTTTATACGAGTAATGCGAGTAATTTTGACCAGTGTCACCCTTGACATTCCATACGTCCCCTCTCTGCATCCTTACTCACATGATACCAGGGGACCTCCCCTCGTAACTTTTCCCCCCTGCAGAGGTAAGTTCTTGTGTTCCAGTGTGCCTACCACTTGTTGATTTTAATGCATGGCTATAAGGTCGCTTCAAAGTTTTGGAGGCATTTGCAACATTGGGCTCATCATGTTGGTTCCTATTTAGGCTCTGTACCCCCTCTGAGGTATCCTTGCTATCCAGCGTACCTCGTGGAGTAGGATTCTTAATTTGTATTTTGAGCAGAGCAACTTCCTCTGTCAGGCCTTCTACCTTCTGCATTAGTTCAGTTACCAACTGAGCAGAAACTTTAATTTGAGCCCTTTGAGCCAGTGTTTCAATATCGTTAGTAAGTTGATGGGGGTGAAGAGTTTGGACCTGCCGGTTTTTACGATTTTTATGGGTTGAAGGCGTTAATAGAACCGGGTTATGTGTTGGAGAAAGTGTGCTTCCATTAAATGATGCTGATTCTAATTCTTGGCCTAGTGGCAAATATCTATTGGTACACACAATTGTTGGAATAGCCTCCATACCCCTATCTGGACAGAGTGGAGCTTCTGGATTTTTTAATTCTATAGGGTTAGCTGATTGTGTTCTTTCTATATCACTTTCTATTTCAAACTGGGCTAGTGATTCTGGCACGGGGATTACAACTTCATGGGGTGGAATCTCGATAGTTGCAAGTGTTTCACCTGGTTTTGGACTGGTTTTATTCTGGGGATTTGTCTCTCATTTCCCATAAAATGCGGTGATCTTGAATTTATGTGTCCTGACTGGCTTGTGCTTGTTACTTAATAACTACTCTACTTCTTCCAGCAGATCGTCAATCTCCTCTAGAGTACAGAGTACAGTTTTCTGCTGCGCTTCTCCTTATTTTTGTTTTTTTCTCCTTGTCCGTTCCCTCCATAGCTTTCCGTTTGCCCATACTAACGTTATGTATGAGTGGGGGTTCCTTGTCTGCAAAACTTCCCCTTATTAAGTAATTAGGATTGCTATTTCCTATTCGAGGGATGGGATACGGGTTCAAGACAAATCACCCTCCAAAGGAGGATAAACAGTGTGAAAAGTAATGCTTTTTGCAACAAGCTAAGAAGGCCTTTAAAGACTGTCTCTCCACCACCCCTCTCGTTACAATTAAGCAATAGGATAGAGTTTGCAAGATAATCATGCACACAGAATAGCGTCCGACCATTTTCAAGGGTTAGTCTCGCTACTATAGTAGTTTTGGTCCATATTAGAGGTCCACAGGTGATTATTGTAAAGTCCTTTTTAAATATAAAAAATTGCTTTAAGAGACGTCTAATTCCGACCCAAGCAGCGAGAGCAAAGCGTAAGAAATGGTCAAACAAGCTTACCGATGAGGCAGATCTAAGAAGCTGGAAAGTTAGAGCCAAGGGGGGTGGCCCTGCCCTGCCTCTTCCTGTCACTGATGGGCGCAGACGGGCCTGCCCTTGGCGGTGCGCGAGCCCCCAGGTGATTTTGTAGCGCCTCCGGGCGCAGAGCATTGGCGTAGGTGGCAACAAGCCGCAAAGGAGACTGGTGCTTGCAGTCCTTGCCTCCCGGTCCCCACACAAAGGCAGCAAGAGATGAACGGGCGTCTTGCGGTGCGGGAGCCTCCAGGTGATTTTGTAGTGCCTCCGGGCGCAGAGCGATGGCGTAGGCGGCAACAAGCCGCAAAGGAGGCTGGTGCTTGCAGTCTTTGCCTCCCGGTCCCCACACAAAGGCAGCAAGAGATAAACGGGCGTCCCGCGGTGCGGGAGCCCCCAGGTGATTTTGTAGCGCCTCCGGATGCAGAGCGATGTTGTAGGCGGCAACAAGCCACAAAGGAGGCTGGTGCTTGCAGTCCTTGCCTCCCGGTCCCCACACAAAGGCAGCAAGAGATGAACGGGCGTCCCGCGGTGCGAGAGCCCCCAGGTGATTTTGTAGCACCTCCAGGCGCAGAGCGAAGGCGTAGGCTGCAACAAGCCGCAAAGGAGGCTGGTGCTTGCAGTCCTTGCCTCCCGGTCCCCACACAAAGGCAGCAAGAGATGAACGGGCATCCCGCGGTGAGGGAGCCCCCAGGTGATTTTGCAGCACCTCCGGGCGCTGAGCGATGGCGTAGGCGGCAACAAGCCGCAAAGGAGGCTGGTGCTTGCAGTCCTTGCCTCACGGTCCCCACACATAGGCAGCAAGAGATGAATGGGCGTCCCACAGTGCGGGTGCCCCCAGGTGATTTTGTAGCGCCTCCGGGCGCAGAGCGATGGCGTAGGCAGCAACAAGCCGCAAAGGAGGCTGGTGCTTGCAGTCCTTGCCTCCCGGTCCCCACACAAAGGCAGCAAGAGATGACTCATTTGTGAGTGTATTTTTCTAGTAGCTTATCCTTCCCTAAGCTTATCTTTTAATTTCCTTCAACCTCACTGTTAGAAAATTCCCATTGTTGCAAGTTCAGTCCCATTTTTTGCTGAATTTGATTAATGGTGTCTAGACCCTCCACACTGAGGTACTGCTGTTCAGTGCCTAGCGCATGTGCTCTAACACTTAAAACATAAAAAATTGGCAAATCCCTTAATGGTATATCTAACTTTCCAATATGTTCATAGTACATGGTGCAGAAATACACCCATAGGTTGGAAAGTTAAATATCACATGTGGAACGCAGCACTTGTTGTGCTAACCACTAGTGTTACAAAGGAAAACATCGCTTTAGGCCTACCATTGTAGCCTGACTGCTGCAATTTAAACCTGCAGCTGGACCTGTCAAAATATTCTTTTTCACAGAGGAAAACCTTTCTATTAAAGGGTAATAAGTCACTCCTATGTAGGCCTTGTAGCCCATGAGGTTGGGTGCATGGTATTTGTAAGAAACTGGTCTGGTTGGCAGAGGTATGCACCCTGTATAAGCAGGAACCACAATCCTAGTCAGGGTAAGTAACAACACACCCTAAATTATTCTGTGCTCACCCTCTGATAGCTTGGAACAGAGCAGTTAGGCTTAACTTAAGAGGCAATGTGTAAGTATTTGGGCAACACTTCAAACAATGACACAGTGAAAAAACCAAAAAAGACTCCACACCAGGTTAAAAAATAGATTATGATTCTATAAATAAAACAAGACCAAAACGACAAAAATCCAACAAGTAGAAGTCTAGATATGAATTTTTAAAGAATAAATGTAAAAGCAATAAATGCTTAAATGGGATATCTGGCCACGCCGGACCGAGGCAAAGTCAAAGATTCAGGCCGACCGCAATGGAGCGCAGGTCGGATACAGGGACCCACTTAGGCCCGCTGAACAACAGTACCTCGATCCGGGCTTGCGTCAACATCAAAGAAGATGTGAGGTGCATTTGCACCGATGCGTCAGTGTAAAGCCACGCAGTGGGCAAGATGCATTGAGATTCTCTATGCAATGGCGGTGATGCATCGGTTCCGAGTGCGAGGCGCTGGTTCCAAAGGCAACGTCTCCCGCAGCAGGCGATGTGTCAATTCCGAAGGCGATGCGTTGGTTCTGGATGCGATGTGCCGGCTCCGTTCCACGATCAACGCTAATGCACCGGTTCTGACCCATGCGAAGTCGAAAATGCGCCAGTTCTGATGAGGATGCATGTGTTCTGGTTGTAGCAGCACTTCATACCCACTTCCAAGTGCCCAGGACCAGGCTGACATAACTTAGCAGGGTAAAACTTGCAGCAAACAAAGTCCAGGTGCTGTAGCAGGTTGAGTTGAAGTCTTTGATGTCACTGAGACTTAGAACAGGAGGCAAGCCAGCAAGACCTTGGAGTCACTCTGGGTTCAAGTGATACAGAGCCAGTCCTTCTCACCCAGGCAGGAGAACAGCAGGCTCAGCTCAGCAAGACAATAGTCCAGCAAAGCAGCAGTCAAGCACAGAGGCAGTTCTTTCAGCAGCACAGCAAGTCTTCTTCCTCACAGGTCCAGAAGTATACTGAGTTGGTGGTGTCAGAGGTCTAGTATGTATACCCAGTTGTGCCTTTGAAGTGGGGAGACTTCAAAGAGATACCTTTGAAGTGCACAGAGTCCCTGTTTTTTATGTCATGGCTCCGGACTCACTATAGGAGGGTATGCAGCCCTTTGTGTGGGGACAGGACACAGCCTATTCAGGTGTGTCAGCTCCTCCCTCCCATCCTGCCCAGGATGGCCCATCAAGATGTCCATCAGTCACACCTAATTTCCCTTTGCGTGTGGCTGTCTAGAGGGAATGCAGAAAGCCCAGCTGACACCCACCCCAGACGTGTTTTCAGAGACAGGCAGCAGGCACCAAATGGCTAAAGTAAGAAAATACCAACTTTCTAAAAGTCGCATTTTCAGAATCACAATTTAAAATTCGACTTCACCGTAAGTTGTGATTTTAAATTGTGATTCCAGAGACAGCAAACTTAGGGGTCCAATCTCTTCTCAATTGGAAATTACACCTTTAACATGTAATAAGGTAACCTCAATGTTATCCTGTGGGAGAGATAGGCCTTGCAGTACTGAAAAACAAATGTAAGAGTGTTTCACTACTAGGACATGTAATATTTAAAAGTACATGTCCTACTTTTTAACTACACTGCGCCCTGCCCTTGGGCTGCCCAGGGCCTACCTTAGGAGCAGGTTTGGGCCTGACAAGAGGCTTAGCTTGCCAGGTCGACATGGCATTTTAAAACTGCACAAACAGGCTCTGCAATGGCAGGCCTGAGACATGTTTAAAGGGCTACTGAATTGGGTGGCACAATCAGAACTGCAAGCCCACTAGTAGCATTTCATTTACAGGTCATGGGCACATGTAGTGCATATTACTAGGGACACATAAGTAAATCAAATATAACAATTGTGGATAAGCTTATGTTGCCATGTTCTAAGAAGAGAGCACATGCACTGTAGCACTAGTTAGCAGTGGTAAAGTGCCCAGAATCCTACAGAAACCAACAAAAACGAATTCAGCAAAAAGGGGAGGAGAAAGTCAAAAGGTTTGGTGTTGACCCTGCATAAAGGGCCATTTCCAACACAACCCCCTTCCTGTCTAAAGCTGGGGTAGACTAATCAATAACTTGATGGACTTCCCTGCTTAGGCAATAGAACGTTGACAATGGCCCACTACTGCATGGGTACTTGTCAGTTCTATGCTTCTCTGAACTCAATTGGATCCCTCTGTCTATACTCTCCTAAGCCACTGAACTGACCCATGGTGAACCCTTCTCGTCACCTGTGGACCCCATGTGTGCAGCACCTAACCTTAATTTGCTCACAGATGCAACCCAGTAGACAGACAGTACCACCATGGTCAACAAAGTGATGTTGCCCCGTCCACCTCTTGGTTCTGACTTCAGTCCCCAACCCAGGGAAAACTCTGTCCATAAGAACAACAACCAACAGAGGCCACTGACAGCTGTCAGTGTCCAGAGCCAGGCTCCAAGCCATCCAGGGGTCTCTGACCTCTGTGGTTTCTCAATGCGGGGGACAGGAAGCCTAGGTGCCTTGCACCCTTTTTCCACTCCACCTCCCACTGGTTATGGGGTGGTATCCTGAAACTGGGCCTTCAACTGAGGTTCTGTACTCTTAGGCTGAACATGTGCTTAGCAAGCCAGGACTTCCAGGAGAATACCCCTAGTCCCCTCAAGGGAGACACCCTCTGTGTGTGTCATGCAAGAGTCTGCCTGGGCCAGGTTCCCAGCCCTCGGTCTCTGTGACAGTGCATGGAGCCCCCCTGGCCAGAAGTGGCCTCACCAGGGTCAGTCTTGGGGTGCTCTGTTCTCAGAGCTGGCAACCCCTACTCCACTGGTCCTCCCACTGTGGACTGTTTCTACCACCTGCCCCTCCATGTGGGCCTCTGTACCCTCTGATGTGGAGGGGTACCCTCAGAAACCAGAACTGGGAGAGCACTTGTGGCAGCTGTCCCATCTTCCCTGGCACTGTGAAGCTCCCATCAGTGGATGGTCTCTTGGTACCAACCAGGTCACCCTGCCTGTGCCCCAAATGAGATAAATCCAAGCACTGGGGCTGAAAATAGGCACCTTGGGTCTCCGCCCAACATAACCTCCCCTCCTATTCTTAGAAGGGACATGGGATCTGTTGGCCCTGTCATCCTTAGGGTGGTTTTCCCCAAAACTTTTTGCCCGCTTACCTCCTCTTTTTACTGTATCATTTTGTTGGTCTTAGGACTCTAAACACTTCACCATTGCTAACCAGTGCTAAAGTGCATGTGCTTCTCCCCTAAATGCAGTGACATTGGTGTATACATGATTGGCATATTTAGTTTACTTATAACTCCCTTGTAAAGTGGCAAACCATATGCCTAGGGCCTGTAATCTAAATACTATTAGTGGGCCTGCAGCACTGGTTGTGCCACCCACACAAGTAGCCTTTCGAACCTGTTTGAGGCATGCTATTTCAAGCCCTGTATGTGCAGTTTACTGCCACTTTGACTTGTCATTTAAGACCACTTGCCAAGCCTTAAGGCCCAATTCACAAAGGTAAACTTAGATGTTTGGTCTAAACTTAGACCAAACATATAAGTTTACAACTTTGGGAATTCACTAAGGGCATTTACGAGTACTATCTTTATGTCCGCTCTCGGGGCGGAGAGCGAACACAAAGATAGTACTCGTAAATGCCCTTTGTGAATTCCCAAAGTCATGAAACTTAGACGTTCGTCTAAGTTTAGACCAAACGTCTAAGTGTACCTTTGTGCAACGGACCCTTAAACTCCCTTTTTATTACACATGTCACCCCTAAGGAAGGCCCTAGGTAGCCCTAAGGGGGGGTGCTGTGTAACTAAAAGGTGGGACATGTACTTTTATGATTTACATGTCCTGGGACTGGCAAGGTACTGGCAGGTCCTCACGTCAGCTTCCCCTGCAACAGTTCTCCTGTCCAGCTTCCGCTATCCTCTGCTGCCTGTCAACCTGCTGCCCTCTGTTTGTGCCTCTTCTGCTCGTTTCTTGCTCTGTTTTGCCTTTTCTGCTCGTTTTTCTGCCCTTTGCTTTGCCTTTTCTGATTGTTTTTTCTGCCCTCAGTTTTGCCTTTTTCTGCTCGTTTTTCTGCCCTCCGTTTTGCCTTTTCTGCTCGTTTTTCTGCCCTCTGTTTTGCTCTCTTCTGCTCTACTTTGCTGTTTTTGCTCGTTTTTCTGCCCTCTGTTTAGCCTTTTCCTGTCCTTTGTTTGGCTTTTTCTTCTCGTTTTTCTGCCCTCTGTTTTATCGTCTTCCACTCTGTTTTGCCTTTTCTGCTAATTTTTCTGCCCTCTGTTTTGCCTTTTTCTGCTCGTTTCTTCCAGACGTTTCCTCCAGTCCAGGCTTTTCTATGGAGACCTTGCACTCCAGCACCCAGATACTCCCAGGGGCGACAGTGCCGCACTCTACAAATGCTTTTTGATTGATTGACAAACAGCTAAATTCATTTTTCACTACTGTGAGGCCTACTCCTCTCATAGGCTAGTATTGGGAAATCCTTAAAACACTTTTAAGCTGTAATTCCTGATTATAAAGGAGTAGCTGCATCAAGTTTCATATCTTTGGAATGGTAATGATAAATCCTCTTTACTGGTAAAGTTGGATTTAACATTGCTATTTTAGAAATGCCACTTTTAGAAAGTGGACATTTCTCTGCTCTTACTGCTCTGTGTGCCTTGTAGCCTGTCTTCAATACACATCTGGGATATGTGACAGCTACACTTTGTGCATTCCCTCTAGACAGCCACAAACACAGGTGTGACAGAGAACTTATCAGCATTCATCTACATTCTGATAGCTCTTCCTGGGCAGGAAAAGGGAGGGGGAGCTGACACCCCTGAATAGGCAGTGTCCTGTGTCCCACACAAAGAGCCCACGGATAGTCTAGCAGGTAGGGCTGCGATGAAAAGGAGACCTGTGCACTTCAAGGGCTTGCTTTGAAGTCACCCCTACTTCAAAGGCACAACTGGGTATAAGTACTAGGGCTTTGACCCTACCATAACAGTACACTACTCAACCTGTGAAGAACTCTGCCAGGAGCAAAGACTGCTGTGCCACAAGGATTGCCACTTTGCTTGCCTGCTGCTCTGAAGAAACTGCTTTCTGCTTTGCTGAGCTGCCCAGCTACTGCTGATCTCTGCCCTGCTGAGGATAAGTACTGGACTAATTTCACTTGAACCCAGAGTAACTCCAAGAGCTTGCTGGCTTGCCCCCTGTTCTGAAGTCTTAGGGCCGTCAAAGACTTCCTTAAACTCTGCAACAGCACCTGGCCTTTTTTGAGTCCTGCCCTGCCAAGTGGTGCCAATCCAGTCCTGGGTGCTTGAAAGGTGACTTCTGCTGTCCAGAACCATCAAAATTGACACAGTGATGACTTTGCGCCGATCGGAACCAACGCTTTGCCCTTCGATGCCGATGCAGGAGGCAATCGACGACATCGCCTCGACGGACTGAGTGGCTCAGCAACGACAGAGAGCGTGGCTCGGCACCTCCACAGCGCCTGCATCGTAAAGGGGTTTGACACCAAAGCCTTCATCGACTGCGCGGAACAGCGCCGATGCTTCGCCTCCATCCACAGGATCGATGACAACACAGCGCCTCCTCGACTCCTCGCATCAAGTCTTCGACATTGACGCTTGCTCCATCCAAGGTACATTTATCAGCAGGCCCAGCCTGAGTCCTGTAGCCAGCCTGCCCTCCATTGCGGTTGGCCTGAACTTTAGATTTATCCTGGTCTAGCACGACCTCAAGTCGCTATTGACCACTATTGACTTCTAAGCACAATTTTTGGTTTAACCTTGAAACATTCATAACTCTGGTTCTACTTACTTACTCTGTCGTTTTGGTCTTGTTCTACTCAGAAAATGATTCTCTATTGTTCTAAACCTGTGTGGAGTATTTTTGTGGTGTTTTCGTTGTTTTACTGTGTATGTGTGTGTTGCACAAATACTTTACACATTGCCTCTTAAGATAAGCCTGACTGTTCTGTGCCAAGCCACCAGAGGATGAGCACCGGTTATCTTTTAGTGTGTATCTAGCTTACCCTGACTAGGAGTGTGCTCCCTACTTGGACAGGGTGCATATCTCTGCCACACTAGAGACCCAATTTCTAACAGGACTCCTCCCCCTCTACTAAACTGGGACCTGCCTGGGTCACTGCTCACATCCCTCTCACTCTGATGGGGAAAACCTAAGCAGCCCTTCTTAGGATCACTCCCCAATGCCTTCACAGACACTCTGGTACTCACCCAGAGGTCTGCCTCCTTTGGAAAGGTCCCTGGGGTCAGTGAACTTGCAATTAACCAGGTGTTGACGTAGCTCTCGAAAACAGTGACTAAACATGTGCTCTCTAGCCATCAAATTGTAAAGCCGCTCATAGGTCTTTAACCTACTACCCTTCACCCAACCATCCAGTACCTTGCAGAAATCCCCCCAAGTCTAGTGAGACAGTTTCTGACTACCCCTGAATCGCAACCTGCACTCTTCTGGGGTGAAATCATATCTATTGACAAGGGTCTACTTCATGGTGGGATACTTCAGCCTAACCTCATTCTCTAGGGTCAGTAGGGCTTACCTACCATCACTATGCCTATGGCATATGGCAGCTCCCCAATTCTCCCTCCTCAGGGATCGTGTGCACCTCTAGAGTAACATCATATGCCTCAATACCACATGCCTATGTGAGCCCCCTCCTTGAAGTCAGGCACCAGGTCCACCAGTGTATGGATCCTTCCTCCACCACTGGACACTGTACCTTTGCTGCCACCATTCCTGCTACACTCTACAAGCTGTTTGACTTTCAAGTCCAGCTCTCCCAGACTCAGTTCAATGAGCCTGCAAGATCTTTTTCTCTTCTAAGGCTCTTTCGGCCTCAGCTATCTACATGGCAAGTTTTTCTCTGGCTAAGGCCCTCTCAACCTCAGCCCTCCTCTCATACGCCCAGTGCTTAATTTGAGCTGGTGGTTTCCAGTACTCCGCACCGCCACTTAATTGGTTTCCGGTGCTCGGCACCGGCACTTAATTGTCAACACTGTACTTATGACAGTCTGCCACAAGGTGGCACTGCTCATCTAATTTAGAGATGAGCATAACAACAGGTGTTTATGAATACAACACATTAAAGATTTCTAATACCTGCCTCCCCTGCCATTCCCTTAGCTTCGGGGACCAGGAATAATCTGAACTGTCACACTTGCAGGCAATAGAGATGGTTAGTAGTTGTTTTGGCAGCAATGACAGGGGCAATGGATGGTGCAAGCTGCAATGGACTCCTGGTTAGAGCCCTGACACTTATAACTTTACAAATTACGCACTGCATCCAGCAGAGCTTTGTCAGCCTCAACTCTTCTCTCCTCTGCAGCCAGTTGGGCCAGCTGCAGCCTCTGGTCCCTCTCAGCTGGTCTGTCCTTTAACTCCTCAGGTGACGGAGTTTGGGGGAAGACACTGCTTCCTGCACTGGATCCAGCAGGGGCTCCTTCTCTGTGGGCTCCCCTCTCTCCTCTGGAGCCTTTGCTAGGTCATTCTTCCTCTCCTCTTTCTATTTCTCAGGGCCACTGCCCTTTTGGTCCTCTACTTCCTATATCCAGCATGCTTCCTCATATGCATATAGGGCTTTCTGCAGGTCCCGCTTAGTGAACCTCCTCTTCACAGGCAGCCCCCTATCTTTGCAGAAATCCTTTAGCTCCCTCATGGTGTAGTATGCCATACAGTTTAGATCCTTGAGCATTCTGGCAAGGTATCACTGGTGCAAAAACAAGAGTCCCGAGTATACGTAGGAGAAGCAGAATTTAGAAAAATTACCAATTGAGAGAACAGGAGAATTTAAAGCTCGTAATGGTTTTAGATGTGCCCTAAATTGGCAGCGCAGATCCTCAGCATCTCAGGCTCTACGGGATCTTCACTGGTTACCGATTCAGCAGAGAATATTTTTTAAATCTCTCTGCATAGTTTTTAAGGCAGCAAATGGTCTGGGTCCTAGGCCTCTGCAGAGTAAGTTCACGTGGTATACGCCCACAAGAAACCTTCGTTCGGCCACAGCAAATCTGGTCAATGTCCCTAAATTTAAGAGGGTTAGAACAGGTGGGAGAGCTTTTAGCTCTGCAGCCTCGCGATTATGGAATGAACTTCCATCTGACATCAGGAGGAGCAGAGACATAATGCAATTCAGGAAGAAACTAAAGACCTGGTTATTCCCAAGGGAAAGGAACACTTAGATGTAATTCCTGAATTCTCTAGTGCTCCTCCTGATGTCCTTCTCTCCCCTTAGGTCTCTATTATCTATAACTCCCTTTTTCTCTTTCAAATACAGTATGACACATTACATCTATGTACACTTTCAGCGCCAGGATACCCGTTGGGTGACAGTGCGCTATATAAATGCTGTATACAATACAATACAATAATAGTGTACATCAGTCACTGTATGGCACTGCACAAACACAAGTCCTATCCTCACCGCTGTTCACCAATGTTAGAAATTGGGTTTCTGGTTGGCAGAGGTATGCATCTTGTCCAAGCAAGAACTGCAATCCTAGTCAGGGTGAGTCAAAACACACCCTAAATTATTCTGTGCTCACTCTCTGGTAGCTTGTCACAGAGCAGTCAGGCTTAACTTAAGAGATGCTGTGTAAAGTATTTGTGCAAATGCTTCAAACAGTAACACAGTGATAACACCACAAAAGTACTCCACACCAGGTTAGAACAATAGATTATGATTTTATAAATAAAACAAGACAAAAACAACAAAAATCCAACAAGTAGAAGTCGAGATATGAATTTTTAAAGAATAAATGTAAAATAGCACTTTGAAGCAATAAGCGCTTACATGGGATATCTGGTCGTGCACCAGGGCAAAGTCAAAGTTTAGGCTGACCACGATGTAGCGCGGACCAGATACAGGGACCCACTTAGGCTCGCTGAACAACAGTACCTCTATCCGGGCTTGTTTCGATATCGAAGAAGAAGCGAGGTGCAGCCAAAGCGATGCGTCGGTGTTGAGCCATGCAGTGGACGGGATGGGTCGAGAGTCTACACGCAATGGCAGCGAGGCTTTGGCTCCGAGTGCAAGGTGCTGGTTCCAAAGATGATTTGCAGCTACTGCTCTTGCAGCAGGAGATGCATCAATTTCAAAGACGATGCAGAGCTCTTTGCCATGCTTCGACGAGGATGCACCAGTTCCGACCCACGCAAAGGCGAAGATGCCCGATTTTGATGCCCGATTTTGATGAGGATGCGTGGGTTTTGGTTGTAGCAGCACTTCATACCCACTTCCAAGGACCCAGGACTGGGTTGGCACCACTTGGCAGGGCAAGACTTGCAGCAAGCAAAGTCCAGGTGTTGTAGCAGGATGAGTTGAAGTTTTTAAGGTCACTGAGACTTAGAACAGGAGGCAAACCAGCAAGTGCTTAGAGTCAAACTGGATTCAAGTGATGCAGGTCCAGTCCTTCTCACTCAGGCAGGAGAACAGCATGCAGCAGGACAGCCCAGGAAGGTAAAAGTCCAGAGAAGAAGCAGTCTAGCCGGAATGGCAGTTCTTCAACAGCACAGCAGTTATTCTTCCTGGTAGAGTTTGTCACTGGTCCAGAAGTGTACTGAGTTGGTGGTGTCAGAGGTCCAGTACTTATACCCAAGTAGAGGAGACTTCAAAGAGATGCCTTTGAAGTGCACAAAGTCCCTGCCCTTCCTGCCCTGGTTCCAGACTCACTACATGGGAGTATGCAAACCCTTGTGTGGGGACAGGACACAGCCTATTCAGGTATAAGTGTCAGCTCTTCCCTCCCATCCTGCCCAGGATGGCCCATCAGGATGTGGATGGCCCATCAGTCACACCTAAGCTCCCTTTGTTTGTGGCTGTCTAAAGGGAATGCACAAAGCCCATATGTCACCCACCCCAGACATGGATTCAGAGACAGGCAGTAGCCAGCAGGCACCAAATGACTAAAGTAAGAAAATGGCAACTTTGCAAAAGACATCAAATAAATGATAGAATTCACTCCAGTTTTTATTTTCTCTAAATTGTGAGGTGCTCAAGGCAGTAAATTTTGCGTGCGTTTGTAAAAGTGGCATTTTCAGAATTACAATTTAAAATACAACTTCACCATCAGTTGTGATTTTAAGTTGCGATTGAAGAGACACCAACTTGGGGGTCCAATCTCTTCCCAATTGAAAAGTACACTTATAAAATGTAATAAGGTAATCCCAATGTTATCCTATAGGAGAGATAGGCCTTGCCGGAGTGGAAAACGAATTTAAGAGTTTTTCACTACTAGGACATGTAAAACTTAAAAGTGCATGTCCTACTTTTTAAATGCGCTGCACCCTGCCCCTGAGCTATCCAGGGCCTACCTTGGGGGTGGCTTATATGTATATAAAAGGAAGGTTTGGGCCTGACAAGCAGGTTAACTTGCCAGGTCGGCATGGCAGTTTAAAACTGCACACACAGGCTCTGCAATGGCAGGCCTGATACATGTTAAAAGGGCTACTGAAGTGGGTGACACAATTACTGCTCCTGTCCACTAGTAGCATTTAATTTACAGGCACATTACTAAGGACATTAAATGTGTCAATTCTGAATAAGCCAATGTTATCGTGTTTTTAAAAGAGAGCACATGCACTTTAGCACTGGTTAGCAGTGGTAAAGTGCCCAGAGTCCTAAGGCCATCAAAAGCGAATTCAACAAAAATAGGAGAAGGAAGGCAAAACGTTTGTAGGTGACTTTGCAGAAAGGGCCATTTCCAACTGTATATAAAAGAGGGACATGTAGAAATGTAATGATATAATTTACCTGTAGTGACAAGCCCCCAAAGCTATTTCACTGTGGCAGGCTCTGGCTGGCCTTTGAGAAACTAGAGTACAGAACAAAAAATTCTGGTATCCTGGGTTTGGGACCAGTTAGAAAACTGTTCAATCACTATCTTTAATATTTATTAAAATCCCAATTCAATTGTGAAGTTTGATATTTTATAAATATTTAGAAAATGTAACCTTTAAAAAGCAATCTTTTCCCTGCCTGAAGCGCCTAGAGACTAATTTGCATTAGCTCTCCAGCAGCTGCCCAGCCAGTGCTTGATCTTTATGATGTGGGAAAACTGCTCCCAGAGCACAGACATTGGTCTGGGTAGATGTTTTTCATCCCATTGCAGGACGACCAGTTAGGATGGAACCCAGCAACTTCAATAACTTGTAAAGGGTCCTGCCTTTCATCAGTAAATGTAACGAGAGACCTGAAAAAGGCAAACCTTTCATCTCCCAGCCAGGCTGGTTCCAAACCTGGTGACAGTAGAGCTACTGCCCAAATCAGTCTTGTGGAACCAAAGAAGCAGTGGGGACTGCTCATCCCCCTGGGCACACCTGTGGAAGGGCACACAGGCTCTGCACAAGGGAGATTGTTTGCAGTAGAGAGAACAGGAACTGCTGAAAAGGTGGTTAGGGGTGCCCCTTGGAACTTTTACTCTATTGGTTAGAGAGGAGTCAAAAGTCACCACACCCACTAGCTAGAGTCCACCATAAATGTGGCACCCCAAAGCACCCTACTCAGAACACTTTCTGGACCTGCAGAAGAACAGAAGAAGAACTGCACCTGCTGTTTGAGACCTGTTAGGACCTACTCCCACTTACACCCAGCACAAATAAGTGGACTCCAAAGGTCAGTTGGCTGACCTTCTAGGTGACTACAGGGACACAAGCCGCAAAAGGCCTTTTTCTTGAAATGGCCACTTGACCAGTTTCAACTGAACCCAGTACTGGACCATGCTGGTCCCATGTGCTGAAGTGAGTACTGACCCTTAAGTGCTGTCCCTAAGGTCCTGTCACCCTTAGATATGTCTAAATGGACTTCACCTACAATATCAATAAAAAGGCGCAACTTTGCTGATAAAAAAATAGGTTTTGCTGCTTGGAGCTCCTCCTCAGTAGCAAATCCATTTCAGCGGGCCCTCAGCCAGAAGGTATCCGCTCCCATAGAACTCATCGTCAAAAACAGCCTGCAACCTTGTCCCGCTGGAGTATTCTGAGCTCCAAAAAAGAGGCTAAGTCGGGCTGGAGAAATCTTGAAAGGGCAAAGGCGTACAAAGTATCTGGCCAACAAGAAGACTTCCCTGGGCGTGAAATGTGAATGATTCCCGCTCAGAGCTTTTCATGCCAAAAACAATGGCCTCAGTGGGACCTCATCCAACAGTTATCCGACTTCAAGAGAGAGGCGTGACGAGGACGAATATCTTTATTTCTCCTCATTTTTTCCCCTTTCTGCGCGTGCTGCACCATGATGAAGGGTGCCTTGTTGGCGCTAGGCAGCCATAAGTGTGCCAGTGCAAGGAAAGGACAGGAATATGCCATATAATGTTAAACATGGTGCATTCCTTCCCTCTTCCTTTGACGCAAAGCAGCACAGCAAGATGTCTTGCGGTGTTGCGTGAAACATTGATACATCTGCCCCTTGGTCTGTGTCACTGCTCTGTGTTCACCAGAAAGTCATCACTTGAATTGCTATTTAGTTGCCCAGAACTCTGTAATTCCCATAAGGTCTACTCTGACCGTATTTCCCAAAAGAGCCCTTTGAGGAACAGTGCAACACTTAATGCCCCTCACTCTCACTATATAACACTGTGACTCCATGATGTTTTACTCTGGCAGTGTTCCACTTTTGACAGTGTGCTGGTGTTAGGGCTCTGGAGAAGTGATCTGACAGAATTTATCTCAGCCAGCAGGCACAGTGAGTCAGGAACCTAAGACTGGAGGTATTGTAGGGTTGTAGGTGTAGGGGAGGGACACCTGGATAGACGGACATAGAGCCACTTGCGGATAAAATCCAAATCTGCCTATACAGGCCAAAGCAGGCAGGGGTATTTAATTCAGATTTTCTTTATAGCTGTACGAGTAAGGCATGGGTACAGGCCCTACTTGAGTGTCACCCTGACCAAAGCCATTTTAAGAGTTGAAACAACTGACTTCACTTTTGCATGCCATCATTTGCGCCTTGTAGAGTGAGTGTACATGCTTGAAGGCAACCATACGAAAGCCATATCTTCAAACTAACATAATTAGCAAACTCTGGAATAGTATGGTTAATGTGATACCTGAAACATTGGAGAACACAAGGAGGTCTGTGAATAGTATGGGCATTGTGTTTATTTACCGACTCCTTACTTTTCTTTCTTTGGTAGGTGTTGGGAGAAACTCTACTCCATGCTTAACGTGGAGGCAGAAAACTTGGAAAATAAAAATATAAAAGAATCCAAAGCGTACTCGGATGAATTGGCTTCCAGTTCCTGTATGCATATGACTTAGCCTTATGCTTTGTTCGTGATTGCTGACGCTGTTGTAAAGGAAGGGAGTACACTCATAGCATGCCTTTGTTTGCCTCGTTTGAGGGGTTTGTTGGCTCTATACAAAATAGTAAATAAATAGCGTAGTGGTTTTCTTTGTATTGTTATTTTGTCACCCAACAAAGTCTCTGCTCGTTGGACTCTTTCCGCCTAACAAAAAGCTGGCACCAGGAACAGCAATGAATAGGAGTATGCATTTGTCCCTCTAAAGTTGATCATAGAGAAATATGCTGAGCACAGATCACAACGGCAGTCTCCGTTTTCAAAAAAGTGCAGAAAGAGTATTGATGTACTCAAATACATAAAATGAATATTAATGAACTATTGTGCAGTGTGCACACTTCTACTCACACGTTTTCTACTCAGGCATATTTTGGAAACGTTTCCATAAAACATTAAGGGGCATATTCACGAGGGAATGGCGAAGCGTGGCGTTATTACTAGAGACAAGGGTCCCTACCACAAAAATATACAAGGCATAAACAGAGAACCACAATCAGTGCTGTGTTGGTTTATCCAAATGGAAAAGTTAGTGTTTATTCAACATACATAAGGAAAGCAGTACATTAACAATCTAGTGGGTAGCGTAGCAGGGTATGGAAATCAACAGATTTCCAGACCTCAGGCATTCAGTTATAAAAGTGACATTAGCAATACATTTTCTAGGTAGTCACAATGAGAAAGGACAGCTCGTGCTCCATATCATTTGTTATACATTTGGAGTCACGGTGTGGGTGTCGACGACGTTTCGATCCCTGCCGAAAGGTAGGGGGATCATCATCAGGACAAAAGGTATCATAGATGCCTGAGAGAGCCTGTATGACAACAATCCAGGCCGATAGATGAGTCTCCTAGGTCGGGCGAGGTAAATTCTGTATGTAACCAATCCAGGCCGATAGTTGAATCTCCTAGGTCAGGCGAGGAATGATGGGCTATGAAAATTCAGGATGGAACAGGAACCAATGTCCTGCAAGGGTAGCCCTGTATTCCGCGATCGATGTACCGGAAGGGGGCATCTGCTGTTTAGTTAACCGGGATGTGTTTCCGCGGGATGCCAAGAGCTCGAGGGACACCGGCAGCGTGTGCCCAGTGAAGCTCAGTAGTCCACTCGGAAGCGTGGCGTTAAGCAAACATTGCAAACGCCACCTTCCGCCATTCTGAAAACGCAGGGATACGCCATATTCACACAATGCAGCACACATAGAAATAGCAAAAGTGAGGAGAAATTAAGCATTTCTCTTTGTTTTGCCATGTTAAGACCAGGTTTTCCCTGGTCTTGATTTTGGCACTGCCGCCTATTTACGCAACCCTGGTAAATAGGGAGCAACGCCCACCGCAACACCCATTTCACGCCCCTTTCACACTAAGCAGCATATTTCGAAGCCCCTATCACCACCAGAACGTAACTTTTTTTGACGTTGTGGTGGCGATACGGGCTTCGCATTATTTACAAGGAAGCGTTAAGCCACTTAGCGTGTCTAAACGCGGCCTTGTAAATAAGGCACCATTTCACTATAGACTTAGCGTGAAAGGAGTGGGTAATGGGTGTTGCAGTGGGCGTTCCGCTGCAACACCCACTGATTCTGACGCTGCCCTATATTTACAAGAGTGGCGTAAATATGGGGCAGCAGCAAAGTTAAGACAAGGGAAAACCTGGTCATAATAGGGCGCAACGAGGAGAAATGCTTTATTTCTCCTCGTTTTTGCTGTTTTTATGTGTGTTGCATCGTGCAGCACATATAAAAACAGCAAAACATCAGGCATGATTGTTTATGTACAGGAAGGTGTCCCTTCCTGCTCATAAACAATCATTTTAAAAATGACAAGTTGCAACTTCTATGTGTGCTGCTCAAAGCAGCACACATAGAAGTTACACATCACCATTTAAGATTGTTTATGTGCAGGAAGGGACACTTTCCTGCACATAAACAATCATTCCCCAAAACGCAGGCACCCTTGCACTATGGTGCAAGGGTGCCTGCATTGGCGCTAGGCAGCTGAAATTAGTGCCAGCGCAGGGGGAAACGCAGGGCTGCACCGTATTGTTAAGTGGCTTAGCGCCACCTTGTAAATAAGGCAAAGGGTTTATCGCCGCAGGAACGTCATAAAAAGTCACGTTCCTGTGGCGAAAGGGGCTTGTAAATTTGCCCCTAACAGTGTTATGAACACTACATTTAACAAAATGCTTTACCACAGAATACAACTTAAACAACTTCTCAGTGACTGGATATGCAGTATTTTGGGGGAAAAATAGATAAAAGTGTACTCTTGTTATTCAAATATACCACCATGCAAGGCAATGACAATATCAGAGTAATTTGAAAGAACCAGTAAGCACTGGCTACAAATTTGATAGATTTTTGTGTGGGGATGCCTACCAGGGCCATTATACCTGTTCCAAGAGGTGTCAATTATGAGATTTGTCCCCATAATGGGGAACACCCGAATAGATGCAAGAATACCTGGTAATTTTCAGCTGGCTCTTCCATGGGACACATTCGCTGAGATCTGCCACCTGGTCAGAGCAGGTGAAAGATGTCCGAGGGAGCGCCCGTATGGTTCCTGGGGTGGGAGTGTGGCTGGTCAGGGCAAGCAACCACTGAGATTAGAGTCTGGAGTCATACAGGGTCTGGTCACACAGTTAACACTCCAGGTGTGATACCACCACTTGAAATGAGGTCAAAAATGGCCACCATGTTTTCTGAAACAAAGCAGTCGGCCTGATATTGCCACCAAGGAATCAGCCAGATGGGTAATTCAGCTAAAGGATGAAGTAGCCAGGGGAGGGATGTACTGAGAAATTTTTGTATCAGGTAAAACCAGACATCAGACATGGCTAAGGCATTTAGCGCTGTTGGTAAATACTCTGTTGGAAAAGAGAATGCACGATGATGAACTCTCTAAAACACAACTTCACTGTTAGATAGGACAGCCTTAGGGTGGTCTTCCTTCCAAATTTTTGCTAACCTCCTCCATTTTTCTGACCTCATTTTTTCTGGCTTTAGGACTCTGTGCACTTTACCACTGCTAACAAGTGCTAAAGTGCTTGTGCTCTCTCCCCTAAGCATGGTAATATTGGCTCATCACCAGTTGGCATATTTAATTTACTTACAAGTCCCTAGTAAAGTGCACTACATGTGCCAGGGCCTGTAAATTAAATGCTACTAGTGGGCCTGCAGCATTGATTATGCCACTCACTTAAGTAGCCCTCTAACCATGGCTCAGGCCTGCCATTGCAGAGCCTGTCTGTGCAGTTTACACTGCCATTTCGACCTGGCAATAGAAACCTCTTGCTAGGCTTAAACCTTCCCTTTTTATACATATACGTCACCCCTAAGGTAGACCCTGTGCAACCCAAAGCGCAGGGAGCAATATACCTAAATGGCAGGACATGTACTTTTACGTTTGACATGCCCTGGTAGTGAGGACCTCCCAAATTCGCTTTTCGCTAATGCAAGGCCTATCTCTCCCATAGGATAACATTTAGATTACCTTATTACACCAATTAAGTGTAATTTCCCAATTGTTAAGAGATGGAGTTTTGTAGCTTGGTGTCTGGACTGGAATTTAAAATCACAACTTATAGTGAAGTCGGATTTTAAATTGCAGTTCTGAAAATGTCACTTTTAGAAAGTTGCCATTTTCTGACTTTAATCATTTAGTGCCTGTTGCCTGTCTCTGTTCAGTCTGGGGTGGGTGATGGCTGGCTTTGTGTATTGCCTCTAGACAGCCACACTGAAAGGGAGCTTAGGTGTGACTTGATGGCCATCCTGGAAGATGGGAGGGAGGAGCTGGGCACAGCCTCACACGTACACCTAAATAGGCTGTGTTGTGTCCACACACAAAGGGCTGCATTCCCCCTGTAGTGAGTCTTGAGCCAGGGCAGGAAGGGAAGACCTCTGTGCACTCACTTCAAATACCTTTCTTTGAAGTCTTCCCCACTTCAAAGGCACAATTGGGTATAAGTACTAGACCTTTGACACCACCACTTGAGTACACTTCTGAACCTGTGAAGACTCTGCCAGGAAGAAAGACTGCTGTGCTGCTGAAGGACTGCCACTCTACTGGACTGCTACTTTGCTGGACTCCTGCCTTACTGTGCTGCCAGGCTGCCTGCTCTTCTCCTGCCTGGGTGAGAAGGACTGGACCTGAGTCACTTGAGCCCAGAGTGACTCCAATGGCTTGTTTGCTTGCCTCCTGATTTAATGTCTAAGTAACACAAAGGACTTCCATCCATCCTGCCTAAAACCTAGACTCTGTAATCTGTGAGTCTGCATTGCCAACTGGTGCCACCCCAGTCCTGGACCCTTGGAAGTGGGCCTAAGGTGTTTGCTCCAGCTGAACCGATGCATTATCTGATGCTTGAGCAGAATCAACACATCGCTGCTGTTGCAGGAACAGAACCTGTGCATTGCCTTCGGAATCAGAGCATCGCTTTTGGAACCACAGCTACGGAGCCAACGCATGGCCGCCACCGTGTGGAGATTGGCGCATCACCTCTACTGTGTGGGGAAACCTAGCACATCACCTTTGGAACCACTGCATCTCAGAAATGGCACATCACCTTTGTTATGCTAATTTAAATTGCGTACAAATTACCCCAGGAGGGTTATCTCGGAGCAGCATAGATCGCAGGCGAAAAACAGCTCTGTCTTAAGGAGCTTTCTAAATTTAGAATGATCAGTACACCTTCGAATGTAAAGTAGTAACTCTTTCCAGTATAGAGGGGCTAGGTAACAATTTTGGAACCAATGCCTTTGGAACCAATGCATCTCTGTGCTCCGTGGGGAACACCGATGCATCACTAGGCTGCACCCCGCATCTTCGTCGACACAACCAGGTTCAACAGGAGGAACTTTAGTTCAGCGGGCCTAAGTGTGTACCTGTATCTGGCCCGCACACCATCATGGTCTGCTTATACCTTTGACTTTGCCCCGGTCCAAGGTGACCAGATATCACAACGAGGCGCTTTTTGCTTCTAAGCGCTATTTTACAGTTTACTCTTTAAAAATTTATATCTCAAGTTCTAGTAAATAGACTTTTGCCGTTTTGGTCTTTTTCAATTTATTAAATTAAGTTTTATTTTTCTAACCAGGTGTGGATTCATTTTGTGTGGTATTTTCACTGTTTTATTATTTGAAGTGTTGCACAAATACTTTACACGTTGCTTCTCAAGTTAAGCCTGACTGCTCTGTTCCAAGCTACCAGAGGATGATCACAGGATAATTTAAGGTGTGTTTTGACTTATCCTGACTAAGATTGTGTTTCCTGCTTGGACCGGGTACATACCTCTGCCAACCTGAAACCCAATTTCCAACATTCACTCTTTGAAGAGATGTTTTCTTTAGATTGTTTTCCTCAACTGCTCTTTTACTTTTTTCTGATTTGCTTTAATAAGTCCAGCAGTAACGGTTAAAGGCTTGTTCTGCATATGCGCCCTATATCAAATATATCCCTATGCAATTCCTGCTAAAGCACCCTTCAGACCAATATTTGTTAATATTTCTTCTCATTCTTTAGATACATAGGAATTTGGCTTTTTTATCATGCATGTATACGTAAAGCAGTACTACTTTATGTACATGAAAATGCTATTCACTGACCTCTGGCCATATATCTTCACTTCCATCCCTCCAATCTTTTCTGTACGGAAATATCCACAACGTGTGCAGAGATCTCCACCAACATAGGGCTAGGTTTTAGTAGTAACTATGGAAGGGACAAAGGGTAGTGATGGCAAAATGGGGAATAACTACTAATAAATTGATGAGTGTATGAATGTGATTTTTTGGGAAAGATAGTAGTGCACCCCAAGTTAAAAAGTTACTAACCTGTTAGGTCCAGGCAAAGGTTTCGATAATTTAATCCTACATTCAATCCCTGCTAGCCATGGCACAGAGAAGACAGGCTTAACTTAGAGAAAATATGTTAAGCATTTAGAAGTATCAACACAGTCAAAAAGTCAAAAATATAACACAATTATAATGTCACTCTGATTTACAAAAATAAATAAAATTGTAATTAATAAAATTACACTAAAACAACAAAAATCCCACGAAGGGAAACAGAAATATGAGTTTCTACAATATTTATGAGCCAAAGCGCCAAAACAAAGTTACGCACCAATAAAAGGTCCTGTTAGCGTTTGACTGGGACCTAGGCACAATTTCAGGTGGACTGTGATCTAGTGCAGGTCGCGTACACCAAGCACATTCGTCCCAGTGAAAGACTTTACCTTAGGACTTGGTCTCTGAAACCGAAGTCCAAATCCTTTAGAGGGGAAAGGTTGCTGAGGATATCTGAAGAAGCGTAGCATTTTGACCATTGCCAGGTCTGCTACTTATGGTAAATCTGGGAATGCATCACAATCCAGGGGTGGATACGTGGGAACACCCACACTTCACCCACAGAACGCCTCCCTGGGGCAGAGTAACGCAAGGCAGTGACTTGTGCTGCCTTGCATTACTCCAGATTTACCAAGCACCGCGAGGCCATGCCAGGTGACCTTGCGTGCTTGGTAAATTGGACTTGAGTGTAGCATTGTCCTTGCGTTACCTTGTGTGACGCTAGGACAAAGAAATACTTTGATAAATCTTGCCCCGGATTCTTATTTGAGAATACACTCAACTTCAAATGTCATTTGCAGGGAGACATTATATCACAGAAAAAAAGAGGGTTTGGGATGAAAGAGAAAATCTCTGCCCAAAACAAGTGATGGCCAACACAGCCCAGGTTTTCCAATCAAAAATAGTCCTGTTTTTTAAGTCAATGACGTACTGGGTAAGGAAGAAGAACAGTCTATGTAAAGAAATATATTTGCCAGTGTGAAAAGGGTGCAATATACTTAAGGAGAAATTGGTAGGTTGAAGTTTGATCTCCTACTCAGACAAGATTGAGGAGGTCAAGATAATGGCAGTCATATTTAGCTCTTGCAAATTAATCAGTGAAGTCTATATACACATACAGGGAATATTCACATGTTAAGGTTTACCTAGGAAGGGCCAGTGACAACAATGCTGCACTTTAACACTTAACAGGCTAATGCTCTACAAGTAGTCAAAAGCAAGGAGTCTGTTGGAAAGGAGTCTGGACTGTGAAATGCAAGGTCAGGGATGTAATTTGTGGTACCTGAGCAAAGAAGTCCTTATGGCTTCGCATGGCATGGTGGAATCGCTTGATGAACAATGCTCTGAACTGCTGATGAACAAGGTCGGAATCCTTCACCTGCCTGGATCCTTTGCCATCAGTCCCAGCAGCCCCCTGAGGAAGGTCTTCAGCAGGACATTTTTCAGAAGGCTTTCGTGCAGTTGCTTGTGGTGCATTTGTAATGTCTGTGCCTATACAGTGCAAAAACATACAGATGAGATCACGTAATAAATACAAGCATGAACACAACTATTTTAGTAGTGAAAAGCAATGCATATGGTTGACCCCAGGCAAGATCTAACCAGTGCAGAAGGGGTTATGTACTCCCAGGCTGGCACCTAATGGGGGCATATTGTGTGGTGTTCCACCAGTCCTAAAGGAGGGAGGAGGAGACTGAAAGATTGGTCTGCTGAACTCTTATGGCCCATGCCTGGTGGTAGAAGTGCAGCAGGGCAGTACAGAGGCACATACTGGGCATGCAAAGGTGGGCACCTTCAACTGTGTGCATACCCACTGTATGTCTGAGAGCCAGCACTGAGGGTGACAATAAGAAGAAGTGGGATCCAAGAGGGTCAGACAGTTGGGTGTGTCCCTGCCTCGCCAGTGCCTGTTGCTTTTTTTTATCTGCAGCTCCCCCTGCCTGTCCTATAGCGTTGCATTTGTGCCCTGTCAGCCCCGCAACTACCCCTGTGCAATCTCCACCCCACTTGCTGATGGTGCTAGGACACCTCACGGATCAGCAGGTTGGGAGCTAGAGTGGGCATCTCTCCACCTGTTGAGCCCAGGTGAGCCCTGCACCATGTGGCTTGGGGGGTAAGTACTGGGGAGGTGTAGGGAGGGCAGGGACTGAGTAAAACGCTTATGTGCCTTTGCTTGTGTGGAAGCGTGTGACAGAATGTGTGCTTGTATGGGTGTGTTTGGCTAGAGGTAGAGGTAAGCATGCTTGTATGTGAGTGCATGGCTGTAGGTATAGGTATGCATGCTTGTATATGCGTGTTTGGCTTGGGGTAGAGGTATGTGTGCTTGTATATGCGTCCTTGGCTTGGGGTAGAGGGATGTGTGCTTGTATATGCGTGTTTGGCTTGGGGTAGAGGTATGCATGCTTGTATATGCGTGCTTGGCTTGGGGTAGAGGTATGTGTGCTTGTATGTGCATGTTTGGCTGGAAGTAGAGCGGCAAGGGGGGGCTTATCTGTGTCTAAAGGGATACATCTATGAACTACAGCAGGCAGTCTTGGTGACATGCTCGCTATCCCATTAGGGACATATTGTGGACATTCTTGGCAGCAAGCTGGATATCCCTGCAAAACAGCGGATTGTCTATCACATATTGGTGGGTGTTGTAACAAAATACTGGCTATCCTTGACATAAAGGTGGCTCATCAAGAACATGTCAATGCAATATAGTGACCCATACATGACATAACGGGGACTTGCCAGTTATCTCTTATATAATAATGGCCTTTAGTGACATATTGTTGACATGTTTTACAATACGCTCTTTATCCCTGTATATTAGTGACCTATCCATGACGCATTGTGGGTATTTCTGGTGCGAAGGTGAATATCTCTGCTTAATAGAGGTGCATTCATGACGTTTGTGGCCAATTTTGGTGACATAGTGAATCATCCATGACACACAGTGTGGGTATTCTTTGAATCGCGCTGGCTAGCCCTGTGCTGTGGGGCCATCATTGATGTTTTTGTGGCTATTCCTGAGAACATGCTGGCTTTCCCTGCAGTCAGTGAGTAGCATACCTGTGGGCATTCTTTGCTGTAGGCTGTGTATCCCTCCCTAACAGTGTCCCATCCACGAAATAGCAATGGTTTTCTTTCTTCTTCCTTGACTTCCTGTACCCATTCTTGACACAATTCTAGCTATCCCTTGCTTATTAATTGTGAAAATCCCTGCCATATGACGGGCATCAGTGGTAATTGATGATAGTGATAAACAGACATGAAAGGCAAAATCTGTCCATGTGTGATGGTAGCATATGTGAGTGGCTGGTGAAAATGACAAACTGGTGCTTGGGTACCAAAAATTTATGTAAAAAAAAATCTAATTCTTGTATTTCAGAACAAAAAACACAGGGGCATATTAGCAAGGGCTTTATCGCCGCTTTAGCAGCACTTTTTGCCGCTAAAGCGGCGATTTTTTATCGCCCTATCAGTAAGCTGTCGCTAACAGGCATTAGTGACAGCTTTCTGGCGATAGCGGCCGGTTTTCCCATCGCCTTGCATGCCAGCGATAATTATCGCTAATGACATGCAAGGTAGGCGTTCCCAACTAAAAGCGACTGAAAACAGTCGCTAACACAACTTCCCCCTATTAGCAACGCAGGCGAAGCGATAAACAAATCGCTAGAATTTAACACCTGCTAAAAACATGACTTACCTGTTTGTTGAATGGGATGTGGATTGTCAGGCTAAGTCCACCATGGCGTTAATGCGTGAATATCGCTGGATTTCCAGCGATATTCACGCATTTCACCGCTATCGCTGGATATTTTATCGCATTGGAGATAAACGTTGCTAATAGCATGTTATCTCCGCGATAATATCCAGCGATAGGCGGCGTTAAAAAAACACGCGCTAAGCGCGGTTTGCGATAGTTTTCGCCTGTTGTTGCTAATATGCCCCACAGTTTTTCGCTAAAATGACAAGCTTCGGCCAGGGAAACTGTGCTTAGGTACCCAAATTAAAATTATGGATTTCATGGCGTTATTTATTTTGTATTAGCAAGACGATGTTTAAGGTAACATGATTGCATTTCTAAAATATATTTAAAGCTGCTGTCATCGGAAGTTCAGGAAACCCATTACTGTTTTTGGCTCCTTGGTTGATTTTCCATGATGTAAATGGATGCTTTCCATCATCTATGTTGATAAAACAGTTTTGATGTTAACATACCTGAAATTGATCTCTATGCACCCAGGCTGTGACAACCTGTCTGCTGTATAATCATATATGAGCTGTGTAATTGAGGAGCATCGTGGTTGTTGAGCCTGTAAGATGTGCTTAGCTCAGCCATCCACCCATTTGTGAGATGCTATTAAATTTGATTTGTTCATGCTATCCTTCCTACCATACCCTCAGTCATGTGACAGGTATGACTGAGATTATACATGGCTGATGGAAAAATGAAGTGAAGAAAGATGCTAAAAATTATCTGAAAATGATAGGCTAAGTGACCTTGAAGTGCCGGATTTTCTTTCCTGCCTGTATCCCATATACATCTTAACCAAATGTTTGTGGACGTTATCTTGAAAATTGTGCTGTAAAATGCACAATTTGGCCACTTTTATTCAAATGTTTGTCAGAGCGCCAACCACCACACCACCACCCTCGCCACGGGTGGCTAGGTTTGCCTGCTTCGTGTGGCCCAATGCGAGGAAGGCATCTATGCCTCGTCATTTCCAAAGTAAACCAGGTGCACCTGTGTTCTCCTATTAGGAATGAAAGAAATATATGGCCTGGTTTAGAGTTTTGTTGACAAACCTAATGGATATCATGTCCGCCTCAATACAAGTGCATTAGGATAATTAGGCCCATAGAATAAAAAAACAATATAGCTGAATCACTGAGTAAAACCACTATGTATTACTTCCTTAAAGTAGTTTTGAATAGCACAGTACGGATAGTACAAGCATCAAAAGCGACAGTGCGTTTTACAGAGCATTAGGAAACATATGTATATACATGTGATGTATGAATCTAGGACATTAATACCGAGGTACTGAGTAAAGTGGCACATGAATAAGCTGAATAATGCAGGTGCAATCGTCTATATACAATACCAGTCATTGTAAATATACACACATCTACAGTTCAAATCTAAACTATTTACATGAAGAAGGACAGATTAATAAATGTCTGGAGCAAAAATCGTGAATAAGAGAGGTATAATAAACAATACAGAGGTATAAGTATGTGTAGTATGTGTACAGTCAAGTTAATTATACTTTCAATGGATAGAAGTGGTTTCACTTCAAGATTACATAGAGGGTCCCTGACTAACTAGATATATTAGGAGAAGAAGGCAGGGAAATTTACACATAGCAAGCAAAAACAATAACTTCTCCATAACTTCATATAGCAAAACAATATGTTTATGATATACAAAAGCCATGAATCAGACCAGTAAATTGTTATAATTTATAACAGAAAACATACATATACTGTTCTAGTATAATGAGGATGGTACTGATATAACATGTATTGAACCATAAAACAGAAATGCGCATTTCTGTTCATATGGTTCAATACATGTTATATCAGTACCATCCTCATTATACTAGAACAGTTAGCATAATGAGCAACAATATTTATCTCTTTTGTTTTTTCTTGTCTCTCGATGTCTGTTATGTGATTATTGTGATGTATAGTTTCTTGATGTATGTTTTCCGTTATCACTGTATTGTAATTGGTTATGTGTTTATTGTTTTGTGTTGTATTTAGATTGAATAACTGCATTGTCTGCTCCTTTATTTGTGGTGCTCACTAACTATGTATATATAATTATGCCTAGTCAATTTCACAACTATATGTGCTATGACTTCTGATAAAAAAAAAAAAAGGATTTCAAAAATATTTTTTGCATCTAAAATGAATAAATTATAAAAATTTACTGGTCTGATCCATGGCTTTTGCATATCATAAACATATTGTTTTGCTATATGAAGTTTTGGAGAAGTTCTTGTTTTTGCTTGCTAGAAGTGGTTTCACATCATGGGTGATTTCTTGATAAACTAAATGTAATGATCCAGGATCAAAAAGGAAGCAAAGATCTAGAGGGAAGTTGGAAAATGACAGATGAGTTTCTATCGAAGCCTTTTTGCCATTTTTACAGTAATATCTTTAAGCATAGAATTAGCAAGTGCCATCCCCAACGCGCTGAAAAATGACAAAAGCCATTTACCGCTCCAGGCAAGTATTACAGCTTTGGATTGGTAATATACCATCCAGGCCAAGATGGAATGAGCCAGTATTAACGTTCTGCACCCAGATATTCATTACTTGCCTTGGCGGGTATTTAAATTATTTCTGCATTGGGGGCGTGGCTTGGTAAAATGGCTGACCGGATGCTCCAGGGCCCCCCTTCAAAATTGTTATATAATCTTGGTACAAACTGAGGCGGAATTTTCCCTGAACACCGCCATGAGTGTGCTGCAGTGCCTGGAGCTATAGAGAGAGAAGATATTCTCTCTATTGCAGCTCCTGTGCCAAGGTCTGTAGAGGGGAGGCGCCGGACACTGAAGCAGGGCTGCTACACTGTGAGCAGCCACTGTGGTGAGTCATGTTGCCTAAACCAGGGTACTCCAAAGCCGGTCCTGGAGGGCCGGAACCATGTCAGATTTTTAAGATAACTACATTTATCTAAATGTGAATAAGCATGGACCTGGCCTTCCAGGACCAACATTGGAGAACCCTGGCCTAGACCATTGGACTGAGTGCTGCTTTGGGTCAGGCATCTTTACTGACTTGGAGAAGATGAGGCTGACTCTGAACACATACCTTGGAATCCTGCTTCCTGTCTGGGGAAATACGGTGGGGCATGCCACTCTGGAGCCTGCGGCAGTTTCAGTCGATAATGAGCCAGAGGTCGCCCACCCTTTAGATGGGCTACGCAGTAGAGGTATGCCCCGCCCGGGAGATTGGACATTTTTGTTATCAGGAGCACTAAGCACAAGTCAGAGGCTGTAGCCCTCTGTGCTCTCTGAGGAAATAGCAGCTTTGCCTTGTGCTGAGTACCCGGATCACCACGCAGTGCCATGCAAGGTGAGCTGTGGCCTGCTCTGGGAGACTAGCTGACCCTGTGGGAATCTGAGTTTTGATGGGCTCCCTTCCTTCCTCCCTTCCTGCTTCAAATGTGAGGAATGAAGACTCTGGAGATCAGGCTGGGGATACACAGATGGTATGTGGGGAGGATAAACCTGTGGCCTTTGACATTAATATTAAACCAACAAAAAGGAATGTTGGTGGAGTACACAGTAGCTTCTAATTGAACATGAATCGTGCCCCTCACAGCAAATTAGCTACCTGTGTCCCAAATTGGGTTTGCTTCATTGGAAGCTATCTTGCTGCGTGCGGACCAGGGAGACATTTAGAGGCTGAGCAAGTGCAAAATAGCACATAGATACTGACTGCCTATAGACTCTCTTAGCTGGTGCAAATTTGGAGAAGGATAGAGCCACAAGACCCTCTCCACAGACTACGATAGACCTGTATGCAGGAAGCACAAACGTGTCTGGTGTGCCTGGGGAGGGAGGCAGTCCCCACATGCAGGAGATGGACTCAGACCCAACTGGATGACAGATTTTAGTGGTTGGAAGTCAAAATTGACTCTATCACCATCTTCAAGTAGACTTGTGTAAAGTCAGCAATAGAACATTGGAGACTGAACGATGAGTCGAAGCCCATAAAGCTGAGCTTTCTGATTTGTGACCTAAAGTTCGCTCTCTATCTAAGCTGACCCACTTCCTGAATGCTTGACTCGAGGATGCAGAAGGGAGATCCTGATGCAAAAATAACAGATTTGTGGGCATTCCCAAACGAGTTGAGGGCAGCACTCAAGAAAACTTCCTGGAACCATGTATTAAGGTTTCCCTGAAAACTGTGGGCCTGTTACGAGTCATTGAGAGGGTCCACAGAGTGTTGGTGCCTCTCCCCCACTCAGCTGCGGCCCGTGCAGGTAAGCGTGGTGGGGTGGGGTGGGGAAGTGGAAGTGACAAACGACGGAATGGGGAAAATAAAATAAATAAAAAAATAAAACCACTTACCTTGCGCTTGCCGCATCGCTGAGTCGGTGATGCAGTGAGCGCAAGGTAAGTGGTTTTATTTATTTATTTTATTCTCCCTATTCCGTTGCTTGTCACTTACACCTCCCCCCCCCCCACCTCCGTCCCACTGTCCCAATGCGCTTACCTGCACGGGCCGCCACTGCCCCCCACTCCTGGGGCACAACCACATGCCAAGATTCTGAATTACACGGATAGGGATGACATACTTTGATGTGCCCAAAAATCAGGCGAAATTTGGTGAAAAATGGGACAATCCTTTGTTGTAGTGAAACAAAAGTGGAGAGCCACAAACTTAAAATAGATGTTGTATCCAGCACAGGAGTGGCTGGAGGTTGGTGGTAGGGTTGGACCGTGCCAAGGTCGCAGCACACCTGTGGGCCCACGGGTTGGACATCACTGGGACAGTGTATGGTCAACATGAGATAGGGAGTGTCCTGGATCAATACCGGACAGGGAGAAGGTGGTGGCTGGGTCAGACTCCTTGGTAATGACACAATACCCTTCTGAGAAGTCAATGGAGCAGGAGGAGCCCGGTGCCTCTGATGGGGATCAGGAGAATGATCGGCCTGAGATCAAGTCCTGATAAGAAGTGTGGTCTTTCCCCTCCCATTGATCTCATTCCTTTTTTCTTTTCCCTTGAAATCTTGACTCTATAGCCTGATGAGTACTGTTGCATAATTCTGTTTTTACAATGTCTAACATGAATCAACACTCGTAGGTGACACATATGCTTTCAACACTGAGAGCGCTGTGGAGTTTAGTGCTCGTATTATAATTACTGGATGAGGGTCTGGGGGTTTAGAAAACACTAGATCATAATCAGATCCTGGTACAGACAATCTTCGTGGTGATATTCACGCCCTCCCTTTTGTTAGGATTGCTGGGAGGTCGTATTGCACTCTTTCTGCGATTCCTGTTGGGATTTCGGGAGCCCAGGAATTGGCGCCTCTCTGCTGAACGGCTCAAATTTAGTGGTGATTTGTTAATTATTCGTATTTCTTTCTCCTGGGTTGTTTTTCCTTTTTATATGTTCCTAACCAGGTAAAGGTGGCTATTGCTATTGGGGAGTCATGGGAAGACCCGAGTTGTTAGGTGATAATTGCGTTTACCCAGAGAGTGCGGTGAATAATATTTTTCTCTATACGGTGTCACAGGTATTCTAGAACAACAACTGAATATAGGACAGTACCATCAGACATATTGCAGCATAGGTCGAGACTGACAAGGATGTGCATGTGCAGATTACGGCTGGGCCCCAACACTCCAGACTTCTTGGTCCCACTTAGATATTGAAGATGGCGATGGGTACTTCCATGAAGCTCCTTACGTGGAATTTTTTGGCGGCCTTAATGTCTATAATAAGCGATGCAGAGTCCATACCTTTATTAAACGCCATCCAGCTCAGTTTACATTTCTTCAGGAAACACATTTGATGGAAGAGGAAGTGCTTAATCTGCATAATATTATGGTGGCCACTGGGGTTCCATTCCAGCAGCCAAGGGCTGATATAGAAGACAGGTACATACTAGTGCATGGTTTGCTGAATGGTGTAGAAATGTGCTTGATGACACACATGCACTTAATGTGGATGATAGATAGTTTTTCCGTACATTGTATGATGCATTTATGCTATATTTATATGGCCCAATAATTTGGGCAGGCTAATTTTATTGTGGCTTAGTCAGTGCCCTAAATAGGCACCCACCAAGGCTCCTCACTAAACTGGGCCTGACTGAGCTGCTACCTGGGGCCGTATTACAGAAGGGGCCGCACATGCTTGTGCGTCCCCTTCTGTAATACTGAAAGTGCTGGCGCACATACAGCACCAGCGCTTCCTTAAGAGGGAGTTATTGTTATTGTTATTTTAATATTATAAGGCACACAGCTACCCAAGGGTTTCCCGGCGCCGCCTGATAGGAACAAAAGAAAAAAGAAAGTGCTCTACAAATTGAACAACCAGGTTTTTAAACACTTACGAAAATTCGCGTAAATAGTTTCAGTCCGAAGTGACGTAGGGAGGGAGTTCCATAAAGAGGGACCTAGACAAGAGAAGGACCGGCCGCCCATACACGACAATCTGGTCCTAGGCACCGTAAATTTTGCCTGAGTGGCGGAACGTAAGAGACGTGGTGGGAGGTAAGGATGAACTAAAGCATTTAAGTATTGGGGTGCCTTACCAACTTTGATTTTGAACATATAGCAAACTTTGATTTTGAACATATAGCAAATGTTGAACAAAAGAGGGCTGAGGATGGACCCTTGAGGAACCCCATAAGGTGAGAAATGAGTATTGGAGCTGGCCGTGGGGGAGAAGAGCTGGAACGTGCGATCAGTCAGAAAATCAGCAAGCCAGTTGAGTGCAGAACCAGTTATTCCTAAGGATTGCAGAGCATGCAATAGCACGGTGTGAGAGACCGTGTCTAAAGCGGCACTTAAATCTAGGAGTATGAGTGCCACGGTGTCCCCAGAGTCAACACGGTTGCGTAACATTTCTGTGACTCCAAGCAGAGTAGTTTCAGTTGAAAAGCCTGGTCTAAAACCAGACTGTGATTCAACAAATGCCGAGAGTTGAAGATTAATGTGCTTTTCCAAAATTTTGGAGAAGGCTGGAAGCAAGGAGATGGGCCGGAAATTAGACAGTTGCGCGGGGTCGGCATTAACTTTTTTTAGAAGTGGGAGAACCATCGCATGCTTCCATGTTGACGGAACCATTGCTTCCTTTAAGGAGGCGTTGAGCAACTCCATAATTAACAACAAGGAGGACTGTTCGAGTTTCTGAAGCACAGTGATGGGAATAGGGTCCCTGGGAGAACCAGATCTAAGGCTGTCCAAAATCCGCCTGAAAGTGGTGCTATCAAGGAGCGCCCAAGTTTCTAATTTATTGGTAGGTGCAGAGGGCACACAAACCTGCGGTTCCATACTTCTAATTAACTGAGAGGGATTCGTAGTTTGCAGTATGGCATTGGTAGGCTAGGATTCATTAAGTGTGGAGTATATTTTTTCAACTTTGTTAAGGAAAAACCTACATAGTAGTTTGCATGGACAATTGGCCCCATGGAAATGAGGGAATCCCTTTGCCTCTGCACCCGCGCCGAATTACGGATGCAGGCACAGAGGCAAAGAAGCTCACAGGAGGCCTCCTGATTGCAGTACTCTAGAGGGGGGAAAGGGGATCCCATGGACCCTCCAGACATCCCCTTGCAGGCGGGTACAATCACTCACTGCATCCGCCTGCAAGGAGATCTCTAATCCCCTTTAAAAGTGCAGGTGGGTGCCGCCTGCACTGTGAAAACACTGAGTGCTCCGTTTTTCACATGAATGCGCTGCCCCCAGGGCAGCACGAGTTCGCGGCTGTCCTGGGGGCAGCGCATTCACCCTAATACGGCGCATTTTCCTTGATTGCGCCGGGCGCACGTTTTAAAAGGTGCACTCGGCACAATCAAGGAAAATGCACCATATGTATAATACGGCCCCAGATGTGATGAAAAATCTAGACTGTGTTAACGTATGGAGAACATTGCATGCTAACAACAGATTATATTCCTATTACTCTGTGGTGTATAATAACACATACAGCAGATTGGACCGTAGATTAGTTACATACACCCTGACAACAAAGATCAATGCTTAATACACCTTGTAATGGTTACACGCATCATTGTTGATACGGAAAACTTCATATGGTAGAAACTGAGGTAGAGCATTACAAGTGAACCAATAAGAACCGTACCAGGCAGTCCACATGCAAAATTGTACAAACGTAGCCAACATTTCTGGCAGAAGCGAGCCAAGCGCACCTACCTCCAGGCGTCCTTAAGGAGCCTATGTTGCTTAAAAGCAAAGCCGATTGTATGGCAAGATATCAAGGAAATAATATCCGAGGGCCAAAACATCAATGCCGAAATAATAAGAACCAAACTATAGTTAATTTAAATGTAAACAGGTAAGTATAGATTTACTATTCTTAACTTTACATACGCGTGTGCATATGCATATGCATCTTGCCACGGTATAGATATGTAGAGGTAAGTGTAGTAAACCTATTTTACCTACAAATACTTTTCTTGTCAATATTTTTGTGCCTTAATATTTTGGCGCCAGGATATGTCTTCCTCTGCATTGTGGCGGGAAACCAGCAAGTGGCCTCTGAAGCTTAACTAAAGGATGGCTCAATGTGTTTCTACAACCGGCAAAGCTCGGGATGGGTAAACCATGTGGCACTTGGGTTGGAACTGTAGGACTCTTCTGTATGAAGGTTTTTATGCGGTAAAATTCACTGTGCCCGATTCACCGCAGAAGTCAGAAATGTACTCCCATGGGTTTCTGTCTCCATTCGAAATACGTTTGTCTATTTTGAATTCGCAAAGGAATCCAAGAGTATGCCTGAGAAGCTCCGACAGTCGTAGGTTGCTAGCAGTGCTCCTGAAATGTTTTTTTAAATTATTTGATTCCATTTATGCCTGCGTGAATGAAACGTCGTAATGCCTATGCATGTTATTTTTTCTTTACCATGGGGAAAATCATTTTCCAATGGGGAACCCCTTCCTCAAAGCCTCACCAATTGTGGGTTTCTTCTTGTACGATGCCCTCCCATGACATGGTTTGACTCTATCCCGTGCTCTCCATGCCACTGGAATCAAGCTAGCCTGGCTGATGAGGGGTGAAACTCCGGGTCAAGACTGATTTGCATATGGCTGGGTATAAACTGGAATGGGATGGGGCCAAAAAAACGATGGATTTAGGCCCAGATCTCTGTACTGGGGTGAATGTTTGACATTGATCAGCATTCTGTCCATCAATTGTTCTTTTTGCATTTGACCCCTGTCCTCGACAGGAGTAAATATCTAACTCTTTTGTGTAATGAGCCATAGAAACACCCTGGAACACCACTAACAGGTTTGCCAGTGTGCGTGCACAGACTTCCCCGCCAAATGCCCTTTCAGTGATTTCACTCATATGAAAAAGTATTGTGAGTTAATTTTTTTGCATGTGTAAACCACCTTTTGGGAGTATTAAATTTGATTTAAATTTAAAATAAACGTTAGACTGCACTGACTTAGTGAATCAGGCACAAGGGAATTATCCGAAAGGAAATATTTTTCTGCCATTTTCCATATCAGCTTTAGAAAAACGACTTCATAGCAATAACAACTGCTGTTTTCTTTTTTTTTTTTTTATTTCATTTACTCTGAAAGTTTTCCAAACCGGTTTACCCATCCGCGGCCCATCTGCGTTACCTTTATTTTGATCAACGTCGACAACTGTGGCAGCATTGTCCCCCAGGCTTGTTCTGGACTTCCTCTGTTCTAGCATCCACTCCACTGTGATTTGAGTAACAACAAAATGTAAAGGCAGTGAAGAGTTCTGAGCGGACGGAAGTTAAAGTGACCACCCCTCTCCCCCACAGAAGAGCAGAGTCCCATCTCCACCCCACAACTTCCACTTACTCACTTATTGAACACTTCATGCTGAGCGGGTCATCAGTTCCTCTTTGGCTCCCATTATTACGTCACGCTGTATCCTAGTTCAGAGATTATGACATCACTCTGAGCTGTCCCTTCCAATCCTTGAATTGAAAGGATTGGTGGTTGCCCCTGAAATCTGCCTAGCAACTGCCTTTGTTTGTGCCATAATTTGGCGGGAAATCCTTCGATAAGCAGCTTCAGGAAAGGCCGTTTCGCGTGGAGAAGATTACAGGCAATAGATATTTTGAATCATAAATTACGGTGAACTTAATCCCCCTGGATAACTTGACATTACCTTCCATCATTCAACACTTCATTGTACAAGGAGCATGCATACATGTCAGATAACGAGACCTGCCACTTGTTTCTAACTTGATTCAGTGATAACAGAGTGAGAAATTTTAAATGATGGACCACATTGTTTTTGATAAAAAACTTTCTCCTAAATAAGTATGTTAATATTCAACGAGATGTATGTTTCTAATATTGATGGCCTGTGAAATGCAGTGTTTGTGTGTGAACAATGCATTTGGCAAGCTAACCATTCGGTGTGTGTCTGAGAAAGGTGGTAACCAACACAAAGGAAAGTTTAGACAAAGGAACATATGAGGTCACTTAGACCTTAAATGGCGGCCCGCCGGTCAGCCAGGTCGGTGAAAGCCTTTGCCTCTGTTCCCAGGTGGTATACCGATAGTCGTCATGGCCTTTGCCAAATGTGGAATGGCGGGTACGGTGGATTCACGTTTGGGAAAGATGAATGCCAAGCAGAGTGCCATGTTTTTTGGCCTACGTAGGGTTCTTTATTCTTTTTAGTGATTAATCCCAAAGGCGGAGATTTGTTTCAGAAAAAGAAATGCCCAATGGTCCTAAAGCAGAGAGAGTTCCTTCTCTGCATGTGGGGCCATTTATTTCCCTGCTGGGACCCAAGTTGAGAAAAAATTAATCTGGGGGGCTGCTCTAAATAAGGAAAACCTCCCAATGTACAAAAGGCGACAGATCTGTGCCGCCTTAGATTGACCACTGGCGATGGCTTCACCTGCAGTCAATCAGCAGTTCCACCACCTCTAAATGAGCAGGGCAAACCTCACATTTGGCAGGGCAGGAGAAACAATGATTTACTGCAATTCTCCCATCTTACCAAACTCCAAATGACGCCCACAGTATTCCACAAGATGACTTTTAGACATGGAAACGATAATGCTTCCATTTTCGACTTGTGTCCAATACATGCACAAACTGAGAAATGCATAAAAATGGCTTCCAGTTTACCTGTATTTTCTGTCCCAGCTCCAGAATCTGCAGTGACCTTCAAGAAAATCTGTGAAAAGATAATCTCAGACTCAGATCAAATGTAGACAATTTACAAACATACTTAGATACTTAAACATTGATGCCAGACACCACCTGATTTTTTTACTTTCCCTGTCTGCTCAGACTCTGTATGCCCTGCTGACAGCATGTGTGGCAGGTTTTTCATCTGGCATGTTGGCAAAAGTATCTCCACCAATCTAGTGTTTGAAAAGCCAACACTTAGATGGTTATCTGTCATAGAGATACAGATTTATCCACCAAAAGTTCTGCATTTGCCATGGAAAAATCCACTTTGGATAGAAACGTTCAGGAGAAGATTCACAAATATCTGCCAATGCTGATAGAAATTTCTCTAGAAAATGTGGAACCTTGAATTGTTGTCATGAGTATAGGTTTAGAGTGCCCAAATAGTGGAATTCCAAACATTACGAGAGAAGTACAGAAGCAGGATAGGGACACTATGCTTGCATTTCCCTGAGAGCATGCCAATGGTGACCTTTCATGGAGTTAATTCCACCAGGCATGGCAGCATACCAGTTACCCTACATTGGGAACCTGATGCACCAATGTGCCTGGCCGAGACGATGGCGCAGACTTGTGTTAATCCTCTGTGCTTGTACTCAGCCTATAGAATTCAGATTTCTTCTTACCTATCACTGCTGTTAGACAGTTCTGTGGTTTCGGTTTCCTATATGTCAAAATGGGGACAGTAAATATCTTTCAGTAACGTTTTGTGATATGTGTTGAAGATGATATTATGTAGTTTACAAAACCTTTACTAGGTACAGAAGGGATTTTGTGGAGTCCGTCCAGCCTGGTTGGTTTTTCTATGCACTAAGTGCACTTTGTATTGCACTATGTATTAGAAATAATATTGCCTCTGTCATCAACATCTGGAAATGCTGAAATTAAAGATATCTGAAAGACTTTAAGTATCAGAACACATTGGGGTTTCACTGTGGAACACCTGACTACTTTAGGAGGCTGGCTTAGTATACAGCAATCACTTAAAGGAGTGATATACCTTGCACTAATCTAGGCAACCCTTATGGTGATTTTAGTGGTCTTTGAAAGCCTTAAATCTCTCACAGGGTAGCTGTGGAGAGCAGCCTTCAGGCTTGTCTTGAAGGAGTGTAAAGCAGCTTGTTTCACCACAATTAATCAATAGTGTAGATTAGAGGAGAAAGAACCACACACTGTTTATGAAAAATATGGATACTTATTAGCACAACACAATCACTGCCACTTTGTGTATCTCCTACCCAGAGATATCAATATTACAAATATGAATACTTAAAAGAAATCAAGTAAGTAGCACAAATATACACTGGGAGACCAAACCATATACTAAATAAGTGGAATGCGAACGGCAAAGGAGAACAGGAATTGGACCGAAGGACTTTGAAGAGCTTGGTGAACCAGAAACCACCCAGAAACCCCAAGGAGGCTGTTGACAGAGTGGAAACCCAGCTGTGTGTTCAATAGAAGTCAATGGAGAAGTCGCAGTTGCAGTTTGAAAGAAAAAGGACCCTTCCCAGAGGACCCTAAAGAAACTCTTTGAAGGGCAGAAGGTTGGAAAGCCACCCCACCCATGGATGCCCCAGGAACCAGGTTACCTGCACCAGGGAAGAAGGGTGCATAGGGGTGAAGTGACGTCATAACCGCTTGTAGACGACAATGGATGACTCAGGAAGAAATGCCTCTGGAGAAGTCTGTGAAGGCGTCTGGTGGAATCCCTGGGTGGATTCTTGAAGAGGTAAACCTGCAAGCAGAGGGGACAGAGTCTATGCCACTTAGAGGTGACCAAGAGGTATGGAAAAATAATGCCCACCTTCATCAGGAAGTTCAGAATAGCTTAAGAGGACCTTGTTGCTGCAGCTGTGGGGACCCGGCGATGCTGTGGAAGACCCAGAAGCCATAGACAGGGCGTCCCACCTCGGATGTCAGTGTCCAGGTGGTCATTTTTGGGTGGAACACCAAGAAGCCTTGGTAGCCGCAACTGACGTGGAAGACAAAAAAGATGCAATCGTTGGGACCAGCAAAGTCCAAGGGGCTCACCACATGCAGGAGAGTCAGGGCAGGCCCAGAGCAAACAGGGGAGCCCAGCAAAGCAGAAGAAGACCCACAAGAGGACCCACAGGCTGAAGGCACAGGAGTCACAAGAGGACCTCAGGTACCTCACTAAAGATGGAGGCCCACCATGCAGGGGTTGCAAGGAGAACGCTATTTTTGAGGGATGAGATGCTGGAAACTAGACCTTCTTGTAGCCCGAAGATCTCTGGAGTGCAGAGACAACAAGCCTTTGCAATGACAAGTCGACGCGGTGCACATGGGTTCGATCCTAGCGGCTCTGACGAGGGATACTGTCCTCCAAATTATAGAGAAGACAGGCCAGGCTTTGGGGGAGCCACAGATCCACCACCTATGTTGCTGAGCCTTGAGAGGTCAGTAGGACGACGGGAACAGCAGACCGGTCAGCTTTGATGCAGTGCCTGCAGGCGCAGAGGAGTGACTCCTTCACTCCAATTGAGATTACTTCAGATGTCCTTGATGCCCACAGGGCCTGGAGATCCTGAGAGAAGCACAGACACAGACGAAGCAGAATACTTGCAGAGCAGCGAGACCAGGAGCAGTAGGAGTCTTCCTTAATGAAGTCTCGGTCCCAGGTGAAGTCCTGCGAAGTCCAAGTGTCCAGATGGTTGAAGAGTGTCTTGGTTTCAGAGATGAGTCTTGTTCCACAATGAATCTGAGGACCCACCCACGGGGAGCCCTTCAATACCCAAGGAAACGGTTGGAACAACTCAGGGATCCCTCCCAGAGGAGGGACTGGACAGAGGGGAGGATACTCCCCTGTCCTTTGTCCAGTTTCGCGCCAGAGCGGAAACCAAGGGTTCCTGAACTGGCTCAAACTGGTATATGCAAGGAGGGCACCAAATGTGCCCTTCAATGCAGTCTGGTGGTGCTGGAAAATACCCCAATCCCAGCCCAATACACTAAGTCCTGTCTGGGAGGAGGTCACACTTCCATGTATCAGGAAACCTATTGTTCTGCCTTTCCCTGCTTGAGCTCAGCTCAGCAGCAGGAGGGCAGAACAGTGTCTGTGGTCAGCAGCAGCACTAGCTGGCTGTTAGACCCTAAAAAGGCTGTAACCGGGGGTAACGGCGTTCCTCTACGGAGACCCCCAGGCAGGGGCAGCTCCTCCATTAGGGCGGAGGAGCGCCGTCCCACTGCTTTCTCGTAGTGCGAGAAGCAGAAACATAAAATGGTATTTTTATACCATTTTATGTTTCTGCTTCTCGCGCTGCGAGAAAGCAGAGGACAGGGGTATGCCTGGTTGGGGACGGGCGGGAGGGTATGCCTGGTTGGGGGCGGGCGGGAGGGTATGCCTGGTTGGGGGCGGGCGGGAGGGTATGCCTGGTTGGGGCGGGCGGGTCGGGGAGGAGTGGCTTGCACCACTTTGAGTACCCTGACTGTTTGGTCGGCCCTGGGGCCAACCAAAGCAGTCATGCGCACTCTACATTTTCTCTATGTAGGCTGCATGCAGCCTACATAGAGAGAATGGCTTCCCTACAGATGCCCGGCTGGGCGCTGTCCGCGACTCTGCACTAATCACAACGCTCCCATCGCAGCGTTGTGATTGGCTTACAGGAGGGGAGGGAGCATTCCTGTTTCTGAACTTCAGGACAACGCGGGACCCGGCCTAGGAGCAGAGGCGGCGCGGGACCCGGTCAGGTAGGTTTTTTACTTTAATTTTTAGTTTAACTCCCCTTCTCCCCCCCCGGTAACCCCGGCGCGACCCCCCCCACCTGCGAGTATTGCGAGCCGCGTCTGCCCCAGGACATGGGATCATACCTCCAACACCAGAAGCGGTGTTGGGGTATGATTCCAACGTGTTTGATACCAAACAAGACCAGGTTTGGAGCAGTCATTATATAGTTAGACATTGCGTAATGACTGATGTCCTCTATATGTCTTAAAATGACTGACCGCACCTACAAAGCCTGGAGAATCGACTTTGGGGTTTGTAGGGGTGTCCTGCTCATGCAGAGGCACCCTCACACTTATAACCAAGCGCCATGTCCTCAGGACTGAAGGGCCTACCATATGGGTGACTTACAAGTTTTAAGTGCAGTGATCTCAGATATAAGAAAATGTATATCTGTAGTGAGAGGTGCAAGCACCATCTCACACAGTCTGCAATGACAGGCCTGTAGTCAGAGTTTAAGTGGACTCCCAGGGGTGGCCCAATACATGCTGCAGCCCACAGGAGACCCCTGGTGTACCTATGCCTTGGGTACCTTAGTACCATATACGAGGGACATATAAGGGTACACCAGTAGCCAATTGTGGAGGTACCAAAGTACTTACCAAAGCCATTCTGTGAGAGAGAGCACAGATGCTGGGGGCCTGGTTAGCAGAATCCCAGCAAACTACAGTCAAAACATACTGACACCAGGCAAAAAGTGGGGGTAACCATAAAAGAAAGATCCTACTTTCCTACAAATACTGTTAACACTGAAGCTGCCTTCTCTGAGCATAGCCATCTCTTCAAATAGTAGTTTATATATGTCACCTGAAACCAGAGACGGCAATGTAGGATCAAATTACACAGCTCACTTGTTATGTATTTTTTATATTACGTGATTTTACATAATTACTTTGATGCAGATAACATGATAAAACATTTTTTTCCACACAAGGAAAGGTTAATTGAAAACAGTAAGTGAAATATTGAGCTGTTTACTTGTCTAGTAAACGTTTTAGCACCGGTACACTCCCTCTATAAATGTCTTTTCATTACATTTCATTTAAAAACAAAACTGAAACTGTTTCATCATGGATTGCAGAGGTTCTTAGTAGAAACATCTCTTCCATTATATTTGTTGAACTGACAGATTTCTGACAGATTCTGCCTGCAAGGTTCAGTTAATAAGGGGTCTGAGTATATATCCGACTTAACTCAATATCTTGATAATACAGACGGCCTTCCGTCAAACCTCGGACACAAGCCTATCACCTATTTAGTGTATGCAGACGATATTGTTATTTATTTCTAAAACCCTCAGGTCTTCAATCTCAACAATTAAAATTACAAGATTAAAACTAAAATCATGTGCTTTGGTAAAACTAGAAAACAACCAAGGTGCAATAAACAAAAGAAAGCTAACAACATTTCAAAATCAATAAAAAGATTTGCAAACATCTCTGGAGTACGAGCCATTGACCAATCGATAACACTTCTTAATGCAAAGCTTATTACAACTTTTTTATATGCGACTATTGTGTTCAGCGACAAAACAACTAATGATCCGAACAAAATTTATATGAAAGAGATCAGATCCTCATTAACCGTATGTTCATCTACTCCGCATAGCAAATTACACATAGAGTTCTCTCTAACCTCACTTTCTTTTGTTTGTGAATGTTTCACCACCAAGGAATATTACCTTAAATAATTGATTCTAATGAAGTTAAGACAAACCACAGGATCTACAACCAACTTAAGTATCACAGCTGGAGACAAGATCATTGTAGACAACAATCTTCTTTCACTAATAGATCTCACAAAGACCAACCCCCCTTCCCCCGACCAGAGCGTAAGGCTTTATTATGGAAGACCATCAGGAATACCAGTAGGCTGAAGGATCTTAGCATTCTACAGTTTCATAAACACGCAGAATAATATTATCAACACTTAATTGCATTTTAAACAGGATTAGCAATCATCATCCCTGGAGCCACCCTGAAAAAGAAAATACTTAAGTTTTAGCTTGTTGTATAAACCAATATCAGAATTTGAGGGCGTATGGAATCCGCAGTGCTCAATATTGAAGATCAGTAGACTGCGGATATAAAGAGGAGTCCATTGAGCACGTCATTTATGTCAGTCTCTTTTGGATTTGAGGAAGAAATATCTAAGAGCTGCATTCGCTACTGCCAATACCAGAGCTACAAGTCAAGCCATTAAATACTGATTCTCGTCAATTTATTTGGAAACTAACTAAATATTTAGACCTTACCTATTCCATCCTATAAACAATGGCAAAAGATAATATTCAGTGAGCCAACGGTTGAATTGTGTGTTTACCACTTACTTAATTGTAATTTTATTTAATGACATTATGATCACATTATTTTCAGTGATTTTATTATTTTAAATGAAATATTTATTTTTCTATGCAATAAAATGTATTATTATTCATAAGGGATCCTCATTGCAGTTATAATGGTGAGATTTGTTCACATTAGTGAGAGGATGCACATTAAATATAGGGAAATGGTAAAGTATAAGAGTGGTTTGGAGCTGTCATTATTAAACATATGGTTATGCTTACAGACAAATTAGCTGGAAGAATGGAAATCAGGCAGACCCTTGGTCACCACTTGACGATATCTGTATTTAACAGAAATTATTATATCTGTAAAATAATATAACAATCTATCCCTGAGAAATATGGGTTTTTAAAACAATGGTTTTTGTGCAAAACCACCATCCAATATGTGCATACTACATGTGTGGCTGCGTTATAGGCTGTTTATCTGTTTTTGCAATCGCCTAGCTGTGTGCAGGGCTACACTGAAACACTGCCTGCATGTACACCTACATGTATCCTGTACATTTTTTATTTTATAAGTAGAGGGATGAAGAGTTTAATATAATATATTCTAGTTTGACTCAACAAAGTTCAGTAGTAAAAATTATTTTTACCTAAGTCTTTTCAGATGGATTTGCCTGAGGGAGCAGTAGGGAAGCCTCGTCCAAAGGTGCCTATTATAGGCATTTTCAGGAACCATAATCTGGGATACAAGCACTTTCCAAGGAAATGTGTTCTAGTGGCTAAGCTGATAACCTTAGAACTCAGATACCTGGGACCAGATTCACAAAGGGCCTCCGCACTCATGGGGGAGTTTCCGAACTCGGGCGGAATGTCTGCAATGAGAATTTCCATTGTGGAGATTCTGCCCCTAGTGCAGAGACTTCTCCACGACTGCAGGGCGTCCGCCACGAGTGTGGAGGCACTTTGTGAATCAGGCCCCTAGTTGCTAATCGAGGTTTTCAAGGTTTTCACACTTCACACATACATTGTTTGATTCTTGGCAAATCACTTTATCACAGTGCCTCAGATAATACATTTATGCTTGTAATACACATAATTATAATGTGATGTTCCATTTTCCCCAGCACATAGTAGTTTCTATCAACTGGTCTCCCTCAGACAACAAAGAAATTTATAGACAGAAAGGCTTCCATCTGAACCGCTGATAAGCACTTAAGAATCATTTGATTCCAATCTGTTTACCATCCCTGTTCAAATACAGACAGGGACCAACAAATGTAAGTTAGTTTTGCCCCAAACTAAATAGGAGCTGCACATCCTGATATACTAGTCTGTGTCCAGGATGAATCATGGACTAGAATGGTATCTAGAATAAAAAGCATTGATTAATATAGCCGTATAGCCTACTGCCAATGGCTATACCAGTTGCTAAAGGCCCTGAACCCGAGTTATAGACCAGAGTCACAGGAGAGGGCCTATAATGAGAGAGAGAGCCTTTAACAACCGGTATACCCCAGAGGCAGAAGGGCTAAAAGGCTATAAGAACATTCCACTCACTAAGGGCAGACTGTTCTCAATTAAAAAGGGAGAAACATAAAGACAAACATTGAGATGTCGGAGCAGAAGGCTTATACCAGCCATTATGAGCCTGGAGCTACTCCATCGTCTTTGATGGACCTCTCAACATTCCAATGTTCTAATATTAATTAGAGTGTTCCATCCAACACATTTTGTATTCTCACAGAGTCTCCAAAGTGGCATTACTATGTCCAAATGTGTGTTTCATAGTTCACTGTGAGACATGGACTCTAACAGTACCTCCCTGATGATACCCAGCAAGGTCAAGCATGTTTGGGTTTTTTGTACTGTTGTCCAGAGGGAATATGACTCAGCCAAACTCTCCTGATTTGCAGATGATTGGTCCCTATCAGTAATGACACAGATAAACAAAGACACAATAGAATGGAATGCAGTCAAGCCTAATTGCCAGTTATTAGACTTATTTCAAACACTGTGATACATTACTTTTAGTCCGGGGTGGCTGGTGGAATTTGAAACTGGTGGGGCGTATGCAGAGCAAATCAACGCGAGCGAGCGTAGCGAGCGAGCCCCTCAGCAATAAGGGGGGTTCGGGAGGGTTCTTCCCCATGAAGACATTTTTTAAAAATTGGCATCTTTTTGGTGCGATTTTCAGCACTATATCTGTGATAAATGGACTAAAAATTCAGTAGTTCTAGGCATTCATAAAAGAAAACTCAAACATTATTTCAGAGAATTTCTGGGTTGCCAAGCAAGTCTGACTTCTGAAGAGGGCTAGGTACTAAGCAAGACTGCTTTGGCTCTACCCTTTCTAATAGAAGACACTAGTTAGCGATGTGAACAAGTTCAATGGACAAACCTGGGGTCTAGGGAGAGTCCCTCTCCTGAGAAAGAAATTTAAAAAAGATTGGCAAATGGTGCATTCTAAAGCAAATGAATGCAGCGATAAAGCAAGGCTTATTAAGCAGTGGGAACGTATAGTCTTGAAATATTAAACACATTAAAAACTGCCCCGTATCTTCTTGCATTAATTTGTTCAACAGTTACTGTAATATGTAAATTGTTCTGCATGACAACTTTAGCCCCTTAAAATGTATGCTTAGCTTGCCCAGTGTCTTGCACTGCATGCAGCATTAACTTTGGAAAAATATGCTCTAACCAGACTTCGGGAAGCACCCACAGCTGCTGGCTGTAACCAGTCATATAGAAATATGTGCAGACAGGTCTTTAAGTGAGATGAAAAAAGTGGGTGCTCCCTATAAAGGAACATGCCAAATACATTTCTGTGATTCCCATAGTGTGCCATCAGACCGGTATTTTGGTTTCTCTCTGAGATGTAATTTTATCCAGATAAATGGCACAGCAACTGACATACGCCTAAAGCCTGTCAGTATGATTGGCTTTGTCACTGGGTGTTAGCTGTTTAAGATAAATGAGTAACAACAATGATTTCTTATAAATAATTAACATTGAAATTGCCTCAATGGGCATCTCTGAACGGGCATCTCTCTCCTGTCTTAAGTAAAGCTGGCATGCATACCACTTGCACTGTGAAACACGAAGAGGTTTTGAAGCATCTGCATCGTATTTCATTGAATGTGTTGCTCCCAGGGAAGCACAAGTTTGCGTTCTCCCTTGTAGGGGTCGGGCAGCACATTCATTATAATGGGGCACACTCTCCCTCTTTGTGCCCAGCGCACCCGTTTACAGTGTGCTGTTTCCATAATATGCTCAAACCAATAGGTTTAACAAACTGGAAAGTTTAATAAGACAATTTCAAAAGCCACACAGCATCAAAGTGGCAACCACAAAGCAACACAAAAAGCTGAAAGGCCCCGATTCTAAGCAGCCTGGAAATCCTGGTGGGGTTGCTAACAGGAGTTCCCAATCCAATCAGCATTACAAGTTTCCATGTTCGGCAGAATGATCGTGATTTAAAATGAACAGAAAAAAACAGAAATGAAAGATGGACTGGAAGAGATGCTGTGGGAAGAATCCACCATCCTTCAACATAGCCCTTCCAACCTCATCACTACTGTGCACCTCCTACCAAAGTTAAACTTTTTTATAGGAGTATGTCCTACTCATACAATCACACTCATACACCTTTCTCTAACACCTGATGAAATAGCTGTCAGTGAAGGGGACAGGAAGGAGTGAAGAATTCTCTCAGTATCTTCACTTTCTGATCCCTTCTCTCCGGGTTTGAACGTTCACCCAAACACAAAGTTTCTTTTTATCTCGACAATGACGTTGTATGTTGATCAAAGTCCATTTACTCAGTATTCTGTACATTGATTCATCCTTACTGTCAGTGTTATGAATTGTTTCGTACAAAGATTACACTTTGTCTCTATGAGTGTCGTGCTGACATTTTTAACCATAGTAGGTATGCATCCAAACAGATGGGAATCCTTTGCAGCCCCACAAGACGCAGGCATCCTGTTGTAGATGCTGTCAGCTCTTCTGTCTCGTTCATTCTCCCTAATAGCTGCATTACTCAGACTGTAATTACTTTGACTGACTCTGTCCAGCAAGCTGTCATAACACATCTTTCCTCAAAGTCAAAGGGACAGAATTAATTGTCACGCCTGTACTAATCTCAGGAAAGAACATTGCATTTTCTTTCAGGATCCCGCTTATAGATAGCTACAATCTAAGTTATTATATTTCCTAATAGCTTTATCTTCTCCATTAGCGAGAAATGAGCTTCCCTGCCATGCAGACTACCTGTTTAAGAAAACATGGTTCTCTTTCGACATACTGTGAATGTATATACCTTTTTGCTCTAATTATTCTTTATTTGGCAGTCGGTGTTTTACATCGACTTAGATAAACACTATAAATTCTTCTGCGCACGAGTTAAGCAAAGAAATTAAAGTATGTCTTAGGAATGTGAGTTTAATGTTGTTGCCATTCACGGCTGCATTAAAGAAAGCATTAGGATTGAATTAGGTAGGACTTTTTACATCGCGTTTTCACAGGAAAACACAAAATATATGGCACACATTCACACAAACAATACATAAACAGATAGAACATCTGGTCACTGTTCAAGGCAATTCTGGGAGAGTAGCACCGTGATCTGTTCTCTCCTGAACCTGTAATGGTCCGTTGTTAAGAACTCTTACAAGCATAGCGTCATAAGAAGTCCCACGCTAATCCATGTGAGTCAGGTAGTAGGAGCTGCCTGGGTCCACATTCCGCCACCCACCCCCTCCCTCGCCCCAGCCCCCAGGAATTACTGACATCTGTGGTATCAATACCTCTGGCTCAGAGAAGGAATACTGGGCCATTATCTGGCCCACTCATAATTGGACCTCTTAGTGTTCTGCCCCTTGTAATATTCTTTTTGTTGTTGAAGACTGATCTTGTGATTATGCTCTGTAGTCTGTTACCCTCCAAAATTAGGAGTAAGCTATAGTATTTTTATATTCTTATGGAGCACACTTAAACCTAAGGTGTCAGCGAGCTGTACATAAAATTGTAGTTAACCCAAACTTCATCTAATATAAAACATACCAGTTGCTGTGAATCAGATATATAGTGAAAGAAGAATAAACAAATGGAATGGTTGTTGGTCTGAAAAAGTGTAGGAGTTTTAGAGAGGGTAGCTGGGAGGTAAGGAAAAAGGTAGGGTCAACACTGAAGTAATGTGGAGGGGAGATGTACCATAGGCAGCCAGCTAGCTTTGAGAAGCTTTGAGAAGATGAGGAATTAGGAGCAGGAAAGAGAAAGAGTCATTCTGCAAACAGGGAAAGAATAACACCGGGAAATGACTCAAGCAGAGGAAATAGGAGAGCAGGGAAAGACAACCTAGGACGTATACGTAAATACATATGGGTCAGCCAGATAACCTGGCATACTCACGACCCCGGTAACACACAACCCTCCGTATGCTGGGTCGCTCCTTCTATCTATTTTAGGAAAGGACATAATGGTCAACTCACCCACATTTTGCAGGTGACACCCTCTTTTCGCTCAGTCACCCCCTGACAAACAAAATGGCTCCATAGGCATTAATGTGCTCACCTTCTTTTCAAACCTAGAGCACCCTCCAAAGAAACAGCTTATTCGCCTTATTGGAATCTCCTTCTTAAACCTCTAGCGTCACCCTTATTTTACAGTTAACCGGAATACAAGCAGCTCACCATAACGGTGAACACTGCCCCCTGCCCCTCCCCCCTCCCTTTTTGGACTGAATACCTTTTCTGGGAGAGACACTGCTCCAATAGTCCCCTCCTGGGGAAGTGGCTGCAAATCATAACAGCTTGTATTGTATTTTGCAGCGCAGTTTTACACAGCGCGAGCACTAATCAAAGGCATTAAAGTGATTTGCATGTGTATCAGATTACATTACACAAGGCCAGATAATTTTTTTTAAGGCATGGGAGATTGAGTGATTTGCCAAGAATCACAGGATGTTGAGCGTACGCCGGGATTCGAACCTGCTTCCCTTATTCCAAAATTGGCATCACTGGTCGTTAGGCTTCATCTCCTTCCCTAGCAGCCCAACTCTCTTGTACCTGTACTGATAGACATGTGTCTTTACTGCTCCCGCTATGTCCCCAGCTAATGATTTCTCTTTCCCTCTCGCTCTCTGCAGGCACCTGCCTTAATACCCTCTTTGCGAAATGACCTTCGCACTGAATCTGAAACTCTTTAACTCCCTACTGTCTCCCTCACCCAAATGGACTCTGCTTCACCCATTCCCCATGGTTCGCAAAATAGTTCTATTTAGGGCAAACACCATATATGAAGTTCATGGGCTTTTAATTAACCTATCAGTGAATTCGGCAATATAGCATATCTTTGCTCTTATTGAATATACTTCTGGTGAGATTAAGCCGAATGTATACATGGGGAAATTTGTGCAACAACCCCCAATAAATGGTTTCGTCCAAATCTCTAACCTGCGTCTGCTCTGACCCCACTAGTACAACAGCAGCTGTTAGAAAAAGCTCTTTTAAGTCATTAAGATTTCAAAGAGTCTGATGCTTGCTTTTAAAAACGGTTCCATGTCAAGATTTAAACTCCACAGAAACCTTGCTTGCCGCTGTCCAAGTGTGGACTTTTTAGTTTCTGGGGGGGGAGGTGTCGGGGGGGGGGGGTGTCGCGCGGGTGTCGCGCGGGGGTGAGGGCTGGGGTGGGGGGGTAGTTTTAAAATAAAAAAAATTAAAATCCTACCTGATGACAAGGTCCCGCCGCCTCGGGTCCGTTGGCGCCTACACTCCGGAACAGCCGCATCACTTCTGGCAAGTGGCAAACCCCTCTCAGCCAATCCTGGCGCTGCTGGCAGCGCCAGGATTGACTGAGGGCACGGTTACTCTCCGCCCGCCTGCCCATTAGGAGAGCGAGGTTTGAGCCTTTGCTCAACCCTCGCTCTCCTAATGGGCATGCGCCAGCCACAGCAGACACCAGTGCGCATGACTGGGCACGGGCGAAAAATTCGCTGACCTTCCCCACTCATGCGCACTTGTGCTGCTGCCCCTGGTCTGACAATCATGTCAGTCAACATGACACCGGACCGCCCACCCCCTTCAGACTCTGAAGGGGTGGGCGGTCCGATGTCATGCTGACTGACATGATTGTCAGTTCTCCTCGGCGTCTCTGAACTTAAGTAAACTGAGAGTTTACTTAAGTTCAGAGACGCCGAGGGAGCAGCTGCGGGCGGGGGGGCAACGCCCCAACGCCCCAATGGACGCACCGCCCCTGCTTTTAGTTTAACCAGATCCCTCCATCATACACAAACAATACTATTCTTTGTACAGCCTCTTGTGTTTAAGATACTCCTGCTGGAACAGAAAATGTTGTCTGTAAAGTGCCACACTGTGTTATAAAAAACAAATAAATGAACACTTTGATTTTCAAAAGGAAACTCATACAATTAAAGCATGCCTTAAATGGAATATTCTAATTAAACTTGTGTTTAGGGCTACCAGGCAAGTCCATGTTACACTGATACTACTTTTGCCTATGAAAACAATGCACATTGGTAATTGGAGTGTGGGTTCGCTTCAATTGTACCAAATGGACTACCACACACGAAAACAACTGGCTGTAATAGGAAAGCCCGAATTGAATTCTTGATTCTGTGGTGACAGGGAGTCATGTGAAATCCTATGGGTCCTACAGCAGCATATCAATATAAGATCTGACTGGAAATGCAAGTTTGACTGGGAAGGCTAGAATTGGCACAGCATCTAAGAATTATGACCTTAACGTCTTTTGGCTCTGTGGTTGGTAACCATGAATTAGCAACAAAGTTTCACCACTTCAGAATGCTTCCAAAGTGTGCGCTTGTTGCGCTCATTGTTGCACCTTTCCATACTTTTTTTCAGAGATTCAGATCCATTAAAGATAATGGATGGAGAGCGGGGGTGGTCCTTTTGGACCTTTCCGCCGCTTTTGATACGGTCAATCACATTGTTCCATTAGAGCGCCTGGCAGAAATTGGAATTACTGGCCCAGCGTATGATCTGCTCTAATCATTCTTGAGGGATAGTGAGCAGACTGTGGCACTTGGGGAGTTTAACTCGAAATCTTTCTCCTTTCTCCCTTCCCTGTGGGGTCCCTCTGGGGTCACTGCTTAGCCCCAAGCCTTTTAACATTTATTTGGTGCCACTGGCTAAGCTGATCCACTCTTACAGGTTCACCACAATAGTTTATGCTGATTACACCTAGATTGCTGATTACACCTAGATTGTGGTATTAGTCTCGAGCAACCTAGAGGAGTTTGTTGAAAGATTTAGCAAATGCATGAATGCCGTTGTTAACTGGATGACTATTATCTGTCTGAAATTAAATTGAGACAAAACAGAGGTTCTTATTTTTGGGAAGGAGTCCAGTTTATGGAATTATTCATGGTGGCAGTAGGCCCTTGGCTCTCTCCCTGAGACAATCTCCAAGGTAAGAAATCTTGGAGTAGTTTTTGATGCGGAAGTGTCCTTCAGGGAGCAAATTAATAAACTGACATCTTCTTGTTTCCTGATGCTGAAGTCTCTGAGGAAGGTGCTGCCTTTCATTCCTTTCTAGCTCCAGAAATCAGTGGGCATTGCTCTTGTCCTATCCAGGATTGATTATTGTAAGGCCCTCTAAATGGGCATCAAACAATTGGCACTCAATAAGCTTTAGATGCTGCAGAATGCAGCAGCTCGCCTCCTCAAAAAACTTCCTAAACACAAGTCGGTATCCAGCGCCCTAGTGGAACTTTATTGGCTTCCTGTAAGGAAAAGGGTTGCATTCAAGGCACTTTGCTTGGCACTTAAGGCCTTGCAAGGTGCAGGACTTGACTATCTTGCAAGTAAATTCAGGTGGTTTCAACCAGATAGGAGACTGAGATGTGCTGCCTTATATTTAGTCTCTGTCCCCTGGATAAAGATAGTTTTTTAGGGTGGGCACAGCTTTGTACATACCACCTGTCAGCTATGGAATAAACTGCCATTACATATTAAAAGTCAGTTGAATCTTTTTAGCTCCCATAAACAGCTGGAATCTTGGCTGTTTTCCTCATCATTTTAATCCCTAAAGTTCCTCGGTTAGTTTGTCTCAGGTTCGTAGCGCCAAGACCCCCCCCCGGGTATTCACGCACTTTAGAAAATGCAATTCAATTCAAATACTGAGTTTGCCAGGCATAACCAACCCTACTGAGGCAGAGCATTGCTTTGATCCAGGAAACAAACACAGAATGGACGGATGTGACCCTATCCACCTGATTGTGAATCAGCAACAAGTTGAATGGCAAATCTGCTTTCTGCTCTTAGCAGAGGTATTTAGTGAAGAATATTTTTCAAATGAGTGCATAATGGCTTAGCTCATGCCGTACTAGAATTACTCTGCCACAGGTAACTGTGAAACCCAGAATAAAGTGGAACAGATTATCTTTTTAGCAGAGTCACCATTTGTAGCAGATAAATAAATAGTGTATTCTCAGAGGACACCCATACCGTGGTATTAACATGCAATACTGATTTACCAAGATTTCTGGAATGTAAAGGCAAAGAAGGTCCACCAAACCTGTCTAGTATTCCCATTCCTTCACCTATTGCACACAAAGGGCAATTTTATGAAAAATGTCACATGACTGAAAGGGATCTTTGTGCTCATTGTTGTGCTCTAGTGCACGTTTTATGATAGACAAGGGTATACATGTCTGCAACTCTTGCTCTAAGGCCCATTTTGTGTGAATGCAGTTATTGCATATTGTAAACACTTCACTTGGTGTGCGAGCTATGATTTGCATTGCTGTTGTGTGAGTTATGGATTGTGGTCCTAACCACAATTTCTGTGGCTTTCAGTTTTAATTTAACTGCATTTTAATGCTTATGACCTCACTCTTGATATGACAGATGCAATTACAAATGTCGTAAATAATTTTACAGTTGAGAATACCTACCTCATTGCCATTAACACTTTGAAAAAGACAACCATTAATGAAATATTAATTATTGGTTTGGGTATGTTTTGTTGTTTAACAACATTGTGCATTTAGATGCTAATATTTATTGGTATAAATATTGTGAAGCCTTGAAACCTTATGGAAGGTGCTGGTGACATATTAAGGTATATATATAGTGGGTTGGTGATATTCATAATAGAGACCCCACTAATAGAATTACTATGGATAGTTGGAGGGAACGACCTGTTAAATTGATTAATTACAGGCATTAGGTGTGTTTAAGAAACTGTGATATACATGGAGATTTTATAGAAGAGTGGGGCACGTTGCTTTGATAGAAAATGGAATGCACTATGGTATCTAGTATGAATTCATGTGTGATATAACTTTGTTTTGTAAAAGATGAATTGTAATTCGCATTTCTCTGTCTTTTAGAAATATCGCAAATTATATATATTTTGTCCTAAAGAAGGTGGTGTGAACCATTTCTTTCCACCGTAATGACGTGTTGACAGATTATTGTGATTGTTTACACAGCTTTGATAGATTTTTTGTGTATTTATTTCATTATTCATACATTATTGAAGGACTATGTATTTGAGGAGTTCTGAAGGCATTTGATAATGACGAACTATGTATCTACGGATGTTTTTATACATGCAATTTTTATACGAATGTTTTTATGAAAATATAACTTGAGGATAATGTGTGACAGAGAATAATTTCAATATTTTTATATATGTGGGGAAAGTTTTGACTAAAATGTTTGTAGATGTTGAACTAACTACCGTTTAGTGCATTTCCATTCGCTCTATAAAGCAATCGTTGAACCCAACTGTAAACAGGAGTGCACACAAGGGAATGTTGTCTGTTTTCTTAATTGTAAACTACCCTGTCCCTTTTGGCAATAAAGCGTGACTCGCTCCTTTTTTGGAGGCATGTCCTTCCGTGTGCATAGCAGAGAGTGGCAGCAGTACCTGGGCAACGTTATGGCCATGGACCACAAACCCGAGGCAAGCTTCATGTGCATGTGTTAGGCCTCCCTTGGGGACCACTGCCCTTGTTTCAGATTTGCGGAACCCGAGCAAGGACCAGCATAGGTCCAGGAAGCTTGCTGGGGGCTTGAGGTCACTGCCTATAAAGCTTACGCTTGCAGATCTCAGGGGCCATGATGGTGGTGCAAACTCAGCACAGGCCCACAACCGATGCAACAAAATCTGCATATTTTTATTATTTATTCACAGGGTGTCCTTTTGGTCCCCCTCCAAGTGGGCCTGGAGCTCAAGAAATAATCACCCTGGCCTTTTATGTGTGCTTTCTTTTTTTCATGATGCGAGTCTAAGTACTGTGTCCTGTAAAATGGCAACTGCAACATTTTTTCTTCATGCTGTTGTCAGCCAATCAGAGTACTTTGGTTCCACTGAACTGACTTTGGGTCTGCAGATGATGGGAGAGAAGGCAACCTCTTCCAAGAAGATTTAAGCATGTTTGAATTTTGAGTCCAAGGAGGTCTGTGAAACCGGGTTTGTGGACCTCTGTGATCCAGGTATCCCTAAAATTTAACCTCTTCATGTCCAGATCAGAAAACCTTTTAAACTTTTTCAACATTTTTCAAAACTACTGGACAAATTTACATCAGACGAAGCACACTTCCATGAGTAAAGTTCTACTTCCATGCCTAGTTTGGTGCAAGTCCTCTCAGTGTTTTTCAGACCCTAGTAATAAAATAAGTACTAAAAAATCATTGCTATTACAGAGTTTGAAAGTTCTGTGCAGAGGTCTCTAACACTGGGCCATCCCCGGGTCCTGTGACCCCTTCTAAAGCCTTAGGATTCGCAACTTCATTACAGGATTTTGGAATCCAGAAAAAAAAATAGAATTCACTGCAATACAGATGCGGTTGGCCAATGCAACATGTGGGAGTTGGCAGCACATGGCATGCTGGGAACATGACATGGCTGCAGGCCAGGCCCTGCAGGCACTGACCTCCCATGAAAGATTGTTTGCAAGAGCTGGCCACAGGTCAGGCCTGGTGGACAAGCCCGGCTGCACACGGTGAAAGGCCATATGCCACAGAGTAGGCTGCCTGGTGCAAAGGTTGGCCATCCTCATGCTGCTGAGTGCAGACCTTGTGGTCACCACCTGCTGAGCATGACCAAAGGCTCCATTCACATCAGTGGTGGCTCTCTGCAGCAGAGTGTGTACAGGGTTGGGTAAAGCTGCATGTGTTATATGATGAAAACCGCCAGAAATTCACTGAAAACAGCAGAGCTTCAAGTTATGGTTTGCTTTGGCTGTAAGACCTCAACTTACGTTTTAGAAAGCCTCAGAACTTCACTGAAAAAAACACTGAAAAATTGCAGTTATGGATACAACACAAGGCCTAAAAGTCACTGAAATTTGTGAACTACAATTAGGGAAGCTAACTATAACTACCCCCTATCATGCACTGCTTATGACCTTACATATGATATCAATCATGACATGTTAAATGACACCACTGATGACATCACTTATGACATCTCAAATGACAGCCCTGATGACATCATCTATGATAGGGCTGTTGACAATAGACTGTCAACCTCAAAGATTTCTTTTTAAAAAGGGGCCTACGGTTGAATGCAGCAGAGGTTGACTGACTGCAGAGGAATGGCCGGGCCTTCGTGGTCAACCCCTGATGCGCACATAGCTGAAGATGTCATTTCAGATGTCATCTGTGATATCCTCAATGATGATAACACGAATTTACCTAGGCACTCTTCAAGTTTATAAAACACTACAGTTGAATAGTGTAACCAGTCTGTATAAATATCTATATAGCAATTCACAGGCAAGTAATCCAACAAGTCAATTTGAGCAATAAAAAAATGTTTTTTAATATACTGATATTATTTCATTGTTAATTGTGGTGATCTCATATTTTGCAACACAATATGAATAATCAACAGTTACAAGTGTTGTTTTCTGTTTGTGATTTCCCGGAGGTCCTGTTCATATAGCCTTTACGTTCAGTGGCTTAACGAAAGTTGAAGGGGCCCCCCTGCAAGGTACACAGAGGGGCCCCCGCTCCGGATTTAATCCAGAGCTCTCCAGCGTGAATACAGTGATGAGGGGGCCCCCTGCAGCTCGGGCCTGTGTTACGCCCCTGTTTACGTTGTCTTAGATGGAAACAGCCGACACGTGTTTCGTTACGTTAGTAACTTCTTCAAGGCTTCAAAAATCCCAAAACGGCAGTCCAAATAGTAGATAACGCTCCCATGGACGCAGGGAGCACCCGTACCTTGTATGTCAAATATTAAGGGACATATAATGTGTGTCAACCGCCAGAGAATAGATCGATCTTTCAGAAAAGATTCACTTGCATAAGGTATCTTCTCGTATTAGTCTATCTAAGGAGTCTGGTTTGGCAATATTCGCAAATATGTGTCAATCCTATTTCATATATTTGGCGTAGGTTTGTAGAGTATAAAAGATTCAAGTGAAGGTCTTGAAGGTTTTAGTAAGGCTTCGAGGGCTATGATATGCCTCCCTAATTTTGGCGCAGAGCGCCGTGTTCCAATCGTGGTGTCCCTTGTCGGACGAATTGCTATATAGATATTTATACAGACTGGTTACACTATTCAACTGTAGTGTTTTATAAACTTGAAGAGTGCCTAGGTAAATTCGTGTTATCTGAACTAGCATAGGAGTCCATTGGTACTCCTATGGGGTCACATCCGTGGTAGCGGGATGTTTCATATTACCTGGAGTGGCACCAACACTGATAGATGATTAAGAAATAATCTCAGAAAAATATTGTTTTACAATTGAGGTGCTACCCTGTATTCCACTGCTACCTTTTTTCTGTGCTTTACTATATCCTCAATGATGACAGGGGTGTGAGTTATGATCAGTTTTCCTAGCCATAACTGGTACATTTGAATGGTTTTTAAGTTTGGTTTTGTAACCATGACTTCACTTTAACTGTATTTTTCAGTGAATTCACACACACACACACACATCACACACACATTACCTCTTCTAGTGGGGTGTCTGAAATCCCAAAGCTGCTTAGTCCCAGGTCTCCAAGGGTCTCCTCCAGCTCCCTGAAGAGGCTTGCATAGGCCCGGTGCTTGAAGTCTTTGCTGGGAAGAAGGTAGACAAGCTCCTGTCCGATACTTTCAATCAGCTTAGCATCAGGAACATGGTGGTAAACGAGTTCTGTGATTGCATTCACGTCGCCTGGAAGCATACAAAAACAGGGAATCTAATATTTTCCTTTTTATTTGAAAAGGGTGCAAGATCAAAAACTACGCATCTCCACGAACTCCCACCAATGGGATAAACTAAAACATGCAGGCAACACTGAAGAGCATTAGGTGGATGATCTCATGACCAGACTACAATTCCATTCACCCTCATGTAGTCCCAAGAATCAGCAAACCCTTTGCTACTCAAATCTTTACACCATTACAAAAACAACTGCACAGATATCAATTGGAGGTTATGGAAGTCAGGACTAAACATTAAAATAAAATTTCAATCATAGTTATATCTACTCAGCATAAATAAATCTGTGCCAACCTCAAATCCCAAAGCTTTTCAATGGTCTGGCAAGTTCTTCTAACTCAGAATGGTGAGTAATAATTGAACCCAAAAGTTGTGTTGAAACACCTTAGTGATAAGTTTATGCTATTTAGCATTTTTTAGCTTTCAACATAAGCATAAAACACAAAGAGGGGGAGGGAGCACACTGCTTCGAATACCAACACACAACTTGCCCTGATGCATTGTGGTAAATGTAGTGCATGTCAATACTCACTTTAGTTGAAAGCCTTTAATATTCCCAATTGTTGGGTGCTGTGTATCGCTAGAGTCGTTTTTCAGGATATTTGTACTTCTTCAGTGCAGAGTAACAACTTAAATTTAGGGGTGCTGGCAGCACAACTCCCAGTCTTCTCAGGTATCTCTGTACCAGATCACAGGTGCATCCAAATGCTTGTCAGCTAAACAGCTCAAGAAGGAGCCAATCACATAAGTGGGGAGGAAGCACACTGCCAGGCATAATCAATCAATCAATCACTTGGATTTGTAGAGCGTGGCTATTCACCCATGAGGGCATCCAGGCACTAGGATCCTGCTGCGATCAGTCAAAAAGCCATGTCATGAGCCCTTTTCTGAATTCCAAGAGAGAGGATGCTGTATGGAGGTGGAGAGAAAGGTTTTTCCAGGGCTTGACAGTGAGGTAGGAGAAGGAGCGTCCTCCGCAGTAGCATTGGCGCATGCGGGGCGTGTGAGCGGGTGCAAGGGAGATGAGCGCAGGTGTCTGGAGGGTTGGTGGTAGTTCAGGCGGTAGTTGATGTATTGTGGTCCTTGGTCATGGAGGGCCTTGTAGGCGTGTATCAGTAGCTTGAATTGGCATCTCTTCTGGACGGGGAGTCAGTGAAGGTTCCTGAGGTAGGGGGTGATGTGGGTCTGTTTGGGGAGGTTGAGGATGAGTCTGATGGCTCAGTTCTGTATGTTCTGGAGTCTCCTCAGGAGTTGGGTGGTGATTCCTGAGTAGAGTGTAGTCGAGTCAGCTAGTGACTACGGCTGGGGTGACGGTTTTCCTGGTGTCAACGGGAATCCATCTGAAGATCTTTCCGAGCATGTGAAGGGTGTGGATGCAGGCAGAAGTGACCGTGTTGATCTGGTGTTTCATGGTGCGTTTCCTTTCAAGGATGATGCTGAGGTTGGGGGCTTGGTCTGTTGGTGTGGGTCTGAGTTCGGGAGGCCACCAGGTGTCGTTCCACAGGGAGGTGTTGTTTCCAAAGATCAGCACTTCGGTCTTATCAGTGTTGAGCTTCAGGCAGTTGGTCTTCATCCAGTCAGAAAAGCTCATCATGTAGTTGTGGAAGTTAGTCCTGGTGGTGGAGGGGTCTTCTGAGAGCAAGAGGAAGAGGATGGCATACCAGAACACGATTCGCCCTGATGCCCCATGTTAAAGGTAGTGCACGATAGCACTCACTTTAGTTGAAAGTCTTTAGTATTTATCACTGTTGGTGCAGCCAGTACTGTGTATCTCTAGATGCATGTTACATGATATCTGTCCTTCTTCAGTAGAGAGTAGCAACTTAAATGTGAAAGTGCAGGCAATGCTGCTGTCTTCTCAGGATTCTTTACCACTTACAGACCGCAGGTGCATCTCAAAGCATGTTAGCTCAACAACTCAAGGAGCAAATCACAAAGCCTGGCATACAAAAAACTCCTGCCTTACACAGTATTCTTTGACTACCAAGAAAATATGATTAAATGGCAGTCTAATGTTCTACTGTATGGAAGTTAAGATGTTTTATGACCAACCAAGTCGTGGAACTCAAAGATGATTTGTAATATCATTTTACACATAAAAGATATGTTCCGTTCCTTATAATACATAGTCACAATTACACTGCTCCATCAACTCTTTGCTCTATCTAAAGAAAAAAGATAATCTGAATAAGATAAATTAGGAATCTAGAGTGAGAAATAGATATAAAAATATCAATTTGTAGCTTCAGATTTCTTAAAAACCTGAAATTGAGCAGTTTCCTTGAATAACTGTTTTGTACTTGTACTGCGAACTAGTTTTTACCACATGCAAGCAGTGTAAATTTCAGATGGTGCTATTGCCTAATTTAATGAATCTCAATGCACCATTGCCAGAATTAATGAAGGCTCAGTTGGTCTTGCTGGGTATGCCCTGCAGTTCATTTTAAATTTAGGTTGTTATCTACTTTTGTTTAATTCACTGAGCCATAATGAGTTACTATCATTAACAAGGACGTCTCTGTGGTTTAGAACGAGTGTACCAGCAGGCAGACAAATCTGTGCTCTCTTGTGCTGAGCTTTAACAGTGCAACCAATACACCAATCAAGCTGCATCAGCCGATAACTCAGAATTTAAAGGGTTAGCTAGTCTCCACTTTAATTGTTTAAGTGGCTCACATTGGTTATAGAACTCAGAGGTGACTTAAAATATGTTTTAAAAGTATGGCACAGGGTATTTTATTCCTTATTATACAAGTTTAAATCATTACCTTTCCTAAAAAACTCTGGCATTCTTGATCTCTTGAGAGTATGGTTGTAAAATAACACAGGAATTTGCAGTGTGAAATTAGCACACCAAATGCAGGTAGTAATTTGTTGCAAAACATTTCATATACAGTGTAGAACAAGTCACTGTAAAATATGCTGTCCTTCTAAATTAATGCATCATGCTTAGAGATTCTTTTTTGTATATTATACTATACCCTTGCAAAACATGAACATGCAGTAAATTTCTTATTTCGCCTAATGCCTTTACTTTTTGAGGAAACTGTTGGGAAGAGCTAAAAACAAGTTGTTCTGGTTATCATTGACTAAGTAGCAGTCATAATTCGACTCAGTGACCTCCCTTTCACATTGTCTGTTGGATTCAGCAGCCGACATTCAACTGTAGACTTCCAGCTGTAGAAAGATATTGTAGTTGAGCAGCTATGTCATTTTCTTGAACATGCTGGACAACTGTTTGATGAGAGGGGTTTTCATACTTTCACTGATCTGAAATCTAAGTTAAATTTTCCACAAAATAGCCTTTTCAATTATTTACAAATAGAAGATTATGTCAGTAGGCATATAGCTCGTAATATTAGTTTGACAGATACAGAAATATTAGCATTACTATACTCTACTAAGGACACAATATCTATCTGGACATTTACAATGAATAGAAATAGAGGTGATATCACTATTGGCCCACAAATGAAGTAGCAAATTAGATTTGCTAATTCAGCTATATGATATAGAGGAAGCCCTAATCCAAACTAAATCTCTAGTTGTATCTGTCAACCTTAAGCTCCAGCAGTTTAAAACTCTATACACCTTGTCTTGTATGCCATACAAAATAACAAAATGGTGTACTAGTAATAATGACGTCAACCTAAGATGTCCAAGATGTGGGTTGCTGTCCTGTCAGCTGATATTGTCCACATGTATGTTAGCTGCCCCCACTTGGGTGTTTTCGGTCTGATATCGTTCAATACTTATCGGTGCATTTGCGCTCTGATATTGAGCTTTCTATACTGTTAATATCATGTATGGAACTAAATTAGATATCAATAAACATCTGGCCTTGATCTATTGCTGTTGGTGTTGCCGAATTATGTACAGCACAAGATTTGATTAATAAGGTGCCACCATCCATTAATGTGTGCTAAACACTAATGTGCCAGACATTCGAATTGGAATCAGCCATTCTAAAAATAAGGGGAAAAAAGGGGGCTATAGCGATTAACTGAGACTTGGTCAGTGTTATTTTAAAAGGTATTTACGGTTCGTATTATAATTCTATCTTTCCTGCTATGTTACTATCTATTTAATTGTACGATAACATATGGAAAATATGTTATGGTACACTCTCTTAATTATCACTCCGATAATCGAGTTGATGTGATTATTTTAAGACCACTCAAATAATGAAAAATAAAATTTAAAAAAGCCATTTTCTTATTACAGATGACTAGTGACGTCGCATCTCAACTAGAGTCTAACAAGAAAATTTGAGGTTTTACACAGGGATTGTATGTTTCAATGTATTATTACTCCCTTTTCTTATTACAGGTCAGTAGTGATGTCACAACTAGACTGTAGTAAATACATTTGACACTAGGAAGGTTTTCATGTACTACACAATGAATTAGCTTTCAAACTGCGATACACATCTTCTTTAGAGTATCACACACTGAGGTCCCATGACATAGGTATGCGGAACAGAAAATGAACAAAAAATTGTGCCTGAATAATGACTGCATGTAACAGCAGGAGAAAAGGAAAAGCAAAATCAAAGCTAGACTACCACAGAGGGCGGCTTGGGAGTCAAATATCCAACGTAAGAATAAGCACGTGACAAAAACTAGACCTAGACAATAACCCACATTAAAAAGGAGACAACGTGCAGTATAAAAAAATCTACATACCAGTGAGAGAAAATATACTCATGTGACTCAAAGATTCCTGTCTTGCAGTATCTGTGAACGGATGCCATGACAATGCTGACATTGCTATGATCATTTTAAAGACTTTTAGAGGCATATTTACAAGCCCCTATCGCCACCACAATGTCACTTTTCACGTCGTTGTGGTGGCGAATGGGGCTTCACCTTATTTGCAAGGCAGCGTTAAGCCAGTGACTTAACGCTGTCTTGTAAATAAGGCACCCTTTCACGCTATATTTAGCGTGAAAGGGGAGGGCAATGGGTGTTGCGGTGGGCGTTCCACCGCAACACCCATTGATTTTGACGCTGTCTCATATTTACAAGGGTGGCGTAAATATGGGGCAGTGCAAAAATTAAGACCAGGGAAAACCTGGTCTTACCCTGGCACAATGAGGAGAAATGTTTAATTTCTCATCGTTTTTCCTGTTTCCATGTGTGCTGCGTTGTGCAGCACACATGGAAACAGCAAAACGCCATTGATTGTTTATGTGCAGGAAGGTGTCCCTCCCTGCACATAAACAATCTTTTTTTTTTAAATGATGTTTCGCAACTTCTATGTGCGCTGCATTAAGCAGCACACATAGAAGTTACAAAACACCATTTAAACATTGTTTATGTGCAGGAAGGGACAATTCCCCTCAACGCAGGCACCCTTGGACTATGGTGCAAGGGTGCCTGCGTCGGCACTAGGCAGCTAAATTTAGCACCAGCGCAGGGGGAAACGCAGGGCTGCACCATACTGTTGTAAATATTTTCAGAAGTGGCAGAACAGAAGGCTAACGCCACGCTCCGCCACTTCTATTGTAAATATGCCCCTTAGTGACATGTTTAGCCAAGTGTAATGAATAACAGCAGACAATCTAGTCACAGACTGGAAGAAATTATGGTGACTAAGAGAGTAAAGTACATTTTCCCTACGGGTTCCCATGTGCACTTCGAAAAGGCTCTGAGTTGTGAAGCTTTAAAGAAAGGCCAACAAAAAACACTCTGCAGGTATCCCAGAAAGGGTCAGCTATGAAGGCCAAAGAATACCCTTAGGTACACTTTGCTGGTGCAGTGAGAAGTATTTTCTTGGCCATTAACATTTTTTTAAAGACCATGGTCAACCCTTAGGGGCTCATTATGAGAACCCCGGATTTTCGGTTCGTATCCCCACCCACGATTTTCAATACTAGTGGTATAAGTAACACAGGGGGTGGGAAAAGTCTGTTGAAATACGAGTACCCTCAGACATGAGAGATTACAAGGGAAATTGGGAATTTCACATCCCATTCCCTGGTATTATCTCAGATTCCCACTGAGTTTCATCTCAATATTTCAGGTGCTTACTCTGTGCCTGTTGTGTTCCTGTTGACAATTCCCGAGAGGGGTGGAAACAGCATTACCCAAATTCTGGTGACATCCTAATGGGGTCCTAGATCAATGATCTTCACCATTGGGGCACTGATGAATAATTTTTATTTTCTCGTATACCATGTCATATGTTTTTTTTTAAAATTAATCTCAAGAATTGACAACATTCCATCAACATTCTGCTATGCAGACAAGAAGCCCCTGAATGTACAGCACAACTTTGATGCACTTTCTGGTATTTCCGGACACATCAAGCAAAAGCTGCAGAAAGCTGTAGAAAACTTCGAAAAGACAGCAAAAGTGAGTGGTAACTGGTGACCAAAAAAATCTAAAAAAGCGTTTAAACTACAGGAAGGATTGAAGTGCACAAGTTAGAAAAGCACCTGAAGGTTGGAAGATTATGTCAGTGAAGCAAGTCTTTGAATATGTATTTTGAAGTGGTACCTAGTGTTTTGTGACTTTTAATCATTTTACAACTACTTCTCAGCGAATAAAAACACCATTCATTACTTTGAATTAAATGTCCAAAATGGATCATTCAAAATCAGTTTGAAAATTTGCTTGCAACATTAAGATAGTAAATGTTCTCAAAAAAAGATAATAAAATATTTAGAGCACAAATGTAAAAATCAACAGCACATTAAACATATAAAGTTGCAGGTACTAACATTTAACATCTCTCTAGGGTGACCTAGGACCATACCTACACGACCTTCAGAACCTAGGACCATCCTACATCAACCATTGGCTGAACTTCCACCTGCCTCCAAGACACCTGCACTCTGCCTCTCTTGCCCTCGCCCCCCACCGCCCCCGCATCCATCACAGTTGCAGCGGGAGCCGCTGCTTCTCCTACATTGCTGCCAAGACCTGGAACGACCTGCCCCTCCACCTCTGAACAGCACCCTCCTTGGCGGACTTCAGAAAGAAACTCAAGACCTGGCTTTTTGACGGAGGCACACTCAGCACCCAGATACCTCTAGGGGTGACAGTGCTGCGCTATACAAATGCTGATTGATTGATAGGACTGCTAAGTTAGGAGGTCTGCAGTAGCTCTTAAAGCTAGCTACCCTACTTCCACCAAGGATCCGCAATATCTACTATCATAGGACAAGTTGTAGAAAAGTACTGGGTCTTCCATAAATCATCAAGTACTAATATCTTTTAATAAAAATCCCTTGAGAGGTAAATTACCTCTCTGTTTCATCTACAATAAATCCTGTCTCAACTTTCTGGATTTCCATGTATTGTTAGCAGTATAACTGGCTGCTTCTGATTTAGACTTGCAGCAACTTAATTGCAAGATGCCTAGCCTGAATTTTATACAGAGGGCGTGCCCATAAATTAGGATGTGATTCCCAGTCTCTGTACTCTTCCCTTACTAGGAATGGCTTGTATATATTTTGGGACAGCTTGGTAAGTTTTAGTTACAAATTCCTCTGGTTCAACCTTTGTCTTGTACAAACACTTGATTGGTGACCCTGCCGTCTTTTATTTGTTCTCTGGCTCCGACCAATCTGTTTTCAGCCTCAGTCCAGGAGTGTATTCTATATATGCAGAAACCAGGGAAAACAAAGTACATGTGCACCTATTAGGGCAGCTCTCAAATTGTCTTGATGTACCTTTGCAGTCTTGTTAGTCCAGATCCAGATTTAAAAGACGACTGTTTTAACTGCAAGACTGCCAAGAAAGCAGTTAATCCACAGTTCCTTTCTCAGTGATCTCACAGTGCTCGAAATGGGGAGGCCACATGTCTTCAAAGGAGATCATTGTGGGGTTTAGAGGTCTGACATTAGCTGAGCCCCACAGTCCAGCCCTGTGTACGGCTATCACCTTTACATGGGCCTGTAAGTGACCAAGGGTGCAATTAATTGACTTCCTTGACACTTAACTATAACACAAAGATAGAATGTGGCAGTATAGGCCAGGATTAAATTGCCCTTCTTTATTTATGAGGTCAGGTTATCTGGTTGTTAAATTTAATTCCTGGTCAAAACAGCCCAAAGAAAAATTGCAAATGTTTGCCCAAAAAGAGAGGGCACAGTTGGTTGCAGGCACCTCTCCACATGGAACGTAAGTCCCAGACTTCTTATCCTCTGTATGTTGATGGGTACAGGGGTCTCACGCAGTAGTTAATTTGTGAAAAAATAAGTGCCAGGGCTCTCATCAGGAGGCAGCTTGCACCAGCCCGTTGCTCCTATCACCGCCTCCTATAAAAGAACTAACTTCTAACCATGAAACCCTACAAGAGGGGAGAGGATGTGGTTTAACGGCCAGAGCTGCCGACTTTGGAGCTGCGTAACGAGGTTCGAGTTTCTGCTTGGGCTCAACATCCTGTGATTCTGGGTATATCACTTAATCTTTCCATGCCTACAAAAAATGAATGTGTCCTTAACTGGTGCTCATGAAATACCTTTAGGTCAACTTTGCGCTATCAGGGCCAGTGTTGACAATTAAGTGCTGGTGCCGAGCACCAGAAACCACCGGCTCAAATTAAGCACTGGTCTCACATCAAAGGCATATCAGGTTATGTCTGCAAAGACACAGACAGGGCAGCAGGAGCCATTCCTGCCAGTTTGTCTGCAGGTGCATTTTGTTCCTCTTCCTCTGAACGAGACCCTTAAGGGTCACCAGCAATGTGTGCCTTGAGTGATAGCACCAATGTTCCTGGGGCCTACAGGGACCCTTCAAAATTCAGAGGGTCCTGGTGGAGAGAAACACAGAGCGGCTGTTTGAACCACTGCTCAGAGTTTATTAACTGTATTCTCTCCTCCACATGCACTAACTCCAGGAGCATGCACTGGAACAATCTTTTTGTTTCATAATCAGATGCACAACCCAGATCGGCTCTGGATGCACCTAATGATGGAGAGCACATGCCTAAATTTGGGAAGTCTGCCCATGATGTAATTATTATGTTTTCTGCTTATGTACTCCCCCAACTGCATTTCACGTATTTCATATATTCATTTATTTGAGTGCACATTTCTGATTTACAAATGCATGCTGCATTTAGTATTGCTTGCACGTGTAACATATATTTGCTTATTGTAGTTTGAGAAAGCATCAGTTATTCATATACATGTATTCACGTGACATATACTGCCTTATAGAATTAATTGAAGGTGTAACACAATTGATATGCTAATTTTTCTATTTGACATAATTCATTGTGTGGCCTGTTCCTTTCAAAGCAATCAGAAAAGTGTTTATAAGTTTGGTACAGACAAGTATTAGGAGAGAGGAGAATCTTTGACTTCCTGGAAGACTTGGTTTGTGCAAGCAGAGCTGTAAACATCCTTAGTGAATGCCACAAGCAGACTTCTCAGGGCTTGCATAGCCTTATCGGCTTACTGGGAACGCCACGACTACCTTTTCAATATAAAACAACATGACTGTTGTTCGGCTAAGGCATGCAGGAGAGCATAGCTAGGGGCAAGAAAAGAGAGGTTGGGGACTGGTTCCATCTTTTCATGCAATGAATTTCTGAAACAAGGTTACAATGTTGAAATTCTTTTTAAGATATTGTTTACTAGTCACTTTCATCACCACTATATTGTTTGTTTTTATAGTTTTATCCATACACATTATCTGCACTAGAATAGAGCAATTATTTGAATAAAATATAATTATAGTGGGGATTCTTGTGTGTGTCCATTCCTGGTAAAATGAGATTTGAAGCCCACTAACAACATATAACCCTGTTAGTCTCACAGGACTGATGTTGCTCAGAATGCACCATCCTCATGTAACAAGCAGATGGCTCATGCGTTATAGTCCACCACATTTCCTGTCAATTTGATAAGTTGGCATTTTAGCCTCCACATAGCCTGATGGTCTAGGGAACCTAATCCTGGGCCATTTTTGTGAAAAACCATATACCCGGTTATGTACACTTGGCTCAGAAACATCCAGACTACTAGAATTGTTCATTATATGTATTCAATAGAACTTGCAATAAAAACAGAAACAAAACTACTAATTTACGTACAGGCACAGTCATAGGATAACTTTTGTCCACAATATTAGTTTTGAAACAATATTTTTACATATAACCACAAAGTGTAGCCATGATCGTAACCAGATGATTAACCAAACACTTTTCATGTGTGGGGAACAAAGGGGGCTTCATGTCATGTCCCTAAAAGAAAGAGTTTGTGGCTTCTGTCATCACTGGGGGAAATTGAACTCCAGAGCACATTGCCATGATTCCTCAGAAGAAGATCATCTTCATGGCAAAGAACTGCAAATGACCTCCAGCACAAGCGGGACAGTGCTTTCAATTCAATATTTGAAATACTTAAGTGCTTTCAATTAGTCCATCTTATTTTTGAGCCAATCATTCATTCTTTGTTTTTGTGCTGTATTTTGGTGCATGCAGTTCTTCATTTAGCAATGGTAAGATCAAAACTACAAGTTCCAGGGTGCAAATGAGGATTGGGTGGGTTAGTCTTAGGGAAATGTATCTCTGTAACCATTAAAAGTTAAACATGTTAAGAGAATTTGAAACGTATGCAAAGTGAAAATATGTTTTAAAAGAAAAATGTGAAAGCAAGATTATATTCATTTACTATTATAGGCACATGCTGAGGATCTCGAGGTTCCCTCTCTAAAGTCCAAATAAATTCTCGGGCCTGCAGGGAGCTAAACCAACACAGAGACCATTCAAAACATTGGCAATTATCCAGTAGATTTCAGTTTGCCTGGTGTAATTGTAAAGCTTCTTATTATACTTTATGGCACTTAGGGTCTTATTAGAGTTTGGCAGATGGGATCCTCTATTAAAACATGATGGATATCCCTTCCACACTATAGTGCCATAGGTTAGAATGTACTTGCAATACAGCAGGCGGGACATCCTCCACATTTGCGATGGAGTATCCCATCCGCCAAACTCTAACTAAGGACATTAATGCCTGAAGGCTTGGGACAAAAACCTGCAGATAATACAATGCCACAAATCTAAAAATACAAGGCTTTGATCCAGGCTGGCTTTGTTTGTGCACTTGCCTATGGTTGTGAAGAACACTTACTATTTGTTTCCAAGCATATGCTTATTAAACTGTAAAGGGAAACTCAGACTTTGCTGCAGACTGATACATTCACATTCCTGGTAAGGGTTGCACAAGGCCTGGATCTGTTATAGGTAGGAAAAAAAGGGGAGGACAGTGCATATTCTGAGGGCCAGGTCCCAGCTGTTTTTCAGTCATTTCTGTTGTAATGATCTTATACTTTTTAAAAGTGCACGATGAGCTGAAAAAAGTAAAAGAAGATGGAAAGTTCCCTTTGTAGGGAAAGCCTAGCTCTTAACCATTCACATATATGATGAGGATCCTGTGACATTACTCATTTGACTATTTTCATTAATACAGACATAATCACAAAGCTTGGAAGAGCACTGTTTATGCCTTTATTTAATTGTTTTCTATAGTGATGTAAAGACTCTCAGGAGATTGTAGCAGAGCACATAATGGAGCAACAAATTAGTTGTGGTAACATATCACTATGTTTCACTAAGGAGGAAAATCAAATTTAACAAATTAATTAATGGTAAATAGATAGGATGATGGAGCATACCTAAACATATACATAGATAAGCACCCACTGACAGCCCAATAGCCTGACGACCCTGTAGTACTGTTTGGCCTTTGACAGCCCCACATATTCCACCTGGACCCTGGCACAAGGGTTCCTTGTTATTTACAAATACTCCTGATTGGTTGTCTGCAGTAGATCACGACTGACCACATCAGTACGGCTGTCATACTCCATCCCCCCCGTGGGACTTTATGCAACAGGCCTCCACATATCCCCTCTCCTCACCATTCACCCATCATACCTGGACCCCTTTCCATCCCCCCCTTCTACTGCTGCTGAGCCCCCTCCCTTCCAGTACTTGGGCCACCCACACGAGTGAGGTACCATTTTTATCGGGAGACATGGGGGAACGCTGGGTGGTAGGAAATTTGTGTCAGCCCGGTGATCCCACAACTTTCCCACACAGAAATTTGAGAAAAAGGTGATTTTTTTCAGCTAAATTTGAGGTTTGCAGGGGATTTTGGGTAGGAAAACGTTGGGGGGTCCACGCAAGCCATACCTCCCTGGACTCCCCTGGGTGTCTAGTTTTCAGAAATGTGTGGGTTTGGTAGGTTTCCCTAGATGGCCGCCGAGCCCGGAGCCAAAAACCCAGGTGACCCCCCTTGCAAAACCAGGTCGTTTTGTGATAGGTAATTTTGATGTGTCCTCAATACGTTTCGGGCCCTTGCCTGTCGCGGGTACTTGACCCACCTACGCGAGTGAGGTACCATTTTTATTGGATGATCTGGGGGAATGCGGGGAGGGTGGAATTTTGTGGATCCATGCAGATTCCAGAACTTTCCATCACAGAAATGTGAGGGAAATGTGTTTTTTTTTACAAAGTTTGAGGTTTGCAGGGGATTCTGGGTAACAGAACCTGGTGAGAGCCACACAAGTCACCCCCTCCTGGATTCCCCTGGGTGTCTAGTTTTCAAAAATGTATAGGTTTGCTAGGTTTCCTTAGGTGCCGGCAGAGCTAGGGTTCAAAATCTACAGCTAGGCACTTTGCCAGAAAAGGGTCAGTTTTCACTGTAAAAATGTGGTGTGCCCATGTTGCGTTTTGGGCCGTTTCCTGTTGCGGGCACTAGGCCTACCCACACAAGTGAGGTACCATTTTTATCGGAAGACGTTGGGGAACGCGGGGTGAGTGGAATTTTGTGGATCCACACAGATTCTAGAACTTTCCATCACAGGAATGTGAGAAAAATGTGTTTGTTTTTTTACAAAGTTTGAGGTTTGCAGGGGATTCTGGATAACAGGACCTGGTGAGAGCAACACAAGTCACCCCCTCCTGGATTTCCCTGGGTGTCTAGTTTTCAAAAATGTATAGGTTTGCTAGGTTTCCCTAGGTGTCGGCAGAGCTAGGGTTCAAAATCCACAGCTAGGCACTTTGCGAAAAAAGGGTCAGTTTTCACAGTAAAAATGTGGTGTGTTCTACGTTGAATTTGGGCCATTTCCTGTCACGGGCACTAGACCCACTCACACAAGTGAGATACAATTTTTATCGGAAGACTTTGGGGAATGCGAGGTGGGTGGAATTTTGTGGATCCACAAAGATTCCAGAACTTTCCATCACAGAAATGTGAGGAAAATGTGTTTTTTTTTTTTTTACAAAGTTTGAGGTTTGCAAGGGATTCTGGGTAACAGAACCTGGTGAGAGCCACAAGTCACCCCCTCCTGGATTCCTCTGGGTGTCTAGTGTTAAAATATGTATAGGTTTACTAGGTTTCCCAAGGTTCCGGCAGAGCTAGGGTTCAAAATCCACAGCTAGGCACTTTGCAAAAAAAAGGGTCAGTTTTCACTGTAAAAATGTGGTGTTGCGTTGCGTTTTTGGCTGTTTCCTGTCGCGGGCACTACGCCTAACCACACAAGTGAGGCACCATTTTTATCGGAAAACTTTGGGGAACGCGGGGTGGGTGGAATTTTGTGGATCCACACAGATTCTAGCACTTTCCATCAAAGAAATATGAGGAATTTTTTTTTTTTTTTTTTTACAAAGTTTGAGGTTTGCAAGGGATTCTGGGTAACAGAACCCGGTGAGAGCCACTCAAGTTACCCCATCCTGGATTTCTCTGGGTGTCTAGTTTTCACAAATGTATAGGTTTGCTGGGTTTCCCTAGGTGCCGGCTGAGCTAGGGTTCAAAATCCACAGCTAGGCACTGTGCAAAAAAAGGGCCAGCTTTCACTGTAAAAATGTGGTGTGTCCACGTTGCGTTTTGGGCCGTTTCATGTCACGGGCACTAGGCCTACCCACACAAGTGAGGTACCATTTATATCGGGAGACTTAGGGGAACTCAGAATTGTAGAGCAACTGTTATTACCTAAGACACAAAGTGGTTCCGCACTCAACAGTCAAGCCTGTAGATTCAAATGGAGGATAGTCTTTGTATACACGTCGAAAAAATTCCAAGGCAATGTATTTTCTTTTTTTCAAATAAGTTCTTTATTAGTCTTTCTTTCACGTAAAGACAAGTCAGGCAGATAAAATCCAGTAGCCGACGCGTTTCGTCCCAAAGGGACTTCTTCAGGGCTCTAAATGAAAAACCGAATATCCAATCCCAGGTTTTGCTTTTGGCACGACTTATGTGCTGGGCTCACACATTTTATACAGTGCGTTTATCAGTTCACGTGGCTTGATAACCAAAGTTCCGTCCATGCGTCTGCTTCAACTCTTACGCATGGACGGAACTTTGGTTATCAAGCCACGTGAACTGATAACGCACTGTATAAAATGTGTGAGCCCAGCACATAAGTCGTGCCAAAAGCAAAACCTGGGATTGGATATTCGGTTTTTCATTTTAGAGCCCTGAAGAAGTCCCTTTGGGACGAAACGCGTCGGCTACTGGATTTTATCTGCCTGACTTGTCTTTACGTGAAAGAAAGACTAATAAAGAACTTATTTGAAAAAAAGAAACTACATTGCCTTGGAAATTTTTCGACGTATATACAAAGCCTATCCTCCATTTGAATCCTACAGGCTTGACTGTTGAGTGCGTAACCACTTTGTGTCTTATGTTGATTTGGAGCCTTTTCCAAATATGGAGTAGAGAGTGGTGTACTCCTTGGTTTCCAGCACCAGTATTTACTTCCCAAATATTCATGACAAGTGCGGCTCTTCTGCCTCAACCCTCTGTTCGTCATTGTATATTAAGTGTTATTACCTATTGACTTTCTATGCATTTCTGCCTTCCTAATGTAAGACAATGTGTAAAAAGAAGTCACTTTGAAAAATGTCCTACAATTCACAGGCTAGTATGGGTAACCACAATTTCGGAGATGTGCAAATAGCTACTGTTTCTAAACTCTATATTTTGTTCCCATTTCGGAAATACATAGGTGTCTTTGATACCTATTTTTCACTCTTTATATTTTACCAAATTATTTGCTATATACCCGGTACACAATGAAAAACCACTGCAAGACGCTGCTCAATTATTGGCTCTGGGTTCCTCGGGTTCTTGGTGAACCTACAAGTCCTATATATCCTCACAACCAGAAGGGTCCAGCGGATGTAACAGTATATTACTTTCAAACATCTGTCATACTTAGAAGAAGTTACAGGTGAAAACGTTGGCACAAATGGCTGTTTTTTTCAACTCATTTTCAATTTTTCTTATTTTCAACTGTTGGTTTCTATAAAAAAACCTTGAAGGATCTACACAAATGACCCCTTGCGGAATTCAGAATTTTATCTACTTTTCAGAAATGTATAGCTTTCCGGGATCCATTATTGCTTTCACACCCATTTCTACCACTAACTGGAAGGAGGTTGAAAGCACAAAAAGTAGCAAAAATAGGCTATGTCCCAGTAAAATGCCAAACTGTGTAAAAAAGTTTGGTTTTCTGACAAAAGTCTGCTTATCCCTGAAAGCTGGGAAGATGATTATTTCAGCACCAGAAACCTTTTTTTGATGCCATTTGCAGGGGAAAAACCAGACGCTTTCTTCTGCAGCACTTTTTCCCCATTTTTCCCCCAAAAAACAAAATTTAACTGTATTTTGGCTAATTTCTGGGTCCCCTCCAGGGGAATCCACAAACCCTGGGTACCTTTAAAGTCCCTATGATGTTGGAAGAAAAGGGCGCAAATTTGGAGCGGATACCTTATGTGGTCAAAAAGTTACAGGGGCCTAAGCGCGAACTACCCCAAATAGCCAAAAAAAGGCTTAGCACAAGGGGGGAAAAGGCCTAACAGCAAAAGGGTTAATGCAATGACAGACGTTTATTTTGGTAAGTGTTTCAACAGCCCATTGTGTCTTTTACTTTTGATGTACTTGTCTATGTCTATCTTTTTGTTCAGTCAACCCTATGTACAGCACTCTGATACCCTTGGGTCATGTTTGTGCTTTATAAAACATTGTAAATAAAAAATATTTTTAAAAAGAGGCACCAACCATTATATCAGTCTACAATCCCTGGATGGTGTTCTTTTGAGCCACCTGAGCTGTGGTCTGGCCCGGTGCCCTATGGGACAGACACTCTAGAGCATGGGTACTCACAAACTTTCTCTCGGGGGGCCAAATTTACAGTGTGGTTAGTGGCTGAGGGCTGCACCGGTGGGGGCGGGGTCATTGGGGGAGGGGAAGGGGCTAGAGCAAAAAAAACTGTGACCATGAGGTGGAACACAGGCCCTTGCAGCGGACGCCTTCGTCCACTGAGCCACCGGACCCGGCATACACATCTCTCTCTCTCTCTCTCTCTCCCTCCCTCTCTCTGTCTCTCTCCCTCTCTCTGTCTCCCTCCCTCCCTCTCTCTCTCTCCCTCTCTCTCTCTCCCCCTCTCTCTCTGTCTCTCTCCCTCTCTCTGTCTCCCTCCCTCTCTCCCTCTCTCTCTCTCCCTCTCTCTCTCCCTCTCTCTCTCTCCCTCTCTCTGTCTCTCTCCCTCTGTCTCCCTCCATCTGTCTCCCTCCATCTGCCTGTCTCCCTCCTCCTCTCTCTGCCGGTCTCCCTCCTCCTCTCTCTGCCGGTCTCCCTCCGTCTGTCGCTGTCTGTCTCCCTCCGTCTGTCGCTGTCTGTCTCCCTCCTCCTCTCTCTGCCGCTCTCTGTCTCCCTCCATCTGTCGCTGTCTGTCTCCCTCCTCCTCTCTCTGCCGCTCTCTGTCTCCCTCCGTCTGTCTCCCTCCGTCTGTCTCCCTCCGTCTGTCTCCCTCCGTCTGTCTCCCTCTGTCTGTCTCCCTCCGTCTGTCTCCCTCCGTCTGTCTCCCTCCGTCTCCCTCCCTCTGTCTCCCTCCCTCTGTCTCCCTCCCTCTGTCTCCCCCTCCCTCTGTCTCCCCCTCCCTCTGTCTCCCTCCCTCTGTCTCCCTCCCTCTGTCTCCCTCCCTCTGTCTCCCCCTCCCTCTGTCTCCCCCTCCCTCTGTCTCCCCCTCCCTCTGTCTCCCCCTCCCTCTGTCTCCCCCCTCTCTGTCTCACCCCTCTCTGTCTCCCTCCCTCTCTGTCTCCCTCTCTCTCGGTCTCCCTCTCTCTCGGTCTCCCTCTCTCTCGGTCTCCCTCTCTCTCGGTCTCCCTCTCGCTCTGTCTCCCTCTCGCTCTGTCTCCCTCTCTCTGTCTCCCTCTCCCTCTCTCTCCGTCTCCCTCTCTCTCCCTCTCTCTCTGTCTCCCTCTCTCTCTGTCTCCCTCTCTCTCTGTCTCCCTCTCTGTCTCCCTCCCAGGCCTGAGCTCCCTGGCCTTGGCTCAACTCTCTGACTACAGGCTGGCGGGAAACATCACATTACAGGCTCTTAACGCACACCTCACCCGGCTCTCACTCCCTGCTGCCCTCTGCCATCTCACCCGGCTCTCACTCCCTGCTGCCCTCCGTCACCTTACCCGGCTCTCACTCCCTGCTGCCCTCCGTCACCTCACCCGGCTCTCACTCCCTACTGCCCTCTGTCACCTCATCCGGCTCTCACTCCCTGCTGCCCTCCGTCACCCTCTGCCATCTCACCCGGCTCTCACTCCCTGCTGCCCTCCATCACCTCACCCGGCTCTCACTCCCTGCTGCCCTCCGTCACCTCACCCGGCTCTCACTCCCTGCCCTCTGTCACCCTCTGTCACCTCACCCGGCTCTCACTCCCTGCCCTCTGTCACCCTCTGTCACCTCACCCGGCTCTCGCTCCCTGCTGCCCTCTGTCACCTCACCCGGCTCTCACTCCCTGCCCTCTGTCACCTCACCCGGCTCTCACTCCCTGCCCTCTGTCACCTCACCCGGCTCTCACTCCCTGCCCTCTGTCACCTCACCCGGCTCTCACTCCCTGCAACCCTCTGTCACCTCACCCGGCTCTCACTCCCTGCTACCCTCTGTAACCCTCTGCCATCTCACCCGGCTCTCACTCCCTGCCCTCTGTCACCTCACCCGGCTCTCACTCCCTGCAACCCTCTGTCACCTCACCCGGCTCTCACTCCCTGCTGCCCTCTGTAACCCTCTGCCATCTCAACCGGCTCTCACTCCCTGCTGCTCTCCGTCACCTCACCCGGCTCTCACTCTGCTGCCCTCCGTCACCTCACCCGGCTCTCACTCCCTGCTGCCCTCCGTCACCTCACCCGGCTCTCACACCCTGCTGTCCTCTATCATTCTCTGTCACCTCACCCCGCGTGTGTGGCAGCCCGGGCTGAGACAGCTTCCCTGGCACACACACAGCCGCACCCGAGTACTTCACAGGTCTTTAAAAGACCATTTGCATGATAACGAGGCTTTGTTGTATTTCACCTCTTCTTAGCGCCCCTGCAGCTCCACTCGGACTATCGCTGGAATCGCCCGGCCCCCATAGAGCAGAGTCTGTGTTTGCTGACACTCTGTAAAAAAAATTTTTAGAAACAGGTACGATGTCTGCAAGGTCCGCGGGCCGCCAAGGAAGGCTTGCCGGGCCGCTGGTGGCCCGCGGGCCGTACTATGAGTACCCATGCTCTAGAACCTGCAAGGGGTGTGCTGAGTGAAGGGCTGCTGTGGAGATCATCTGCCTGCTCTGGCAGAGGCAGTACCTGGTGGGACAGTGTGGCGTTGAAGAGTCTATTGTGACGCCTGCTGCCACCCCTCGTCTGGTTGCTCCTGGTGCCCGGTAGCTACCACTACACAGAATTGATGATGGTAAAAGAGAAGGTTAATCATGTGGCCCAGACCAACAAAATCCTTAACTATGAACAGTCGGAAGTGGCCCCCTCCCTCGCTGATTTACTAGCTGCGATACAAAAGTCACAAGACGAGATGGTCCACAAGATTGCAATAGATGTTACACTTCGCAGTAGATATTACACTTGTGCATGCCAATCTACGTAAAGTGTCAGATCGCGTGACCACCACAGAACAAAATGTGGGTACCCTACAGGAAAAGGTAAAAACACTCCGTGATAATGTTATCCACCTTCTGAAACAGGTGGTTTGTCTCAATAACCGCATGGAGGACTCTGAAGGGCGATCCCGCAGGAATAATGGGCGAAGGGGCATTCTGTTGAACTCTTCCTGGAAGGTTGGATCACTAGCACTCTGGCACCCAAATGCTTCTCTAAATTATTTACCATCGAGAGGGCGTTCGGGGCCCTTGCCCCCTGCCCAGACCTGGCACACTACCTCAAGCAATCATAGCAGTTGTTCAACTTCGGGGTTAGAGGTGCAATCCTACAAGTCACCCGAACACGGGGGTCTTTATTGTTTGAGGGACATCCTATATCCATCTATCCCGACTACAGCCAAAACATGCAGGATCAAAGGAAAACTTTTGTGTCAGTGAAAAAGCATCTATGGGATCTAAATTTTAAATATAGTCTCCTCTTCCCGGCCAAGCTATGTGTTGACCATCAGGGGAAAGTGAAGTTCTTCATTTCAGCTGAAGAGGCCAAGGAGTGGTTGGGATCCAGAGGAAATTTTTTAGACCGACTCGTGTTTCCGATGGGGTCCACACAGCGGTCTGCATCGGGCTGCTCTGGACATGGCCAGAGATGACAGAACTAGTGGAAGACTCAAGAGACTAATGTGGCTTCGGAGAGGATTTGGGTCTGCCCAGATGGTACCTTGCAGGCCACTGATGTGGCCCTGGACTCGGATGTGACCTCCCAGGAGCAGCTGGGTGACTGGGACCAACTTGAGAATGTGTCATCCTGAGACTGTGTTGCGGCCTCTATGAACTGAATGGCGACTGGGCCAGATGCACAAGACCCACACCTGGGAGGCGATGGGAGAGATGGCTGCGGACTCTGCTGGTTTGTGGGGAGGCAATGATACCCTGTATGCATGATATATGATGGGTTTTGCTCTTTCCTGGTTGTGACTTAGATAAAATACTGTTATGTCTGTGGACTCAGGAGAGAAAGATAAAGGTGGTGGGGGTATTTTTCTCTCCCCCCTCGGCTGTGTGATCTGGGGCGGCAGGAGGGCTTTACCCCCTTGAGGTGGATGGCCGCGAGGTGGGAGCTGGAGTGCGTACGCCTCGCGCCCTTCCCGGCTAACTCACCTCTTGCAACGCACAAATTTGCAAAGGGAGGGGAGGTGGGTGTATTGTTTTAGTGTTTCTGTTTTATTTACTATTTACTATTTACTTATCAATATTGAGATATGGGATGGCTTTGGCTGACTCCCAACTCGTCAATGTACGGACGGGGTAGGACGGTGGTACTGCCCATGGGGAGGGGGGGAGTTGTGGGTTGGGTACGTTTTGCCTGTTGTGTTTTGGATTGGGATGTTAATTCGGCTTTTGTGTCAAATGGTCATGCCTGAAGCATTGCCTGGGATCCCCCGTGTGAGCGCTGGTGTTTGGCGAGTAGGACAAGATGGATTGATGCTTTGTAAAGAATGGCTACCTCCGTGAACAAAGTAATCTCTTGGAATGTCCGTGGCATAGCCTTCTTTGAAAAGTGCTAAAAAGTGTATGCCTATTTGAAGCGCTATGTAGTGGCTAAAGAATTCCTGCAAGAAACACACATTTGTGGTGACTGCATCCAATGCCTGAGGAGGAGATGGAGGGGGCAGGTCCATGCTACCTCATATTCGGGGTTTGCAAGGGGAGCACTTATTTGGGTGGCTCCAGGGGTACCTTTTAAACATTTTAATCACGTTGTGGACCCAGAAGTAAGGTATGTCGTTCTGCATGGGACACTGGAAGGGCATGAAATCTGTTTAATTAATGTCTATGACCCCAGTGTTGACTGTCTGGATTTCTTTCCTACACTGCTGGTGGTGGAAACCCCTTATCTAGATGCGACGGTGATCTGGCTGGAGATTTTAACTGTGTTATGAACGGGTTGCTGGACAGGGAAACCCCTAGGCCCATACAAAATCCCTGCTTGCCGGGGCACTTTGGGATATGCTGGATGGTCTGCAATTGTGAGATGTCTCGCATGAACGTCATCCTAGGAAACTCGTGTTTTCTTGTCACACCCCAGCAACAGGCACATTTAGCCGCCTAGATTATTGCTTCATTTCCACTGAACTGGTGACCGAGCCTCTTGATGTCGAATATCTCACCCGATACCTTTCAGATCACTCGCCAGTCTTGTTGACTCTTGGGAGTGAGTCGCGTCGGCCGGCGATACCCCTCTGGCACCTCCGAGAAGAGGCTCTGGAGGACCCCCTTTTGTAGCGGTGGTCTCTGACACACTTGGACATTATTTTGTGGAAAATTGGGGGTCCGCGTCCTCTAGGGTTCTCAATTTGGAGGCCATGAAGGTCATCCTCAGGGGAGTATGTCTAAAAGCGTCCTATGGGGTTCGGCAATAGCCGGAGAGAGATATTAGAACACAAGAGTCCAAATGGGGCAGGCTGGAGCCAGTGCTTCCTTCGGCCCCTCATAGACTGCAGGAGTGCTGAGATCTCTGTGCTACAGCTGCGTGCAGGCTCGGGGAACTAGTATACACTCAGAGAGCACTTAACAACATATTTGCCACCCACCTTCGCAAGGTCTATATGGAGTTTATATACCCTGAGAGGGAGGCCATTCAAACTTTCCTTGCAGATGTTAGGCTCCCGTGTCTCGACTTGGACGTCGCAGAGACCCTAGACTGCCTGATCACGAAGGAAGAAATCCTTTCGGTAATCAGACATCTCAAGCCTGCAAAAACCCCAGGCAGTGATGGACTGCTGGCGGAATTTTATCATAAATTAGCAGTATCAATAACAGACCAATTGCTAGAGGTGTACAATGAGGCCCTGGAGATCATAATTTTGCCGTCCTCCATGAGAGAAGCCCTTTTGGTCATGATACCGAAGTCCAGGAAAGACCACTCGAACGCTTCCTCATATAGACAGATTTCGCTCCTAAATATAGACGTCAAAATTGTGAGTGGTGTCCTGGCTGCACGTCTCCCCCCCCCCTTTTGCCCCTCCTAACACACTCAGACCAGTCGGGGTTTATCCCGAGGCGCAGCACCGCCCATAATGTATGATGGCTGGCTCAAGTGTGGCACTTTCCATGCCTCCTGTCCGATGACTATGCCCTGGAGGTCCTAGATGTCGAACAAGCATTCAACTCTGTAAACTGGTCCTACCTGTGGCAGGTGCTCCAAATGCTCGGGTTATGCCCTGGTTTCATCCGATGGGTTCGCTTACTGTATTCTGTTCCTTATGCCAGGGTACGATCTGGATTAATGATCTCCGATCCATTTCATTTGTACAGGGGCAACCAACAGGACTGCTCTCCGTCTCCGCTCTTGTTTGCGGCTGCCATGGAACTGTTGGCGAAGACCCTGAGCACCAAAATGCGACTGTGGGGTATACCACTAAGAGAAACTAACCATGTGGTCTCCCTTTATGCCGATGATGCTCTAGTTTATCTTCAGCAACCAGCTTATTCTGCTCCCATCCTACTCAAGATCATGCAGGCATTCGGCAAGGTCTCGGTCCTTCGGATTAACCCAGATAAATCTAGACTGTTCCCCCAGGGAAGGCTCGCGCGAGTGCAGAGGGATTCCCCTGGGTGACCTCGTATATTCGATATTTGTGGGTTCACTTGGCTCATGAGGCTCCACAATTTTCAGATCTTAACATCAGGAGAGTAGTGGAGGGAGTACGGGCCTCAATCAGGTTTTGGATGGAATCGCTATCGTCCCTTATGGGCGGGATCGCAATAATAAAAATGATAGTGCTACCACGCTGCCTTTATGCCATGCAAAATACTTTCTACATGATCCCCACACAGTACTTTTGTACATTGGATAGTCTACTGGTGGACCTCCTTTGGGGCTCTAAACACAAAAGGGTTGGGCTCACCAGTCTACAGGGAACGTGGAGTCAGGGAGGTCTTGAAGTCCCCCATCTGAAATTGTAATAGATGGCAGCTCAGCTGCAGCACGCGGGTCATTGGTTGGACAATGAAGATAATTGGGAAAAACCACTCTTATTGGGCACCCATAATGGGAGGTCTTTGCCGGCTCTCCTGATGTCTGGGTCCTGCATTTCCTTGTCGCTTCCTTATGTTATAAGGCATGTTGCAATTATTTGGGAAAGGGTTGTTAGACGGGTTGTTAGACAGGCTGGCTTCCTGTGCACCGGAGATGCCTCTTTGGGTGGGACGTTGATTAATATCACATATCTATTGGGCCCTTCGGGATGACCAACCAAGGGCGGGGCTTCCTGTACTGGGGAAATGGGGCACCCTGTTGGAGGAACCACTGTCGGAGAAAGAGTGGGTGAAGGTCCATAAGGGGACTCACACAGTTAGCTCTAATGCACGTTTTAAATTACTCCAATATAATTGTATCCTACAGACCTACCTTACCCCACAGATGCTACATGCTATTTATCCTGCCCCCTCGGAGGAGTGCCCACATAGTACAACCCAATGGGCACATTTTATCCATATGGTGTGGACTTGCCCATCCTTGACCTCCTGCTGGCAAGAAATATTTAAGGGCATATTTACAACAGAATGGAGAAGCGTGGCGTTAAGCAAACATTGCTAACGCCACGCTTCTCCATTCTGAAAACGCAGGGATGCGCAGTATTCACAAAAATGTGGTGCACCCCTGCGTTTCCCCTAGCACTGGCGCTGAGTTCACCTGCCTAGCGCCAACATAGGCACCCTTGCACCATAGTGAAAGGGAGTCTGCATTGGGGGAAGGCAGCACACATGGAAACAGCAAAAATGAGGAGAAATAAAGCATTTCTCTGCGTTTCGCCTGTTTAAGACCAGGTTTTCCCTGGTCTTAATTTTGGCGCTGCCTCCTATTTACACTGCCCTTATAAATAGGAGGCAGCGTCTAAATCAATGGGTGTTGCGGTGGAACACCGACCACAACACCCATTGCCCTCCCCTGCCCTCCCCTTTCACGCTAAATACAGCATAAAAGGGTGCCTTATTTGCAAGGCAGCGTTAAGCCACTTTAAGTGGCTTAACGCTGCCTTTTAAATAAGGTGAAGCCCCTATCGCCACCACAACATCACTAAAAGTGACGTTGTGGTGGTGATAGGGGCTTGTAAATTTGCCCCTCAGCAGTCTCATGAGGGTTCGGGGTGGAGGTTGCCAATGGAGATCAAACAGGAGTTACTCGGGCTGCTCCCATCCCCTGTGAAAAAGAAACTGAGCAGGAATTTTGGTGTTCTAGGTCTTGTGTTGGCAAAAAGGCGTATCGCCATCGCATAGCTTAGTCCAGCACCCCCCACTTACAGGACATGGTTGAAGGATGTCTGTGAATGGACGACTGCGGAAGAGGTGTGAATGAGACATGTCCGAAGAGATGCAAAACTTGAGGATGATCTGAAGACCGGGTCATCCGTGTTGTCGGCATAGAGGGAGCCGCAGAGAGGGCCTGCACCTGGCGGAGCAGCTACTGGGTTGGTGCCTCTTGCCCAGAGGGAAGTGACTGTGGGAGGATGTGAAAGTTGATGAAGACTATGACCTCTGGGGGTAACTAATTCTCGCCCATAATGTTTTTGCTTCTATATGTAACATGCTGGCCTAACACAAAGGCGCATTTAGTGGAAGTGTGGGTGGGTTTCAATTGTTATATGTCGGCATGGGTGGAAAAGGGATGATGCATGGAGCTCTTTTTTTTCTCCTGTAGAGATAAAAATATGGTTGGGGTCTGACAAGTTTGGGTCGACTACTGTTGTGGGTGGATCCCCTATCTCTGAACCTGCACTTTTGAATAAGCCAGGAGATTTGGTTCATTCCTTCCTACAAGAACTAGGTGAAGGGGTTACAGGAAGCTTATAGACGGACTCCTTATGATATACACTGTCTATGTGATATCCATAAATGCCAATAAAGTTATTTTAAAAAAAAGAAGTGCCTGAGAGACCATTACTGTCCACCAATGCGTACATATCTGCTGCATTCTTTAAACCATCATCAGCATTTGATACAGCCAAAAGACATAATATTGGCAATAGATGGACTGCATGGATAGAGACTTTTGAAGATTTCATAGATGCAACTGATGAAAAGGGCTATAAAAATATTATAAATTATCTGAGAAACATGGCTGGTGAAGGAGTGAAAGATGCCATAAAAAAAGATACCACAAGAAGGTGATGTGACGTACGATCAAATCAAAACAGCCTTGCATGTCAAGTTTAATCAAGTGCCAAAAGTAGATTACGAAAGATATGTATTCAGTCAAGAATGCCAGACCAGGTGAAACCATCGATAAATTTGTTGAGAGACTGGATGTTCCGGTGAAGCACTGTAAATTCAATTAATTTAATGATGAGGAAGCTTCCCACCGCAGAGTTATCGATGGATGTCTATCAAATTTCTTTCGACAATGAATGCTGAAGGAATCTCTGAGCTTAGAACAAGTCCTCAAGACTGTGCACATTGAAGCGCGTGCTGATTGTCAAGTGACTGACATGGAGGACCGAGGCGCCCAAAGTGTGTCAGTCATGAGCATGAAAAGTAAGCCAAACTACAAGACCGAGGGACAAAAAATGACGTCTCCACAGAAAGAGAAAACATGTTACAGATGTGGACTGTCATTTCCACACGAAGGTAAATGCCCTGCCATTGGACAGATATGCAGTGGCTGTGGTAAAGCAAACCATTTTGTGATGACCTACAAGGCGAAGAGAGAACTAAATGCGTCACAGCGTGAAGACAAAATGGCGGACCGAACGCTAGCTCAGCGATATTCGACGCACTCCCACAAGGCCAAGCAGTCTTACCAACTGGGGCAAATCGACACCAAACCAAGTTAATCATCATCTAAATCATCGACAAAGAGTAACTCAGTATCAATTTCCAGTGAAAGTTGACAATGAGAACCGTGCAATGTCAATGTTTACTTCAGAAAGGCAGGCACAGTCCACGGTGTTTCATGGCTTGGGCTTCTCTGTATAGTTCTGACTAAAATTTGATCTGTATGTCCAGTATTAAGGTCCAATCGATTGTTTTGTCTTTTGCATGGGCTCTGAATATATTTTGCTTATACCTTGTAGGTATCCCCTGGGTGTTATAGTGCCTCTCTGGTATCTGGTCATGGTCATGAAGAAGGTGGCGCTACCATCCCTTTTATGCCACCGAAACGCGGGTCGACCAATATTGTTCAGATCTTGCTGAACACATCCATTCTATATAGTCGTGGAGACTGTGCAATCTTTTGTCTCCCTCTTTCCAGATATATGTATTTGTGAATGCTGTATGAGTTTGCATGAGGTTGGATGTCTGTGGTGTAGTATGTATGAATTTCTTCTCTGATTCTTCATTCAGGGGTTATCTATTTAAAAGAATGCATTGTATTTAAATTTGAATTTTATGTAATAATTTTGTTCATTTGCATGCACATGTATATAAAAATATTTTTATACTTAAAAAAAAGGAGGGAAAAAAAGTAAAGTAGTTTTTGCCATATAAAAAAGAAGCCTAATAAACAATGATAAAATCAAATAAATTTTTCTTTTGAACTTTGTTACTCTTATGACATTGTTGGTTAGCTCATGCTGAATTCAATTTCAGATTTGTGAAAGAAATATAGGTCATGAGGGAGCCTTTGATATTGTGCTGTTGTTTTCCCCTCTTCTCCCTGACCTCAAATTATCTCTTTTAGAGGGGTCCCCCTTCTTTGCATAAGCAGTCCTTCAGTGGAGGCAAGATGGCGTCCGCATCCGGGGTCGAGTAAGCTGGCTCTCACTCCCTGATCAAACCCCCCCTCCCTACCTGCTTGGACTTGCTCACGGCCAGCCTTCCTTCCTGTTGGCATGATCTGGAGGCTCTGTGTACGGCGCTACGAGCTGTAGGTGTCATCGCGCTCCTGGTTGCATTTTGCCAGCGCGAGTCTGCTGCTCCTCCGGACTCGACCGTGTCACCTAGCAATCTCAATGCCTCCTAAACCCGTGAGAGGCACTAAGAATCATGGACCGCCCACAGCGTTGGACTCTGTGAAGGGAGCAGGGGCTGGAGTGGGAGTGCAGCGGGCGGCCGGAGGTCTGTCCCTTGACGAGGCGATTCCGAAGGTTGGCTCCTCCACCCGTGGCAGGAAAACGCTACTGGCACTTTTTCAGGCAGCCCAAACGGCAAAGACCAGAAAGATGCAGATTGCCGAGATGGAGATCAACGGGACTGCCGTTAAGGCCAGCATGACGGCTGTGTGGGGCCCCCCGCTGAACCTGGAAGCAACCTGGAAGCAACTAGTCAGTCTACCTCTTCAGACTCTCTCTGTGGCAAAGAGGTGAGCGTTGGAAGTGGGGAGACTGTAGATAAGAGCAGGGGGGCTTCCGAATGTGGGGAAGTCCGGGACTATGGTGGGGGTTGCTTGGCTGGAGGGGTGTCAGGGGATACTTTGCCGGTAGGCCCCCGAATAACTTCTCTGGAGAGCAAATGCATGGAAGTGCCCCAAGCTAAAAACGGGGGCCTCTGAGAGATCCCCTGGGGGGGGGGGAAATCCAGGGAAAAAGCAAAATCTGGGAGTTGTAAAACCCAGATGTGGGGGGACCAAGCTTGTAGCTTGGATAATCCGGACTGCATGAAAGAGGTGGATTCTGGTGATAAGTTTTTTTCTATGTCAGATCCTTCTAATTCTTCGGGTGATGAGAGTCTGGGAGGTATGAAGGACTGGACATGAGGAGAACTTACTCACAGTGATGGGAGCAACATAAGCAGCCTGCATTTGGAAGAGGGGGATATTGGCGATGCAGGAGGTAACCCCTTAATCAGCCCTTCAACTGTTCGAAAGCAGAGACAACACAGAGAGCTGCCCAGGACTGAGTCTCAGGGGGCCGCAGGCACGTTAGTATGGGACTACTCCTTCTCTCCTAGTCTTGGGGGTAGCAGAGACGGAAATGCGGCTTCCGGGGTTGTGGAAAATCCAGAGGAAATCTCGCTCTCTATCATTTACCAGAGCATTATGGCACAGAGGGAGGAGACCCGGACGGAGAGCCTAAGAACCCAAGGTGCATGCCGAAAGCTGCAGTACTCTATCCGTAGAGTTGCAAAGTCCTGTCCGGAATTTGCAAAGAGGATTGGGGAAGTAGAGACTCGGATTGCAACGCTGGAAGACGAACTTGTCGCCCAAAGAACCCTCTTGGACTCTATAAGAACACAGAAGGACAATACGATATGGAAGTTAACTGATTTGGAAAATCGTTTAAGAAGGAATAATTTGAGAGTCCTTGGTATTCCTGAAGGCATGGAGGGAACGGATGTTCGGAAATTTATTGTAGAGCTCTTAACAGAGGCATTCCCAGAACTTACACAGTGGAACTGGGATTTGGAGGTTCAGAGGGCGCACCAATTCCCTTTCAAGAGAAGATCGGGCCAGCTTATAACTAAACCTAGAGCTATATTGATATGTCTGAATAATGTTTTGGCCCGGGAAGCTATTTATGATCTTGCACGACCAGACAGGAAAAGGGTAGGAAAGGGGAGTGAATTTTTCGTTAGGCACGATTTCTTTCATGCGACAGTGGAGAAGAGGTGGCAATTGCGGCTACTGATGCCAATGTTCCAGGCAAAGGGAGCTCAGGTTTTTCTGCTAGACCCGGCTAAACTGAAGGTCATCTGTAAGGGCCAAATGCAGTTTTTTACCTCCGAAGTCAAAGCAAAAGAATATTTGCAATCAATTTAGAATAGCTAGGATAATAAGCACATAGGTGAGGAATGTATTCTGATCCGTTTCAGTAGATAGACACCTTAAAAGGCTTTGCTTTTTGTCTCTCTTTTTTTTCTCTTGGGGAAGATTCGGGGGGTCTATGTCAGCTTCCCATCACTAAGGACCTTGGGTCCTTTTGCCTCATCAGACGGGGGGGATTGGGGGGCGGGGTTCAGTGAGGGAGGGGGACACTATATTGGGGGTGTGGGGGGGATGGGGTAGGTGATCTTGGGGCACGGGAGGGAGTGTTTGGGTCGAAAAGTAAACAAAAGGCCATGGTGGAAAAGGGTGGAGCAAGGCTTACTCAAAAATGTTATGATGGGGGCGGAGTTATGGCTGGGAGGTTACGGGTGTGCATGTTTAATGTGTCTGGCTTGAACGATAGGGCTAAGAGGCAGCGGGTCGCTATGGAGTTGAGAGGCTTCCATCCCGATGTGGTGTGTCTACAGGAAACACGTATTCCCTGAGAGAAGCGAGGTGTGCTGGCTGAATTAGGATACATGGTATTAGTGTGTACACAACACAGCTCCACAACGCGTGGGGTGGATATATTGGCTAAAACCTATGTACTCTTGGAGGGAAAGGCTATTGCGGATAAATATGGCCGGTGGGCTATCGCTGAATGCGCGGTCAGGGGTTTGGAAATTTGTTCTATGCTCGTGTATGGGTCAAATGTGGATGATGCGCAAATTTTAGATCTTCTTAATACAAATTTGGCTTCCTGGGCAACTCCCTTGATTTTATGCGGGGATTTTAATATACACTTAGATGGCCCAGAGTTACAATCAGGTGACGGATTGTATATGGGGAGGAAACCTAAAGTTTTTAGGGCACTGCAGCAGCTTGTGTCTGAGCATGGCTTAGTAGATCTGTGGTCTATAAATAGATAACCCGATGCTGGATTTACTTACTTTTCCTGTCCGCACAATAAGTGGGTGAGGCTGGATTATTTCTTTGTCTCTCGGGGTCAGGCAGCCACGGCCAAAATTCAACTATTCCCCAGACTTACGTCAGACCATAGCCCAGTGGTTATGGATATTTCGGTTCAAGGTCTTCCCAGGCCACAGAGACGGTTTACCTTTGATAGGAAGTTATTAGTAGATTATATATTTGTTACACATATGAAAAGCTGGATCATTCAGTTTCTGGAAATAAATTGGAATACTGCCTCTCCTCCTGTAGTGTGGGATGCCTTGAAGGCAGGTCTAAGGGGGGAAATATTGAGCTTTGGTATACATAAGCAAAGACAGCATAATGTCTTGCTCCAGGGTCTCTATGATGATCTCAGGAGGGCCGAATGTGGCTTGATACAATGTGTGGTTTATAAGGTGTCAAGCTCTTTTGCACAGGCTGCAGTAGCCCGTTGTAGGGCTAGGATCAATTTGCTGTGGTCTAAAGATATTGCCTGTAGATATCAAACTTTTAGGAGAGAATGTTATGAATTCGGGGAGGCTGCAGGCAGGTGCCTAGCTAAACGAGTTCGGAACAAGGAGACTGAGCGTGGTATAGCACTTATAGAAGATTCGGCCGGGAAATTAGTTAGTAAACCTCTTGAGATTTTAGCAGTATTTAGATCTTTTTACCAGGATTTGTATACAGGGGAGGCTAGAACAGAGGAAATCCCATCTTGTTCCTTACCACAAGCCTTATTTGACCAGACTTTGAGCAGCAAAGATGCCGCATATTTAGAGATGCCAATAACCCTGGAAGAGGTTGAGAATGCTAATAATTCATTGGCGATAGGTAAAGCAGCAGGTCCCGACAAATTACCTCTGGAATTTTATAGAATCTTTTTTTTGGAACTAAAAACAGAAATGCTGATAGCCTTTCAGGCTGCTTAGCATAGACAGGCTCCATTATCATGGGATACTGCTCATATTATCATTTTTTTTTAAATGGATAAACCGCCAACTCTTCCAGGATCGTACAGACCTATCTCTCTTTTAAATAGCGATGACAAAATCTATGCTAAAATTCTGGCAGCACGCCTCTCCAGGGTATTGATACCCTTGGTTTCAATACGCCAGCCCAGCTTTATCCCAGGAAGAGGCACGGTCAACCATATTAATCGGGTGGTGACTTTGTTTGATATAGCTAAGGTTCAGCAGATTCCACTTGGTCTGATACTTCTTGACGGCGAGAAAGAGTTTGACCGTGTCTCTTGGGAGTTTTTATGGACAGTGATGCGCCATATTGGCTTTGGTTGTGGTTTTATTAACGCAGTTAAAACTATGTACAGGTCTCCTGCTGCACGAATTTGTGTGATGGGTTTGGAGTCCGAACCTGTTATTATAACCCGTGGGATGCGACAGGGATGCCCGTGCTCCCCTCTATTGTTTGAATTATACATCAATCCTTTACTGGTCCAATTAGAGCAGAGCATGATCATACAACCTGTACACATTTAGCGGGAAGATTATAAAGTACTGGATTATGCCGATGATGTGGCCATCGTCACTACAGCACCTGCCATACCTACGCCTGAAATAGAACGATTGGCCGCCTCATTCCGTCAAATGTCAGGGTATAAACTGAATATCGCTAAAACACAGATTATCTGTACAACCCTGGCTATTTTTGATGATCCAAGAGTCACGCAGGAGGCAGTTTATTTAGGTATTAAAATCAGAGCTTCCCTTGATGATCTAGTAACTGCTAATTGGGACCCTTTGTTGGCGGGAATTGAGAAAGAATTGGGGAGGCTAGAGTGTTTACATCTTTCATTGGTGGGTCGTTGTAACATGCTGAAAATGAATATATTAGCTAAAGTACTGTATTTTTTCAGCTCGGTTCCTTTCGAGCTCAGTAGAACCCAGCTACAAAACCTGCAAGCAATCTATGACAAATTTTTTTGGGGTCAGAAACAATCTCGCAGAGCAATGAAGTATATGACGCTACCCAGAATTCGGGGAGGGTGGGCGGTTCCTAATTTTGTGTTTTATTATTATGCTTGCCTCCTACAGAATATGAGTATTTTATTAACAGGAGAAGCAAGTAGCAATGCTGCCGACGCCCCTTTCTATCTACCATATGATGCTAGATGCAGAAGCTGAGAGATGTTTTCTAAGGGTAATCGAACCGAGTTACTTAAGGTTCTTGGGGCAGCCTTTAAAGTTTGGAAACAGGTGCGTAAAAGCCTGAAAATGGGGAGAATAGACTATTACACACCTATTCACACAACACAGTTACTACCCCCTATCTTTTGGGACACAGTTATGGGCAGGTGGAAATTAAAGGGGATTTCAATTATTGGGGACTTTTACGAGAAGGATAACTTGTGTACATTTGCTGCACTTAGGGAAACATTTGGATTGCCAAATGCAGATTTCTTTAAGTATTTACAGATACGGGACTATCTTTGCAAAAAACATTCGCAACTGGGGGACACGGGGAAGAAGGGTCTCATGGAAGCAATTAAATGTAAGCAGAAAATCGGGAGCCTTTACATGCGCCTTCTGGGAATGCAGGAGGATGACCTGGAAGAGCAGGATAAGAAATGGTGTAATAGATTGGGGCATGGAGAGGGGTTTTTACAGAGATCTATTGAGATCGCCGAGAAAATCTTGATCTCCTCAAGTCTTAGGGCCCAGCATTATAAAACCATCTACAATCTTTATCATACACCCTCGAAAATGTTGAAGTGGGGTAGGGTAAATGATGGCAAATGCTTTCGGTGCAGAGCTGATTTAGCTGATAGTCTCATGTGTTTTTTGCATGCACGAAGCTGCAGCAGCTTTTTTTAGGGATGGAGGTCTTTTTAACATCTGTGACTGGGGTAGAAATCACGCTCACCCCTACAGCTATGTTCTAGGCGTCGCAGATGACGCGCTGGCCAGACTGGGTACACCGCAGGTGGACTACCTTATATTTATGGCAACTGCTGTGGCCCGGCTCTGTATCGCTTCATTGTGGCTGCAGAAAGTACCACCTTCCTTTGAAATGTGGAAAGCTAGTTTATATTCCCTCAAAGGGCTTCGTAGAAGGAACCTTGGTTTAAAGGTTTGGGGAGCTATATTAGACTATATGAATGATGAATGCAATGACCCTTAAACTTCTTATCTTCTTTAGTATTCCTTTGTTGGTGTTCTGCTGGCTGATGATAGTATTGATTATGTGGATTGTCTTATTCATGCACTGACAGCTGTTAGCTTTTAATATGTAATATGAAATATGAATAATATATATGTAAGTTTAATGAATAATCTTTTTGTATTTTGATATATGGCATATTTTATTGTGATATAAACTATTGCTCTACTCTGACATCATGGCTAAATAAATAATCTAAATAAAAAAGAAAGGCACCCACATGTGGGACTAGTCATATGTGAGGAAAAATTCAGTGTGAAGAAAAATCTACATGAAAAAGCACCAAAGACATTCAAACATTTTCCGAAGATTACCCTAAAGATAAATGGGTGTTCAGTACCATTAATAATTGACAGCGGTGCGTCGATAAATATCATGCCTGAAGAGAAGTATCAAGAATTGTCTCCACTACCACAACTTAAGAAGTCAAAAACTAAAGTCTACACATGGGCTGCCACAGTGCCCTTTAAAAGACAAGGTTAATTTGCAGCCACGATGAAACATAAGAAAACAGTGGTGCAAGCGCCCATTCATGTACTTCAAGAAATGGCCTGTTTGCTCAGTTTCAACACGGCTGCTGATATGGGACTGATATCAGTGAACTATAATATGAATGCTCATCATGAAATTGTAAATCAATTTCCTTCATGGGTTCAAATTATGGTGCAATTTCCTTCATGGGTTAGGAAAGCTCAAAACAATGAAAGTAAAGTTATATATAAATAAGGATGTTCATCCTGTTGCTCAAAGACACAGAGAAATTGCATTTCACTTGCAAGAAGCTGTTGAAAAGGAACTTAATTTGTTGCTTGAACACATCATCGAACGTTCTACTGGTCCAACACCATGGGTGTCTCCCATTCTAGTAGTGCCTAAAAGAGACAATAAAGGAGCTGTACGCATATGCGTTGACATGCGCCAGGTCAACAAGGACATTGGGCCAGATGTACGACCATTGTAAATTGCGCCTCGCAATTTGCGCTCGATTGCGAGTCGCAAATTGCGAGGCGCAATTTACAATGTACTACAGTGTCAGAGACACTGATTGCGATTCCCAATGGGGTCGCATAATGCGAGGTTCATGAATATTAATGAGCCACTTGCAATTTGCGACCCCATTGGGAATGGCATTAACTGCCAAGTATGGTGGCCTGCTGGGCTCAGCAGACCACCATGTCTTGGACTGTTTTTAAATAAAGCAGTTTTTTTTTAATGCAGCCCATTTTCCTTAAAGGAAAACGGGATGCATTTCAAAAAAGAAAAATGAAACGCTTTTGTTTCATTTTGTAAGGGCAGGTAGTGGTCCCTGGGACCACTGCCTGCCCCTAAAAAATATTTTCACCTGCATTTGCAAAGGGGAAGGGGTCCCTGGGGACCCCTTACCTTTTGCGAATGCATTACCACCCTCTTGAAGAGGGCGGTAAATTGTGAGTGGTTTGCGACCGAAATTGCGGTTGCAAAACATTCATACATGGTTTTGCGGTCGCTATTAGGAAGGGAACGCCCCTTCCTAATAGCGAGTCGCTAAGCACTATTTTGCGAGTCGCAATTTACTTGCGGCTCGCAAAATAGTGTTTGTACATTGGCCACAGGTATTTAGCATGCGCAAGCGGGTCGCAAACCCGTTTGCGCATGCTAAATACCATCGTACATCTGGCCCATTGAGTGAAAGAGACATCCAGGTCCGCACATTGCAGATATGATAGCTCAAATGAATTTCTGCGGAGTTCTCCTCTCAAATTGATTTAAATAAAGGATATCACCAATTGGAACTTGAAGAAAAGTCCTGGTACATTACAACCTTTTCTACGCATATGGGTCTGTTTCACTATAAGTGATTGAGTTTTGGTGTATCCTCTGCTGCAGAACTTTTCCAAGACATCATTCGACATATCATACAGCCTGTAGTAAATGCATTTAACTATAGTGCTATAGTGATGACATATTGGTTTTTGAGGCACTCAGAAAGAGCATGACAAAGAATGTCATTTGCTGAATGATGTAGGCGGAACTCTGAATGCTGACAAATGTGAATTCCACAAGAAAAGATTGAAATTCTTTGGACATGTCTTTTCTGATGAGGGTATGAAACCTGATGCAGCTAAACTGCAAGCATTATCTATTGCAAATCCCCCACAGCACATTTCTATATTATGATTAATCCTTGGAATGGCCAGATACTGTTACAGATACATACAAGACTTTGCCACAGTCAGTGCACCGCTATGTGAACTGACGAAATAGAATGTGTCATTTCTTTGCTCACATGAATGTGAGAAGAGCTTCCAAAAATCTAGCAAGTCATCGAGAATGCCACTGAAATGGCCTACTTTGATCCCAAACTTCATACAGAGGTTGTAGTTGACGCTAGCCCTGTCAGGTTATGCGCCAACCTTGCACAGCACAATGTATAGCCAAATGCCCAGAGACATATTGTGGCATATGCCAGTAAAGGTCTGTCACAAACGGAACGTGCTTACTCGCAACCTGAGAAAGAAAGTTTGGCAGTGGTCTGGGCTTGTGAATATTTCCACTTGTTCTTATATGGAAAGCCTTTCACAGTAATGACTGATCATCAAGCACTGTTGATGATTTTTGGCAATCCCAAAGCCAAAATGCCTCCTCGAATTGAACGTTGGGGTTTGAGGTTACAGCAATACAATTATACAATTCTTCATCGTCCAGGGAAAGATCAGAATCCTGCTCATTATTTTTCAAGAGTGCCAGTGCAGTGCTCTGGTACCCCAACTACGACAGCGGAGGCCTACATCAATTTTATTGTAAAATCGAGCACACCAGCTACCATGTCTTTAGAACAAATTGTCACTGCCTCGAGCCAAGATAGTGACATGTTGGAGTTAAAAGACATTATTGCTCACCAATCGTAGAACCAGCACTCTAGACCTCTCACTAATGATGGTGAGTATTTAAAGTTCACAAATGTAAGAGATGAACTAACTATCAGTGACTCAAGAAGGCCTCATCCTGTCAGGTACACAAATTGTTATTCCAGAGAGTCTACGACAACAAATGATCGAAGTCATCCATGAGGCACATTGAGGAATAGTTGCCACAAAGAGAGCTCTTTGCGACCGAGTCTGGTTTCCTTATGTCGAACAAGAGTTAAAGGCCTGTCATGTATGCAACTGTCTTTCATCTCAAGTTATTCAGCACCTTTGAACATGTCAGAATTGCCACATCATGTTTGAGAGAGAACTGCTGTTGATTGCCTTGGTCCTCTTGAGAATGGACCCCATCTTCTAGTTATCGTTGATGAGTACTTCTGTTTTCCAATGATAGAAGACCTTTTATCCACTACACATGAAAAGGTTACTCAAAGGTTAGATGGCATCTTTGCCACATGGGGTGTACCTGCAATCTTAAAACCTGACAATGGCTCACCCTTTAATTGTCGAGAATTCAAAGACTTTCTAAATCACCCCATTATAAAGCATAAAAAAAACACTCCTCTTTGGCTCCAGGCCAATGGCCTGGTAGAACGGTTCATGAGTACTCTAAAGAAAGCTGTTCAGCATGCTGCATTGGAGAAGCTCAACCTTAAAGTTGCTTTGAACAATACTCTTTGAGCTTACCATTCAACCCCTCACTCAACCACATGTAAAAGCCCTGCAACTCTAATATTTGGAAGAACTATGATGACCAAGCTGCCAAGACTGAGGAAGACATTCATACTAAGGACTTTGGTTGCAAACAGAAGATGAAAATATATGCTGACAAACAACGTCATGTCAGTGATGTCACCTTTAGAAGAGGAGATCGAGTGCTTGTCAGCCAACCCCAAAAAAGAAAGACCAATGCTGCTTTTGAGACTGAACCATATACTATCACTAACACCAAAGGACACATGGTAAATGCCTAGTGTCCTGGGATGTCCCTTACAAGAGATTCCTCTCACTTTCGACATGTGGCCCATCATTCACCAAACATCGATGTCAATGTAGAGACTGGGTCCAGACAGACTGTTCATGACTGTGTCTGATGATGATTCCACCTCACTTGTGCAGATCACTGACACTTCGACAGCCAGCTCCTGGTTTCCGATGACCCGATCAGGACGTTGATTCAGATGCCACAACGATTAATTGAAGAATTATGATTGCATATGTATCTATGATCATCTGTGTGTTTATACAAGTATTTATTCATGTATTTATTTATTTATTTGTCTATTTAGAAAAGCTGCAAATTTTTAATTAACATAGTGGGAAATGTAGTGTCTTGTAAGTAAAGAGCGCTGGAACTCTTTTGGTTCACACTGTACACCATAGTCCTGTGACGTGAGCATTGGAGGTATGAGTTGAAAACAGGCTTAGAACGTTGAGTTCTGACTCACACGCAGCGGAATAAAGACATATAAAATTGTTCTCCATGCGTGGCGTAATTATTGGAGAGTACCTGGGCTCGTAGGATGCTACAGATTGCAGTATTGTTTTATGGGAAATAATGAGGAACTCTGTTTTCTTGCAGTTGAATATGAGCTTCGCATTTTTTACTCACTGAGTATTTGTGTCTTTAAAGCCAAAATGCTCTTATAGACGAGTGAGGAGTTTGTTGTGGTCCATTATGTCAAATACTGAAGACAGGTAAAGTAATACTAGAAGAAAAATGTTCCCTTCTTTGAGAGTGTTTCATCTACAGTCTTAAGGATACTTGAAGCCTGATTCAAAGGAAACAAGGAGTTGTTGTAATGTGCTTGTTTATTTGGTGAACCATACATTTCTATGGTTTCCTTGGTATGTTATGGTAAGATAGTTATAGGTCTAAATGTTTCCAGCTTAGTTGAAGTCAGAGTAAATTATTTTAAATAAAAGTCATACCTGGACAATTTGTAATGGGTGAGGAAACACAACATGTAAAGCCAGATCTTTCACGGGGGCGGTGTAATTTGAATGGCCCTAAAGGTTTGCCTCCATTTGCTCTCTGTAATTGCTTTTTCAAAGTTCTATGGAGTGTGGGGATTTGAGAAGATACCAGAGCTCTGCAGATCTGAGCATAAATTCCTCAGGAATCTTGTGATGCTGCCCCAAAGACCCCCTCACGCCCCTAATGCTAGATATGGGCAGGCGCTCAATCGGCGATATAGTAAGGCTTAGCCCACTGCTCTTTTGGCCACACATCAGGAGGACCCCAGAGCTTCTACCCTACGTGGAAGCTCTATCAGAGGTCATCCGCTTAGATACATGCAATAAGGTAGAGTGGATTAGAAATGTTAAGAAACTGGTGTCCGATGTAGGGCTCCAGGCCCTTTGGGAAAACCAAGATCAACACCTGTACCGAAAAGAGGTAATAAAGCAACACTATTGGGAATGGCTTGAGCACAAAGAACTCTCCAAGCCCAACCAGGGGAAATTGACCACAGAATTTTACCTTCACAAACAGGTTCGGCTACTGGAACCTTACCTAGACCTAATCCAGGCCCCCCCAGGATAAGATGCTATACACCCAATTTAGGATTGGCACTCTTCCTGTGGGTGAGGTAACAGCTAAGTGGCATCCAAATGCTCCAAGCCCAAGCACTTGTCCTGGATGCAAGGCACTAATGGAGTCCGTTGCCTACGCACTGTTCGCATGCCCGGCATATGTGCATCCCAGATCAAAATGGCTAAAACCGATCTGCCAGCAACTAGGCACACGGAACCATTGGGAAGCCTTGCGCATCTTAAAATCGGATCCCATTCCACTCTTTGTCTGCAGAGTGGCTAAGTTCTTAAGACACATGTGGGGCATACGGAGGAAGGCACTAATGAGAGAACATCACCGGCCAATATCTGGCCAATTCCCAAACTAATATGCCCTACGGACTACCAGTTTTGCCACCTATGTAATCTGGGATCTCCTTAGACGCAATGCACTAGCACTTTAAAGCGAATAAACATCTTGCAGTTTTCCCATGAGAGGTCCCAAAAGGAAAATTAACATGACAGCAGGATACGAAAAGCAAACTATTGCACTGCCATTGTTGAAATGCCCCGATGGACCCTTTTTCCCACTGAGATCATTTTAAGCATATTTTATCTTCTGAATCAACCTGCTTGCTCTTTTTAAACTTTGTTTTTATTTTTATTTTTATTGTTTTAAATGTTGTAGTTTTAAATCAAATGAATTTTACCATTGCTTGTAAAAAAAACGAGAATTTGCATGCCCGTTGTAATGGGTGTTGTATGTATCGCTTACTCCTACACTTTTGTCTGTATCTAATTGTTTTTAGCGTTTATGACACGTGTGTCGAAATAAAGCTTATACAACAACAACAGCTAAGGAGGGTTGAGGACTATTATTTGATAACGCTCATGAGCTATTCATGCTGGGATTTCACTAACAGGCTGTTTTTCAAAGAAAGTGCACTTTGCTTTTTGAAGAGTTTTTTAACATTTTGCAAGATTATCATCTAATGGGTAGTTACTATATCTTCTTTCGATTGTTCTCAGAGGCTGCCTCTTCACAGTCACTTGCCAAGAGTGCCAGTTAGATGTTAGAGAATGGACAGCACATTTCAGCCAACACAGGGTGTCAGCACGGGAACCACACAACAATGGTTTTCACCGTGAGGACCATCCGGCACTCCAACGAAATACACTGCACACGTTGGTGGAGATGCAGAAAGGTCAAGATCATCCCCAAATTTGTAGAGATTACACAGATGCAGGTGAGTGTAAGAGCACTATGCTTATTGACCGTTCATCTCCACAGCTTCCAGAGAATATCTTCAACAACCCTTGGCATTCAAACTGTAACATTCTGTAACCAAGGGAATGACATCACAATGAAGGATAGCATGGTTTACATGCTAACTACTACAGAGTCTCTCTCTTTAGGTCTCGCCTACGCAGCGCGCATGCGCTGCAAAGGCAAAAAGACCTTTTGCCATCGATTCGGCTTGTCAGCCTAAAACGTGCACGCGTTCCATTGCCTTCAATGGCAACGCGTGCACGTTTGGCGATTCACTTGCGGGAGCGAGCGGCAGCGCCATATGGTGTCAATTATCGCTCCTGGCGCCGCTCGCCCCCGCAAGTGAATCGCGCAGGCTCCCTCCTCTCCCCCCTCCCCCTGCTGCCGTGCGAGGCGCGCGCGCTTGTTGTTTAAATGTTGTGTCAATCTCTTCCTCTCCCCGACCCGCTTATGTTTGCGTGTGCCTTTAAATCAAGGCTGTGGTGATTGGCAATGATTCTTTGTGCTGGTTTCTCAATGAGGAAGACTCGCCGGGAGAAGAGGAGTGGGGATATTTTACCACATGAAGTGACCGCCCCCACCCCCATTCAATCCGCCACCCCTTTCTGCAAGCAGAACGCTTTCAAGCGTGCTCAAGTTATCACGAGCGACTTCTCACTGCAGCACAACTCTTGTGGTTGTATGTTTACATTTGTTGCGCCCAATATACGCATCAGCAGCAAATGCGACGGGAAGGCAGCGCCGCGAGGGGAGAACCAGGGCTCTCGTGGCAGGGCAGCTGGACACCCCCAGAAGAGAGCAGGTAAGAGGGGTTTGGACTCCAGCGACATGGGTCGTGTACGGGGAATCGTTTAGAATAAGTGATGTTCTGAGACCTACCGCACACATCTCGAGATCAACCGTAGATCTTTGTTAGTGCGCCGTCGGTGCTGCGGTAATCCACGCGCCCCCAAGAAATGCCTCCTTCGCCCGCTACATTGGGCGTTCTTGTTTGATATTTCTTAATCTCGGCCCTTTCTCATAATTGATCTGTTCATTCCGTCTAATGACTAATTACATATCAGAGAACATCAGCAGCCGCATTCATCATCGTAAAATGTAATAATCAATGACATTTCAACAAAGGAATAAATATACACACGTTCTGTGCGTGACAGGCGTCTTTACGGGCCTGCTCCAGCTGTGCGTGCCAGACTTGAACCCCAAAATCAGCCGCATTCAGGTGTGCTCTGCTGCACATTGCTCAGTGTAACACAGCGCCAGTGAAACCGATCGTGGTCAAGTCAGTCTGCAGTCACACCCACACCGCACTTACTTACCCTCCAGTACTCACTACAGTCCTCCCTGCATCGCCCTCACTCCAGCACTCACTTACCCACTCCAACACTGAAAACCGCCAACAACTGAATCCCACTACAACCCTCAATGCAACACACACACATCCTCCAGCACTCACTAAATCCCTCACTGGAACACACTCCCACTCCAGAACTCACCACAACCCTCACTGCAACACACACACCCTCCAGCACTCATTAAATCGCTCACTGGAACACACTCCCACTCCAGAACTCACTACAACCCTCACTGCAACACACTCGCCCTCCAGCACTCCCCTCTGCACTGGCGCACTTGCGTCAGCCCTCACTGTCCCTCCCCCACCCTCACTGCACCCTCCGAGACTCTGCCTGCTTCTCAAACTCAAGCTCACTACACACGCCTTCATCCGCATTAAACCTTTTAAACTCTGCAATTAAAATAACTACGCACCCCCCACCCTCTCCGATCCTCGGTGCATCAATACAGCCCCCGGTGAACCCTTCCCCGCCCTCACTACCCGTAACCCTATCTCTCTCACTTGGGCATTTGTTGGGGACATTGCGGGTGACAGGAGGGAGCTTCCTGCTCCATTATACCCTAAGTCCTCTACCGCCCCCTACCTGGTGAAACAGCTGCCTCCACTCCTGCCCATGTGCACGCGGTTTATGATGACACTGGGGGCATCTGACCGGGTTGGACGGAGGGGTAAGGGTGGGTGAAACTTGATGTCTCTGCTGCATTCCCCACTCACATTATGCATTTACTTGCGGTGCACAGTGGGATTGTGGCGCGCCTGTGGGAAAGTTTTATTGCTACTGAAAGCGCCACGTGGCTTTTAGAGTCATTGTGGGCACTATAGGAGCGGTTCCGCTGTCTGACAATAGCCTTGCGACGCGTTTCAGGGTCACTTAATCACTCGCGCATATACTTAGCACTCATTGTCTCATGCACTCACTCTCAACCATGCACCCTCTCATACACTCAGCCACTCACTCAATAGCCACTGAGTTGCTCAGTCATTAGTTAATTTACTCCGTTAAATCACACTCGCTCACTCCCTGGTGGGGTTTGTGCACACTAGCAGTCCCCAGGACTTCACTGCCACCAGACGAGGCGCTGTGGTGTGGCGCTAGCTGTCTGGCAGATTTACGGGAATGAGCCAGTAATCCCACAAGTGCTCTGAGATATGTTTTCACAAGTGAACGCCACCCTTCAACCAATATTCAGGGGCTCCCCAACAATCAACGGGTGTTATTAACAAACTAAGTCACTAGATTGTGTTCTTTGGCTGAGGTGTTTAATTCATGGCGCCGGAATTTAATTTCTGCAATTAAAACAATTGCACACCTCCACCCCCCTCCGAGTGAAAATAGGCCCAAGGAAGTTTGAGAAGTGTCTGCGCATGCGCGGAAATTGTAGGATATTTTACAAATGAAATCCTGTTTAAACTTCCGGTAAGTGCCCATGCTTAGCCATCTACTGAGCAAATACGTTCAGGTATGTCTAATATTAAATATAAAAGTTCGGCTCCGACATTTATTGAAAACATAAGTAGGCAATTTCAGAATTCTTCACACATATTTAATGTGCCTTAAATCCCCATGGCTGTTTTCACTCTGGGGTATTAAAGGGGCTCACCAGCATATGATACACATTGGTGCATTCTGGAGTCTATTGACCTTTACCCGCCTGTGAACTGTAAACATCCTATTTTAAAGGTAAATCTAGCCCTTAGAAGCCCCGTGCAGCAGGCGGGCAACTAGAGCCAAATTCCGGGGGGGGGGAGGGGTCTAATTCTCGAGTGAGAAATCTCACAGCACACAAGTCCTGTTATGTTGTATATTTAAAAAGTGTATGTATACATAACAACGCACATTAAAAAACGTAAGCTCGGTAACGTTGAAGGAATTTGGCATTAGCAAATAAAACAAGCATTGGCATAGCCAATAGGTCTCGCCTTTGGGACCTTATAAGTGTTTAGTTATCCAGCACAATATCCTTGGTGCAACAACATCAACTGTTGCATGGCTAAACACTTATAAGGTCCCAAAGGCGAGACCTATTGGCTATGCCAATGCTTGTTTTAAGATTGGTGCGAAGAGTATCAATGGTTGGCAGTAAACTATTAATTTCATTTGTATCCATGGACAAGCAAAGCATGGCCAGTACTTGAAATGAAAGTACCTGTAAGGGAGCTGGTAAACAACGTTTACCACGAAACTTTTTCCCCGCAGGGAATTACAACGCGGTCGTTACAACGACCGCGTTGTAATTCCGCATACCATTACTCCGCAAGTCGGAACAACGACTTGCGGAGGGAGAGAAGGTGTTGGATTTAAAATCCAACACCTTCCCTACTGTCCGCACCGACTGGAGTTGGAATAGTAAATTATACTATTCCAACATCCAGCGCACCTCTCCGCAGAGTCGTTGTTACGGCTTGCCGGGGTAATGGTATGCGGAATTACAACGCGTTCGTTGTAACGACCGCGTTGTAATTCCCTGCGGGGAAAAAGTCTGCGTGATAACGAGGTATATTCAAGGGAGCTACTACGTAATGAGAATTGTGTGGTCAATGTTTCAGTGTTTCTTATGACTCTTCTCAATACAGTGTCTTGTGTGAGGGAAGCACAGTCAAGGAGACCAGGGGTGTTCAGACCAGTCCACAGTTCAGACAAAACAAATCAAGACACTTTAATTGGTGATGCACAAATAATATATACTCACTGAAACCCGATTTCCACACATTACCATTTGTGTGCCATATAGTTAGCTGTCTGTACATGACAATGAGCTACCACACAATGCTTTAGTTACATTAATTAATTGCCCACCTCATGTCCATTAAAGGTAGGTGGGTCGCAACAGTTTGCCCTACTAAAAAGTGGGGCTTGGCTCTAAAAAGCTTGGGAAGCACTGACTTAGAGTGAGTCATCGAACCACTCTCAATGGTGCCTTGAGGTCTCCAATCCAAGGCCAGCCATGTTCATCATAAGTGGTGCCCACCTGGGATCCACATACCTTTTTTATGCTTAAGGACCCACATCACCTGTTACAGCTCCAAAAGTGGTGGTGGAAAGCCCAGTTGCAGGTGCCATGCCCAGGCCCGTGAACAATAATAGAAACTGGGTACCTTTAAGCTAAATCAACAACCAGAGAATGGGGCTTGGTTACTACACCAGATCATTGGTTTATACTGAAAACCATGGAGCCTACACAACTTCTTCATCTGCTTGCCATTATGGCTCAGGAAAGAGTGACAGAATGCCACACAAAGGGTGTCATCTAACTGAGACATGCGAACTCATAGCAGGGAAAAAGAGAACCTGTTCCAGGGAGGGGCAAAAGATAATAGGATGAGAATGGAACCAGGAGTCAATCTGCAGCCGAAGAAGGCAGAGCTTAAAAAAGAAAAGAGCTATTTCAATGAAAGACCTTTCTCGAGTGTGGTGTGCAAGTGAAATGCCAATCTCAAAGGTGAGACCCACCCTCACAAATGTAGGACTGTGACAAAGAAGTCAGGCAAGGCGATTGTTATAACTGTACATGACATGGCTATGTGGGGTATTTTCCCATGTTAACTGGGCATGCAACTTCAGTACTTGACTACGATCACAAATCAAGTTACTTATTTTACCAGTCCGGTCGAATGCATCTTCAACATAAACAAACTGAAATCAACCCACTGGGAGTGGTACACAATTTTCGTATAGACACAAAAATGATTTGCAGAGGAGAAATAATCCTGCTGAGTACAGTGCCAAACCCAGAAATAATGGAATATTTCATGAGTTTCTCTTAAGAACTCCCAGGAAATCCTATGCTTTTTTCTGGTCTTCCGTATCCTCTTCTAAATCCTATTCAAGAGGACCATACTTACTTAAAAGGCAGAGTTAAACAATAAGGAGCTAGGATTAAAATATTTTCCAAGGATGGTTTATCTTGCAGTCCAGCCCTGAGAAGAAAGATCAGATTCCTGTGCTGCCTGTGGGACAATTTGCATACTGATAGGGTGTGTGGACAGACTAGTGGGAACCACTGGTAAGAAATGGTGGGACGATCCGTTAACAAGTATGAACTAGGGATCTGCACTCGCAGATGTGAGGTACAAAGAGAAAAGGTTTAAAAGGGTGGGCATTGTTATGAATCTCTATGTAAAAATTAGGTGTCAAGATCTGGGGTGCAAAAAGTTCCTGGTCGTGCCAAATCTAGGTTTGGATAAGAAGTACATGATTAGGGGATATAAGGTAACTGTATTATGCACAGACTTTTAAAATGAATAAACTTGGCTTCCTACAAAAAACACAGGTATACATTTAATAAGAACTCTGATTTCCTGGTCTTACCATCTAGTTCTTGCTCCAGGGATATGTCCGTGTTCTTAGGCGAACAACTGGGGCAGAGGCAGGAGCAATCAGATTTACACGAGCCCTAAATATGGAGAGGAGGGAGAAAGCATGTGTTCAAAACAGGTGAGGCAATTACACCAAAGAACAGATTAAACTGAAAATTAAACAACAGCACCATCGATGTCACCACCATACATCTTCTGACCATCACTGATGGAGCAGTCTTGCAGTTTCAAGTAGACTGCAGTATCCGATATTTTGCACTATGCGCTCTCAACACCACAGTACCAGAAGCTTTACATTGATATCCACCACAATACTGCAGTACAAGGAACTTGACCATGATATACTCTACAATGCTGCAGTATATGAAGCTTGACCATGCCATGAAGGATAATGCTACACTGTAGGAGGTTTGCCCACAATTCAGCACAAAATGCTGCACTCTAAAGCGCTTTACCATAATCTGTAATGCTGCAGTACAAAGAGGCTTAACCATAATACACTCTTCAATGATGCAGCGTAGAAATCTTTCCCGTAACACACTCTACAATGTTGCAGTATAGGGGACTTGGCCAAAATATAGTCTACAATGCTGGAGTCTAGGAAGCTTAACCAGAACACATACAAGGCTGCAGTAACAAGAGACTTGACCATAACATGCTCTAAAATGCCTCAGTAAAATTGCACTTGAACATAATACAGTTTGCAATGGTGCAGTAAGGGGTGGATGACTACAATGCACTCTGCAATAGTGCAGTAAGGGGTGGCTGACTACAATTCACTCTACAATGGTGCAGTAAAGGGTGGCTGACCAAAATTCACACTACAATGGTGTAGAAAGGGGTGGCTCATCAAAATTCACTCTACGCTGGTGTAGTAAGGGGTTCATCAAAATTCACTCTACAATAGTGCAGTGAGGGGTTGCTGATTAAAATTCACTCTACAATAGTCTAGTAAGGAATTGCTGACCAAACGTTACTCTACAATGATGCAGGAAGGGAAGGCTGCCCAAAATTCACTATAAAATGGCGCAGTAAGGGAGGACAGACCATAATTCAGTCTTCAATGCTGCAGTTTCGCAACCTGGAAATAATACAGTTTATACTTTACAATGCTGAAGTAGTAGACCCTAGACTGTAATACACTATGGACTGCTACTATATAGGTGGCTTGATAGTAATACACCCAGCAGTGCTACAGTATAAGGGTTTGAACAGAAACAGGTATAAATAAAACACTGTAGAATGTTGTAGGTTAAGAATGTTAGCTACATAGGAAGTACAGAGAGCCTAAACCTAATCCACTCTACAGTGCTCTAGTACAGAAAAGTTTACCATGGCACGCTGTACAATGTGTAGGAAGCTTGAACATAATACAATCTGCAATCCTGCAGTAAGGGAAGGCTGACTATAATAAACTATAAAATACTGCAATCATGTAAGCTTGAAAATTTTACAATCTACAATAGTGAAATGTTTCAAGCTTGAAAACACTTAAAACCCAAAAGAAAACTTGAAAATAATTCAAACTGCAATGCTGCAGTGAAGGGAACTTCACCACTATACTCTATACAATGCTGCAGTAAGGGATACTTCACCGAGATACACTATGCAGTAATGCAGTAAGGGATACTTCACCATGATGCACTCTGTAATGCTATAGTAAGGGACACTTCACCACGATACACTCTGCAATGCTGCAGTAAGGGGCACTTCACCACAATACACTCTGCAGTACTGCAGTAAGGGACACTACACCGCGATATGCTCTGCAATGCTGCTGTAAGGGACACTTCACAGGGATACACTATGCAATGTTGCAGTAAGGGGCACTTCACCGCGAAAAACTCAGCAGTACTACAGTAAGGGCCCTTCACCACAATACACTCTGCAATGCTACAGTATAGGACACTTTCTCCATAATACACTTTGCAATGCTACAGTATTGGACACTACAACGTGATACACTCAGTAATGCCGCAGTAAGGGGCATTTCACCACAATACACTTTGCAATGTTGCAGTAAGGGACACTACACCGAGATACACTCTGCAGTACAGCAGTAAGGGACACTTCACCACAATACACTCTGTAGTACTGCAGTAAGGGACACTTCAACACAATACACTCTCAAGTACTGCAGTATAGGACACTACACCGCAATACACTTTGAAATGCTGCACTAAGGGACATTTCACCACAATACACTCTGCAATGTTGCAGCAGGTGACACTTTAACGCGATACACTCTGCAGTAATGTAGTAAGGGACACTTCACCACAATACACTCTGCAGTGCTGCAATAAGGGACACTTCACTGCGATACACTCTGCAATACTGCAGTAAAGGACACCTCATCATTATGCACTCTGTAATGCTGCAGTAAGGGACTCTTCACCGAAATATACTCTGCAGTACTGCAGTAAGGGACACTTCACCACGATACACTCTGCAGTGCTACAGTGCGAGACACTTCACCACGATACAATCTGCAGTACTGCAGTTAGGGACACTTCACCACGATACACTCTGCAGTGCTGCAGTGCGAGACACTTCACCACGATACAATCTGCAGTACTGCAGTTAGGGACACTTCACCACGATACACTACGCGATGCTGCAGTAAGGGACACTTCACCAGGATGCACTCCGCAATGCTACAGTAAGGGACACTTCACCAAGATACACTCTGTAATGCTGCAATAAGGAACACTTCACAATACACTCTGCAGTGCTGCAATAAGGGACACCACTGCGATACACTCTGCAAAACTGCAGTAAAGGACACCTCATCATTATGCACTCTGCAATGCTGCAGTAAGGGACTCTTCACCGAAATATACTCTGCAGTACTGCAGTAAGGGACACTTCACCACGATACACTCTGCAGTACTGCAGTAAGGGACACTTCACCACGATACACTCTGCAGTGCGAGACACTTCACCACAATACAATCTGCAGTACTGCAGTTAGGGACACTTCACCACGATACACTACGCGATGCTGCAGTAAGGGACACTTCACAAAGATACACTCTGTAATGCTGCAATAAGGAACACTTCACAATACACTCTGCAATACTGCAGTAAAGGACACCTCATCATTATGCACTCTACAATGCTGCAGTAAGGGACACTTCACCATTATTCACTCTCAAGTACTGCAGTAAGGGACTCTTCACCGAAATATACTCTGCAGAACTGCAGTGAAAAACACTTTACCACGATACACTCTGCAGTACTGCAGTAAGGAACACTTCACCACGATACACTGCGCGATGCTGCAGTAAGGGACACTTCACCAGGATGCACTCCGCAATGCTACAGTAAGGGACACTTCACAAAGATACACTCTGTAATGCTGCAATAAGGAACACTTCACAATACACTCTGCAGTGCTGCAATAAGGGACACTTCACTGCGATACACTCTGCAATACTGCAGTAAAGGACACCTCATCATTATGCACTCTACAATGCTGCAGTAAGGGACACTTCACCATTATTCACTCTCAAGTACTGCAGTAAGGGACTCTTCACCGAAATATACTCTGCAGTACTGCAGTGAAAAACACTTTACCACGATACACTCTGCAGTACTGCAGTAAGGAACACTTCACCACGATACATTTTTCAATACCGCAGTAAGGGACACTTCACAATACACTCTAATACTGCAGTAAAGGACACTTCATCATAATGCACTTTGCAGTACCGCAGTGAGCGACACTTCACTGCGATACACTGTGCAGAACACTCTGCAGTACTGCAGTAAGTGACACTTCACCACGATACACCCTGTAATGCTGCAGTTTTCGAAGCTTTTCAATAACACGCTACAATGCTGCACTGTATAAGTCTTGACCATAATACGCTATACAATGCTGTACATGAAGCTTGAGCACTATGCACTCTACAATACTGCACTGCTTCTTGACCACAATATACTCTACAATGCTGCAGACCAGGAAGAGTAAACATAATGTACTCTGCAATGCTGCAGCGTAAGGAAGTTGACCATAATACGCTCTAACAATGCTTTAATGCAGTTCGACCATGATACAGTATACAATGTTTCAGTATAGGGAGCTTGACCATACCAAACTCTACAATCCTGCAGTATAGAAACCTTGAACTTGACCATAATACACTCTACAATGCTCCGGACTATGATGATTGCCCATAATGCACTCTGCAATGGTGTGTTATGGAGAGCTTCACCATAATATACTGAGCGATGCTACAATACTGGATGCTTGACCATATAACATTCTGAAATGCTGAACCACGACCATATTCCTCAAAAACAAGGTTGTGCAGCAACCTGGTGCCAATACATTTCCACCATGTTTGAACTCTAATATCAGCCTGCTTGTGTGATAACTGGTTTAAAGGGACATCCAGTGTCAACATCTAGGTTTCTTTGTGAAATGATGCCACTGCAAAATTCTGCTGTGGTTTTTTGAGGCAGGCACATTTCTACAATTGATCAATCAATCTCTTAGAACAGTCCTCTCGGAGCTGTGACAAAGTGAAGAGTTGGTCACTTTTCAGTTGAAGTTAAACTTCTTGCGACTTGTTAATGGAAATGTTTTAAAGTTTTAATATCAGCAGCGGAAATCTCCGTGTGACAATGAACAGATCTGCAGAAACACCACGGATCTCATATTTCCGATGGGGCTATTTACTACCATTTCCAGCCCAATCAGAATTAAGAGGCCACTCGTAATGAGGGACAAAGTCATCAAGCCTTTTCACTTGAAGTCAGGTTGTAAATAGGATCACAGTCATTAGCCTTTTTCATCAACCACTGTACCGCAAAGCACTAGGGTGAACACTTGCCCTTGCAAACCAGAAAACAGCCACACATTTCTCTGAATAGGCCTTTTTGTATTTCTTGCAAAATACAGGTAAGGAAACCTAGGTAGTTCCCAGTCTTTAGGTGGAAAGCTGCTCCTTTATATTGGGCACACCTACAACACCACCAACACTTTCAACTTGCTCACCTCAAATGTCTGTTTTCTAGCACAACTGTTTGCATAGGATAAGCCAAAGTCAACCATGCCAAGGTAGAAAAATGATAGTCTCTTGTCATTTTTAGTAAGATCTTTAAGCATAAGGTTATCAAATGCTGCCCGTGCCCATCCAAAAAAGACAAAGGCATTTCACCATTCCAGGCTCCTGGAGTAGTAAAGTGCCTTTGTCATTTTACAAAGCAGCTTTTCACCTAAAGACTGGGAACAGCCCAGGGTTCCATACATGTATTTTTTGTACTTTAGGCAGCAGTCTAAGCCTGCAAGGGCATTGCCTTTAATTAACCTGGTTGCTCACTTGTTTCTGAACAAAACCATGCTTCTCAGATGACATGACCTCTACTAAGAGCAACACATGTGATAGGAGTCGTTTTTAGGTCCAGCCTACAGCCCATGCGCTGAAGGATGGTCAGTTGTATGTACTTTCTGGGGTTTGACTCCTCCCATTGCTTTGGATTGGTCTAGTCAGTTGTCTTATAAAAGTACTTGCTTGCTAATGGGTACTTTGGTTTCCTGGTCCCTCCCTTTTCCAAGTTGTTCACTCCCCTGGAGTATTGCCGCAGGATTTGGAGGCTTCTGCTTTTGTCTATGTTACTTTCTGCTCAGGGACTTTTTTTTAAAAATTGGAATGTTGAACTGGCTGAGCTTTTGTCAAAGCTAAAGTGCTGCGAACCTGTGTTCTCTTCTGCAGTGGGCATAGAAATGGAATAGCGGTGGATACAGGCCCCGTATTCTCGGTTGCAGTGAACTAACGGTTGCCTAGGTCTCCGCAAGGTTTTATTTGAAAACACCACACTGATTAAGGATTTGGGGCATTTAACTGCAAAAACATTGTCTGTAAATAGATTTGAGCCATACAACAAGCTTTTTTCACTGATGGGAGTAATGCTTAAAGATAAAGCATTTGCCCTATTTCTGTTTATTTAATATACATTTGATAGATCCCCTCTCCCCATTTTTGGTAATGGCACTGGTGCTGCACCACAAAAAGATGTATATCCAGACAGAATTGGGGACCGTTGAAGTTTGGGCCATGGACGCACACCAGAAGCAGGCACCGCTGTTACATCTGCGCACTAGCTAATGTATATTGGCCATTGGGGTCTGTGATTGTATTTTGTATTTTTACCCTGCATCCGTGGTGCAGCCATATTAAGACACCCATGGCATGCATACTGAACGGTGCGTAGTAGCATCCCCACTCAGTCTGCGTTGGATATCTAGAGTGGCATTGTGGGACATGTGTGCCTCCTGTAAGAATGGTATGTTGATTGCATGCCTCTTCTGATAGGTTGTAATCGTTCTCCCAGTTCTGTGATCTTGTAGACGCCAAACATTCCAGGTGAGGAATCTGAGAGTATGGTTATGCGGCTGCCGTTGTGTGCCTTGTTTGTTGCATAGTACTGTACCATTCGCTGATTTGGTCTTGTTATTGCCTATATGTAAGTGTGTTTCTCTCCTATTGTTACCTCCTTCGGTGCTTAGAGTTTTGTCGTTTCCCTCATCCACCCATCCACACAGCTGTCCCCAACTGGTGGTGATAACTCAACCCTTCCTCTCCCCCACCCTTTCCCTTTTCGCAAAACCATAACTTTTCCAAACCCTTGTGGATTACACGCAGGGGCAGTGCTTTTTTAGACTCAGTGCTCCTGCTAGAGCAGCGGTGGCTGGAGGTCCTGTAGTGGAGTCCCCAGCCCAGGTGTGTATATTGCAAGTCATTTGGAGGTTGGCAGGGGAACAGTTTGTGAAGCCCACTGGGTCTGTGCTAAAGTATTTTCAACGGAGTTCATGCATCAAGCCTTAATATTGGGGGCACCGGCATAAATGTGAGCACAGCATCAACAGTGCATATCTTGATAATACTTCCTGCATCCAGGAACACAACCACTCCAGTGACTGCAGGTTCGAAGCACCAGAGGCACAACTATTTCGACATGATAATGCTCGGGTCAGGCTGATCACTTTCTTTGTGCACCAAACAATCAGTCGTTCTCCTACAGCCAGAACATCTCTGTGCCCATTTCCCTGGCAGTTGTGTTGCCGATCGAGAAACATATAGATTCTTAAGATCTTTTAGCAATGCCTGTGGATCTGTCTATATGTGAGGATTGCCGTCCATGACTACTCTGAGGCATGTGGGATATTAGATGCTTTATTGTATATCTAGCTCCTGCAACCTTCTCTTCTCATGAGGAACACCTTCCACGCCTCCTACACATGCATCATAAAGTCCGGGTACAGCGATATCTCCACACGGGAATAGTGAAATGTCTATCTTAGCGCTGTTTTGTGGTCTCTGTATTTCAGCATGCGGGCTAGGATTAGTCTAGGTCTCGCCCCAGGTATTGGTCTTGGCAACCAGAGCGATGGGTGCAATCCACTATGAAGAACACAGAGAAGGTATCGTGGCCCAAGAGCTCAGCCAACAATTGCTCTTTGAACTTTTCCATGTTTCCCGTTGGCGTTATCTTGGGGACATCCATGATGCTAATCTTACTGCCTCTGGAGCGTGCCCCCAGGTCTTAATTTTTAGCTTGTAGAGCATTGAGCAGCTTTTCCATTTTAGTCTTTGCTGTTTTCACGTTCGTTACTTCGTCCTTGGCCTCCAATATCCGGCGTTTCACTGTATCCAGTTTGGTCACATGTTTGTTCAATCTTTCCAACATCTGATCCATTCTGCTGTAAGGACATCTAACTTGCCATCTATGATTTTCAAGCTTTGTTGCACAAGTTACTAACTTGTGTAACGATATATCTGTAAGAGACAGTAGTTAGTGACAGATTCCTTACCTTAGAATATCCCCAGGCGTCAGGCTGGATCCGGAAAGTTTTTGCATAGCAGTACCCTTGCGCGTCGGTAGGCGGCGTCGTGCGGCTCCGCGTCCGTCGTCGGCATCGCCGGATGACGTCGCGGCCAGTACTTAGACGCCGCCCATGCGCGCTGACTTCAGTTCTGTACACGAATTTCCGCGCCAGGAACGCAGAGCCATGCAAGAAGCTGACATTGGTGTCTGAAAAAATACTAGGGCCCTGAAAGGGATGTCCTTAACCTTAGAAATCAGTTCGCAGAACGGGGAGGATGGGTGGGGCGGTAAGGAATCTGTCACTAACTACTGTCTCTTACAGATATATCGTTACACAAGTTAGTAACTTGTGCATCTGAAAGAGACACGTTAGTGACAGATTCCTTACCTTAGAATAGATACCCCAGCAATACCAACCCCGGTGGTGGGTCTGCGAACAAAGATCAGACGAGGAAGTCTCGGAGAACAGAACGGCCAAAGAAGCTGTCTCTCCGGACTTGGCTGTCAAGGCAGTAATGCTTGGTAAACGTGTGCAGCGAGGCCCACGTAGCTGCCTGACAAATGTCCTGCAATGGGACACCACGCCCCAAAGCCGTGGTGGCGGCTGTTGACCTGGTGGAATGGGCACGCAGCCCAACAGGGGGCTCCTTCTTAGCCAAAGAATAGCAGGCCTTGATACACAAGACGACCCAGCGGGAGATGGTCCGCTTGTGTACCGCCCGACCTTTTTTGGCGCCCACGTAGCCAACAAAGAGCTGGTCGTCCACCCGGAACTGCTGTGTGCGGTTGAGATAAAACGAAATCGCACGTTTTGGGTCCAGACGGTGGAGCCTCTCTTCCTCTCTAGAAGGATGCGGAGGCGGAAAGAAGGTGGGCAAAGTGATGGTCTGCCCAATGTGAAAAGCAGTAACCACCTTTGGCAAGAAGGACGGACGCGTCCTAAGAACAACCTTGTCTGGATGGACAGACAGAAAGGGAGGCTTGCAAGAAAGAGCCTGGAGTTCACTCACCCGCCGAGCGGAGGTGATGGCCACCAGAAAGGCTGTCTTCAGAGTGAGAAGACGAAGAGGACAGTTATGTAGAGGCTCAAAGGGAGCGCACATTAAAAGGTAAGAACCAAGTTCAAGTCCCACTGAGGCATTACAAACGGAACAGGAGGGAAGAGGTGTGTAATGCCTTTAAGAAACCTGTTAACAACAGGGGACTTGAAAAGGGAGGGCTGATCAGGAAGCCTGAGGAAGGCCGAGATTGCACAAAGATAGCCCTTGATGGTACCCAGGGCAGAACCCTGTTGGGCCAGAGAAAGAAGGAACAGAAGAACCTCAGAAAGAGGGGCAGAAAGGGGATTCACAGCCTTTGCTGTGCACCATGCCACAAACTTGTTCCACCTGCAGGCGTGTACCACCTTAGTGGAGGGACGCCTGGCTGCCAGAATCACATCACAAACTTCGGAAGGCAAGTCGAAAGGAATCAACTGCCGCCGCTCAATCTCCACGCAAGGAGGTGGAGACTGGACAGGTTCGGGTGGAGGACCGTCCCCTGCTGCTGCGACAGAAGATCCTCCCGAAGAGGCAGACGGATCGGGGGATCGATGCTCATATTGAGTAGCTCGGGATACCAAACTCTTCGAGCCCAGTCCGGAGCCACAAGAATGACTTGGGCCCGGTCGCGCCGAATCTTCTTCAACACTCTGGGTAGAAGTGGTATAGGCGGAAAGGCGTACAACAGACCGCAACTCCACTCGCGACGAAAAGCGTCGCCGAGCGAGTGCCGCCTTGGAAATTCCAACGCGCAGAACTGATGACATTGCGCGTTCTCTTCGGTGGCGAATAGATCTAACCAAGGCTCTCCCACTGTAGAAAGAGTCCTTGCGCCACCTCTGAGTGAAGACGCCATTCGTGATCCATCATGCACCTGCGGCTGAGTTCGTCCGCCCTGGCGTTCAGGGAACCTGCCAGGTGTTGAACCATCAGGCGCATGCCCTGATGTTCCAGCCATGTCCAGAGACGCAGAGCCTCCTGACATAGGGTCCACGACCCCACCCCGCCCTGTTTGTTGCAGTACCACATGGCGGTGGTGTTGTCTGTGAACACCTGCACTACCTGCCCTTTGACAGAGGGAAGGAATGCCTTGAGTGCAAGTCGATCACCCGGAGCTCCAGAAGGTTGATATGGAGCCGGGACTCCGCCGGAGACCAGAGGCCTCTGATCTCCGCCTCTCCCATGTGACCGCCCCATCCCAGAAGGGACGCGTCCATCACAACTGTGTGCTCTGGCTGGGGAAGGGAGAGGGATCTGCCCATGACCCATTGCCGGTTCGAGAGCCACCACTGCAACTTGCAGTTCCCTCCGAGATCTGGACGTAATCGGACAGGTTCCCCTGATGCTGCGCCCACTGGAACTTCAGGTCCCACTGCAGAGCCCGCATATGCCATCTGGCATGATCGACCAGCAGGATGCCATGAGGCCCAGCAGCCTCAGGGTCATCCGTACCGAAACCCAGGATAGAGGCTGAAAGATCGGAATCATAGCCTGAATATCCTGGACTCGCCGTTCGGGAGGATAAGCCCGAAACTGCGTCGTGTCCAGAACTGCTCCGATGAAAAGGAGCTGTGGAGAAGGAATCAAGTGCGACTTCGGCACGTTGATGGAGAACCCCAGCGAGTGCAGGAGTTCGGCCGTAGTCTGGAGGTGGGAGACGACTGCCTGGGACGAGCCCGCCTTCAGCAGCCAGTCGTCGAGGTAGGGGAAGACTGGAACCCCTGCCCGGCGCAGATGAGCTGCGACCACCGCCATCACTTTCGTGAACACCCGAGGGCGCTGGTAAGGCCAAAGGGGAGCACGGTGAACTGAAAATGCTCGAGGCCTACCGTGAACCGCAGGTAACGCCGGTGGGCCGGCAGGACGGGGATGTGAAAATATGCGTCCTGCAAGTCCAACGCTACCATCCAGTCTCCAGGGTCGAGGGCAGTCAAGACCTGAGCTAGGGTGAGCATCTTGAACTTCTCCTTCCGGAGGAAGCGATTGACGTTCCAGAGGTCCAAGATAGGACGCATGTCCTCCTTGTCCTTTTTGGGCACCAGAAAGTAGTGGGAGTAACAACCACGCCCTACTTCTGGGGTCGGAACGCGCTCGATGGCCCCCTTGGCCAAGAGGGCCGCAACTTCCTTTCGAAGAAGCACCAAATGATCCCCCGACATGCGGTGTAATTGAGGTGGCATGGCTGGGGGGGAAGTCTCGAAGGGGAGGGAGTAACCCCTTCGGACAATGTCCAAGACCCACTTGTCTGAGGTGATGGCACGCCAGTGGGGAAGGTGATGGCGGACCCTGCCTCCTACTGGCGTGCTGTGGACCTGAAAGGAAGGACTAGGAGGGCTTGGAGGCTGCGGACGGGGGGGGTTGTGGCCTGACCCGCACGCTGGTTACCCGACCCGCCTCGGCGGGAGCCACGTCCCCGGCCACGCGTAGATGCCTGCTGCGCGGGCCGGTGGACGTGACTGGGCGCCCCTTCCGTGGCGAAAAGCAGACTGTTGCGGAGGGCGCACAGCAGAAAGGCCCAGGGACTTGGCTGTAGCCCGTGAGTCCTTAAAGCGCTCCAGCGCATGGTCTGCCTTGTTGCCGAAAAGGCCGACACCATCAAAGGGCATGTCCATAAGAGTGTTTTGGACATCACCCGAGAAACCAGTGGTTCGCAGCCAGGCGTAGCAGCGGAGCGCTACTGTCGATGCAAGCGATCTGCCCAGCGAATCGGCGGTATCTAGGCCACATCTGATGGTATACTTTGCCGCATCCCTTCCTTCCGCAATGGCGCGGGAAAGCAGTGTCTGGACCTCCTCAGAACACTTGGGCAGAACCTGCGCCACCGAATCCCACAAACAGTGGGAATATCGGCCCAAGAGGCAAGCGGTGTTGACCGACCGCAAGCCAGCACTGGAGGAAGTAAAAACCTTCTTCCCAAATTGATCCAGTTTTTTAGATTCCCTATCCGGGGGAGCGGTAGGGAAGGCGCTCTGGGAAGCAGAGGCTTGGACAACCAAGCTCTCAGGGTTGGGATGTTGGGAGAGAAACAGGGGGTCGCCCGGAGCCGGGCGATGGCGTCGGGCTACGTTCCTATCCACAGGAGCCCCTGTGGTGGGCTTGGACCAGGCGCCCAAAAGAACGTCAGAAAGTGCCTCGTTGAAAGGCAGCAGTGGCTCCGAGGAGGTAGCCGCCGGCTGAAGCACTTCCGTCAGGATGTTAGTCCTGACAGCCACTGTAGGCAACCTGAGGCGCAGGGCCTCAGCTGCCCTACGCAACACCGTAGCAAAGTTTGCTCCCTCCTCTGTAGCCAGGAAGGAGGAGACAGCATGCCAATGTCAGGAGAGGTGTCCAGACCACTGGCATCCCCAAGTTCCTCAGCCCAGTCCTGTTCGAACTCACATTGGGCAGTGAGAGGGTCCTCAGACCCCTCCCAGTCCTCTTCGTCCTCCAAAGCATGTTCAAAGTAAGGAGGAGGGACCTGCGGAACCCAAGGCCGCATCGGCGTCGGGGCCGGCGTCGACCGACGCTGGTCCGGCGCCGTGTCCGGGTCCGGAGAGAACCGGGGTACGATGCCGCCCGGAGCCCCGGGCGGCGTCGGAAGCGGCACCGGTGAGATCGGCGCCGGTGGAGGTGTCGTTAGGTCAACCGGCGTCGATGGGGGTTGTGGCAACAGCGGAGCCGGGGTCGGGACCGGGACTGGCGTCGCTGGCGGCGCCGGGACCGGAGTCGCCGGCGGCACCGTAGGCACCCCAGAAGGGCCCGCGGGGCCCGAAGGCGCATCGGGGGGACCTTGAGGCCCGAAGAGGCGGGCCATGGCCGACAGGAACTCCTGTATCTCGGCCGGAGTCACCGCCGAACCCGGGAAGGGCGGGTAATGCGACGGCGGCTCCACAGGCACTCCCGGAGCCGCGGGGACGGTGCCGACAGGACCCGAGTCGCGAGATCGGCGAGGGGAAGTCGTGGAGCGATGACGCTTCTTAGACTTCTTATGCTTCGACTTACCGGAGGAGTGCGAAGACTTGGACCCCGACGACAGATGAGGACTCCGCGACCGGCCCCTCGACCTCTCACGTGACTGGGGCTTGGGTTGGCGCGGAGCCGACTGCCGGACGTCGAGGAGCTTTCGAGACCGCTCTCGCAAAGCCTTCGGATGCAAGGCCCGGCAGTCGGGGCACGACTTGGAGTCGTGGTCGCGTCCGAGGCAGTAGAGACAGTCTCGATGCGGGTCCGTGATCGACATCATCCGACCACAGGCGTCGCATGGATTTAAGCCGGGCATCCCTACTGACACCGTCGGAGTCGAACGACTCGAGAAAAAACTGTGATAAAAATCACAAAAAACTTAGTTAAAAAATGACTAGGGCACTGCTCTTCCCGGATCTGCGCTTACTGGCGCGGAAAAAGAAGAACTGACATCAGCGCGCATGGGCGGCGTCTAAGTACTGGCCGCGACGTCATCCGGCGATCCCGACGACGGACGCGGAGCCGCACGACGCCGCCTACCGACGCGCAAGGGTACTGCTACGCAAAAACTTTCCGGATCCAGCCTGATGCCTGGGGATATTCTAAGGTAAGGAATCTGTCACTAACGTGTCTCTTTCAGATGCATATCTTTTAGGATCGAAAGTCATTGCCCTCTGCCTCGGCATGCTGGGGGTCTCCGAAATGCTCTGGAGTGCCCCCATTATCTTTTGTATGCAACAACTTCCTGCAGTCAAACAATAGCTTCACCAGTGTTTTATCAGATTTCCCCATGGTGCTCCCAATGTGATCATCCACTCCACTACCAGCAGGGTGTGACCAGCTGTTATAGTCCCCTGTTGACCGTGCACAATTGTGGCTCCCTCGCAAGCCCTGCCGCCTAAGGGTGCCTGATGTGGTTGCAGGCCATGGCCCCATTCTCTCCACTGCTCCGCCTTGCAACTCAGACCAACCGCCTCAGGGGCCCCGTCTCCTCACCTTCAGCACTGGTCACTTGTAGGCCTCAGCAGCTCTATGCCTTTGCCCTGCTTGGCCTCCGCTGGCAGTAGGGGCAGTGTGAGCCTGAAACGACAGGTACTACAGCATGCCACCCATGGATGGGATTACCAGGCTGGTCTTCCTCTTGGGGCCATAGTTGAGCTTGGCCTCTAATGGCTCCTATAGGGCTTGTGACGCAGGATGCTCTCACATCCTCCTGGTATAAGCTCAGATGGAAAGGTTGTTATCACTTAGTAGTAGTCACTCTCACATTTGCCACACTGCAGGAGTGCGGTTGCCTCCTACGGAGCACAGGCTTCATAGATGCAGCAGAGTAAAGTGATGTCACAATTTTGTGTGCACTGGGCCCTCGGCACACTCTGTCGTAACAAGTCGTCTGAGATGCTAATGGCAGCTGGGCTTGGCGCATTAGTTCCCCACCAGCATCGGCATTCATTGTCCCCTGAGTTGGGGGTCTGATGATCGCAGTATCTCAGCGTTATGGCATACAGCCAGAGGAGCCTCCAGTTCATTCATGTGGCCATCTTCAAGCCAGGCAAGCTCCACCCCCCTATTTCCTTCTTTTTTAAGTGCATTTAGCTCAGTGGTTCTTTTTGTCTTTTTAAATGTTATTGTTTTTTTTTTAAACATCACATCCAAGTGCTGTACATCAGACAAAAATAGGCACAGTTGCATTGCAAGTAACGTGTAGCCCAATACTGTTTAGCACTACACCCATATGAATAAATGTAAACAGGGCAAAATCAACTCAAATAACATCATATGTTGTAGTATCAATGGCAAGGGCCAACCAAAGTTCTGATTCCCATCCCTCTGAAGAGTAACAAATAATGTATTGCATCTAAACCAAAACTAACTCTATGGAAACTGCTGGTTGTGGTGTTTTGAGGGGGTGGGTAATGGGGAAGGGGTGGTGTAGGAGAACTGTGGCGGGTATTAGTGTTATTTGGCCATCGGGGTATGTGGGAGCGGGGGGAGAGAAGGAAATGATTGCAGGGCTACGCATTAGTGCGTAAGGGCAGTGATAATAGTGCACAGTCATGTCGTGCTCACCAGCGTCTATGTTTTGTCAACCAGTGAGGCGGTTTCGGAAGAGGGTGAATGTAGTTTGTCAAAGAGTTTGAGTACATAAGTGTCCCAAAGTGTGACCGCCACCTCAACTCCACGCTGCCGCTGGTCAGACGCCAAGGTGTCCACCTCGCCCACTGCCCATTTATGTGTTGCCTGAAGCCAATTAAAAATAAATAAATAAATAAAAACAATTATTAATCGTGGGTGGCTGCACGGCCTTCCATGTCATAGCTATTAGACGTTTGAATAAGGCCAAAGCAAGATCCACCATTCTTAAATAGTATTTGGAGAGTCTGGTATGTTTTGTAATCCCAAAAAGGTACAGAAGAGGGTCCAGGAGCTGATAGACATCGATCCAAGCATATATATGGTTCAACACATTTGCCCAAACATGTGCTTAAGGGGGACAGTCCCATACCATGTGGAGGAACATGGCATCTCCATGTTCACATGTAGGGCAGGTCAGTGATACTGTAGGGAGCATCAAGTAGAGCCAGTGTGGAGTGAGGTATGTTTGATGGATATAATCAAATTGCGTGAACTTCAAGCAAGCATTTCATGACATGCGCTTCATGTGTTCCATTGTCATTTCCCATTGCTTAGCAGTGAGTGCAGTGCCTAAACAATCATCCCAGCGTGGCTTACTGTGAAGTGCTCAGTGCTTTTTAATCTAGATCTTTAACCTATGTCTGCTTTTTTTGATCACCAACGTTGCAGGCAGGATTGTTTTTGTGCAGGAAGGGACACCTTCCTGCACAAAAACAATACTCTGAGGCTTTTTCCTCTTTCTATGTGTGCTGCAGAATGCAGCAGCATAGGAAGTTTCAAAGAAGTTATAGGTCACCAGCAGGAAATCGTCAAATTAACAAAGTTATATTCAGTCTATAACAAGAAATGTCTTCCTTATTCACTTCTACCACTATACTGATTTTGTTCGCATATCGCCTTAATCTATTCACCGTGGTCTTATTTGTTTTTATTTTTCAGCATTCTTCCTACTTCTCTATTCTGGACCAGTGAATCAATACCTCCTTGATCTAATATACTGGCCATCGTCCTATATTCACTGTTTGTAACTGACTAGAGTCTCTTTATGACATCGACCTACTTATGGGCTACTTTATCTGAAATTGTAAAAAACATTTTCATTGTCTCTGTTTACCTTACCTCTTCTAGCCAGGTCTAGTTTCATAACTTCCTTTCCACGAAGGAACACCCTTTCCGTGGACCGACTTTGGCCATTGGACGATTTACCTATGGACTAGGTTGTTGATAAAGGAATGAATACCTACTTACATTCTGAAACGGTGGGGCCATATTTTGGTATTTGGTGCTATGCTAGTTTGACATCTTCTTCACGCTCTCAGTGGAGACACATTCTCTCTCATTTATAATACTGGGATTCGTCAGCAAACTATCAATCGGGGATACTTCAAGTTTTTTCGACGTAAATCACTTTGTCACGCTTTAATCACATTATCTTACTTCTTTCTTTGATTTTTGCATATAACCATCTGTTATCTCTTTTTGTCTCAATAAAAAAAACACTTTCCTGGTATATACTTCCCATAACACATATATCTTCTTCCTGCACTGAATTTCTCTTTAGCTGTCCTGTTTCATCGTCTTCCCTCTTCCCTCTTATCTCTTCTTACTGAAAACCTTTAGTTATGGTCTATTTTATGTTGCTTTTTTGTTAATATTTCTCAGCCTTGAAAAAGTCACGCAGTGACGAAACACGTGTTGGCTGTTCATCCACGAAGAACATTAATTTGTGTATCATCTGTATCAGAAGACTATCTGTTTGTCTACACTCTACAATAAACAAGAACAGTGCTCCCTATAAGTCCTTACTGTTTGGACAGTGTACTTTGTGATACAATACCGCTCTGATTGCTTTGGTTTGTCAAATTACTTCATACTTTTAGTGCTCAAGTTATGGGCACTCTTGCTTTGAGCCAGCCTTGTTACTAACTGTTGGGAGAGACATCACCTTACAAAAGACTGTGTTGGCGCTGCAGCCCAAAAATGAAATGTGGAAAGGAAACACCCGAAACTGGTTCCTGGACTGTAGACAGTAGATCTACATCCCTTTCTTTGAAATAGGTACACATAAAAGTGGGACCCAAACTTTCCCGCTTAGTTCCAAATTCACGTTTCTTCACTAACCAAGGATGGGGGAACTCTGAGGAGTACTCTCAAAGCTGCTAAGATCCAGGACTGTTATTGTTGATAGACATTCTCACAGAGGTGAGGGGACATCCCCTCAAGTCAGTGCATTGTATTAAAGAGCAGTGGGTCTTCCTGAGACCTGGGAGACTGCCTGTCTCCAGAGGGAAAAGGAACGACTTGCCCAACAGAAGTTATCTGCCTGTGGAGGAGAAGCTATTGACTCCAAAGAAGGAGCAGGCCAGGCGAAGCAAACATCCATAGGAGTGTTCTCATTGTTGACCCAAGTGTACCTGTGGGGTCCTGGCCTCCCTACATATCCAAAATAAGACAAAATGAACCTGGAACTTTGCAGTTTGCCCGCTTGAGGGACCTGCAAAGAGGAAGACCAGAGAACTGTACTGACTCTCCCTCTTTTGGTCCCTGAGGACTGCGAACCTGCACCGTGAATGGGAGAAAGGAATCCCCAGCTGCGAGTACCCGACCTGCCTAATCAGACTGCCTTCACTCATGCCGCGGAGGCTTTCATTGGCCTGATGCAGAACATCCAGAATGAGCCCCTACGACTGCAAGCACAGTTGCCTGCAGCATGTGGTTGAAGCCTGAATACATGCACTAACAGTACCAAGTGCACTTCACCCCAGGTAACAGAACACTCACTGAGAACTTGGCTAACAGATTTTGGTGTGACTGTTGAAATTCTGCAAAAACAACAAGGTGATGGATGGATGGTTGAATTAATCTCAGCCACTGGCATTCGCTTGGGGCTGCATCCTAATCCATCATTTTTTGCCCACCATGCCACCTCAGTTTGGACCCAGCCATATGAAAATCAGTCTTGACCCTGCTACTCATGGGAACAGTCCAGCCCAAACTGCCAGGCCAGATCCTCCGTCAACTGCAACATAAGCAACCTAGGAATGGTTTTGCCCTAGTTAGGGCTCTTCTGCCAGGTATAACTTGATTCCAGTGGCACAGTGGGCCCGGGACTCAAATCTGGGTGCACTTAGGGCGGCAAATGCTTGAAATAATCTCAGCCACTGCCAATCGCTCAGGGTCCCATCCCAATCCATGGTTTTTCGCTCACCATGCAACCTCAGTTTAGACCAAGTCATATAAAAATCAACCTTGACCCTGCCCCTCATGGCCTCATGGGAACAGTCCAGCCCGAACTGCCAGGCTTAATCCTACCTGAACTGAATACAAGCAGCCTACGACTGTTTTTTCCCTAGTTAGGGCTCTACAGCCAGGTATAGCTGTTTTACAGTCGCATAGTGAGCCTGGGACCGTCGTCTGGGCATGCCCGGTGCACTAAGGGCAGCAAATGCAAAAACAACAAGGTGATGGATGGAATGCTTGAATTAATCTCAGCCACTGGCAATCGCTTGGGCCGCATCCCAATCTATTGTTTTTCGCCCACCATGCCACCTCAGTTTAGACCAAGCCATATACAAACCAGCCCAGACCCTGCTCCATTCGGAACAGTTCAGTCCGAACTGCCACGCCAGGTCCACCCTGAATTGGAAAACCAGCAACCTAGGACTGTTCCCCCCCCCATTATGGGCTCATCAGCCAGGTATAGCTTGATTCAGTGGCACAGTGAGCATGGGATCCATGTCTGGGCATACCTGTTGCACTTAAGGTGGCAACTGCAACAACAACAAGGTGATGGATGGAATGGTTAATTTAATCTCAGCTACTGGCAATCGCCACATCCGCCTAGGCTCGCAGTGGGCATTAAAGTGGCATCCAGACCTCAGATCACATCTGAACTGGAGAGAGGACTGAAGAAAGACTGACCTCCTGTTCCCTGGACCCAGCAAAGAAAGCCTGCACCAAAGGCAGGACTGCACCTGCTGTATCTTGGCCTAGCAAAGAAAGGACTGTGTCGATGGTGTTCCGCTCAAGGAAAAGCAGCCCGAGCCCTAGACACTGAAGATGACTTCAACAGTTAGTTGGCTGACTCCTTGGTACAGCCACAGGGACATAAATGCTGAGAAGCCTGCTCCTTGACAGCCCAGTGCCAAGAAGCTTGACTGAAGGAGGATGCTGAAGTGTAGCCTCAGAGACCGAGTCCTGACCCTGACAGGTTGCAGGCGAGTCCACAGGACCCGGGAGATTCATCAGTGGCGGCCGCTGTTTACCGGGGGTGGCGGAGCTGGGGGAGGAGGGGGGTAGAATATGAAAATACATTTTTAAAAATAACACTTACCTTCAGGCCGGCCACCTCTAGCTCCTCTGAAGCAGGAACCAGGAAGCACCCAGGCTCCTGACTCCCCTAGCCAATCTCAACGTTGCAGAGCAGCGTTGTGATTGGCCTGAGCACATTGGTTTGGCGCTCAGACAGGGAATGGGGGCCTGGGCATGTTCTGCACACAGACTGTAATGCAGCCAGGATGCAGAACATGCAAAGTGCACATGAACGTTTGGGCGGCCCGAGAGGGACGGCCAAACAGTTATGCGCACTTCAGACTGGAGCAACCACTCTTTCTCCTGCACCCTGCTCTGGCAGTCCAGCCCCACCCTGCATGGCCGCACCGGAAACGGAAAACTAAAATGATAATAACGCTGGTTATTATCATTTTGATTTCCCTTTTTACTACTTGCAGAGCAGTGGGGCCATGCTCCTCCGCCTTAGCGGAGGAGCCATACCTGAGATTAATTAGAGTGCAGTTTGGTCACACAGCACGGAGGTTATTGCCAGTTAAAGGGTACCACCGATTTTGCTGTAGCTGGAGACCAGTAGACCAGCGGCAACTGGTTTTGTGCAGGACTTCAACCGGACGTTGTGGGACATCTACCCCTGCTGCTTAAGTTACTCCTCCATGTTCATGGCCACAGAGAGACCTGCAACACTGGCTCAGCATCCTTTAGCATCTTCAGCATCCTGCATCTCTTGAATCAAGGCCACTCCATTGATGTCTATGGTTGTTCACCCATAGGGCCTGGAACTGGAATGGAGACTGCTTAAACTATGAGGTAAGTTTTCAGCTGGAACTGACTGGTCCCTGTTACTGGCTCCCTATCGGAGGTTGACCACAAGAGTGTCATTATAGCATTTTCAAGTTATTTGTTGTGGCTAACCCTAAAGAGTGAGCCACAGTAGATTACAAAGATTTCTTGCATTCAGTGAAAAGCAGTGATTTATTGTTTTTATTTTTAATTCATATCTCCGGAACTCTCCGGTGGATTTTTGTGAGGTGTCTATTTAAAGACAGAAATACAACCTATTATAAATTGGTGCTGGATTTTGTTTTCTTCTTATTCAGTTGTGTTGTTACTTCCTAATGCTTTACTCCTATTCTTTTGATAATGCATGACTGCCGTGAACCATGGCTACCCAGGACTTAGCTAAGATTTTACAAACAAGCCTGACTAGACCTGATACAGAATTGGGTATTTTTTACACAGTGAGGTTGCACAACCACACCATATAATAAACCACTTTCCTCACCTTGGTGCCTAGCGCTGGGTTCCAGAACTTGTGTTTCGCAGTACCACACAGTTAGTAAGTTATAAAACTTAAAAAGTGCACCTAACATGAAGTATTTGTGATTGGCAATCATGTATCATATTGTCTTAGTTAGGTCAGGTTTTAAAGTCTTGAGAGCACTGTTTCCAAAACGTAATGAGCTGTTAAAAAGTTTTGAAAAAGTTTGGCAAATGTTCGAAAAGTTTTGCAAAGTTTCCAAGAGTAGTTGCAATGTGCAGGAGCCAGGGAAATCAGTTTGGCTTCTCTGTCCACACTTAAAATCAATAAGTTAAGGGCTTTGTGTAAGGACAGAAAGATTAACCTGGGCTCTTCAGCAAAGAAAGAGGATTACGAGAAGGCCCTCAGGGCCTGGGAGGAAGTTCGCAGAGCCCAAGGACTCCTGGGAAGTGAAATTACCTCAGACAATGGGGAAGAGGAGGATGACAGAAGGGCCATCGATGATGAGGATGGGGGAACGTTAACATTCTAGCCCACAACACCCGTGCTAGAGTGCCCTTCAGACCTGGCAGTGAGAGGAGTTCAGCCAGCAACAAGAATTCCGTACAAGCTGAGATAGCAGACAGGGACCTGGAGGAAAGGTCAATTGCCCTTGTGGAAAAGAGACTGGCCCCTGAGGAAAGGCAGGTTAATTTGGGCATGAGGCACAAAGATAATGATGGCAGCAATAAAATGACTACTGTACCTGCAGGGGGTGCCCATGATCCAATGTTGCCCAAAGGTATAGTGCCTACGTTTGGTGAAGGGGATGACAAAGGTAAGTGGCTGGCATCCTATGAGGATGAGGAAGGTGAGTGCCCAACAATGGAAGTTTTTAGTGTGGGAAGTAGTACCAGTGGTGGGGAGAGATAAGCTTCTGATCCTAGAGGATGAGGTGGCAGAGTCTTACCCACATATAAAGGCAGCACTTGTCGAGTTGTTTGGCCTCACCCCAGAGGAGTAGAGACAAAAGTTTAGAAACACACAAAAGGGGACACTACAGGCATGAGTGGACTTTGTTTATGCTTCAGTGAAGGCACTCTAAGACTGGATAAAGGATGACGAAGTAGACACTTTTGAAATGCTCTATAAAATGGTGGCAAAAGAGCACATTTTAACTAATTGTCCTACAGAGCAGTTACACCAGCATCTGTTGACTCAAAGCTATCCAGCCTCAGAGAACTGGGGAAGGTGGCCGATGAGTAGGTGGTTCATACAAGGGTCCCACCCAAGAGGAGTGATGCCAAGAAGGTGGGGTGAGGCTCACAGAAGGGAAAGGAGGGGAGTAGCACATCTACAAAGGAGACCTTCTCAGAGCCCCAGAACCCTAAGGATGGGCTAAAGGCCCAACCCCCTTCAAGCAAGCAGAGTAGTGGCGACCCATGGGTAAAGAAGCCTTTTGAGAAGGGCAACTGTTTTGATTGCCTGAATCCAGGGCACAAAAGAGGGGATGCTTCATGCACCAAGATGATGTTACTACTGGAATGACTAATGTAACATTTGGAGAGGAGTCCTCAAATGGGGAGATCCTGGTAGATTTCAGCTGGGGAGTGGAGCCTGATGGTAAAATGGTGATCACTGAGGGTGGCAGTTGCCACTTCCATGAGTTCACAATCAATAGGACCCCAGCCACTGCTCTGAGGTATACAGTTGCCAGTCACGCCATGGTGGTGGACAGGCTGGTTTCCCCAGACCAGTATTTGCCTGGTGAAGTTGTAAGGGTGGGGGCAGCTCATGGGCAGGCCAATACCCACCCTGTGGCTTTGGTATCCCTAGAGAGGGAGGGTACACTTACCCTGAGTAGGTGTAGTCAGTCCTTACCTCCCTTTAGATGGTATCCTAGGCAGTGAGCTCCCAGAGGTGAGAGCAGACCAAGAGGGGTGGCTGCCCAGGGCGAACCACAACCCAAAGATTCTGGGGGTAGTGTCCCTAAGCGAAGGAGATAGAGGCCCCAGAGAAGAGGCAAGGCTAGGGGAGGAGGCTACTTGAAAAGAGGAGACCAAAGATGCAGGGGCAACCTACTCAGGTAGGAGATGACCCCAAGACTGGCAATGGTGAGGCCACCACCATCCTTAAAGGAGACTGTATGTCAGCCCTAGAAGTGCTGAACTGCCAGGCAGTCATTCAGCCCCAGGGCACTGCCCCTGAGCTGACAGAAGAGAGAGTGGTAAGAGGGTGTCTGCCTGAGAGGTAAGTAGAACTCAAGGAGCTGTGGATTTACTTATTTCCAGCCCCAAGGCTGGACATGAGGTCCACAGCTAACCCTAAAGTAACATCTCCACCTGTCAGTAGAGAGCTACAGGTGTGGTTATGGGCACAGACAGCTGTCAGTGGCCTCTGCTGGGTGCTAGCCTTTGGAACAGCACTGGCCCTGTCATGGGGATTAAGTCCTGTCCTGAGACGCAAGATGGGCGTACTGACCTTGTTTGTCATGGTGGGTTTACTCAAGTGTTGGGTGGCTTCGGTGGGTAAGTTGCATGTTGCCCTAGCTAAGGTAGGGGCTAGTGAGGTCAGTGCCCCCAAAATCCCAAGAAAAAGGTAGGAAAAAGAGGACCAGAGACACAGCCCTATGCACATATTAGATTGAGGCCTATCATTCTTTAGGTAGACCAACTCCCCATAGGACTGATCCTAACAGAAGGATGTGAGACTGACTAGGTACTGCAAAGGCAAGTCAGTTTCCCCATGCTTCCAACTGAATAGTCAAAGAGCACTAGCAAAGGTGTGGTTAATTCTCCTGGACGTATTAGCTGGGGGAGGGGGATTATCTCCACTTTTTTACTTTTAGGCACTGGTGAAATGACTCCGTAGTGCACTGGACCCTGCTGACTAGGCCTCAATGCATGTGCTCTTACCATTTAAAGCACATGTTTCATTGATTTACCCTCAATTGGCATGAGTTAACTTACTTATAAGTCCCTAGTATATGGTATCAATTGTACACAGGGCCTGTAAATTTAGTGTCCTTTGAGGACTGCAGCATTGATTGTGCCACCATGAGTGTGACAAAGTTAAGCATGTCTGCCAGTCTTCCACTATAGACTTGTAGAGTAGTTTTTAAACTGCTAATTGGATTTTGCCATTTTAACTTATGGCAAAGGCCAAACCTTCCTTTTTAGAATTAAATCACTTTTCTATTGGCAAAGCAAGTAGCAAAAGCAATACACAGCATGCCGCCTACAACCCAGTTGGGCCAGCCGCAGGGACAGATTCGACGTGTCCAGCACATACAGCTTTCCTGTTAATGCGTACCGTACATAGGGTTTACACAGCGTATTGCCTACAACCCAGAGTGGGCCGGCTGCTTTTAGTGGAAATACCAAGGTCTAGGTTGGGGCTTAACCACATGCAATTAACAGGGTAATATCCAATATCGTCTCTGGATAGCACCAAAGAAGTGCCACCTTACCAGCATGCTTGCCAAAACAGCCAAATTATAAATTGCAAACCCCAAACAAATAGACAAAAACATCCCCAAAAATCAGGGCAAAACCCAAGTCCCCTCCTCCCCTTACCCCTACCCCATCCGAACGAGCCAGTGACCAGGAAATGGTGCAATCGGAGGAGAGTTCCTAGTACAGGCGTTAGCTAAGTGCCATCCGGGGCTCCCTCCACATCTTGATCATCTGGGATCAGCCTCAGGGGGCCAGATGTACCACCGTTTTTGCATGTGCAAACGGGTTTGCGAACCTGTTTGCGCATGCAAAAACAGCATGGGCCATGTACAAAGCCTATTTAGCGAGTTGCAATTTATTTGCGACTCGCTAAATAGGTTTTGCGACTCGCTATTAGGAAGGGGCGTTCCCTTCCTAATAGCGAGCGCAAGCCTATATATGAATGTTTTGCGACCGCAATTGCGGTCGCAAAACACTCACAAATTACTCTTCAAGAGGGTGGTAATGCACTCACAAAAGGGAAGGGGTCCCCAGGGGACCCCTTCCCCTTTGCAAATGCAGGGGAAAATATTTTTTAAGGGCAGGCAGTGGTCCCAGACATGGTGGTCTGCTGAGCCCAGCAGGCCACCATAGCTGGGAGGGCCTGCCATTCCCAATGGGGTCGCAAATTGCGAGAGGCTCATTAATATTCATGAGCCTCTCAATTTGCGACCCCATTGGGAATCGCAAACAGTGTGATACACACTGTTGTACATCCAAAATAGCGCCTCGCAAATTGCAAAGCGCTATTTTGCGCATCGTACATCTGGCCCAGGATGCCTAAATAATTTGGGCAGGTCAGCTCCCTAAACTCAGAAGAGAGGATAGATATGAAGGGAGCCCAGAGTTAGGCGTATTCTAACTTGTCTGCCATGGTTGCCATTGACAAACGTTCCATGCCAAGCAAAGTCCACAGCTGGTGGAGCCATTGCAAATGATCTGGAATTCTATCTGTATTCCAGCTGGCCAAGAGCACTCAGTGTGCCTCATCGAGAGCCAGGGCCATCTGTCTACCTTTAATGGAATGGAGCGGGAATGTAAGAGCATTGGGCAGTCCCAAGAGGGTGTAAGCTGGGAATCTAGGAATGGTAGTGTTAAAGGCCCCGTCGATATCGTCCAGGACCTGTTCCCAGTATCTGGACAGTTTCGGGCAGTGCCACAGAAGATTAAGTAAAGTGCCCGGGTTGCCGCAGCCTCGCCAACATAAGCCTTCACATTGGGAATTCCATTTCTGTATCCGGGAAGGGGTATAATACCAATATGATATGATTTTATAGGCAGTTTCCGTATGCCCAGTGGTGTGTGTTGAATGGTGCACCCTATAGAAAATATCGTTCCATTCTTTGTCTGACAGTGTTCGGCCCAGTTCCACCTCCCATCTCTTCTGACCCAGGGATCTGCCCTTGTGTGTCGTTTTGGACAAGAGTGAGTAAATTTCCGACATGATTTTTTTATCGTCCTTCTTAAAGAACAGCCATTTCTCAAATGGGGACATTGGTCTGCCTGCCTTAGTCCGTGTACCTGCACTAAGCACCGAGTGTAGCATTTGCGTGTGTGTGAAACGATCTGTTGCCAGCAGATCATAATCCTCCTTGAGCTGATTGAATGGTTTAGGGCCATTGTGATCAAAGAGGCAGCCCAGACGTTTACACCCACCCTCCATCCAACGCTTATTAAGGGAAATCCGGATTGGAGAATAAAAGGGTCATAGGTGAGGGGAACGTGGTAAACCCCGCCGCCGTTGCCACCTTATCCCAGGCCCGCAACGACGGGTGTGTCACAGAGGAGGAATACAGCCCCCAGGGTCTATAGGCCCTTGGCAACCACACCTCCCTCCAAAAGTGAGATCCCGCTACTGTCTGGTCCATGAAGACCCAATGTTTCTCCGTGGGAGGGCGGTTCCCTTCTACCAAATAGTGTAACTGTGCGGCCTTATAGTAGCGCGGCAGGTTAGGAATCGTGAGGCCCCCCTCAGGTTTTGAATGCTGTAAGAGCTGCTTATGTAACCTGGGTTTCGCCCTCCCCCACACAAAGTGCTCAATCTCTCGTTGAAGCGTGGTAAGCAGGCCCGGGGGGGGAGGAGGGAGGGGTGAAGCAACGGCAGAGTCTGAAAAGTGTACAGGGCTCCAGGAAGGACATTCATTTTTATCGAAGCAAGTATATCAAGCCACAAGAGTGGGATCCGCTCCCACTGTGTCAAGTCTTTGTGGATTAGAGCTAAGAGCTTAAAATAATTAGATTCCGCGGTCTAGGACAGACTTTTGCTTAAGTCCAGGCCTAAATATGGAAGGACCTCAGCGAACCACATGAAGTCGAACTGAGAGTGCAATAAGCTTTCTGTAAGCAGCTCCGCGATGAGGTTTAGGATTTGCGATTTTTGCATGTTTACTCGGAAGCCCGAGATCTTCCCAAATGCGTGGAGTTCGGCAACAATCCCAGGGAGAGAGGTCAAAGGATGGGTAAGGGAGAAAATGACATCATCAGCATATCGGCTGATCAAGTGTTGTTCTGCCCCAAAAGGGATGCCCATTGCACTAGGGTTATAACGTGGCTTTTGCGCAAAAGGCTCCATATAAAGAGCAAAAAGAAGTCGCGAGAGGGGGCAACCCTGCCTCGTGCCCCGACCAATCCGAAAGCCACTAGATCTAATGCCGTTTACTCTGACCACTGCACCGGGGGCGCTATATATGCTCGATAACCAATTTTGAAAGCGCGGACCCAATCCAAACTGTTTGAGAATCACGAATAGATAGGGCCAATGTACCCTGTCAAACACTTTTTCCGCGTCCACTGCCAGTAACAAAGCTTCCTCCCGAGATCGCTGCACTTTATCTGTAAGATGCATTTAGTATTATCTGACACCCAGGGATGAACCCAGCCTGGTCCGGGTCGATCAAACCGGGCATCAGGGGATTAAGGCGCTGGGCTAAAATGCTAGAGAACAATTTTGCATCAATGTTCATTAACGAGATTGGCCGGTATGAACTGCATTATTTAGGATCCTTCCCGGGCTTCGGGATGACCGAGATTGAGGCTTGGAGCATCATGTCTGTGAGTGTACCTGTTTTGGCGAAGGAATTGAATAAGTGCGTGAGTATGGGAGCAAGTTCTGGACAAAAAGCTTTGTAGAAAGCAGCACTGAATCCGTCCGGACCAGGCGCCTTCAAAGGTTTCAGACGGGCAATCGCCGAAATCACCTCCTCAATACGAATAGACTCGTCCAGAGGTTCGGCCTCCGCGGGAGGGAGGGGAGTAATTGCAGCAGTCGCCAGATAAGTCTGCGGATCCGGCGAGTTCGGGGAGTCGCCAGAGTACAATTCAGAGTAGTACGTTTGAAACGTGTCCACAATGCTGCTTACCTCGGTCACTTCCGTACCAGAGGCTTTCCGGATTGATTTAACTGCCTGGGCCACTTGTTTACTGCGCCCCCCTTTATTAGTCCCTACATAATATTTATGCTTTAGGTGTACTAACGCATGCTCAGCTCTGTCAAGGAGCTTAACTTGTAGTCATTCCATTTCGAGTTGCCTCCAGATCCGAAGGGCCCCTGTTCGCTTATAAATAGATTCCAATTCCCTCACTCTAGTCTCCAAGTCAACCCTCTTAGCTTTCCTCATCTTGTTTTCATGCGCTGCTTTCGCTATAAGAGCCCCGCGGGCCACCAGCTTTAGGGCTTCCCAGACCGAGGCTAGTGCAGTGGACCCTGTGTCATTAATTGTGAGCTATTCTTGTATAGTGGTTTTCAGCGCTTTGATTGTCGTTGGGGACTGTAGCAAAGTCTCCCGGAGGTGCCACGGGGAGGCCTGTGTAAGGGAGGGAGAGGAGCGCAAAGTTAGTGTTATATGTGCGTGATCTGAGAGAGAGCGGGCCTCAATGGAAGAGGCCAGCACGCGTTCCCAGGCAATCGGGGAGGCCAGGAAGTGATCCAACCTCGCGTACATTTTATGGGCTGCGGAATAGTATGTATAATCCCACTCACCAGGGTGCTGGGAGCGCCATACATCCCGTAACCCGCACTCTTCCAGCCATTCACGTCCCCCATTTGAAAGCGCCCCGGTGTTACCACTGCGGAGGCTTGAGCGGTCCAGCTCAGCATCCATCACTACGTTTAAGTCCCCGCCCACTACCACTGCCGCATCAGGAGTATGCAACACACTGGCTAGGGCGTCGGTCAGGAAGGATTCTTGCAGCTCGTTAGGGGCGTATATTGATGCCACAGTGAAATGGAAGGAGCCCATCTGTATCCGAAGGGCTATCAAACGACCCTTAATCTCTGCAACAGTACCCAGGACTTTCCCCGGAAACTGTTTGGAAAATAGGACAGCAACCCCCCCTTCTTACCTCTCCCAGAGGAGCAGAATTGCTGTGGGAACCTCTTCGTATGCATTCTATGTGTATCTTTGGAGAGTAGGTGTGTCTCCTGTAGCATGCATATGTCTCCCTGCGAGTGCTCTAACAAGGACAGTACCGCCCCCCTCTTAGTGGGGTTGTTGAGGCCTCGAACGTTGGGGCTAATTATCTTAGTTTCCAGAGACATGGGGGCACGAACATGACTCAAGGGTCCAAGCGGATGATAACTTGGTCCTATGTGTAGTGCATAAGACGTGTGAGAAAGAAGAGACTGTCCCACTGGAGTGTGGGCAAGAAGGACATAGTAAGGCTGGCTCGTCGGAGGGGGACCCCACACAAAGCAATAAAAACCCCAACATTATTGTAAAACAGAAAAAATTATTAACATAGTAGGAGGGCCGGTACTTCAGGGGGCCACCAAAGTGGCAAGAGGTGATTTCCAACAAAAAGATTTGTCACCACCGCCCCAACCGGGCCCGAGACCAAAAACCTCCATGGTATCCAAGAAATACCTCAACTGGGAGGACCAGCTTCGTCTTCCCCCGTGCTAGAGAGGGTGCGCAACACCGCCGACCTTTCTTTAACAATTGTGTCCGGATCAGGGCATTGGTCCTCAGCGACGTCCGATCGGGGCCCCAGCTGCCGTCGAGGGTCACTGGGAAGAGTGATCGCTGAGGTCCAAACTAAGGATCTTGCACGTTTCGTCAAGAGAGCGGAGCTGGTGGATTTTACCTTTGTGTCGAAAAATAAGGCGAAAGGGGTGGCCCCACGAGTAGGCTAAGCCTAGTGAACGCAGGTGGGTAGTCACAGGTCGAAAGTCTTTCCTCTTTTGTAGAGTGCTGGCTGCAAGGTCCTGGAAGAGCTGTGGAGTGTGATCTCTGAATTGTATTTTTTGATCAGTTCGGGCTGCCTTGAGTTTGGCTTCTTTCACTTTAAAATTGTGCACACAGACCAGGATATCAGCAGGAAGGTGATTGGACTGGCGAGGAGGGCCTACCCGATGGCATCTGTCCACTTTGACCACACTTTCAGCTGAAGTGCCCAGAACGCAGCCAAACAGCGCCTGAACATACCCTTCCAGATCTGCCCCCTCCGCACCTGCAGGGACAGCCCAGATGCGGATGTTATTCCATCTAGACCTATTCTCCAGGTCCTCCGCGTGCGCATGCAGGTCAAGCTGTTGGTCCTGTAGCCGAATAACCTCCTGCTGCAAGACTGAGATTTCTTTGTCTCTGGCTCTAGAACCTTCCTCCAGGGCCACGACCCTTTCACCAACGGCGTCTACATCTCAACGCACCTCCCTTAGTTCCATCTGGAGATCCGTCTTAACGGTTAGTATGTCTTCTAGAAGAGAGGCAAACAGCGCCTCCATAAATTCACGGGTCATGGAGCTTTCAGCCCCTTCTCCTGCGCCGGACGGCTTCAGCTCACCCATGGGTGCTTTGTCCCCTTGGGATTCAGCAGTGCTTTTCAGAAGCAGATCGCGTACTGAGCGATCTTTTTTTGCCTTAGCCGATGCCATGCTTTCACGAACAGTGTCCTCCAGAGAGGCGGCTGCCGTTAGAGGTGATAAGAATCATAGGGCTGGCGGCGGGGCCACTCAGGTGCGGAGTTTTTCAAATGCTTGCTCCACCAACAGATTTATCTCAAGCTGGAGTGTACCTTTTCCGCCCAGTACGCCACGGCCCGCCGCAGGATCTCTTCCCTTCTGGCCCGCAGCCCCTCTCTAATTAGGTTGGGGCACCAGGGCGGGGTGAGCCCAATGGGTGGGAAGACATCCGCCGGTTATTCATATGGGCCGGACCTCTTTCAGGTGCCTTTGACTCTGGGGTTGTTGCTGAAATGGGTGTCCCCCCCAACCAACAGCGCCGCCAGCCGCATGCCTTCAGCTCTTCTGTCCTGCACCCAACTCAGTAGCGGTGGCCAGCCTATGCTGGAGGCCTCATTGGTCGCACCCCCCCACTCACATCAAGCCCTCCTCCAACAAGGGCTCCAGGGGGGTCCAGGCAACATGCCCTGGGGGGGTTATATAGGACCCCACTGGAGATGTCAGAGAGATAGGCTTGGGGGGTCAACCAGGATGCTGGGAATGCTTAGACTGGGCCGCTGGGATATCCCGTTTACTGCTGTGACTTCTCTCTGTTGGAGCCTACAGCCCCGTCCCGGGGTCACATGTAGCTCGTTTGAGCCTCAGTGTCCGCCGTAGTGCCGGCTGCAGCGCCGCACAGGCCAGTATCTCCTCCCGCTAACTGCTAACCTCGAGGGCCGTCTCTTTGTTCTTCGGAGGCGGTCCGTAGCTCACATGGGGGTCTGGTTTCTCAGTGGGGGCTCCGACGCTCGATCTCAACTTTCAGCCCCTCCGGACAGACACTCAGGCTGGCGGAGACCCCCTGCAGGCCCAGACCAGACGCTAGGCACTTTCACCGGAACTGCAGAAGGGGGGCAAGCCTAGGCCCCGGTCACAGGCCCGGCACTTCTCGGGCCGAGCGGGCCGAGGACGGGTTGCCCTCAATTCAGCGGGTCGTCCTTCCGACCCTGATGGGGACCTGTTTCGTCACCTCCTCACTGCTCATAACTGTGCGGACCCCCAAGCAGCGGGCGCTGTTATCGGTGCGATCGGGCTGAAGCAAGGCCTCGCTCTCTGCCTCGCCGCACCCGGACTCGTTTTCCGCGCCTCGGCTGGGCGAAGCCACGGCTGCCTCCTCCACCACGAACAGGCCCGGGCTCAGATCCTCGTCCTCGGGGAGGGGCCAAACTCTGTTCTTCCGGTTTCCAGGACAATCGACGACACCTCGACCTAGGGGGAGTCCTCCAGTGCAAGAATTAGGGAGGATCGGGTGCTATTGATAGTGCTGTAAGCCCGGCGTGACGGTGCACGAACGAGATGCGTCCGCTCAGTCCGCCATCTTGGCCACGCCCCCCAACCTTCCTTTTTATTATGTAATTCACCCCTAAGGCAGGCCTAAACAGCCCTAAGTCAGGGTACTCTATATTAAAAAGAAGAACATGTGTTTTTACATGTTCTAAAAGGTGTTTGTACTGCGGAAGGGCTAGTAGACCCATTGGCGAGTATGGAGTTACATGCTGACAACTCAGCAGTGCTAACTTCTAAATGGGACTACTAAATATCGTACTTCAAGGTAACAAACAAATCTTTGCATTAAACCTGACTTGTTGCCCAAGTTGAAATTAATGTAACCATTGCACACATGGCAACTTTAGAAAGATCCCTGTAACTGTTTACAGTTGCATACAAGTTGCTGTTCTCAAGACAGCCTTCTATCTGCTTGGGGAGAGGTGTGAACAACTCTCAGGAAGTGAAACGTAGGACCTGCTGAGGGAAGAAGTGTGACCTCCTCCTGGCAGGAGGGTCAGACTGGGCGTGAGCCCAAAAGACAAGCTTCAAAGGAGAAGCCGCTTCTATGTATGTAGGATTTGCAATAAATTTTGCGAATCCTACATATTCCTTAATTGCGAATCTCAAATTGCGATTCGCAATTAAGGAATACCTCCCCATTCATTCCTATGGGCCTAGAGGCCCATAGGAATGAATGGGAAGACATTCTCAATTTACGATTCCCAATTAGAGAATCGCAAATTGCGAATGCAATTTGAAGAGTGCCAGGGTGTCAAAGGACACCCTGTTGCACCCCTGAAATGAGCATGGAGTGCAGATGTGGCGCACATACATGCCCTAAGGGCATGTATGTGAGTCACATGGCACTTGAAAAATGCAAAAAGTGCATTTTTCAAAGAAATCGTAAATTACCACCAACTTGAAGTTGGTGTTAATTTGCGATTCCTTAAGTCCAAATTGCACTTTTTCTGTGCTTCTTACATTGCATTTAAAGAATCGCAATTTGCGATTCCTTAAATGCAATCACAAAATAGGGAATCGCAAAATTTGCGATTCCTTATTTTGCGAGGGGTGTTTTGTGTCATACATTGGACACTGCAATTTTGCGATCGCAAAATTGCCATCATACATATGGCCCTTTGTGCCTTGGTGGGCATCTGAGGGTTTGCCACCAAGACAGAGATCTGACCTAATACTGGGGAGTGTGTGCCACTCCCAGAGGCCAGAGACAAAAGACCTGTGTGAGCTAGAGGGGGCACCCCCGCCCACACAGGATGGCTAGTGAACGACCCATCACAGCGGTGAGCCTCAAAGGCTTCACCGGCGCCTTGGGACAAAGGAACTTGTCACCCACTCGAGGACACAGCCTCCCCCTGTCTCAGGCACTCTTTTTCGTGGGCAGGCGGGGAATTAGCTATGCAGGATGCGTGCACCTCCACAAGGCTGGCCACACCTCTACGGTGTCACAGCTGATGTGTATAGCCGAGGATGGTTTTGGCCATCTTGAATTTAGCCAAAAAAGCAGGTTCTGACTACTTTTAGTGACATACTCCCACTGGATATGGTCACTACTAGTGCAGAATAGCCGCAGGACTAAGTGCCCGTTGGCTACTAGTCCTCACACCCACTAACACACCCTAAATCCAGGATTTAAGGGGCACCCCACACTCCAGAACCTTAGATTAAGCGTGGTACCAAGAAGAGACCCGTTTCTATGACAAGGCAGGACTTCACGAAGATAGGCGCTAAGCTCTTCACCTGTGGTAGCTACCCTGCAAACACTGGACAGCGACTCGACCAAGGCAAGAGTCCGGTTCCAAAAGGAAGGTGAACCCCTCTGCAAACTCCAGACTTCACAAGAACACTCTTGAGCTAGAGGAACTAACCGCTAAATCCACGTCCTTGAAGTGCTGTCCAGCGTGGCTGCTCAAAGTAACTGGGCAGGTGGCTTCTGGGAAGTGTAGCCCCGACCCTCAGTGAGGTTCGGCTTTCTACACCGATCCCCTGGTCTTCTGGAAGAAGATTTCTTTAACCAAAGTGCTTGCAGGTACCAAGGATTGCTGGTGGTCAGTCCGACAACTACCTGCTTTACTCGGCACTTCAAGAGAAGAGATCCAACTGCACGAATGACCAACCCCCCCATTGGCTTCTTCGAGTCCCCAGAGCCAGGTAAAGTCGATCTGCCTGCAGACTCCTGGTCCAGGGCCAGCTCTTTGCTTAACTTCCAAAGGTTGTTGCTCAACACGACCCACAAGTACCTTTTTGCTAAGGTAACCATTTAAAGACCATGAACCTGATTGGCAGCTCCATTTGACAGCTAAAAATGCTCCTTCGCACCCCGCTCCCCTGAGCGAGGTAAAATTGTTCTTGCTGTTGTGAACTGGTCTAGGGACTCACAAGTCCTATACTCCAAGTGGGTTCCATTGAACTCACTCTCTAAGTAACCGATTCCATAGATGTGTTATTCCCATTGACCGCAACGTTAATGTTTTTACACTGCTAAATGCTGATTTATTTAATGCTTGAAATTTGGTAACTCCGGTTATCCTGTATGTATGAATTTGGTTTTGGAGTCTAAAAATATATAAAAATCAGAGCTACTTTTATAAATTGGTGTTGGATTTCTGTTGAGTTGTGTCAATTACTCATCATCCACGTTGGTGATGTGAAATGCTTAACACATGTTCCTCTAAGTAGCCTGTCTGCTCTTTGCCACTCTACCAGGACTGAGAGAAGGTGTAATAGAGAGTACCTGGGGTCAATCTTTATCTATTGTGCTAGTATTACATGAGAAGGCACCCCTGCCATACCACATAATACTTTCACCTTGCAACAGGGAGTAAAGCCCCCCAGGTAGCCACACTTTTGGGTTGGACTAGGAAGCTCCACACAGCAAGAGAAGAGCCCTGCTATGTTGGGAGTGGGCAGAACAGTGCATTCTGGGCTGGCTAATTGCCACACTTCGCAGGAAGTCATCATCACTGGGGAGGGAACCTGGTAACCCATTCGCTAGTTAGTCACAATATCCCCCTAGGCTCGTAGAGGGTATAAAAGTGGCACCCCTGGCACCCAGACCTCAGATTACGTCTGAATTGGTGAAAGAACCAAAGAAGGATAACCTGCTGTTCTTTGGCCCCAGCAAAGAGAGGCTGAACCAAAGGATGGACCTCACCTGTAGCATCTTGGGATAGCAAAGAAAGGTCTGTGCCTGTGGTGTCCTGCTCAAGGAAAAGCTGTTCTCAAGCCTCAGACACTGAAGATGACTTCAAGCACCAGTTGGATGACTCCCTGTTGCAGCCACAGGGCCATAAACGCTGAGAAGCCTGTTCCTTATGTGCCCAGCGCCATGAAGGCTAACCACCACTGGATGCTGGATGCTGAGGTGTAGCTTGGGAGGCCAAGTCCCAACCCTCAGAAGTTGCACCCGATCCCACTGAACCTGGGAGAGTCACTGGAGTGCAGTTTGGTTACCCAGCACAGATGCTACTGCCAGTTAAAGGGAACCACTTATTTTGCTGTAACCCGAGACCAGTAGAGCACTGTTGATTGGTTTGGTGCTGGACTTCATGGGACATCAACTCCTGAGGCCAAAGTTACCCCTCCATGTTCATGGACCACAGCCCTGCCAAGTACCACTCATCAGGCATTAGACTAACGCATTTCAGTGTGGTGATAAGCATCACCGCACTAAAATGCAAAGTCACACATTATAGCGCCTCAGCTGTCAAGCTGGGAGTGCTGGTATATCAAAGCATCATACAAGCTGCAATGGCAGCGTGTGGTGTGCGCTGCTGCCAGCAGGCTTGAGGGCTCTCTGGCTCAGCTAAAGCTCAGTTCAGCTGCACAGAGACTGGTGTGCTACAATGTATCATTTAGTTACAAGGCCAACCAACAGGGATGCGATATCACTGACGTCAGAGGAGGACGCCGGGTCAGAGCCCAATTGCTACCGAGTGCGTTGGTGTTGACTGACAAGTGACTTTAGGTGGGTCTGGCTTCTGCTTCCTGCAGCGGGAGTGGGTGGGCCACTCCGCAGTTCAAAGTTGGCTGCTGGGCAATCATGGACTTATTTATGGCAGTGCAGCCCGCACGCATCATCATGCTGTCGCGTGGTATATAATCCTCGTTGTTAGACCTGACCGCATGGTGGCTGCAGCACACAATCGTGGATATTTTTTGGGAGAGCTTGCACGCTTGTGGTATCCAGCGGCTGCTACCAGACCCGACCTCAGCAAAGCCATCATAGCTACATGTGTGCAATCAGGGCTGAGCAGAATCATTGACCCGGGAGACAGTCAGCGATGGAACTCGGCACAGTCATCGCTTGTGGCCACTGGGGCCTGCCAATTGCCGCCGTCTGTGTTCTTCTGAGTTAGGTCAGTGAGACTTTGCTTTTACCTAATGTCTGACTGGTTGTGATCAGTGGGAGAGAGATGCTGTGTGTGTCGAGTTGAGGTGCTGAGCCCCCGCGTGCAGCTGTTCCGCTGCATCTCGGGTGTCTCTCCTCGGTGGAGCCTTGGGGGAGCTGATCTCTGAAGCGGCCTGTAGGCTGTTTTATTTCTTGGTAAAGGATCCCCCCTCATGGACCTCCTTCTTTCTTCAGAACAGCAGGTTTCTCTTCCTCACAAGCAGAGGAAAAGAAATCAGAAGCAGCACATGAAGGTGGATCCTTCACTTACTCAATCCAGAAACCCTCAGTCTGCCCGGGCCAGGGCAGCTGGCACAGCAAATCCACTCCCATAGGGAACGAATATTTATTAAAGCGGCTTGTTGAATAGTGTAGGCTGTGTCCGGTTTATTCACGGTGTCCAATTAAATGGCACAGATTACTTTCGATTTATTAGGGAGTCCCATGCTTCAAGACCACTCCATTGACTTCCATGGAGGTTCACCCAGAAGGCCTGGAACTGGACTGGAGACTGCCTGTAATACAAGGTAACTGTCCAATTGGATCTGACTGGTCCCTGCTCTCTATCAGTGTCTGACCCCACAAGAGTGCCTCATGGCCATTTTCCAGTTAGTTGTTGTGGCTAACCCTAAAACATGGGTCACAGTAGATTACAAATATTTACTGGATTCAGTGAAAAGCAGTGACTTATTGTTTATATAAAAATTCATATCATCGGAACACTCTGGTGGATTTTTGTCATTTAGGAGTCTATTTAATGATAACAATACAACCTATTTTTTAAATTGGTGCTGGATTTTCATTGTGTTAGACTTATAAGGGGATGATTCAGTTAAGGGATTGGGAGCCCTCTGCTCTTTAATCTGTATGTACAACCTTTGGCTGTTTTAGCCAAGAGCAGAGGACTGACTGTGGTCTCCTACGCCGACGACACGCAGCTGGTGGTAGCCCTCTCGAGCAACTCTAAGCACGACGCCTCTAAGTTTCAAGGCGATCTTGCTGCAGTTGCCGGGTGGATGACAGCTAACTGCCTCCAGCTGAATGCCAGCAAGTCAGAGGTGTTGCTGGTGGGTAGGGATCACAGGTTATGGAATGAGTATTGGTGGCCCACGAATTTAGGCACCCCTCCTCCTAAACAGGTGGTGAAGAACTTGGGGGTTTGGATGGACGCCTCTCTCAATTTCCAGACCCAAACGAAGAAGGTGGCGGGTACCTGCTTTGGTTTGCTGCGCGGTCTCAAACCTATTTTGGGCTTCTTTGATGCCCCGACCAGACAGATTATTATTCAGGCCCTGATTATATCGAGGCTTGATTACGCGAACTCTCTGTATCTGGGGGCTAACAAGGCGGAAGTACTCAGGTTACAGAGAGTTCAGAACGCCGCGACAAGATCTCTTCTGGGTCTGCGTAGAGTCTGCTCGGTGGCTAATACAATCCGCCGCCTCCACTGGCTGCCTGTAGCTCAACGGATTGAGTTCAAGGCTCTCTGTTTAGCCTTTAAAATCTTGAAGGCCGCCTCCCCCAACATTCTGACGGATTTGCTATCCTTTTATGTCCCCTCCCGTCAGCTTCGCTCCATGGGCCAACATTTACTAGTGGTCCCTCGGATCAGGAGGACCCGGGCTGGAGGGCGTTCCTTCCGGTATAGAGCAGCTATTCTTTGGAACTCACTGCCTCTCTATATTCGTGGCCTCAGTAATTTCTTCGAATTTAGGAAAGCTATTAAAACTTTTCTCTTTCCCACTGTGTAGGTCTCCTGGCTTCCCCTTTGCGCTGTGGTCTCCTATTTGCTGTTTAGCGACGGGACGCCTCTTGGCCGGGGCAGCTATCGCGCTTTATAAATTTTTCAAATAGAAATAGAAATAGAGGCAGGAATCAAATACATATATTCTATAAAGAGAAACCTCCCCAACCATAAATCAAACAATTATTTATCATCAGATGTCCCTTTTATTGACTCTGAGTTTCATATTTTTTGAATTGTCTTCTTTTAAGTTTTTTTAACATTTTTTCCCATTTTTTTAAATCTTCATTAAAGACCTTTGCACCAATTGTGCCGTTATTCAATTTTTACAAAACACATGTAAAAACACGTATCCATATTTACATGACATAAAAAATGATACAAACATTTACAAAACAAACATTTGAAGGAAACCTGTGACGGAATCAACACAATCACAAACAGAGGGAAAACAGTGTAATAAAAACAAGCAACTCTTTTATGGATGATGAAGAAAATCAATCCTACAGTCTCCTTATTCGTTTTTGCTGAGACCTTTAACAACTGGGTCTTCTAAGCTGATATATTTTCAAAGTCCTGAGTAGGTCAGAGTGTTCATTCAAACTTCTATATTTGTGCTTAAACCAAATGAGCTCAAACTATATGGAGAAGTGGTTTTCCTTCCCCAGGAGTAAACTCTTAACCTATATATACAAATAGCCGACGCGTTTCGACCTTCACATGTGGACCAAGGGTAATTTTACACGAAGGTCTTCATCAGGGCGGGGTAAAGTTCAAAAGAAACACTGTAGGGTTCCGGCTGTCTCATATGACATGTGCCTTTAAATGTCACGGGTCACTGAACAGTGTATTACACTTTCACTGGTGGACGGGATGTTGTTTTCAGGTCACGTGTTCTCAGTCATCTTTGTTGCTGCGAAAATTTCTTTCAGGGAGGCGAGTTCACTCAGGTCCTCTGCATCACGATTCTTCACTCGAACTTCCTTCCGTCCGTATTTCCGGCTTTCCACTCACTTTCATTGTGTTGCATTTTCTTCTTATTCAAATGTGTTGGTATTTTTATTGTTTTACACCTGTTCCTTTGCTAAAGCCTGTCTGCTCTGAACCACAGCTACCCAGGACTTAGCTCAGATTTGAGGCTGCACAACCACACCATATAATAAACCACTTTCCTGACAGTATATATGTAGGTATGTCGTGCTATATGGTTATGTAGCGCTATATGTGTATAGCATGAACGTAGGTAGGAGGTAGTGAAGCCTGAATGCTAGTGAAGCCCAATGAGCGATACAATGTACAGAGGCCATACATAGTGGGAGAGTTCCAGTGAGTAGGGCTATAATGTTTGTTACAAAGGAGCTGCAGGAGGGTACGGGTATGAATCACATGCACTTACAGTTTCTTTTCTGCCGTGATCTTTAATGTTCCTCATCCGACGAACGAACGTGAGGTAGAAACCAGTCCCAAAGCAGTTCTTCAGGAAGAGAGGGGAGCCGGAGCAGTAGAGCTTCCCTTGTGAAATGATAGCGATCCGATCTCCTAAGAGGTCCGCTTCATCCATGTGATGTGTGGAAAGAATAATGGTGCGCCCTGGATAAATTACAAAGGGAATCGATTTGATAGCATGATATTCCTCATGCAAAACACATTCATTTAAATTTACGACAAATGCTGATTTTAATTGATAATTTCCAGGACAGAAAGAAACTGAATTCACCAAAAGAGGCACTGCCACTCTCTCTTATGCCCACAAGAACACACACACATACACACACACACATACAAGCGCATGCACACACACACACACACACAACCACTCTTAGATCTACACTTCCTCTCAGACTTTTTTTTCACTGTCTTTTTGCAACTGTCCCTGAAGTTCCAAGTATACTACCTAGAGACAACTAACCACACCATACCTCTTCGTGGTCTCTCTCATATGTTGAGTCTTTCAGACATTCCCACCTTTGTACACCGCACACATTGTAGACCACAGAATCATCCCCAAAACCCTGTCTGCTTTAGAAAATCTCTGATTCAACAATAAATGGTTGGTTTCTTCCCAACTTTAAATTCAAAGAATCGTACAAGGAAAGCAGGAATTACATAAGAGAAGATAGATTCATATACAATTGTGCAAATACAGAGAGCTACTCTATATAAATAAATGAATTGATATTTCAAGTGAACAAATATTTAAAGTTTCGCAGATCAATATACCAAATAACACCAGATCGAGTTCTTTAAAAAATATGGGAAACTGACAATTCCACATAGTGCCACCCACTTTTATTCATTCTGAAGCCCTCACTGATGAGCCTTTTCTTTTTAACTCACCCAGTCACTATTACTAAGGTCACCAAATAACACAACCATGTCTCAATACAATACTACTGCCAAGGCACCCGAGAAGGAGCCATCTTGTGACCCTCCAACAGCTAGAACTCATTGCAGAGGAGACGGACGCTTTTTTATTGTTCTTACATAAAGGCAATGATGTTGTACTGTCGCCCGATTGTATAGTGAAGGGGTTCCCCAGAAGCAATGATACTACTAGAGCGAGACAGGGAAATAAACTAAGCACAAAAAGGAAAAGAAAACCCATCTCCAAGTTATGCTCTACAATAGGTCAGCATAATATATACGGGCCACAGAAAGAGCTTTTAAAACAATAGAATCATTCTCAAAAATGCTTTATTTATATTTTGAATTTCTTTTTTTCTATCTTTTTCTCTTTCTTATTCATACCATGTAAATCACATATATCTTCAATACACCAACATATGATAAATCACTTGATGACCTCCCACACTTCAAAATATATATTTCACACCACTCACATATCACACATACCATCCATACCAAAACATTGCAATCTCTCATTCATATTATAAAAAACATCTCATATATAGAGCTATGGAGCGGAACATCCTTTTCAATGTGCCCACAAATGGTCTGGAAAACTTATTTATACAAATCAGACAAATCACAATAATTCCTAGTGTCCTTAACATACATGGTATATATTGTCATTTCCTTGTGTTAAGCATATATGGAATACATTTTGTACCAATCATATATTTTTGTATTTTTTGTGGTGTCCCAATGGCTCTAGCTCTGGTGCCGATGCGCGTTTCGGTGCTGGTGATCATTCGACCACCCACCTTCTTCAGGGCACACACTTATGTTTATGAATCAGTAACCATTAAAAACAAGGAAAGGAGGGAGGAAAACATAGTGGCCATGATATAGATTCAAACTAGAAAGAAAGAAATTCAGATAGTAAAATAAGCAAATGCCTCAAGGTGCAATACAAAGACCTCAAATCACTCAACCAAGCATCCTCACGTGCATACATTCATTCACTCATTATTAGTGGAATCCTCCAATGTGTCCCTATAACATACTAGTGCAAATATCTCATTATTCCTAGTGAGAAGTGTTCACCAACTAAGAAGTGCACCTTATAACCTTTCACTTCCTTTCTCTATATATTACATGTTTTTATAATATCCATGAGAAATTGCATTGCTTTGAAAGCTTTTTCTGTGACCCGTATAAATTACTGACTCTAGTATAGAGCATAACTTGGAGTTGGGTTTTCTTTTCATTTTTGTGCTTTGTTGCACTGTCACCCTTCATCTTTAACAAACCCCACATTAGAATCACTCCTCAAACCCCAATTGCTCAGCCCTGAAAAACTAAGCAATAACAGATTTATTATCGGATTGACTGTCTCATCTAACGGAAAGCAAACGTAATCAGTGTCGTACATTGTGCCTCAACTTCACCCAAAATACTTCTCAGAATCTCTAAGAGGTAAGAGGTCTGATATACCGGAATCTAACCATCGACTTTCAAATGAATTATGTTATTATTACCCGTCATCAGGAAAAGCTTCCATAAACCTCATGGGCCAGACCATGTATAATTAAAAAATAGCCTCTTTGTATGTGAAAACATTGACCAAATAACACTAACAGCTAAATATAGTTTCATTTTTCTTAGTATTTGATTCTTTTACCGGTATTAGTTGTTTCGCTTGCAATCAGGGGCGTTTCGTCACTTTTTTATTTCACTTGGCATGGGTGCTTGAACTGGAACACTGGTGACAGATAAGAGGTGCCTTGCCTGTTCTGCTTGAGTGAAAATACTGTGACTTGCAGTGCAATCAAAGGGCTGTACAGGCCTGAACTAATCTTGAGACATTCCTTCTTCTACACCCACCATTAGTAACGCTACATGCTCCTCATATAGTTTGTCTTGAAAACCACTTTTATGCACATGTAACACCTTTCCCACCTACCCTGACTTTCAGTGGTGTTTAAAAATGTGAGAAGAGAGGTAACATAGTTTAGCCACATGAATATGAAATAATATCTTCAGAGCTAGTCTTTGCCGGGTGGAATCTTGGTAATCTGTGGTGATGGAACATGGCGAGACAAAGGAGATAATGGCGATGAGGCAGACATTCCTTTTTGTTGAGGCCCGTGCATGGTAAATGACAGAATACCTTGACCACTCTACAAAAAAAAAAGAGTTTGAACTACATTCACTTTAACGGGATACCCCTTTTAAAGGATTCACATGACCTGCAATTCTAAGTCAAGAGTTTGACAACTATGCATTTGCCTCTCGTAAGACACTTTCTGCCAGTCCCTATGGACAAACCTCCCTAGTTTGGTCAAATATATTACACATATTTCTGAGATGAGCACAAAAGCATACAGCCTTAGAGCCAGTGTGAGATAAACCACCTCTAAGTGGGCCACATTGACATTCTACATTACTCAACAATCTGCAATGCCTAAAAATCTTCTGTGAAGTTCTGCAAATAAACATCCGCCCCTTAAAAATATTCTTGTTACACAGGATTTGCCTATAGCACTGTGTTACAACTATTTAACATGGGCTCACCCCCAGACATCCACTGCTGGATAATCTATTGTCAACAGAAGCTTTTGGCATTTCTCATAGAATTTTTTAGCTTTAAGCCACAACCTACTTCGAAATATGCCTCTGCAACCCACATCATGTGCACTCAGCCTTCACTGTGTTCAACATGGAGTGCTACTTGCATTCCAAACTTTACTGGTTTGTAAACAGTGCACCAGATACCTTTCAACATGCACAACCACACTTGCCTCCAGGGCTTAAGCTATTTCCATTCTATGCACCCACACATGTACACAAAGTAAACCTATGCTGTATATGACTAATGGCCCTTTACTAACAACTTTATTTTTTTAAATGATGTAAGAGTATACGCTGTAATATGAACAGCAGTTTTGTGGATGAGGATATTTGAGATGTTATCAATGATGTAATTAAACATGACAAAAGTGATGCAATATGTGTGGTCCTAAGCAGTGCATGACCAGGGGCGCACGTTTCAATTAGTTCACTGAGCTATAACTGGCGAATATGAGTGTGTTTTTTTCATTTCTTAACTGATATCAACACCTAACTAGAAAGTCACTTTGACCCTTTTTTAGTGACTTTGTGTTTTTTGTTCATTTTCAAAGTTGAGCATATACCCAACCCTCTTCGGCAACCTGCACCCATCTCCCCCACTGCGCATGGCCTTCGGCCTCTGGTCAGGCCCTGCACCCAAACCTCAGCAATGTAAGAACGTGGGTGGTTATTAGTTGGGAAGGATGTGAGACCTTCTCAAGTAATAGATCCACAACCTTCCATCTACTGAAAACCAAGTCCCCTATTCTAGCCCTTGACTCTCTCAGCACAGTGAGGCAGAGCTGACCAAGACCTACCCAGTATCCCAGTCTGCAAGCATGCAATGAACAACATCCAATAAATCATTGTCCAGTCATTGCTTTCACTTAAAGAAAGAAATCTCTGTTAATATGCACACACTGCTTAATACTTCACATTAATTTACAAATGTTTCCAAGTAGACAGGTTAAAATACCTATGGTGACCACGCTCCTAACCGTTCACACCCCTAGGGAGCTCTGAGCCCTAATATCATGATACCCCCCATATTGACTAGACACAATAAAAGGGGGTTTAGTTATCAAAAGTCAGACCAGCTGGCTTTGTCAGGGAGTCACCACATTCATAAAAGAAGAAACATAACAGGCAAACACAACACCATTATAACTGCTAGGGATGATACCACCTTATAATGAGATTCATAAGAACTTGTAATGGCTCACTGTGAACCTAGTGCTAATCAATAAAACATTCCCCTAACCTTCATTAAGACATCTAAAGCATCATTGTCAATTTTGTCATTCTCAATAAAGCATTACAATTTCAATAAAAAATGAGCACAAGTCTTTCTTTTATTTTAACATGCTGCAAGTACAGTCTTAGTACCCACCAACAAGGATTCACAAACTTCAGAAACTCTGAATAAAAGCACAGTCTCTAGGAGTTGTTGAAACTGTCTCAAACTCTCCTGGGGTAACCGATTTTACACCCTAAGAGACTTACAAGTAGACAGGTGTAAATAACTATGGTGACACCCTCCTAACAGTTCATATACCGAGCTCTTAACTGTAAGACCATCATGCCACCCACAAATAACACATTATAGGGGTGTAGTTATCAAAGGGCAGGCCTACTGGCTTTGTCGGGGTGTCACCACACTAATTAGTGCAGAAACATACCATAACAGACGAAGGCAACACCATTAAAACTTATAGAGATGGTAATGCTTTACAGAGACATTCTTTAGAACAAGTAATGGCTCACTTTTAACTTGGTGATAATCAATCAAACATTCTCATAACCTTCATTAAGACATATGTGAGGAGGGGGGCGTGGCTAGCGGGCCAACATGGCGGACGTGAGCTGTTAACGCTCCGTCTGTGAACCCTTCGTTATCCTGAATATCCTCCTCCGTCTGTGCCATCCACGCCTGGAAAGTGCGGAATCCGGTGAGCAGTGAGTTGCGGTCCCTGAAAAGACGTTGCAACCGCCTGGAAACCGATCACAGCCCACGCCATTGCCGCGGCGAGATCTGCGGCCTAAACACCCACCCGCAACGAAGGGGAAGAACGCGGTGAGGGCGGAAGCCGATCAGGCCGATATCGGCTGCCGCCGCCTGGAAGAGGTGCGCACTGGTGACAATACGCTGCTACCCATGACCAGCGGACCCCTTGTTAACGGGGGCGGCGCAACAGTGAACATCCGGGGATAACGATCGTTCCCGGGAGACTGGAGCGAGGCGACCCTGACCAGATCCAGTACTTCCCATCGACTGATCGGCGGTGAGGGGCACGGCGGTATTACCCAGGTACAAGTCCGCCCTGACGTGGCACCCTTAAGGCGACGTGCAGCCTAGCTTACACCCAGCGCTGCCAACTCACACCGCGGCGCCATCTGCGAGGAGAGCCCGGCCGCGGCCTGTGAGGAGGCCGGGGCCTCTGGAAGAGCCGCCGATCACCGCCGATCACCGCTGCAAAACGGGAAAACTACAGCGGAACATGCCTGAAAACCGGAACATGCCTGAAAGCCTGAAAACCCGGCCGCTAGAAGAGCCGCCGATCGCCGCCGATCACCGCTGCCAAACGGGGAAATTACAGCGGAACATGCCTGAAAACTGGAGCAAACGAGTAGCGTGAAGGTAGGGCAGTGTGAGTGCTCTGTATACGTGGCCTGTGCATGACGCTTCCCGCTGGAGCCCCCCCTAAAGGAAGATTCTCAAGCGCTGATTTCTGTGGCAGTTGGCTCCGAGGGCAACACAGACTGGAGAAGCCTAGAGCCACCGCAGTGGGTGATTGCAGACCCTTCCCAACCCATAAGCTCCAACCCACTACACAAGACATCCAGGGCTACTGAGAAGCCGTGCCAAGCATTACTGGGCGTCTAAGCGCCTATGGACAGTCCTGAGGCCCTAAAAGGGAGCTTGTACCTTGGGCGCGATGCAAGGCTGAGCGTCAGACACCCAGTGGCGAACGTTGAGGAGCGGCCAGAACCCCGTGCACACTCCCCACCAAACAGAGAGCCCTTGCAGGACTGCCGGAGACGGTGCAAGAGGCGTCCTCCTGTAAGCACTCTTCGAAGCCATCACACACATTAAACCTGGAGTGGCACGGAAACGGGTGTGACAGGAACGATCACCCGCGCATGAGCTGCAACAAGATCCAGCGAGGGACCTGCTAACTGGGAGTACCGCGGAGCGCAAGATCAAGCATCTAGCGGAGGTGGTGACGTCCCCCTCTGACCCCTACGCGTTCACCCTACTTACCGGAGAGACCCCTGAGCCGCTATTGGGATCGCCACAGGTGACACTGCAAAGGACCTTGAGACAGAAAGCCACCGATCGTCCCCCGTCGTGAGTCCAATTCAGCACTGTAAGGGCGGCCACGGCGCAGCAAAGAGGAGAACATCTTCCTAGTCGATGGTCCACACGCCGTGGGGTGCCCGCGTGCACAATGTTGGGACGTGTGTGGTCCTTGAGCACCGTCCTATGGCGAGAGCAACAGTTTAACCCCAACTATAAACTTGCTACCAGTCACCCTTAAATAATAAATGTGGGCACACTGAAGACTCACAGAGAAGCCCTGACGACTGAGTTAATCACCAGGAACATACCAAGAACACTAGCGCTTTGAACCGTGTTACGTAGCCCAGGGAAGCAGAGTGAAACAGTCATCTGTTCGGCGTGAATGCCTACTGCACAACAACTAGTGATGGGCCGCATACGCGCTAATATGCAGCAGGGCGCAATGCGCGCAGGTAACTCGGAACCACCGCACACGGGGGGAGAAGCATCTGCAGATCCGCCAAGCACAGCGTTGGCAGCCAAAATAGACTCAGTACTAGCGGCAGTGGAAAAGATTGGTAATGCACTGGAACAAACTAGAACTTCCCTAGAATCAAGGATTGACAAGGTCACCTCAGACTTTACTTTACTACACGCCGACCACCGTAAATTAGCTGAGAAAGTCAATCTGCACAACCAGTCACTTATGGAACTAAAGCCTATTACCCAAAGCCACACCGCTGCCCTGCAAGACATTCTCGATCGCATGCACACACTGGAGGATAGGGTTGAAGATGCGGAAGGGCGTTCCCGCCGCAACAATGTCCGTGTGGTTGGCCTCCCGGAGGGAGAGGAAGGACGAAACCCGGAACTCTATGTTGAGCGTTGGCTGCAGGACATACTACCCCAGTGAACGTTATCGTTGCATTTTGCAGTTGAGAGGGCACATCGAGTACCGGCACAAAGACCCCCGCCAGGAGCCCGGCCACGTCCGTTTCTCTTCAGACTCCTGAACTATAGAGACAGGGAAGCAGTACTGCGTGAAACTCGGAAACTTGCGGACCTCAAGGTGGGTGGAAACCAGATTATGATGTTCCCAGACTATACAGCGCTAGTGCAGAGACGCAGAAGCACCTACACAGCAGTGAAGCGCCAGCTTCGAGAACTGGAACTGCCCTATTCCCTACTATTCCCCGCCAGGCTGAGAGTGGTGACGAAAGGAGGGGTTCGCTTCTTTGACTCCCCTACGGAGGCCTGGGACTGGCTGGAGGAGTCAGGACTGTGGTCAGGAACATGCCCCGCAGGCCTAGATAACGTCAAGGCGACTGGCAAGAGAACCCGCAGACGGGGGAGGCGCGAGAAGCAGGGAAACGCAAAATCGGCGACGACGGCGCCGAGCCCGGAGAGGATCAGAATGGAGCGGCAAGACGCTTTAGAAACGGTTGCGGCACTCGGAACGGCACAGTATCAGGAATACCAGGAAGTGTGCTCCACTGACTCAACAGCGGCTAGTGGCTCGTCGTCCCCGGGGCCAGAGGATCCTGATGAAGCGAGGCTCCCGGTGGTGACTCCACAGACTGCCGATGACATCATATGAAAGGACATCATTGTTATGAACTATGCCAGAGACAGTTCACGCAAGTAGAGCAGTAGCGGCCCGTGGTGGGAGTGCTGCAAATGCGATGCAGCGCGCACAACGAAATTCGTTTTATTTATTTATATGTTTACTTACCTCTATTTGGCCGTATTCCGTACTTTACTACTCCCCACCCTGCCGTTCCCCCGCCCCACGTCACCGCCCGGCAGCCCTCCCACCACGGGCCGCTACTGAAGTAGAGACTCATCCACGAAGTTTGTTTGTGTGTATAACTGCATGCTGTTGGCGTGGGTAGCACCAATGAGTCAGTAACTGCGCAATGTATCTCACACGGAAGCCACACACCCACTTGCGATAAGAGTTCGACATAGCACATACATTGCTGCGTAGAGTGGGTGAATGAATAGCGACGTCCTGACATAGCACACTGTGACGTGTCTCACCTAAAGTCTAAAGTAATTACCAATATGGGAGGCATGCGGCATCTGCACCTATGCAGCTGAGCGTAGCCATATTACATTTTAGTCAGTTAGCAAACCGGAAGGGAATGCCCCTTCAAAAGGTTAAGGGTCAGCGATACACTATTAAACCGGAGGAGCTGTTGCGATGTTTGCCTAGACGCACGCGTCACGTTGTTAGATCACCTCCCAGGGACATGCAAACCGGCTACAGGCCCACCATATACACGCTGCCGCGACTCATTGCACATATACCCTGAACTTATTTGCACCACGCACTGACCTGGCTGGTTACCGGATGGCAAACCTATTGGATATGAAGGGAGTGGAAATGTTGTAGTCGAGCGCACGCTACACACACGCCCCCACCAGGCACTGTACTGGAATAGTTTCTTCCTGTCATTGTTAGACACACAGTCTGGATGGACATCTTCGTAGAGTTCGCCCCAGTTGTTATGATGTTAAAGGTTGAATCGATGGTTTGGTTACGACAGACCAGCCCGAAGCTACTTACATATAGCACATGCTTGATAACACAGTGTTTGCTCTTGATCCCCTTGGTGGTTACAAAAGTTTGTAATGACACGAGTTAACGTACTAACATGGAATATACGCAGCATGCATACACCCACGCGACGATAATCAATATTCGCCTACCTCCAGAGGCATTCGGCCGGCATTGCCCTGTTACAGGAAACGCACATGTCACAAATAGAACTGGAAAGACTGCGCAGGCGTTGGAGAGGGCAGATATTCGGTGCTGCGTACTCAGCACACGCGAGAGGCACACTAATCTGGGTGAGGGCAGGAATCCCATTTGTATATGAGGAAGCTGTAATTCACGACGAGGGTAGATACACCTTTGTACGAGGACGGCTAAATGGTCAGACAGTATTGCTAGGCTCTATATACGCCCCAAATGTGGACCAACCCTCCTTTCTTGCGCGTCTGTCACAAAAATTGACCCCCTATGCTGGACTCCCCTGGATGGTGGGAGGAGACTTCAATTCGGTGCTCAGCGTCGATCTGGATAGGTTGTTCCCCCCTCTTAATAAAACCTCCGCCGTGTCTAATGCCCAGGCACTTACGGACTGGCTCACAAACTGGGCGATACTAGACATTTGGCGCACTCTTAACCCTACAGAGCGTATCTACTCCTATTACTCGGCGGTACATGACCTAAATGTACGTCTTGATAGACTGGTGGGTTCCCAATCAGTACTCCCTTTAATTAAGAAGATAGAATACCTTGGTTGGACACATTCCGATCATAATCCCCTGTGGATGCAGCTTAGCTGGGAGGCAGACCGTCCTCCCATACCAACAGGGCGTCTCCAGACAACTGCGTTAGAGGATCCAGAGTTCCGCTCGTCACTAGGGACGGCCATCCTTACATATTTCGAACTAAATGAGGGCACAGCGAGCAATGCACTCATAGAATGGGAAGCTTTTAAAACAGCGATCAGAGGGCACTGCTTGGGGGCCACATGGAGTATACGTAAGCAACTGACAACCTCACTTACGAAATTAGAAGCCAAGCTACTGGGATGCGAACGGGAGGGGGAAGGGAAGGGTAAGGATTCGAGGCGCCTGGAACAGCTACGCGCAGAACATGCAGACCTACTGGAGCGATTAAGATGCCATAATTACACAGCGCATACAGCTCGCACACATGCATCAGCCGATCGAGCTGGCCGACTGCTTGCCTGGCTGATACGACAGGAAAGCAACCGCGCTCCGATAGGGGCCATACGTACGCCGGCAGGGATTCTGGTATATACACAGCGCGAGATACACAAGGCTATGACGGAACATTACACCCAGTTATACCAATATAGAAGGCGCTGTCCTGATCATGAACTGGAAGGGTTTCTGGGCTCCGTACAACTACCCACAGTCTCAGGGGAACACCAAGAGATACTCAATGGTCCGCTCACATTGGAGGAGATTGGAGATGCAATCGGATCCATGGCATCCGGGAAAACGCCGGGGCCGGATGGCCTGCCAACGGAATATTATAAGGCATACCGTGAGTCCCTTACGCAACGCCTCCACACTCTATACACTACAGCTTTAGAAGAGCGAGAGCTACCTCCCTCGATGCGCGAGGCATATCTGGTGTCCCTATTAAAACCAGATAGAGACCCCACAGCCCTTGGTTCCTATAGACCCTTGGCCTTACTTAATACCGACTATAAAATACTTGCCAAGGTGTTAGCAGACAGACTGACGCCGGTAGTCCCCACGCTGGTCCATGCCGACCAGAACGGCTTTGTGCCCGCATGGAGCACCTCCCTGAACTTGAGGCGTTTTTTTAGAGTGGCGACAGATGCTATACAGGAATGGCCTAGAGCAGGGTGCCTAATATTAGACCTGGAAAAGGCATTTGATTCTTTAGTGTGGGGCTACCTGTCTGCAACATTATTAAAATATGATCTGGGCCTAGGGTTCCTCCAACTGGTTAACTTACTGTACACAAACCCTACAGTTTGTGTGCGAATGGGGCCGTACATATCGGACGCTATACCGGTGCGCAGAGGCACCAGGCAGGGGTGCCCTTTGTCCCCCCTCCTTTTCGCGCTCGCAATAGAGCCACTGGCGGAGGTGATGCGCACTACACTGGGGGACGGTATACCTCTGGGTGATGCAATACACCAAGCATCAGTCTATGCGGATGATCTCCTAGTCTATGTTAAAGATATAGAGAGGGTTCCTGACCAATTGGCACACCTCTTACAGAATTTTGCCACAATCTCTGGGCTGCGAGTGAATGTTGATAAGTCCTGTATATATGCGTTCCGCGAGGGGGGGGTCGAGACCCGGGCTTCACAATTAACGGTAAAAGCGTGCAGTGGAGAGAGGGCACCTTCCGCTACCTGGGTATCCAGATCTATCGCCAGCCGAGAGACCTGTTTGACGGGAACCTGGGGAGAGCCTTAACAGCAATCCGGTCGCAAATGCGATTTTGGGACACGCTCCCGTTAGCGGTAACAGGTAGAGTGGCACTAGCCAAGATGCTAATCCTTCCCCGACTTCTATATTACTTTGCCAACTTGCCTTTATACATCCCTCATCCTTTTTTACCACACTAGCTAAACTAGTCAGGGACTTCCTGTGGGGGAACGCAAGACACAGAATGGCGTTGGCGAAGCTATACTTACCTACAGACCAAGGAGGCCTTGCTGCGCCTTGCTTTGAGCACTACTATTTGGCTGCTCAACTGCAGTGGATAGCCCTCTGGCTCGCAGACAGGAATCGTGCGGACACGGCAACCACACATCCACCCCACTCGCTGGAGCAAATAGTCAGGCTTTTTCACCCTGCTACTAGGCCTAAAATGCCAACGCCATTACTACTAGCGGTGGCATACAAATGCTACCGCAGATGTCTGTACATCACCAGAGGCGTCACTCCCTATGCGCCGGCAATACCGCTGGAGGGGTCTCCTAGCGGGCCTACAGTGCTCACGTCGCAATCAATCGCGGAGTGGCTAGAGGGAGGTCTCCAGACCCTGGGGGATCTATACCGGGATGGAGCGCTCATACCGCATACGTCTCTGGTAGATGACGAGGGGTTCCCACCGGGACAATTCCTTACACATCGCTCACTGATAACCACATTAAGAGCCAGATGGGGGGGACATGACTACTGAACCAAGCCCCCACCTCACCATACAGTATCTGCATGTCATGGGACGTGGAAGGCATCTCGTACGCTGGTTCGCAGCATCCCTCAGGACCCATGCGGCATTAAGCCTGGACCCACGCCGTCGTAAGTGGGAATTAGACCTGGGGCGACAGCTAGTAGATAAAGAATGGACATGGATACTAGAGAGCCCGGTACGCATACCTAGAAATATGAGGTTTAGGCAAATACAGTTATACATTGTCCACAGGGCCTATCTCACACCCGCCATGATCAATCGATACTTTAACCGCACAGACGCGACGTGTCCGAAATGTGCTGAACCAGGAGCTGAGCTGATACACATGCTATGGAGCTGCCCCCGAATAGGTGTATACTGGCGCATAGTAGGTAGACTGTTACACACATCCACAGGCCGCGACCTGCCCTTTGAATGGTCAGTATATCTACTACACCAATTTAAGAGGACCTCTGCCACTAAGGTAGTATCCAGGTTCCTGGATTTGGGGATAGTAGTTGCTAAGCGGCTCCTAACTAAACGGTGGAAAGCAGAGGATCCACCACACGTGCGAGCGTGGCGTCATTCACTACTAGCATGGGCCAAAGCAGAAAGCATCACCATCAAACGCGAAGAAACATTGGGGCTGCGTAAAGACCCCATAGCAGCTTGTTGGGACACCTTCTTGCACGCGCTGCAGCGGGTTGAGGAGGGGGGATCTGAGGAACCAACCGATCGTGAGGAGGGCTTGCAGATAGCGTGAACCGCACATACCATTAGGGGATACGCTGCGGTACTCCATGAACACATATGAGCCAATCACGTGTCTGCGCAGGCGTGGACACCACTAGCGGGAGATGATAAGTGCTGGATTAACAAGGAAATACGATGTAGGCATGTGCGGGGACAAGGGGAAAAGATCATATGGGCAGGTCACTGTTATTGTTTTCGTTATTTGTTATCTCATCTGTTCAAAAGCCCAAGGTGAATGAACTGGAAGGACTTTTGCGAAACGCCACAGCTGTCCCATTTACACTCCATTGTATTTCGCGTTAACTCTGCACAGTGTGCATTGATGATTGGAAGGCAGATGTTGTCATTGCTTTCTCAAAGGAGAAACTGTTGGATACATACGACCTGCCCGTTATAAACTGTGTACCTGGTACTAAAAAATGTTTATATTGTACTGATGGCCAATGGTTATGCATGTATTACAACCTCGATTTTTACTGTAGGAAACAGTTTTACATCCAATTGTTACCTTTCACAAAAATGTAAAAAATCAATAAAACAGATTTAAACAAAAAAAAAGACATATGTGAGGAAAATGGTTTGCTGAATGGTGGTTGTGCGACCTTACCAAGTAATAAAGTCACAGTTTCGTATTAGGTCTAGTCAAGTTCGTTTGTTGAATCTTAGCTCAGTCCTGGGTAGCTGTGGCTTAGAGGAGTCAAGCTTTATCAAAGGAACAAGTGTAAAGCATTTAAAAGTACCAAAACAGCTGAATAAGATGAAAATTCTACACAATACAAATCTAACACCAATTTATAATAACAGGCTGTATTTCTACCTTTAAATAGACACCTCAATGGCAAAAATCCACTTGAGGTTTCCGGAGATGTGAATTTTCAAAGAAACAATACAACACAGATAATCACTTACAGCAATAAATCATTGTAATCTACTGCAACATGCAGTTTAGGGTTAGCCACAACAAGTAACTTGAGAATGGCTATAAAGGCACTCTTGGGGCGCCTAGCTCTGGCCAGGAGCCAGTCACAGGGACAAATAAGGTCCAGTTGAACAGTTACCTCACATTTCAAGAAGTCGCCAGTCCAATTTCAGGGCCTACGGGTGAACCACCATAGGAATCAATGGAGTGGTCATGATGCAAGGGATGCAGGATGCTGAAGATGCTCAAGGATGTTGAGGATGCTGAGCTTGTGCTTGGGGTCTTCCTGTGGTCACCCCTCGGTCCACAAACACGGTGGGCAACTTTGGCTTTAGGGTTCGATGTCCCTCAAAGTCCAGGTGAAATCCAGCCAAAACCCAGTTCCCACTAGTCTACTGGTCTCCAATTACGGCAAAACCAGCGGTTCCCTAGAACTGGCAGCAACTTCCTTGCTGGGCAACCTAACTGTACTCCGACGACTCTCCCAGGTCCAGCAGACTCGGGCACAAATTTCGAGGGTTGGGACTCAGGCTCCCAGGCTGCCCTATAGTGGTCAGCAGCAATCAGGTTTTCTTGGCAACCAACTTGCCAAGGCGGGCTCCCTCAGATTTTATGGCCTTGTGGCTATAACAGGGAGTCAGCCAACTGACCCTTGCAGTCACCTTCTCTGTCTGGGGCTCGGAGATGAGTTTTCTTTGAGCGGGACACCACAGGCACAGTTCTTTCTTTGCTAGCCCAAGGTGCAGCAGGTGCACTCCAGTCTGTGGTGCAGACTCTCTTTACTGGTTCCAGGAAACAGCAAGGCATTCCTTCTTCGGTTCTCTCTCCAGTACAGATGTAATCTGAGTTCTGGGAGCAAGGGGTCCCACTATTTTAGCCAGGGTGATGTGGTAACTACTAGCCAATGGGCTACCAGTTCCCGTCTCACATAGTGATTACTTTCTGTGAAGCGTGGCATCTAGCTTGCCCCAAATGCACCATTCTGCCCACTCCCCACATGGCAGAACCCTTCTCTTAGTGTGTGGAGCTCCCTAGCCCATACCAAAGGTGGGTGCTCCCTAATAGGCTCTGCGCATTGGAATAATATATCCTATAGGTTTGACATAGGACTAAGGTCAGTCTGTCCCTATCGAGTATATTAAACTTAATTACTTGTGCCAGCTAGCTCAGAGGCCACTAGAAACTCCTTGACAACAAGAAGGGAGTAGTTTCTGGCAGCCGCAAAACATGACCACTATGTTTCCCTTTAGAATCAGAACGTGTCCCAGAGTCGTGGAAACAATAGATAACTATTTCACTCAGCTCAGTCGTGCATGCTTAGTTTTCTCCAAAGTTACACAGAAAGAATAGACGGCAGTTTCAATAAAAGGTTTATTGAACAGTCTTGTTTCTGGTGTAAGTAAAATGTGCTGTTACGATCACAAGACAGTATGCGAGATAAATAATGTACAGTGTAAGCAGTAGAAATAAATAATACTGCGTTAGCATTATCTTTTAGTACATATGCTGTTACATAAATAACACAGACTAAAAATGCGAGTACTCATACGATGCGTTTCTAATCTAGTTCTACCCCAATGTACCTAACCTAACCTAGGTGTAGGGAGAGTTATGAAGTAGGTGAAGTATTCCTTACTATGGTATACTAAGAGTATGTTAAGCCTAGTATGCCTAGTATGCCAAGTATGCCAAGAGTCCCTCTAGGTTCTAGTCAGCTCCATACCTGAAGAATGAGAGAGGTAGGAATCTCTTTGCCAGACTCGAACTCCAACACCCCGCAAGGGAAGTCAGATCACTGGAAGCTGGACTCTCTGCGTGCAGGAATGACAGCGTCTTCTCAGTGCGTCAGGCCGGGAAACGGGCTCCTCTGAAGTCGAGGTCTCCTCTGGTTTACAGGGGCTAGGGAAGGTATATTTATACCTTAGAAGTACCTCACAATGTTAGCATTGACGTGAATTGGACAGCGAAAGACGTCATGGATGACCCCTAAGGAATAATGGTTCATGCATAATATATGAGGCCTTGAAGAAATCAATAGTCCTGGGCTAGGGAAACTCCCGCAGCCTAAGGGTCTGTTCTTCATGAACTCGTTGTGACGTTAGGGTGGACGGATGTCAGAGACCATGCCTGTATTTGGAGTGCCCGGTTTAATGCCTAAATAAGGGCTGGGATTTTATGCCTATATAAGGGCAGGGCGAATTGTGCCTATATAAGGACATGATGCTGGAAAGCCCGTTTATGGACACCCTAAGAGGAATACAACACCCACTCCACTTTCGTGTGTACGATAATACATAAATGCTAAACATTTAAAATGCTAAACATTAAAATGGAGTACCGCATATTTCTAAAATATTTCTTAAAAACATTAAAAAACATATTAAAAATGCAAAAGGTACTGTACATATTAAGCAATGCTTTTCATTTCAGGCATAAATTTCGAAATTAAATGCAATTGGAATGAAAATAAGCAGTAATATTTACATATGACAAAAATGATCGATAAGTTGTTCAAAAATCAAAGTCATTTCATGTCATGTGAATGAATGAACTGTTTTTAGACACATAAGATGACTAAATGTCTGTGGAAGGACCGCCAAGTCTGTACTATAAGGCTAGTTCTACTTTAAGCAGATTGTAGTGCCATTTTCGTTCGAAAAATGGGGAAAAAGTTCAATTTTGGGAGAGTTCCAAGTTTTTTTGTTTGTTTTTTTGTAAAAATGAAGGCCAAATTGTTACTGCATCTCTGGAACACTGTTTGCTGAATCAGAGTCAGTTCACGGGTCTGGTGTAAACATGAGATCATCTATTTCTATAGACAAAACATCATCCACTGTAGTCGGCGTCAGTTGGAACACCTCGTGTAGCAGGTCAATTGCACAGAGATGGGAAGCATCGCTTCCAGCATAAGTTGCCTCAGTTATGTTCGCGTCCGTTGTTACCTGTGTGCCTGTAGATCTTTCTCGTACCTCAGCAGCAGCCGGAAGCGTCTGTGAGATCTCAATGAATGCTGACATCAGGATAGGAAGCCTCTGGGGACAACACAGAGCATGGGCCGTTATCGGGTCCAGCAGAGTATCGACATCCGTTGGGGTTGCTGATGGAAATGTTAGACAGGTGTCCAACACGCATTCTTCACCGCATAACAGGCATCGTAGAACAGGTAAGATGCAATCTTGCCAGATTGGTCTGAATGACAGGAACCAAGTTGTATTAAGGTCCCGTAGACGAGTCATGCCCAATAGCTGTACTATTCGCTCACGGCACTTTCGTTCAAGGAGAGCTTTCTCCATTTCGCTCGGAGTGATGTCTGCGAATAGGCTGGCCATAGCGCAATAGCAGGAAGAGAAGTAGAATTCCGGCAACAAGTGCTAGAATTAATGGTATGCCACCAAACACCGAATGTGCAAAGTTCGGGATGATTCCGAGTATTGCCTGGAAAGGTGCTAACAGACCGGAGCAAACGCTCTTAAATACATGTACAATTCCAGTTGTATCAGACATGTTGAAGATACGTGATATCATTTCTACGAAATGTATAGGGCAGTTTGTACGTATTAAAGTCTGTATCTCAGCCGAAGTCCTTGCTATTTGTAGATCATAGGTTTCTTTGGCCGAGGTCAAAGGCACTGTTTGCTGTAAAAGCATGGCTTTCATTCTGCTTAAAGTATCAAATCTTATAAAAGAGACGTTCAGCGAAGGCCATAGAGGCGACTCCCTGACTGTGTCTATTGGGGGAAACAATACTTGCATACAGCAAGTGACCCTGGAGTTGACCGTTACCAGATATGGGATGCCTGGCAGCATGCCACAGCAACTCTGATCATTCAGCATGAGGTAACTCCCGTTAGAAAGTTGTCCAAACGTTGGATTAATCACAGCAGCTGGTGTACCCTGCAGATGGCAAGACAAGTTTGCCACAGAACCATTACAAGCCCCGTGTAAGGAAATGTCCTGACATATAAGCGAACCGCTTAGTGCACGTTTACAGTTTGTACCGCTCAAAAACACTTCACGATCCCCACTCCAACATCTAAATGTATACGGTAAATCCCAAGATGTCTTAATGTATTCCTTACCCAACCTTTCATATTTGCCTGCTTGCATTTGTTTGAGGCAATACTGAAACTGAAAAGTACTCACAGGTAACGTTATTTTGCCATGAATAAGCCATTCTGTAGCTGGTTTTTCTGCCACTGTGAACGGTAACTTTTCCAGTTTTTCAATGCTCAGCACTGTATACTTTGCTCCTCTTTGTGCCAGTTCGATCTGTTTATCAGTTAGATTGTATTCTGCAAACAGAGCCGTTGTGTTGATAAAACGCCAAGGCACATAGCCCGCTCGCAAAGATTGCAGCGTCCAGCTTAATAACACAATAGAACGTAATTGAGACTGGCCTTGTTGTAACATCGCCAAATCTTGTTCTAGTATGTTGATAGCAGAGGATACAATGCCGTCCAGTGAATATATTCTGGAGGACAAAGTTGTTAACCCATTGTCGACCACAGAGAGTGTTTTCTCTAAATTAATACGATCAAGTTCACGTATTCGTTCTGCAGCCTCAATTTGTGATACTTTCCATGCTTCATTATAGGCAGCATAAATGCCGGCATATATGAAACGTTTTTGACGAGGTTTTCTTGGTCCAAGCAAGAATTCCCTAAGGTCTGCGTCCTCTTTAAGTAAGGTTAAGTGTTGTTTCACATCCTGTAGTGTAGATTTATGCAGCCAATCGAGGCATAATTTACCTACACTGTATGTTGTTACTACCCCCGGATGCTGTCTTTGGACGTATCTTGGGTCTGGCCTATTAATAGTAAAGCCCTGAGTTTTATTCAGGAATCTTTCCTGACAGTTATTCGTGTCTGTGGGCCAGATCAACCATTTTTTCCAATCAGGATTAGATCTGTTGAGTTGTATTATATTGTCAACTGTCACCACTGCCTTTGTATCATTATCACTGGCAGGTGTTGGTACAGAAGGTTTGTTCATCTCCTTAATCTTGGCTAGTCCAAGACAAGATGTTTGTTGGACAGTTTCATTCAAAAACATTATTTGTTCAGGGATGATGCAGGCTCTAAATAAAGCTTCTATCCCCTGCACTTGCCAATCTTTAGTACCCCAGACAGTTTTTGTGTCTATTGTGTCTTTCCAAAAGTCGAAACCCTGTCTAGACAGTTGGGCATTAAATAATGCAAAGTAAATCTGTTTTGTATTTTTTAACATAATTTTCAGTCCTGTCTTGTTTACATTTTTATAGTAAAACATTTCTGGATCAGATGTATTGTATCCTGAAAAATATGGAAACTTGTTAGCAAATGTTTTTGAACTACCGTATGGTGGTGTAGGACAATGTTCCCATTGGTTAAACATAAACACATTTCTTGGATATGCAGTTTTATGCAAATAATGATGACCATAGTGGTTATAACAATACAGTTGTTCATAGTCTGATGAACCCTCTAAATATTCATTTTTAGAAAATGCAGCAGATTTTTCTAGGTCAAACATAATGTCGTTTACAGTCTCAAAGTCCCAATCATCGGAATAGGCACTGGACATAATTAGATCACTTAGTGAAATTTTAAACAAATGTGGAATGTTCAATTGTTCCGTCGGACCGAAGATTTCATAATCTGTTTTGTCCCACACTATACCATCCTGTATAGGAACAGCTGTGATGTTCACTGATGACAAGTCTCTTGCTTCACGATGGGAAGATTTATGAGGTTTCAAAAGTACGTTTACGCCTTTTCCTTCAGTGTTCACATGGATGTATCTGCCACTTATAAGCACGCTCACAGTTGTTACCAAAGCTAGCCAGAGCAGGAAAACAAAAAGTCCAGATGTAATCCAGAGTTCAATCCATGGAGAAACCAAATAAGTCTTTTTCAGAAAGTGAAGAAAGTCTTTTACGTGCTGCTTGAATTTGAATGTTGCTGGCGTCGTTTCAGGTTCACTCGGATCTTCTGAGAACGTATCAAAGTTAATGAAATAGCCAGAAGCAGTTCTATCAATTGTTGGAATTGCATCAGGATTTGTAGAAATCACTGGAACCAGTTCATCACTTGCCACGTTGGTGTAGACAGGTGTATTTGGACAAACTGTTAGTTGGTGTTCAAGAGGGATGAGTTCCATTGCATTGTTGCTTAGTCCTCCATCTGTTACAGCTGAATCCTCGATAGTTATCAGTCTTTCAGTCTGAACCTCTTGGATAGTAGCGAGAGGAGTGTGTCTGCTACTAGGTCGGAGTCCACGAGGCCTACTATTTAGTATTGGCCACATACTGTGGTTTGATGAGGTCGATGGACACAAATCTTTTCTCCTTTCTTCCAGCAAGGGGCGGCAGAAGTACTGTCCTTGTTCCTTGAACTGCTAGGACAGGTACTGGTTGTCTGTAAGAAGGTCCAAATTCCTTCTTGTCCGCAATCTTTTCTCTGACTAGATCCCCAACTTTTGGAATCCAGACAGGCCTTGCTGGGACAGCCGGTTGATCCCCAGTGGTGGTTGACTGTAGGAATACGTTGCTTTGTTTCGTTCTTAATTTGTTTAAGTCCTGTAAAACAGCCAAACGATCTTTGATATCAAAAGGTTTATTTTCCACCACTGTGCCTACGTGTTCAAGGTCTGGCACCCACATTCTTGTCCCAAATAGGACCTCATATGGAGTGACCCCCCTAGAGAACTTCTTGGCAGGTTGTTTAAAGCACGTTGAACCCCACTAAGGTGTTTGACCCACCCGTCACCCGAACCTAATACTCTAGCTGTTATAGACTGCTTTATGTCCCGGTTTTTCCTTTCCACAACCGAATTTCCCTCAGGATGGAATGGAGAGGAGTACCGCAATGCAACGCCCAGACTGGCCATGGCTTCTTTGTAAGCCCTAGAGCTAAACGCAGGACCCTGGTCAGAATGTAGCGTGCCTATTGCGTATATGCCGATAAAGACTCGCAAATCTTTTATAACAGTTCGAGCGTCAGCTGAGCGCTGTGGCCATAACCATAGGAACCTAGATTCAGTATTTGTGGGAATGCCTTTGTCCAGTAGGACGTAGGCGCGTAGATAGTCTAATGCTGTCTAGCAATGGTGTCTGTACTGGGTTGCCGCATTCGCAGCATGGTGTCTGGTGGCTCTCTCGCTGTAATTTACAGTCTAAGCAGTTGTTGATGAATATGTGAATTTCTGTATTCATTCCAGGCCACCAGTACATCTCTTTTAACGTCAAGATTGTTTTAGAGATCCCTTGGTGTGACAGACCCTCCCCCAAATGTGTTTCATAAATCAAGGCTGCTCTACGTTCCATGTTTGGAATTACCCTATCCCCCACTCCAGGGATTCGAGCAAAAGGAACGTTGTTCGCATCAATTACATAAGAGTACTTGAGTGGAAACTTTTTGGTAACGCTGCACTGCTGCCTTTGCTCGAAGCATTGACAGCCAACATTATCTCACCGTCTATTTTTGTTTTTGAACGAGTGATCGCAGCTACGGAAGCCGTTTGCACAGCCCCCTTTGCGGCTTCAACAGCCAATGAATTCCCTGCAACGTGAACGCCATCACGTTGATGACTCAGTGTGTGAATCACGTGAGCCTTTGGTAGTTCGTTTTTCAACTGAACTACTTGTTCCCAAAGCAATTTATGCTTTATTGTGCCACCTTTCGCATCTCTGAAACCATTTTCAAGCCAGTTTTGTATATAGTCATTATACGACTGAACACAGTAAAAGGAATCGCACACTATTAGTGTGGGGAATTCTCGATCTGTACTTTCAAGTGCTAGTTTGAATGCTTGTAGTTCAGCTCGCTGAGCTGTACAATCCCCTAGAGATTGTGTTTTAGTGGCCATGGGTCTGAAGATGCCATCTCGCATGCGACCTTTAACGATAGCACACGCTGCACTGTAAGCTTGCTTACTCCCTAATGCGGGTTGTGCGGATCCGTCAGTGTAAATTATAAATTCGAACTGATCGAGAGGCAGAATTTCAGTAGGCAGAGGACATTCTTGTTCATATTGCAGAAATGCTTGTGTTTTTAAATCGGGATCAAAAACATATTCAACATCTGTTGCAGCAAGAGAATTAACCCTTTGTATCCATCTCTGATGTAATGCTTTAGCATTTGGAATGCTTGCTTTTGTGACCGCTTCTAAAGCTGGTACTGGGGTTACGACAATAATGCGTTTCCCTTGGGCTAAGGCTCTTTCTTTTGCTACAGCGGTTTGAACTGCTGTCAGAATTTTTTCAGTGGAACTGAAGCGCATTTCCGCTTGTGAGTACAAATGGGATTTGTATGCAATTGGGATTTTGTCACCCTCATTGAAGGTTAAGTATGTGAATCCACATTGACCCGAAATTATTCGGATCACCAAATTACGTTGACTTACATGTGTTTGTAAGTGATTTGTTGCTAACATGTTAGCCTGAAGTTGACGCAAGATTTCTGTGTGTTCTTGTGTCCAGTTTCTGATCGAAAAATCAGGTTTGATTAATGCGTAGAGAGGTTTAACCCTTTCTGCGTAATTTAGAATGTATGTTCTTCCAAAATTTAGGAAACCCAGGATGGATTGTAAATTTTCTAGCGTCTTTGGAGGTTGGAGCAGCGCACACTTTTCTAAAAAGTTAGCTGCCAAGCTCTTGCCTTCACTTGAAAGCTCATATCCTAGAAATAGGACATTGAGATGGGCAATTCTGGACTTTTTAAAGTTGAACTTGTAGCCCTCAGAGGCGAAACCCAGTATAATGGTGCTCACCCTGTTCAAGTGTTTGTCCAGGTCATCGTCTGTCAGATAGATGTCATCGACATAGGACAATGCCTCATTGTCATAAATCTGTAGTAACTCCATTACCCTCGCTGAGAATAAACCGGGGCTATTCTTGAACCCTTGTGGGAGTCGACAAAAGTGACGCTGGGTCCCCATTATGGAGAATGCTGATAAGTACCTGCTTTCAGGTGCTATGTTTTGACAAAAGAAACCATTTGAGATATCTAATGTGGTTTTATATTTTTTACGCACAATGTTATTCATTAATGCTGTGCTATGTGCATTTTGCACTGCAAAAGTTTTAGAACAAGTGTTTAGGTGTCTGTAATCCAAAACTAGACGATATGTATTGTCTGGTTTGGAGACAGGAAACAAAGGATTGTTCATTGAGGAGGTGCATGTTTCAATCACCCCTTGATATTCAAGTTGATCTAAGATCTCCCTGACCTGCTTTTTAGCTTCTTGCTTTATAGGGTACTGCCTTTGTGCAGTTGGTTCATGTTTCAGATGTATTTTATGGTGAGGTGAGTCCTCATCCCATCCTACATGATTTTTATATAATGCTGGGGCCTGGGCTACTGCCCATTTCTTGGCATATGTATATTTTAGATGAATTGGAATATGGTTGGAGAAGGCAGGCATAATAATGTCCTCGCCATGTGGGCACTCCCTGACAAATTGTGGTGGCCAGTCTTTTTCTGCTAGAAATATGTCATAGCCTCTTGATAGTCTTTCCCAAAAAAGTGCTTTCATCTGTCTAGGTTTGTCTCCCTCCATCCGGAGTGTTATTTCAAATAACCTTTGTGGAGTACTAACCCTGGTGTCTACAGTCTCGACTGTGATGTACTCATTCAAGTCCACTATCTCCAGAAGTTCCTTCAGGTTCTGGCGAACTATTGTGACTTCTGCTGCACTGTCCAGCATTGTCTGAGCCCATTCTCCGTTCTTGAGTTGTGTTCTCAGTATTCTCTGCATGTCTGATCTTCAGACCTGCTACTTTCTTTTTGGAGAATTGAGGTTTTGCTTTAGTTTTTGGAGCGTGTTTTTCGTCTTTCGATTTCACGCGTTCTTCTTTATGTTCTGACCGTCCTCTTCTTTCCGAAGTCTGTGATGAGATCTGAAAGGGACGAGAGGAACGTGTATCATTATCTTGATACCTATCAGGTTTTCTCAAATTATCCCTATTCCTGAGGTTATACCTCCTTTCAGAGGGCTCCTTTTGAGGAGACCTACCTCGGGATTGAGAACGCTTCTCATTTGAAATTTGTTTATTAGTTTCCCACTTCTTTTTAGAAGATGTAGGAGTTTGTTTAATTGAGTCCTTCTCAGGACTTTCAGATAGTTTTGGCTTCACTGGTCTTCCACCCAAACTATCTCTGCCTAATTCTGCATAAGATTGTTCTATAATTCTGGGTAGCTCAGTTTGATGTTCTGTAACATCAAATTCCCTTAATTTTTGTCGGATCGCCACTGCTGCTGCCTCCCCTTTAATATTAGATCATATTATTGTTGAGACCTGGTCGAAATTTTTCAGTAATTTCATACCTAAATTTAGAGCAGGCTCTGCCCCGTATTCATTTTGAATTTGTTTTAGGACATCAGGTATTACCGCTATTGACGGAATGCCATGTGTTTTAGTATAGATGGCAGCAAAGACTGAGCCCCAAGTGGTGCAGTCTTCCAGTTGTGGTGTGATCCCCATTGGTAAACTAATGGTTAGGATTCTGTGTTTCTCATACGGGCTAGTTTTTGGAAATACTGCTTCGATTTGAGTAATTTTTTGAGCTATCCAAAATGGAATTTGCTCACGTTTTGTGGGCATTTTACCCATGACTGCGTATAGAGTCTGTGGTGTAATTTTTAGTGTATTCCCTGGTGAGGGGTTTGATTTGGAATTGTTAATGGTTGCTGGACTGTAAAAGTCTGCATGACATATTGGACCAATTGTCTGTAGATTTTTATTAACTCTGTGAGTTGAGTAAGTAAATCCTCATCTGACATCTCTTCAATGTCAGGATGAGGTGTGTAGCCGGCTAGAATCGGCCATGTTGCTCCTGGTCTACCTAGTGGACCGAGCCTAGTAATGTTTTTGTGATGTTTTAGGGCGCCTTTAAACCAGAGCTGATGCTCTTGGTATGTTAGTGGAATTTCTATATCCTCGAAAGGAATGTATTCCTCTGGTGGTTCATCTTCTTTGTAGAAGTGAAATGTGTGTGTTACTGAATTTGATTCAGGAAATATTACCCATGAATAGAATACCTCTGTCTGAAAGGATTCATGTGCCTCTATCACGAAAACTGCTCTACCTCTTCTTGGAGATAGGCCATGTTTTATAAGTTTTAGAGTGATGGCTCTTCTTAAGTTTTGATGGATGTTTATTACACCCTCCTCGGTTTCATTTAAACCGGTAAAGTTAAAAACTGCTGGTAGGGCTGGATCAGCCACAGCTACACCGTTTCCGGCGTCTTCAGTCATTTTGTTTTTTGAAAAATGTAGAACAAGTTTCAAGGAAACAAAGATAAGGTGCACAATATTTTGGAACACTGTATCCTTCAACGTTGAGCAAACCAAACAGCTAATATATAGGGTACTGCCCTATGTAGCCTTGGTGGATACTTAACCCTGCCCACTCCAGACGTCTTTTTGAGTATATGGGTAGGGGTCTCTGAGAGAAAAAGCACGGCTGAGTTACTCAGTATCTAACTTTGAATTACCGCCTTACCAAACCGTTGGGCGCCATGTAGTGTAGCTCCTATTTCCCTAATAGGCTCTGCGCATTGGAATAATATATCCTATAGGTTTGACATAGGACTAAGGTCAGTATGTCCCTATCGAGTATATTAAACTTAATTACTTGTGCCAGCTAGCTCAGAGGCCACTAGAAACTCCTTGACAACAAGAAGGGAGTAGTTTCTGGCAGCCGCAAGACATGACCACTATGTTTCCCTTTAGAATCCAGAACGTGTCCCAGAGTCGTGGAAACAATAGATAACTATTTCACTCAGCTCAGTCGTGCATGCTTAGTTTTCTCCAAAGTTACACAGAAAGAACAGACGGGCGTTTCAATAAAAGGTTTATTGAACAGTCTTGTTTCTGGTGTAAGTAAAATGTGCTGTTACGATCACAAGACAGTATGCGAGATAAATAATGTACAGTGTAAGCAGTAGAAATAAATAATACTGCGTTAGCATTATCTTTTAGTACATATGCTGTTACATAAATAACACAGACTAAAAATGCGATTACTCATACGATGCGTTTCTAATCTAGTTCTACCCCAATGTACCTAACCTAACCTAGGTGTAGGGAGAGGTATGAAGTAGGTGAAGTATTCCTTACTATGGTATACTAAGAGTATGTTAAGTCTAGTATGCCTAGTATGCCAAGTATGCCAAGAGTCCCTCTAGGTTCTAGTCAGCTCCATACCTGAAGAATGAGAGAGGTAGGAATCTCTTTGCCAGACTCGAACTCCAACACCCCGCAAGGGAAGTCAGATCACTGGAAGCTGGACTCTCTGCGTGCAGGAATGACAGCGTCTTCTCAGTGCGTCAGGCCGGGAAACGGGCTCCTCTGAAGTCGAGGTCTCCTCTGGTTTACAGGGGCTAGGGAAGGTATATTTATACCTTAGAAGTACCTCACAATGTTAGCATTGACGTGAATTGGACAGCGAAAGACGTCATGGATGAACTCCTAAGGAATAATGGTTCATGCATAATATATGAGGCCTTGAAGAAATCAATAGTCCTGGGCTAGGGAAACTCCCGCAGCCTAAGGGTCTGTTCTTCATGAACTCGTTGTGACGTTAGGGTGGACGGATGTCAGAGACCATGCCTGTATTTGGAGTGCACGGTTTAATGCCTAAATAAAGGCTGGGATTTTATGCCTATATAAGGGCAGGGCGAATTGTGCCTATATAAGGACATGATGCTGGAAAGCCCGTTTATGGACACCCTAAGAGGAATACCACACCCTCTCTGTTTTAGAAGCCAGCCTGTCTGCTAAAACGAAAGAGCAGCCCCTCTCATGTGTGACTACCATTTGCCCTTTAAAGGCGGCTTCCCCTTTGAAGCTCACCTTTTGGACTCACACTGCCGGGACACTCTTGGGAGTAGCTGCGCGCTTTATAAATACCAAATAACATAACATAACACCCTGTTTGGCTATCATGCCAGGAGGAGGGCACAACTCTTCCAATGGCAGGTCCTTTGTGTTCCTTCCTGAGATTCATTCATACCTCCCCAGGAAGAGGAAGGCTGTCTCAAGGACAACACCCTGTGTGAAACTGTGAACTGTCACTAGAAACATTTGGGAAACAGAGTAGCAACTTTCTAAAGTTGCCATTTGTAGTAAAGTTACATCAAATTTGACTTGAGCATTTAGTCAGGTTTAATGAATTGATCCTGTTGATACGTTTAAGTACCATATTTAGTAGTCCAATTCAGACGTTAACTCTGTTGGGCTGTCAGCGTGTAACAGTGTACTTGCCTATGGAGCTACTAGCCGTTCCACAGCCAAACCAACAGTGTGATGCTTTTACTGTCAGGACATGTAGAAATACTTGCCCTACATTTTAACACGCAACACCCTGCTTTACGACTTATTAGGCCTGCCTTAGGGGTGGCTTATACATATTAAAAAGGAAGGTTTGGGTGTTGCCATGACTTTAAATGGTAGAGTTAGCAATTGAAAACTTCTCTGCCAGTCAGCAATGGCAGGCTGGGAATTGTGCTTTGCTTTGGCACATCAAATGCTGAGTCCACAAGCGACAGTTTAGCTTACAGGCCCTGGGTACCCCTGGTACAATATACTAGGGGCTTATAAGTAAGTCAAATTATACCAATTGTGGATGAACCAATTAGAAATATATCTTTTAAAGGGTCAAAGCACTGGCACTGAGACCTGTTTGGCAGGACTCAGTGCACTTACAGAGTCGAAAACCATCAGCATCATCCGAAAACTTGCAGGTGATCATGCAAAAAGTAACATTTCCTCATAACATATAAAACATCATTAATTATATCAGTGTCAATAAGCAATAAAATATGAACATAAGTTTTCCTTCTTCTTTGAACATGCTGCAAACGTTGCCTTAAGACACACCAATATGAATTCCCACGACCCAGCACCCCCAGACAAGGTCCAAGCTCTAGGAATACTTGATATTTGTGAAGACTGGGTGATATTGAAAAGAAGCGTTAGTGGGACTCCTGTGCAGACTGCCACACTCCTGGCAGCCCCACGAACATGTGAGAACATGTCTGTGGTGCCCCTGCCCTCTGTGGGATACCACAAGTGGAATATACACATTTTAAATTGCCCTTCCTAGGGTTTATGTAGAGCTCCAAGGCCAAGCTGATCGGAGCCCCAAGGCAGCCCTTTGAAATAGCAACCAAGGGGAAACTTTATTCTTTTTATTCACGAAGCACCCTGCTTTCACCCAGTGCACCTACAGCATTTTTTGTTTTTGGTGGGGGACAAGGCAATAGTCCTTGTGGCCCCTTCTGGCTCCCAGTATGCTTGTCCCACCTTGCCCCCCTTATGTGTTTTTTAATTTTTATTTTTGGGAGTCCTGTAATAGCTGTCACAACATCTTTTCCATGTTGTAAATTGAAGAGCCACCCATCCACTTTGAATGGGCCAATCAGAGCATATCTGGACACCACCGGTTCAGATATATCCATTTTTTTACCAGCATTAACCCCAAACAACAAAAGCATATTTTTTAAGTAAAATTCGAACTTTTTGTCAAAGTTGGTGCAATTCCGTTCTGCCATTTTTTCTGTATCAAAGAGCAAACTTTTCGACTGGAAATCACATTTTTCTGAACTCCTTTTTTTCTCGGCGCCTGCTTTAAAGATCCGTGTGAAACTTTCTGTGACAGAGCGAAAGTAAATTAACTTTTTTGTCGAATGTTTTGTGTAGATTCATGAAATGGAACAAAAATTATTAAAGAAACCAAAAATGCCTTCTCTATGGAAACAATGAACTAACTATATCTAGATAGTGGCGACCGCCACTGTGCGATAAAACACAGTGGCGGTAGCCACAGTGTAGTGAGTGGGTGGGGCGTAGTTTTCTCATTTCAGCTCTAATAGGAAATTTTGCTCACATCAGCAGCCCAAATGGCTGAATTAATTTACATCAAACTTGGCATGAAAGTAGAACTTTACACAGATAACAATCTTTTTAGGTTTGTTATAAATACGTTCAGTAGTTTTTGAGATAAAAGAATTAAAACTCAAAGTGGGCTTTAGATGATTAACACTTTTGAATAACTCTGCTGTTTTAATTCGTGAGTCATTACAAATCATGACAATCACTTTTGAATTTTTTTACAAAACGTGATTGGCTGAATTAGGGCTGAATTTTTTTTCCTGCCATCTTGAAAGGAATGAGTCAGCTCAGATATGCGAGTTTTGCACTGTGATAAAAACATTTCCACTGGCATAAGGGGCCAACCCCAAAGGTGTACACTCCCTTCGCAGTAGTCAGGGGTACCTTTGACTGCCAATCTGTGCCTAACTGATGAGTCCCTTTCGACTTACAAGTTTCAAGCACTGTAAAAACAATCGCAAACAAAGTGAAAAACTAATATAGGTGTCTGGCTTTGATAGGAAGCCATGAGGTGGGGCGCAGGTCCTGTATCCAACCCCTCTGCACAGTGCCCATTGTAGGTTGGCAACAGAGCTGGCCCAAGGTTGTGTACATTAGGGGAGTTGCCTATCTACAGTGGGTTGGGTCCAGGGCTATAGCACTTGTGAAGTTATATTTAAGTCTGAGATTCCATAGTAAAGGCATCTTTTGTTTCTCAATAACTTTACCATTGTTCGACTAATCTGCATAAAACGTTTGCAAACAAAGTACATTCCCTTTGCCCAGGCCCTGTGCTCCCCTCCCAGATAGCAGGTTGGGTGTGGAGCCTAGCTGCAGGTTAAGCCCTGTACACAAAACACCCTCTTCACATGGCCAAAGGCTGTGCACATTGGAGTTGGGTGGCCACTGCAGGTAGGACGCAGAGCCTGGCTGCAGGCCAGTCCCTGTGGCCAACCCGTGCCGCACACGGCCAAAGGATGTGTACAACATGGGTTGGGCAGCCACTGTGATGTTAGAGCAGTGGCTGGCCAGGAGCTGCAGCCCACTGGAATTGCACGCAGCCAAAGGCCTTGCACAGCATAGGTTGGTTAGCCACAGCATGCACAGGGCCTGGCCACAGGCCAAACCCTGCAGTCAACCTCTGCTGTGCTTGACGGAAGACCATGTGTAGCATCTAAATCCGTATTTGTAAATCTAAATCCGTATTTGTAAAGCGCGAACTACTCACCCTTAGGGGTCTCAAGGCGCTGGGGGCCGTCGTGGAAATTAAGTGAGCTATTGCCCAGAGTCACACGGTGCTGAGCTGAGCTGCCGCCGGAGCCGGGGATCGAACCGTGAACCCTGTGCTCCGAAGTCAGCTGCCCTGGCCGCTGCACCACACCTCTCCACCCATGGGTTGGGTAATCATGGCAGGATCGGGAGAAGGGTCTGGCTGCATGCAAAGCTTTTACAGCCAACCCCGCTGTGCATAGCTAAAGGCCATGCACAGCATGGGTTGGAGCAGCCGCGGCCCATGCAGGTAAGAGCGGTGGGGCCGGGTGGGGGGGATTTCGACAGACGACGACGAGGGAAAATTAATCATTTATTTAAGTTTCCCTCGTGGTCGTCTGTCGAATTCCCCCACCCGGCCCCACCGCTCTTACCTGCACGGGCTGCAGCTGGGTTGGAGTGCCACAGCAGGTTGGGCACATAACACAGAACATATCTCACGGTCGACCGCCATGAACAAAACACATTTTTCGTAATGTCAGAGATGTTAAATAAGTAGTTATCTTGAGAACAACATGGTGGTCAAATGTGAGTTATGTTGTGTGTTGTGTGCGTTCCTAAATATAACTGATGCATTTCAGTGGTTTCGTGTGTTTGAGCCGAAAACATAACTCAGATTCTGTTTTTTGTTTTTGTTTGGGGGGGAGGGGTCATGCTATATAATATGCATCGCAGCAATATCCATAGGACTTTTACCTTCTAAACATAAAAAAAATCCATAATATCAAATTTCAAAGTTACACTGGCTTGGCGATGAGCAAGCTTAACACTCGCTAGGTCATTGCAAGCCATGAAGTTACCCACAAAATAATCAGCAGTACTGGAATGGCAAAGTTGGGCATTTGTGTGCTCACCACCAGTCTCCTACATCCAGTTCATTACCTTGGCGATATTTCAGCAAAAGATCCCAGATAGACCTTCGGGAATAGGGGTCCACACCGGATGTTGGCTCATCCAAAACCACAACCTTTGCTTCCCCCACAAATGCCAAGGCAACAGAGAGCTTCCTCTGCATTCCACCTGCAAGACACAAACACGGGAAACAAATCAGAGCACAGGTACAGAGAAATGTGCACTAAGAGGAGGGTAAAAACATGTGTGTGTTAAACTATGTTTTATAAAAACTTTATGTGGTCAGCATTCTACCTGACACGTTGAGAATACACACCACATTGTATTGTTCTTTTTTTTATATCAAACAGCGTCCCACTTACCTTGGCACTGTTAGTTGTTCATAAGCCTTGTGACGGAGTGAACCTAAACTGAGGGTGTTCTTAACTGAGGATCAAATTCCTTGAGCATCAGTCTCAACCTATGTATGTGTGTTAATATTTCTCATTTAGTTGTGCCATCTGATCCTGAGAGGTTTATGGATATATTTCTGTGCTTTTGTTGTTTGTGCCTTCCCATGTGGGTATGCCTCAGTATTCTTTTTCTCCAAGTGTTCCCTCTCCTACTAATTGCAATTGTAGGTTATGCCAATGGATACCTCTATGTGAGTTATCAGCTACCTGTACTATTCAAATAGATACAAAAAGTTCAAACCACATCATGCTTCAGTAGTGCAACTGAACACTAGCTAAACTGATCTGAAGACGTGAGTCTGACATAAAATAAACACATTTCTGCCACAAATAACTAAAGTAAAAGCACTTATTTGGAAAGAGGTTGGGATAAGACATCTGTAATCACCTGACAGGTGCTGAGCCTCTTCGTCTCTCTTCTGGGGGATGCCCACGTCTTCCAGCATGCCCTCCATCTCCTTCTCCGCCTGCTCCTTGGATTTGCCTTTCAGTTGGGCATAGAAGAGGATGTGCTCTGCCACAGTCAGGCTGAAATGAAGGATTCAGAGTCAGAAAAGCACTGCATTTATGCACGCAGGGGCTTAGTATGCCTGTATGCCTATCGAACAATAAACAGCTACAGACAAGGTAGGTTTCTTTTTTAAGACTTTTAGATAGTAAAGCATTTGTTTAACAACGTTATTTATGGGACACATATTAAAAGTCGGAGCAAACCCCACAGTCTGGTACTTTTTAAGGGAAGGGAAAGGCGAGATACCCTCACGTAAAGGAAAATTGCCATTTCAGTGAATTAAAGGACAGCGGCGGCCGGCACTGGTAAGCGGAGTGCGGCGGTGAGGCGGGGCGCAGAAGTGGGGGAAGTCGACAGACAATGGAATAGATATTATTTATTTATTTAATTATACCTATTTCGTTGTCTGTTGACTTCCCCCTTAAACCACGCTTACCTGTGCTGGCCGCCACTGTTAAAGGACACTCATGACTGTCTACAAGTAGGTGTAATGTGTGATCTTACGGCACTACTAGCCAGTCATGACCTCCTAATGTTGTAGCTGGGGACAAGGGTTTTATCAGCATAGCCTAAAAGCAGTTTCGACACTGAGAGACAAGGTCATAGACTAGTCCGTCTTAAGCATTTCGATATGAATCAAAAGAGGGAGCAGTGCTTAATTTGTGAAAAAATAAGTGCCAGGGCTCTCGTCAGGAGGCCACTGCAGCTTGCACCACACATTGCCCCTGCTATGCTGCCAATGATAGTAACAACACAACTACTAACCATCACACGACAAGTGTGACAATTCGAACTATTTCAGGCCCCCAAAGCTATAAGAATGGCTTGGGTGGCAGGTAACAGTCATTTTTAATGTATATTGAATTTATAATTAACTTTTGTTGTCATACACTATATATTCGCCAGACAGTGCCACCTTGAGGCAGACTCTCACAAGAGCCGGTGTTGACAATTAAGTGCCGGTGCCGAGCACCGGAAACCACCAGTTTAAATTAAGCACTGGGAGTGAGTGACTGTACATGTGACTTTATCGGCGGCAACTCATGGCTAGACTGGTCGTACCGGGCATCAGGCGTTTCCCTGGGAGGCTGGAAGGGTGGGCCAGTTTTGTTATTGGGGGCTGATTTTGCAGCAGTACAGCAGTTTTAAAAGCATCCGCTGCAGAGTTCCTTGTATACAGCAGTTTTCAGGCAACAGTAAAAGTGTCAAAATAACTCTGGTGATTGATGTTCCTGGGGAAGAGAGATGGAGTTTTGTCTAGTGGCAGTTTTGACTCATCTAAGGTAGCGCAGAGGGTTAACATGCCTGCTGCAAAGAACTGTACCATGCAGACAACAGCACAGTATTTAATGTGCATAGCTCAGTGGGTTACTGCTTTGTCACTGAGATCCTTTTATTTCTGTGCAGTTCAAAAGTTACAATCGTAATCTAGCACAGGTACCCATGAACTGCCAATAAAGGGCTGCATGCAAACTCCAGGGTATAGGTTAGAAAGGTATGTTTTTTCCCAGTCTTTCTTTATCCTAATGTTGCTAAAAAAACGGTTTGTTTGGGTAGGAATAAATTCTTATTAGTAAAACCAACCCTAACTGCTGTTACGTTCTGAATCCTGAGTTTGTGCTTCTCCAGATCAAGCACTCTTAAAAAAATGACTACCAGTATGGTTGACATGTGAATCGTACACCTTGTAGTCCCCTTTGTCTTATGTACCATGTTCTATACACTGAATTATACATGTTTGACTCATTGTTTCTGTATGTGGGTGTGATGTAAAGTGCTCCGACACCCTACACTGGTATGAGAGGTGCTATAAAACAAATGAAATACACGTGAGAGGGGGCTAAGGAGAGATGAGACGCACTGGTGGAGGGTGATAGTGAAGGAATCATTGAAAAGACCCAACAAAGATTGCATTATTTATTATTCTTTAAAAGTTAATACAATTGAATATATAATGAAAAATGTGTTATAGAATGCTCTATTTTACTCAATTACATAGCATACAAGCCTCCATAAAAACAAAAGCTACCCCTAACACTGATATTACCATTGGAACCTCAAAGTCCACACCACAAATGCCAAAGATATCAATATGAATGCTTATTTATACCCTTATATAGCACGCTTTACAAACTCAAATGTGTTGGAACTATTTGTGCTTCGTGAGAGCATGAAGATTAAAAGCATGTTATCATGAAGCACAAATAGCTCTCATTTAAAAGTGATCTTGAAAGGATGAGGCAGGAGGCAAATTCAAAGCTGTGGCCATTATGGGACAACAGATCCCTGCGGCATGTGCTTTATCTCACTCGGCAGTCTAACAGGCTCCCACATCATCAGATTGGCCAACACCAAAATACAGTCACACCCAACTTACCTCCAGGTACGTCATGGGAATTTGGTACAGAGTTTACAGCTTTGGACAAAAGGCAGACCTTCAAAGTCTTTCATCATGTTACTATGATTACGGCTGATGGAATGCACTGGGGGGGCGGGGCTGGGGGGGTAGTGGAGAAGCTCACTGACTGACATGTTACCAGCCTAATTCAAGAGGTACCAAACACATCAAGAGACTCCTCCCTGGCCCTCAAGCCATAAAGTGCGTCGTTGCCAGAAGACTTCATGTCACTATGAATATCTTTTTTGTCCCTCCAGTGGAGCGGCTGCCTGCAGGAGACACAAGAGTCCCGGTACCAAAAGATAAGTGTTGATGGGGCCCTCTGACACCACCCAGCACAAATTAACTACTGACTGCAGCCATCTTGTTTTATTCCTTTTCTGTTACCATTGCATTGGTAAGTATAAGGTGCAAATTACAGCACAAAATATTGGTTTCCTTCTTCCGTTCCATAATTTAAGATCCAGTGACTCATATGTTAATGATATTGTTTCTGTGACATTGCTTATCATTTAGAAATGGAAACCACCTTTCCATTTTTAAAAAAAAGGACATTACATAGAGGGCTTTCTACCCAGGACATTAGTATGGCCTTTAGGATTATTCATAGATGGCACAATGGACCATACAGTAAATGTTTGGGGATCACCAGGGTCTTGTCTTAGGGGCTGTGACAAAATAGAGACCTTCTATCATAGGTTTTGGGACTGTAGGGAATCAAAGAGGCAGTGGATAGTGAACCCTGAATGGGTAACAGATGTCCCTTATTTGGTCCTCCCATTAGAGTTCAAATATGATTTGGGATACCAGCCGGCGAATGTGAATGATAGGGGACATTGGGGACGTCTATTTAACTAAAGGATGATGTTAATAGCTATGAACATGACACACAAATGGCTTGGTTATAAGGAATAAAAAGCAGGATCAGGCTGACATGTGGGGTGCAGGATGGGAGGCAGAAGGGGCTTCTGATATCGTCTAGACCGGTGGCCTTGAAGCTGTGGGTCAGACTCAGGGTGTTAATGGATGTCATTGGCTATGTCCCTCAAGAACACAGATGAGCATCATGCTGAAAAATGTTCAAAAACAGTTTAGAGAGTTAGTAAAAGATGGCAAAGTGACTGTGAGCCACTCTTTAATGTGTCATCGGTAACGTCTCTTCTTAGTCATGACCTGGAGTAGATACCACAGTGGGCTTTAAAAAAAAAAAAACATCTTACCCCCTCATTTCTGATAAAGGGATGATTGTGAGTGCTTTCAGCATGACAGATCTGCAAATAATATCTTGGCAATCATCTATCCGAGTGTGTTTTTAAAAGAGATAACTGAACATAACTGCAATGTTCGAATTGATCAATATGTTCAGAGCTGCCAAGTGCCCCATGTCTTGGGCAGCACCTTTAGCCAGTACTGGTCTTTTGGGTAAAACCACATTGCATTTATGACTTGTACGTTCACTTTTAACATTGTAAGGATAGGCTTCAAAATCCTGGTTCTTTTGGCTAAAAAGCCAGGATTGGCTAAAGATGTCAAATGTGCCTGAGATGTCAAAATAAACGGGAAGAATGAACATCAATTCAATTCAATTCAATTTTCTTCAAGATTTGGAACTCAAATGAGGTCCACATAAAACAGAATGATACAGGAAATAATGTTAATATACATCTAAAACATAAAAGAAAATGTATAAACTATTTGACAAATAACTTAATTCCTAGGATAAAATAGAAAATGTCGAGCTTCAGCTGCCATCTTAACATTACATTTGAAAAACATCGGCCTTAAAATATAACGGTGAGGCAAGTGCAGAGCAAGACAAACAAATAATAAGTGATTAACATCGTGAATGCCCATATTAAAAGATTACAGTTTTTCCTTATCCTTGGAGTTAGACCTGTTTGCTGTAAACACGTTTAGAGGAATTAAATTCATGCATAATAATGTCCAAAAGCGCCGAATTCCATGCTTTATGTCCCAAGACAAGTACTCCTTATGCTTCCCGTACCTGGTAGGAGACGGTTTATCAACTCACATTTTCACTTTAATTTGTAGATTTTACATTTAACTGTTTATTGATAGGACGAATGCTTAAAAAAAACTTTTAAGTTGAATATAGGAGAAAGAGTCCAGCTCTTTCAGCTTTAAATCAAATTGATTTAGTGCATAATTAAAATCCCTAAAAAATGAATATTGTTCACTCAAAATTTCGACGTCCATAAAACCCCTCAATGAATTCTCCTTACCCTTCATAAGCTGGTATCCACACTGGATCACACTAGCCAAGCCTTGCACATGGGTTATTGATAAGCCAACTTCTAATCTTAGAGCAGGTACAGGGGCAGGCGAATTAAAGTTGCATAGCTTACGCAAGATTTGTCCTTCCATCTTCTCTAGGAAATTCCATTTTAACATGTTGATTGATTCTATGGCATACAGTAAAGTCAGGGCAACTTTTACCTTATATACTGATAACAAATGTAAGAAATGCCTACGACCCACTGCATTATAAAATATTTTTAAACCATTAGCATACAACAAGGCCTTAGATGAGCAATGGTTGATGTGGTCTTTCTCATTCATACTGTCTGACATAATTTTCCCTAGTCAGGATATGATTTTACTACCTCCAGTTTCTCTGAACCCAGGGACGAGCAGTAGTTATGAAACATCATAACTTTACTTCCTTCAGTAGGGAGGCCAGACGATTATTCAGACCCTTGGGTGTCAAATCCAAACTTTCAATGTCATCAGTGTACATCAAACATGGGAAAGAGTGGCCACCAATATACAGAGAATCCCTTTTACTATTGAATAAGCTTTCAGGGCGGTCTGAAGCATAAAGTGAGAAAATAATAGAGGCCAACAGGCAACCTTGTTTCAAACCATTTTTAGTTTGAATTATAGAAGACAAGCCCTGATCTCTGCCCAATTACACCTGACACCAAGTGGAGGCATGGAGGACAATGATTAATGTGAGAAGGAGTCCAGGCATGTCTAGCATGGTTGAATGATCCACTGTTTCAAATGTTGTGGGACAATCTATGAAGGTAGCATATGCGTTGGATGATTCAATATATCAAATTCTGTGGAAACATCTATAATGGCAGCATATACATGGAGTCCACGAATAGACACACACTTTTCCACGATTAGTTTCAGCATAAAGATATTGTCTAGCATGCTAAGATTCTTCCTAAAACCCTCTTATTTTCTAGGCAGAATCTTTTCCTCCTCAACCCACACTGAAAAGTGATCAAGTATACTTTTGGCAAATATTTTTCCTACCACATCAAATATAACAATTTGGCAGTAATCAGAGGGGAGATTTCGGGGGCCCTTTTTAGATAAAGAAACTAGAATACTCCCAGACCAGGAAGGGGGAATTACGCCATTGTGGTAGCAGTGTACAAAAACAGGTGTGAGAAAAATAGCTCATAGCGAGACCTCTCTTAATTATGTTGATGGGAATCTCATCTGCCCCCATCAGCCCAGAGGCTCTCTTTCTCTGAATAATAACCTTGATCTGCTTCGTGGATGGAGGGCCTAATACTGATGGTGAAGAAAGGGAGGGAACCAGGGGAACCATAGGCAACTCTACTCCATCATTGGGTGCATAAGAATGCCCAATGTAATTTCGTCATTCATATTCCAAAATCTCTTTGTGTCCTTTTGGGAGGCAGCTTCTTTTAGCTCAAACATTTATGAGTATGCTCAACCTTCGTGAAAGGAAAAAAGTGGCTTCTTACCAGTCTATTTATCTCCCTATTTAAGTAGACAACAGAATTATAATGTGGGCTCCTCGGAGAAACAAAATTATTTAATTTTGGTTTAGCCACCAGGGACTTTATATAGCTTTCGTACTCCACAATGAATTCAGTCAAAGATTCTTTCAGTTTAGCGGTTAACTTGGTATTCCAATGAGTTCTACCATTTGATTTATCAAAACTTACTGTCATTTCTTTGAGATTTCAAGACCCTAATACAAATTGAGCTAAATTGACCAGGAAGGAGGGTGCTTTATGATTGCTAAAGGAATAACTATTGACATTCAAATCAGAGATCAAACCAAAAGTAGTATAGGTATCAATGACATAATCAATGATTGAAGAGCAAGCAGTAGCTTTATGAATACATCAGCATTTGTGAGTGTTTCTTTCGATACCCTCAAACTAAGTTTCCAATTTGTGGATCATTTGCTTAGAATATTGTCAATTTCACTTATGGGTTTTTACTGAGAAAATAATTTTAATATCCCCCTCTATGCCCTGATCTCACTTAAAATATTTAGCAGGCTTGCACCATTTTGCATTGCAAATATTTAATGTGACATACTGAAAAACACTACTCCAAATCAGTAATATCTGTATCTGTTAAAGGGAGTGCCCTTCAACCCCACTAAAATTATTTTGCTTGCTTGCAGTATTTAACATGTTATAGAATAACCGTGAACAAATATGTTTACCTTTTTGGGGGTGATAAAATTACTTTACTTCATGGGGAAGCACTAAGAAAGTTTGAAGAACATTGGTCTAGACACATTAGAACTGCCCCTTTATTTCTTTCTCATGCTTCGTTTTAATTTTGCTTCTTCTCCCATAATACATTGCTCTTTTGTCAGTATATCCTACTTTGTTTCCCTCTATTTGAGTATATTTGTTATTTTGTACAGCACTAAACTAGTTCCACTAGTTCTGTGGAAGAAAGTCCAGAAGTGGCATAAAATCTTCTTTACCCTCATTTCTATTGATTAGGCCATATATGTATATTATGGCCTTAAGTATTCATGAGATTGAATGGAACCTTCAAGAGAAAAGTGCACTTAAAGCAAATTATGAAGTGCATTTGTTCTGTAATCATGACATTTATACATATGTGTGTTGCTAATGCTTTGATTTAATAATAACGAGTTATTGTTGTATGCATTTATAAGAAGATGTTTTGCTTTGCTATGTAATGGAACATATATACGAGGAATGTATTTACTCTCATAAAGTAATTGTTTGTGTATTAGCATGCAGTATAACGCGTGTGGAAGTGTTATCAGTTAACTTGACTAAAGGCCTTAAGCATTTGGATTTTGCAACATTTAACCTTCAATGCGAATGTTCTCTTGGATGTAGTGTTTTTCTCCCTTTTCCAGATGTCTGGTACGATGACCTAATTGATGAAGAGAAGGCTCCTTTGTTTGAAACTGATAAGCCAGCGAGAAGGGAGTCAAGGGTGAAAGAAAATACGATCAGAAGGGAGGCTTATTGTCTGTGTGGAATGGAAACAGAAATTCAAGGTCATCTAGAGATATGTGGATCAAACGAGAAAGAGTTATCGACATGTTTTAGAAACATACATCTAAGGCGAAGGAATTTCGATTGTGTCATATGAAAGAAAGTATTGTTTGAAGGTGGTCTCTAATTGGGTCAATGACAATAATTTAGTAGAATCTTCGAGAGTATAACTAAGCAGTGCTTGTGACTGTAAATGGCACACACTACGCTGAGACGTCTTAGGAGAGGAGCGGTTTAGACCTCTATGCCTTACATTTCTTTCCCCATTCCAGTTGTATGGCTTTATGCTATGCAATACTTTATTCTGAAACTTCCACTGAAGTTTTATGCTGACACCTTTCTCTTTATTATATGGGTCTAATCAAAGCTTAGTTTAGCATTTCATACAGCAGTTTAATGTAGATTTAGAAATCTTCATGACCAGTCCTAAAGCGATCCCATCAACATAGATAAAGTACAGATTATTTAGATGCATAACTTTGATCCAGGATACTGGATAATAACAGAAATATATTGACCTGCCAATCTTATCACAGCTCTGGACACATTGAAGGGTGAGGTGACTGGGATAAGTATGAAAGTGAGACTAGATCTTTCATGCATTGTATATTGAATGTAATAATTGATAATCAAATACAAAGCATTTAAAAACATGAAACAACATTATATGCTTAAACATATTAATGCATAGTTTCTGATTATTAAAATGGAGGCTAAATACATTTCTTTTCAATTTCTATTGTTCTGTCATCAGTCAGCCTTTGTTTGAAGTCATGTTCACAGATATTTGCTTGGGTGCAATTCCATTCTTGTTCTGGGCACCATATTTTGACAATGAGCATGCATTTTACAACTCTGGGCTTTCATCTGTGATGTCTGGGGAAGTAGTGTGTATATGTCTACATACGTTAAACTACTGCTGTGGGAACTAGACCATTCCTCACAGTGTTCATAAACCCTGATAAAGTTAGAGAAACACCATCTCTGTAAGGACCACTGCACTATGGGGACCAGTCACTCTGTGGTGTTTAGGTAGTGTTTAGGTAGTTTCAAGTGAGTGTATCAAAAAACTAAACGCACAGTTAGATTTACTTTGGCCCATTGTATAACTTACTCCAGTATGCGCACATTGAGATGGAAGAGTAAATATGCACTCCATTTTGGTCAGACAACGGTGTGTGTGTGTGTACGTACCCAGACCTCAAGATACCCCTAATCCTCTGTATGACCTTTCACAGCAGAGACATCACTATCAGCTCTCTACCAGTTTAGTTATTGTTAGAGAGGGGTGTTTCCACTTTGTATATAGTCCAAAGGAGCATGACATTTCCATTTGTTTTAATAATCAACAGAGGACATTTGCTTTTTGAGCTAGCCTAGTCGGTTGCGGGTGGTCAGGAGGTGTCCACTTGTGTACTGCCATGTGTCTTTGAGATTCTTTTTTAAATAGCAAAACATGTTTCAAATATACTTGTGAATGTATTACTTTTTCTTTTTTTTGTTCAATAAATTGTATTGTTTTTTATAATGAAAAGCAGTACAGAGGAAATGAGGAAGGAGGCGAAAAAGATACAACCTCCGACATCCAACAGTTGCATAATGTGGCACATACAGATACTGATGATGATCTACCTTGCCAATACACAGGAAGGTGGGTCGGAGTAAGGGATGTTACTAGAGCATGTTCAGCATCTTAGGCTAACTGTGCCCTGTAAGTCGATGAAAGATAATGTGAGGGAGAGAATCCCAGATCATGTGACATGGTAGAAGCATGAGTGATCACTGCAACAGAGTTACCATGATCTGAGACAGCACTGATGCACTGTAGATGGAACTGGTCTTGTGGATATTATAAAATTAAACTGCAGAGAGGAAATAATTCTTAATTTGTACCAAAAATAGTAAGTTCAGAGGCTCTGTTTTCCTTAGAAACCTGCCGCCGACTATGCTGAATGCCAGAGTGAAGCAATGAATTCCAGGGCTGTCTAGTCTTGGTTCCACCTCATGCCTCTTCCTTCCACCACTCTTCACTGCCTGCCTCTTTATGTTACTATTAAAGGTTATTTTTCAATCCTGCTGTACCCTGTGTCATCGTTTTTCTATGTATCTCTTACTTCTTCTTTCTCCCTTTTCGCTCTGTGTCTCTATTGTTCTGGATCAAAGTCTGCTAATGAAAAATAAGTCCTGGTCCACACAAATGAGTGCTGTTGTACACAACCTGCAACAACGGGCACAAAACAAGCACTTAGAGCCCGGCCAATGCCATAGTTCAAATAAAAAATGATAAATATGGCATAACCTGGCACTAATGAAAATATTCATATTGCCATTACTACATATATCAGCACAGGGAACTTCTTGCCATTTTGTTAAGTGCCCTCTGGACCCCATATAGGTGATTGACCTAACTGCCACCCGAGCCTAATACCCTAGCTGTTAAGGATTGCTTTAAGTCCCGGTTCTTGCTCTCCACTATCGAATTTCCCTCTGGATGATACGGAGAGGAGTACTGCAATGCTACACCCAAACTTCCCATGGCTTCTTTGTAAGCCCATGAGCTAAATGCATGGCCACGGTCGGAACATAATGTGCCAATTGCATATGTCCCTATGAAGACTCGCAAATCCTTTATAACAGTTCTGTTGTCAGCCGAGCGCTAAGGCCAAGCCCACAGGAATCTAGAGCATGAATCCACTGTCACTAAGATGTACTTGTAAGCCCCGTCAGAGTGTAAGGGGCCACAGTGGTCCAAATAGACACATGCGAGAGGTCTGTCTGATATCAGTAGTGGTGTTTGAGGTGGACGTGCTACGGTGGAACAATTCATCTGCTGACAGATGTCGTAATTAAGGACATAACCCTTGGTCTGTTTAGTGAGATTTTGCACATCTAACTTGTAGGAGTACTTGAGTGGAAAACCTTTTGGCAAGGCTGAGCTGTTGCGCGTAGCGTTCACAGCTATCATTATCTGTCCGTCTATCCTCTTGCTAGAACGAGTGATTGCAGCTACAGCAGCAGTTCGCACTGTTGCCTTGGCGGCTTCATCCGCCAGTGAATTCCCTTCAACCTGCACGCTAACACGCTGATGCCTCAATGTGTGAATTACGTGAGCCTGTAGCAGGCATTTTCTGTAACTCTGCCACTTGTTCCCAAAGCAACATGTGCTTTATTGTGCAACCTTTGGAATCTCTAAACCCACTCTGGCCCCAATAGTGAAGATATTTATTGTATGACTGGAGACAGTAAAACGAATCGCACACAATGAGTGTGGGGAACTCCCAATCCGTATTAGTATCAGGGCTTTTAGTTCTGCCAGCTGTACCGCGCAATCTCCTAGAGACTGCGTCTGTGTATTGCTCGGATGGAACTTACCATCCCGCATACGTCCCTTCACAATCGCACATGCTGCGCTGTATTGCTGTTTACTTCCTACAGCAGGCTGGGCAGATTCGTCTGTATAAATGATGTATTCATACTTATTTAGAGGCATTATTTCATTCGGCAGAGGATATTCTTGTTCGTACTGCAGGAATGCTTGTATTTTAAATGTAGAATAAAATTTGTAGTCTACATCTGTTGCAGTGAGAGAATTAGCCCATTGTATCCATCGCAGATGCAGTGCTTTTGCGTTTAGAACGCTTGCTTTGGTAACAGCCTCTAAGGTTGGTACCGGAGTCATGACAATTATGCGTTTCCCCTGTGCTAGTGCTCTTTCTCTCACTTCAGCAGTTTGTACTGCTGTCAGTATTTTTTCAGTGGATGCAAAACACATTTCAGCGTTCGTGTACAAATGTGATTTGTATGCTATTGGTACCATTTTGCCTTCATTGAAGGTGAGGTAAGTGTACCCTGACTGACCCGCGACTACATTGATCTCCAAATTAGTGGTGTTTACACGTGTGTGTAAGTGTTTGGAAACTATCATGTCAGCTTGTACAGAACAGAGAATATCTGTGTGTTCCTGTGTCCAATGTATGACTGAAAAATCAGGTCTAATTAGGTCGCAGAAAGGTTTAACCTTTTCTGCGTAATCCAAAATGTATGTTCTGCCAAAATTTAGGAATCCTAAAATGGATTGTAAACTTTTTAGAGTCCTAGGAGGTTGGAGCAGCGTGCATTTTTCTAAAAAATTAGCTGCCAGGCTTTTCCCTTCACTTGATAGCTCATATCCCAAAAATAGGACATTGAGGTGGGCAATTTTTGATTTTTTAAATATAAATGTGTAGCCCACAGTGGCGAAAACCAAAATGATATTGTTCACCCTGTGCAAGTGATCCAATAACTCATCGTCCATCAGATAACTATCATCTACGTAGGACAATGCCTCCTCATCACAATTTTGAAGTAACTCTGTTACTCTTGCTGAGAACAACCCGGGGCTATTCTTATACCCTTGTGGCAGTCTACAGAATTTGAACTGAGAGCCGAGGGCGAGAATGCTGTCAAATATCTGCTTCCTGGTGCTATATTTTGGCAGAAGAATCCATTTGCGATATCTAGTGTTGTTTTGTATTTCTTCCGCACAATTTATTCATTAATGCGGCACTGTTGCATTTTGTACTGCAAATGTTCGTGTGCATGTGTTCAAATTAGGGGTGGGCGGAATTTGCGTAGTCGCGCTACGCAAAGCTCTGCAAAACGGTAAAAAAACTCTGCGAGCACGCAAAAGTTCCGCGAACACGCGGAATTGCTTGTTCCGCCCGTTCGCGATGCTTTTTTCCTGTTCGCGAACGCTGTTTGCGTGCTCGGGGAGAAATATCTCGCGAACACGCATTTTGAAAGCGCGAACAAGCAAAAAACTCCGCGAAGCCACGGATCGCGGAATTTTTGGCAATTTCGCGTTCTCCGCGGAACGCGAAATTACCCAAATTCCGCGAGCGGAACGGAATTTACCGCCCAGGCCTAGTTCAAATGCCTGTAGTCTAAAACTAGATGGTATGAATTGTCGGGTTTCATTACGGGAAACAAAGGATTATTCATGGAAGAGGTGCAATTTTCAATCACACCTTGGTACTCAAGTTGATCTAAGATCTCCCTGACTTGTTTCTTTGCGTCATGTTTTATTGGGTACTGCCTCTGTGGAGTCGGAGTAGATTTTAATGGGATTTCATGGTGAGGCGACTCAGCATACCACCCTACATGATTGCGGTAAAGTGCGGGATCTAGTGATAATGCCCACTCCAGCGAGTATGAATGTTTTAGTGACTCTGGAACGTGGTCGGAGAAAGCCGGTAAAATTACATCTTCCCCCTGAAGAGCACTTCATAATGAACTCAGGCGGCTAATCTTTTCCAGCCAAAAGGATATCGTATCCACATGTCAGGTTCTCCCAAAAGAGACCTTTTTCTTTCCTGGGTATGTCCCCCTCCATTTAGAGCGTAATTTCGTATAAACAATGTGGGACACTTACCCTTGTATCAGGTGTCTCCACCGTGATATGTTTATTCAACTCTGCTGTCACCAGAAATTCCATCAGGTTCTGGCAAGCTATTGTTACTTCTGCTGCGCTGTCTAGCATTGTCAGAGCCCATTCGCCATTCAGTAGTAGAGACCTCAGTAGCCTGGCCATTTCTTATTTTAAGGCTGCTACCTTCTTCTTTTTAAATTGAGGTTTAGTTTTGGGTTTATCTTCTTATTTGATAATGTAGTCTGAAGTGCGATGTGTGTCTCTTGGCTTGACTCGCTCTTCTGATCTGTGTTCTGACTGTCCTTCCCTCTCCGAGTTTTTTGATGAACCCTGAAAGGAACGAGAGGACCGTGTATCAGTATTCTGATACCTGTCAGGTTTTTTAAATATTTTTAATATTGTCACAGTTTCTAAGATTGCATTTTCAACCAGAGGGCTCCTGTTGTGGAGACCCACCCCGTGATGCATTCTGCTTATTATTTTTTGATTGTTTGTTGTCCCATTTCTTTTTAGAAGAATTAGGTGCTTGCTTTGAGTTATCCTTTTCAGTATCACTCTTTATTTGTGGTTTCCCAGGTCTAGCTCCCAAGTTATCTCTACCCAGCGAAGAATAGGTTTCTTTGATAATCTTAGGCCAGGGGTCTCCAACCTTTTCTGTAGTGAGAGCTACTTCTGCTCAAGGAAAGTCTTCCTGAGCTACTAGCAAAAGTTATAACTGTAAAATAGTGACTGCACTATGACCACCGAAAGCAGGATTTTCAGTAGTTACCACCCAAGTATACCAAGTATACCGGTTACCAGTAGAAATGCTGGGAAAAAGTTCATCAATATTAAATGCCTCCCCTTGACTTATGAAGTAACATTAAAATCTTGACATGCCCTGGCACAAAGGACATAAGCACAGCAGAACGTCTCCCCAGCTCAGCTTGAATTATCATTCACCAGTTTCTGAAAATGCTCATTTTTCTATCTAATACCACTTTCCTTTGTGGGCAAACAAACTGAATTTTCCAGAAGAAACCCCATTTTTTTAAAACTAAAACTGCCTTTAACCACTTAACCGCGGCGGCAATTCCGCCGCGGTGCGGCGGTTTAGCGGAGTGGGCGGGGCCGCGTCGGCCAACGGACGTGCGCAGCACTACGGAGGTAGTGCTCGCGACGGCCGTTGGCCGACAGAAGCAGCGAAAGGGTTAAAATATCAGTTTTCAGTGTTTTGGAAATGCACAGTCCCAAAACATCAGCTTGTCATTTTCATCATGTACTCCCATGTACAAATGCCTCATATGGACAGACTACTTTGAATTCCCAGGTATTACAGTCATATGCCATGGATGCTCACCATAGCACCACCGAGGCCTTATTATGCCAGTCATGCCCATCATTATACTAGGCCCGGGCCCCCAGTCTAGATACTTGCACAGTGATACGCTGTGGGTCCATTGGGACACCTCTCTCATCCATGAGGCCGGTGGCAGGGTCTGCTGCCTGACACAATGGTGATGGTCACGTCTAATGGCAGGAAGGATCACACTCAGAGATGTGCTCAAGCGCTCTGCAAACACGACCTCTAAGGAAGGCCTGAGCATGCAGAGGGGCTCTCCTGTGGAGGACTGTGGGGACGACTCCGAGCCACTCACCGGAGCGTTTAAGTTTTTGTATGATTCCCTCCGCGAAGACCTTCAAAAGGTAAAACACGAACTGTCCCAAGACCTACGTGAAGTGAAGCGAGATCTGACAGCGGTCAGTGACGTATCCATGCTGAAAAACAATTAGATTATGCGGGGAACTAGAATATCTCCAGCAAGAAGTACTGCGCCTCCAGGAAAAACAAGCAGCCCTTCAGTCACACACTACAGACCTGGAAAACCATACACAGAGAAAAACATATCCAGAAAAGGGGAGTGCCACCAAAGGTAGAGGTAACAGACATTGCCGGCTTTTTGAAGGCCTAGTTCGGTCACGTCCTGGCCTCAGAAACAGAAAACAACATTCAACTGGACAGGGTCCATAGACTGGGTCGCCCTGGAGAGAATGGCAGATGATTGCCAGACTTCCTAGCCTGTGTCCACTATTTTCAAAGCGACTATACTTTAGAGGGTGCGGGCCACCCAACCCTTGCACTGCAGCGTCATGAATTAACACACTTCCAGGACCTCTCCATGCTGACCCTCCAGAAGACAATTACACAACACTTTAGAAGTAAAGACATAGCCGACAGCTGGGGCCACCCATTCGGCCTGATATTTTGCTGGGAGGACAAATTGCATCAGATCAAAACTCTGGCAGAGGCCCAGCGAGTCCTTGACATCCCGGAGGATGTCCCACGAGCGCCTGAGAAGAATTTGTGATACCATTGCCGGACGCAGCCACAGATGGTAGCAGGTTCCAAGATCATAGAAGGGCCTGTGCCACAACCCCAATACAATGGCACAAGGAAGACAAACAGTCCTGTATAACCTTAACGAGGAGCCAGGCTATCCGAGCCCTCAATGACCATGGCAACGCCCGTGACAATGCACCACACCACTTGCCCCTTCCTGAAAAGCTTGGGGGTGGAGGGGAAGGGGTAGCCATCTTCAAGCAGCGAACACTGACCATTCTCTAGGCAGTTCTCGCTCCTGTTGTCCAGGAGTAACTTCCCTCAAGGCATTGGCATATTGCCACCGCTGCTGCCTCCCCTTTTATGTTACCTAACATAATTGTTAGTACCTGGGCAAAATAGCCTATCAATTTCATCCCCAATTCCAGGACAGTTTCTGCCCCGTATTCATTCTGTATTCCCAGCAATTGCCTTGTATTCTATTGTTTGTATCATTCTGTATTTGTTTCAATACATCTGGCATTACTGCTATTGAGGGGGTACTATGAGTTCTGGTATAAACGGCAGCGAAAACTGTACCCCAAGTGGTACAATCCTCCATCGGGGGAGCTATCCACGTTGCAAGAAAATTGTTAATATTCTGTGTTTTTCCTGGGGCCCGAATGGGGAAATACAGCTTCGATTGTGCTATTTTCTGTGCTATCCAGAATGGCATTTGCTCATGTTTAGTGGGTATTCTTCCCATAATCGCGTTCAGCATTTGTGGGCTGATACTTGTCGTAGTCATTTGAAGTTGGCCAGCTTGAGCAACCCTAGTAGGTTGAATTGTACGTGTTCGCATTACGAACTATGAAAGGTTTCTGTATAGTTTTGCTATGTCTTTGTAAAGTGTACATAAATCTGCTGCTTGCAATGTATCAATCTCTGGCTGCGGTGTGTATGCAGCTAGAACCAGCCAGGTTGCTCCTTCTCTGATGAGCGGACCGAGTCTCACATTTTCTGTGGTGTGGGGGAGGGCGCCTTTAAACCAATTAATATGTTCTTTGTAAGTTAACTGGACTTCTATGTCCACATATGGGGAGTATTTTTCAGGAGTCTCATCTTCAATGTAAGTATGAAACAAATGTGTGCATGCATCTGCAGGTGGGAATTTAAACCAAGAATAGAATACCTCTGTTCTAAATGCCTCTTGTGCCTCAATCATGAAGGTAACATTTCCACCTATTGCGGGGAGGTCGTAATCTACTAATTTCAAAGTAATTGCATGTCTGCAATTTTCCTCCATTCGCAACGCCGTCTTGGACAGACATTGTGGAAGGAAGTTGTCAGGAAAAGAGATAAGGTTTTGCGCAATGTGTGGAACTATAATCTTTCAAGCTTGAACAAACCTACAGCCAATGCATAGGATATACCTACTCAGCTGCGGCAGATTTTCCCTTCCCACTCCAGACGTCTCTGGGTAAATGTGAGTAGGGGTCTCTGAGAAAGCACGACAGATTTGACCATTATATAAGAACCAAACCAACGTTGGTGGCGCAAAATGTGTTTCAAATAAACTTGTGAATCTATTTATTTTTCTTTTTTGTTCAATAAATTTTATTGGTTTTTATAATGAAAAGCAGTTCAGAGTAAATGAGGAAGGAGAAGAAAAAGATACAACATCCAACAGTTGCATAATGTATACAATAAGTGGCACATACAGATACTGATGATCTACCTTGCCAATAGGCAGGAAGGAGGGTCGGAGTAAGGGATGTTACTAGAGCATGTTCAGCATCTCAGGCTAACTGTGCCCTGTAAGTCGATTGAAGGTAATGTGAGGGAGAGAATCCCAGATCATGTGCCATGGCAGAAGCATGAGCGATCACGGCAACAGAGTTACCATGCTCTGAGACACCACTGATGCATTGTAGATGGAACTGGTCTTGTGGATATTAGAAAATTCAACTGCAGAAAGGAAACAATTCTTAATTTGTACCAAAAATAGTAAGTTCAGAGGCTCCGTTTTCCTTAGAAACCTGCCACTGACTATGCTGAATGCCAGGGTGAAGCAATGAATTCCAGGGCTGACTAGTCTTGGTTCCACCTCATACCTCTTCCTTCCACCACTCTTCACTGCCTGCCTCTTTATGTCAATCCTTATGTCAATCCTGCTGTACCCAGTGTCATCGTTATTCTATGTATCACTTACTTCTTCTTTCTCCCTTTTCTCTCTGTGTCTCTATTGCTCTGGATCAAAGTCTGCTGATGAAAAATAAGTCCTGGTCCACAAAAATAAGTGTTGTTGTACACTACCTGCAACAATTGGCACAAAACAAGCACTTGGAGCAGAACCAATGCCATAGTTTAAATAAAAAATTATAAATATGGCAAAACCTGGCACTAATGAAAATATTCATATTGTCATTACTACAAGTATCAGCCCAGTTATCGGCTAGTTGAAACAACGTCTGGTGCAGAAGTGTTTTGTTTATTTAAGTGTTTTGAAGTGTACCTACATGTCGGCTTTAATCCACTCGCCTTACATGCTTCTCCTCGATGGACATTTTAATCCAGTACAGTGTGTGCTTTCGATTGAATTGTTGAAATATGCATTTCTTCATGCTTTTAATATAACATTTACGGCCTGGTTCTGAGTGCGATCCCTTCTCCCTCTGGAGTTACTGGTACTGGGGTACCAGTAACTGTGGGGGTATAACCATCCGATTACAAGTAAGACCCTGATGGTCCAGAGAAATGAAGAACACCAGGCCAAATTCTCCTGGACGTACCTTTAGTTCCTCGATATTTCACCAGAAGACTCCATCTGCTCTCAAGTGAAATGTAAAAGATCCTTGCTCAGTGCTTAATTTGAGCCAGTGGTTGGAGGTGGGCCCCAATGCCCTGCCCCTCCCCCCCCGGAATCCACTCTTCCGGCACTCATTTTTGGGAGACTTATTTTTCCAGGATAGAGTTTGACCCAGAGAAAGAAAAACTCGAAAGAGGAAGAAAAAGCAGAAAAGCTGTGCCAACAGGAGAAAGGTGGGATGAAAAAGAACCCGCAAGAGTGAGATAAAAGGTCAGGGAGTGTCTGGTAGTGGATTAAAAAGACATGAGGGCGTAATCAAGACTACTCAGCAGTGGTATTCGGTAGCCCTGACATTTCTGAGCAAAACATTGGAGCCCATCACTTCTTCATTTACAAATGAAGCACTGCTCGTGGTGCTCCTGTGGGACTCCTAATTTCTGTAGGGCCGGTAAACCCCATTACCAAGCCCTTAGGGAATTAAGAGGGCACTCATATGAGACTCTTAGTCTGATGCGCAAGGTGCAGGATGCTGAAGGAGTGGCTAGTTTACAGGAGCCTATAGTAGTCAAATGTGCACTACACAAACAAACATCAATTACTTTCATCAAGAAACAAAGGAGCTGTCAGACAAGAATCTTACTTCAGTTGGCATCTACCAACTCCCTTGGATGTGGGATTAATGCAATTGTTTCTGATGGCTGAAGTCAGTTGCAAACTCTAATTCCACAACTAGATTAAAATAAGGAAGCAACTTTCACTCCCCTTCCTTAAAATGAAAGGGTTTCTAAATCTGGCCAGCGATTATATATTTAAGCATGTAGGGCCTGATTTAGAGTTTCGTGTAGCGGTTACTTCGTCACAAAGGTGACAGATATCTCGTTCGCCGTATTACAAGTGCCATTGGATATAATACACTTTTAATATGGTGGATGGGATATCTGTCACATTTGTGACGGAGTAACCCTTCTTCCAAACTCTAGTTCAGTCCCATAATTTGGACATGGTATATACTGGTGTCAATATGGTAGCTTGGCAGGCTGAAGGCAGCCAGGAAGTCTGAAAGACACATGTACGAATTATGGCAAGGCGACTGACCCTTTCAGGCTTCCTTAGACGGATAAAACATGTCCCATTTTTGAGATAATAGTAAAATCCATCACTTAAGCAGTGAGAAACCATTCCTTTGTGGGCTGACATACATAACTGTTTACTGTTGATACTAATATCATTATTTACAAACACCTTTTTATTATCAGTATTACTACTACTATTATTATTCGGAGTATTATTATTATTATTAGTATTATTGTTATTATTATTAATAATAATAATAATAATAATAATAATAATATACCCTGCAGTACCCTTTGGTAACTTAATGAAATCTACTGGAATGTTTGATTGTTTGTCTATGGTAATTTACACCATTTCCATGTGCATGGGAAACCAGTGCTAACTTGCCTTGGACACGCGGAAACTCCTTACTGTCAATTGATGTAGCGCCTCCTTGCAATTAAGCGACAGTCAAGGAGTGATGTTGAGTGTTACAAAACATTTAAATAAACGATAAATAAAATACATTTGATAGATACTCCAAAACAATTGCCCTTTTAAAATCAAATGTGCTCCTTGTATAAAAAGGTGCTGCTTACATTTTACGCTCAATTTGAGCTGGACTAATTTTAAAAAAAAATTAAGTGGGGGTAATTGGAAAACAGAAGGAAAAATATGAAAAGCTGCTTGATCACCTACATTAGGAGTTTAGAGATTTTTTGTTGAAAATAGGATTAGGAAGGTCAAATCGCTTTTATATTAATCAAATCATTTGTTCAAAGAGATTTAAAGCCTAACCTAGAGTGTGGAGCACCGTTTGTACTACATCAGGGTGACAGAGTAAAATACTCTGTAGCCCTGATGGAGTAACTGTCCTCTGCATTTAGAGATACTGTCGGCCCTGCAGACATCTCTAGTCATTGGCAGGAACCACTGTCATGGAGGTTCCTGTAAACGTGTTAAAAAGTTTGACGGATGGTACTGTCAAATTGATGAACGTTCATCAAGCATTTAACATGTGTTTGGTTTTTAAAAACAAAATCCCAAAGCTGCAGTGTATTTTTGAAAAATCAAAAATAAATGACCCCCACACCATGAGAGTTGCCTCCCAGGGTGTGGGAGTCATTTCAAAGTTTTTGTTGTCCCTTGCCACCAGGATTTACCCAGTGGTGAAGGACAGCAAAAACTGGCTATTTGACTGCCCACTCCAAGTCAGGCTGGCGGTCGGTGCACAATCTCAGTGACGAATCGGGAGTAGGCTCCGCCTTTGAGATTTTGAAAGCCCTCCTGCCTGTAAATCAGTCAGGTGGACCGAGGGTGTTGCAAAGAGGGCACTGCTTTGCAGTTGCAACGGAATACCCTTTCTGCCGAGCTCTAAATCATGCCCTTAGTTTTGTTATGAAGAGAGTCACTTGAGATGACAAATCATTTTCTCCACTAATCAACTGGATTCCATAAAAAAGGAGTTTTATGTTTAAGCTCAAATCTCGACAAAGATGTCCTCTTCCGTACTGTCTGCCGAGCAATTCCTCAAAGTAAACTGTATTTTTCTCTTTTTTGGTGCAATTCTTCAAGAGATTCTCTCGTAGCCCAACAGCATAACTCAATTCTTGCAAACAGGGGCGGCTCCTCCGCTAAGGCAGAGGAGCGTCGCCTCACCGCTCGCAGAGCAGGAAAAAAAAGAGAAAATTATAATAACCTCGTTATTATCATTTTATTTTTCGTTGCTACTGGGTTGGGGTAGGGCGGGGCTGAGGTCACAGGGGGAGGAGTGGTTTGCACACTCCAAGTGCGCATGACTGCTTGACCGGCCGTCTCGGGCCGGCAAACAGTCATTCGCACATTGCATCTTCCCCACTCCCCACCAGGCTGTAATGCACAAACTGGTGAGGAACATGCACAGGCTCCCTGTCCCCGTCTGAGCGTCGAACCATGGCGCTCAGATCAATCACAATGCTGCTTTGCAGGGTTGTGATTAGCTATGGGGAGCTAATCACAATGCTGCATTGCAGTGTTGTGATTGGCTATGGGGAGCTTGGGGTCTGCCTGGTTCGGAACTCCCAAGAGGAGCGGCAACGAACTGAGAGACGGCAGCCTTTTTAAAGGTAAGTGTTTATTTTTATTTTTTGTTCGTTTTTTTAACCCCCTCCCCTCACCATCCCTGTTTCCTGCTAGCCGCCACTACTTGCAAATGCTGGCGCAAAATGTCCCAAGCACCAGTGCAAAATTGCTCAGTCACCGGTGCAATGCAGGTCATCCCACTCTTGCTTCATTTGTTGTGATTGTATTTTTTCCTTAGCAATTCATGAAAACTTGACATTCTACTAGCAGGAGGAACAATAGATTTGGGGATGTTAAGGAGAAAAAATAATTTTAAAAACTGGCCATTCGTCCAGAACAAGGATTGGGAGAGCACTTACTGGTGGAAGAGTACATTGTGCTGCGGACACATTCCCAGGCTCTGCCGGATGGTGTCCATGTGGGTTTGGATATCTCTGCCGCGGACAAATACTGTGCCAGATGTGGGCGGATACAGGCCCGTTATGATCGATCTAGACACAACAAAATACAATGAAAGAAATATGTAATTAGCCATCTGACAGTCTTACAAACACAGGTATTCTTCCACTAAGCCACTAGATGGCACAAGTGCGCCTCCATAGTATATCTAAAATAGTGTGATTGTATTTCCATGTTGTGTGATTTAGATAGGTTCTGGTTGTGTGTCAACAAAGCAAAGGTGACACCGGTCTCGACCCTATTACTCGTCATGGGAACTTGTGGCATTCAGAAATTTCAAATTATCGCACATGGAAGCAAAGCAGAGCATCTTTTCGAATTTATCTGCTGTAGGTACGCAGGTGGATAAACAAGACGAATTGCTGGGTACTCTGAAGCAGTGTTTCCCAAACTTGTTAGAACCACGACCCACTTTTTAGAATGATAAAAGTTCGAGACCAACCTAGCTTTCATGGACATGAGGCCGGCAATCGATGTCATTTACAGACAGCCCATTTTCCATTGAAATAGCCACAAAATTTGCCCAGACAGTTTTACTGATAAAACTATATTGCACACAAATGATAATGTGTGGAAATCAGGGTTCAGTGAATATTTATCATTTGCACCTCACCAAGTGAAGTGTTTTGATTTGTTTTTGATCCTAGTAAATTCTTTCAATCACACATCAGAATTTCAAAAGATTTGCTTCATTTTTTAGCTTTCCTAACTGCTGAATGCGTAAAGTTAATTTACAGGTATAGACATGTTGTTGTGGGTTACAAAAAAATGACATCCTACAGCCTTTCCATTCACACACCCTGTACCCCAACAAGATTGGCACAAAATTCACTTGGCATTTCTTTATCTGACTCCAAAGTTATGTTATGTTATGTTATCATGTCTTGTAGAGCGCAACGGCTGCCCCAGCGAAGGGGCGTCCCGGCGCTAATGCAGGAAAGACTGACGGAACATACGAAACGGCAAGCACTAAGATGCAGAGAAAAGATAGGTCTTAATGGCCTTTCTGAATGCTAAGTAATTAACAAGGCCACGAATCTGCCCAGGAGTGAGTTCCAGAGAGTGGCAGCTCTGAAACGAAAGAGCGGCCACCGGCCCTAACTCTGCGTGTCCGAGGAACCACCACCAAATGCTGACCCTGTGAGCGGAGGAGTCGAGTAGGGGCATATGGCAGCAAAAGATCAGCCAGAATAGGGGGCGTGGGCAATTTTAAAATCTTGAAGGAGATACATAGGGTTTTGAATTCAATGCGTCTGGCCACGGGTAACCAGTGGAGACGTCGAATGGCGTTTGACACAGAGCAAGATTTACGCAGACCTAGGAGAGTTCTAGCTGCTGCATTCTGTGCCCTTTGCAGCCTCGAGACCTCCGCTTTATTGGACCCTAGATAGAGCGAACAGGCATAATCAAGTCTCGACATGACCGTCGTTTGAATAATGACCTGACGTGTAGATGCGTCAAAAAAACCCAGCAAGGGTCTGAGCCCTCGTAAGAGACCGAAACAGGTCCCTGCCGTCTTTTTTGCTTGGACTCGATAGTTTAAAGAAGAGTCCAGCCAAACCCCTAAGTTTTTTGCTGCCTGCTTTGGAGAAGGAGGGGTACCTAGGCTGGCTGGCCACCAGCGCTCACTCCACCGACCATGGTCCTTTCCTACTAGCAGTACCTCTGACTTGTTGGAATTCAGTTGGAGGCAGTTGCTGTTCATCCACTCGGCCACTGCCGCAAGGTCGCCCTGAAACTTAAGGGCGCCTCGCTCGGTGTTATTAGAGAGTGCCACCACCAACTGAGTATCGTCAGCGTAGGAGACCATGGTCAGTCCCCTGCTGCTGGCTACTGCCGCTAAAGGTTGAACATAGATATTAAATAGCAGGGGACTGAGGGAGGAGCCCTGTGGCACCCCTTGCTTCACTGGATATTCACCAGAGGCAAACGGGGGGCAGTTACCGTAAATGACCCCTCATGGAGAAATGAAGCAAGCCACTCCAGAGCCAGGCCCGTAATTCCAACCTCCGCGAGGCGTCTTAGCAGTATATCATGAGACACAGTATCAAACGCGGTGCTTAGATCTAACAGGATCAGCGCCGACGTTTGGCCCTCATCCATTGCTGACCAGAGGTGTTCTGTAACAGCTAGGAGAGCTGACTCCGTACTGTGACCCGACCTGAAACCATTTTGGGAGGGATCCAGTATGTTATTCGCGGCCAGAAAATCTGACAGAAGCGAGTTCACATAGGCCTCTGTGATCTTTGCTGCCCAGGGAAGCAAGGAAATAGGGCGGTAGTTTTCTGGTTTAGATGGATCAAGCGCAGGTTTCTTAAGTAACGGAATTACTTTAGCCTGTTTCCAGGCCCTAGGCACAGTGGCTGTGCTGAGAGACCCATTTATCACCTGATTCAGGGAAGGTAGAATAGTCGGCAACAACTTCCTGAATTGGTCAGGTTTAAGCAGGTCAACGGGGGATCCCGATTTGATCCTGCTGCAGAGAGCTACCAGTTGATCGACCGGGATCGGCGGGAAGCTGTGGAGACTACTAGCCTGTTGACAACAGTGAGCCGCCGGCACGTTACTATGAGTGATCGAGAAGGACCTGTAGATGTCATCCACCTTTTTCACAAAAAAGATGGCCAGAGTCCTCACACTGTTTATTGGACTTAATGGTCGACCCGGCCATAACTTGCTGGGATTGCAAACTGGCGAGTATAGAAAATGTGCTCTTAGATGGATTAGTGCTCTCGCGGATTTGGTTGGAAATGAAAACTGCACGTGCCTGATATACGGCCTTATGGTACCTTTTTATAGCTGCCCGATAGATAGCTTTAGCAGTCGGACTGAAGTCTCTCCTCCATATCCGTTCTAGTCTCTTACAACCCTTACGCATATCGGCGAGTTCATTCTTAAACCATGGACGTGTTTTGGTTTTACGATTGACTGACCGTTTCATGGGGATTAAGCTGTCCAGTGGATGCTCTATCCACTCAGAGAATACCCTGTGTGCCTCGTTAGGGTCCTCTGGCAAATTTGGGCGAGTAGCCAAGAGGCAAGCATCCAGGTGATCCCAATTTAATTTATACCACGGCCGTTTCAGAGAGGTCAACTGCCTCTTAGTCAAAGCAGGAATGACACCATGAAGGGACATGGAGACCCCAAAAAGTGATCCGTCCAACCCATCCTAACCGGTGCATGCATTGTGATTTGAGATATGTTAGTGAAAACTGGGTCTAATAGGTGCCCTGCAATGTGGGTAGGACCTGGGACCAGTTGCATCAATTGGCAGGCAGCAAGGTCGGCCACAAAATTAGCCATATCTGTGTCCTCCAGATTGTCTAAATGGAGGTTCAGATCTCCCAATATTGTGAAGTTGGCGGTATTAACTGCTAATATACTGACCATGTCTACAAGGGCCTCCCTGAAACCTTGGGAAGGTCCTGGGGGCCGATATACTAGGAGCCCAGACAGAGTGTAATTCGGGCTCAAAGTGACCTTAAAGTGGGCACATTCACAACCGGTAACCGTCTGTATGGCAAAAGAGCATGGGTAGCATGATTTAAAAATAATCGCTATACCCCCACCTCTAGTTGCTCTATTAAGTGAAAGAATGCTATAGCCTGCTGGTAGTGCAAGGCTAGGTTCAGCAGTCATGGCATCAGAAAGCCACGTCTCAGTAAGAAAGAGAACATCTGGGGAGGCCTCCTCTACCAGGTCAAAGACATCAGCATGAAGATAGAAGTAAACACCACTGCCATAGTACTCCCTGGCACTGAAGGGAACTACTTTGTGTGCTGATGTGCTCTTTGTGAAAGGGCAGCAAGCCATAACTCATAGTGAAACCCACCAATGGCTGGAGTGGGCTGACACATTGCCCCTTGATGCATGCTGGAGTAGGTGGAAATAAAAAGTAAATAGCAGAACCACAGACTAATGGACGAAATCTGGCTGAAAAGCCTTATAAGTAAGATCAAAAGGTCTTGGTGAAAACAGACTAAAAAAAAGTCAATTGGTCTGGCATTGGCTGGAAGGAAAGAAGAAAGAAAGAAAGAAAGAAGGGAAGATGGAAAGAAGGAAAGAACACTGCTCTTAAGTATTTTCTGATTGGGTATCTTTAACAGTCTAGAAAGCAATGACTGCCGGGGCTATATGACATGCACGTTGTGCTGATACAAAAAAATATAACAAACCAATTTTCTCCATTTGTTGCTTCCGTATTAGGAAATTAAAATAAGGTTTTGCACCACAGCAGAAGCACAGTGCATTTTTGCTGTGTTTACATAATGGGCAGATGAGTAAATCAACTTTATTTTCAAATATGAAAGAAAGGTGGGCAAGATGTGTTGTTTAAAGAGCAGTGCATCGTACTATGGCCCTGTTGCATGTTAGACATCAGGTTATGGGTGCCCGTGGTAACAGGGCCTCACCAATAATTCATACATGAGGACTCATTAAATGTGGCCTGGCCTGCAGGAGTATGAGGAGTGGGTGAAATTGTCCTCATGTATTGTGATACTGTGAACGAAAGACAAAAGAAAACCTGTTCCTCATCAGGGATGGGGTCTGTGGTTAGTAACAGCAACTTGGAAATGTGTTAAATAGATACATTAGCCTGTCTAAAAGACTAGGAGAGACATGTATACCGCTGCAATTTAAAGCCATCTCTGACGAATAGGCCACAATACATTGCATGTCATTACAACGCGGTCGTTACAACGACTGCGTTGTTACATCGCATACCATTACAACGCAAGTCGTTACAACGACTTGCTGTAGGGGCGCGCTGGATTTTGGAATAGTATAATTTACTATTCCAACACCAGTCTGTGCAACAGTAGGGAAGGTGTTGGATTTTAAATCCAACACCTTATGCCCCCTACAGCAAGTCGTTGTAACGAATTGGGTTGTAATGGCATGCAATGTATCACATGCGATGTAAACGATGCTTCCCATCTCTGACACTTACCACGTTCAACAAATGTACACAAAAGATTTTACTCGTTGAGAACAGCACTTTAAAATGTACCAACCAATCTTACCCCACCCCCCTTTATTTAATATGTTGCCCCTTTGCATCACTGAAGAGCTGAACTACCCTTTCATTTGTGGAACATGTATGTGGATTTACAATAAGAAACTTACTTTAAAATCTTATTTTCACATTTTACAAGTGATGGCCTATATTTCATTAGCTAAACTACACTGTTCCATCACCAGGGAACACTTTCTTTAATGCTTTACAAAGACATGCGTTCGGTTGGATACATCATCGCTGATATTAACTTGATGAGGTCCATATACAAAGGACGATACCATAAGAGTGTGTCTCGCTTGTTAAAGCAATCTTTCCATTCTCAGTGCAGGTTTTGCACATCAAGTATGACTGGATATGTATAAATTCAAGCATTAATTTTAAAATATTGACTCATGCATCAACTCAAACATTCACTTCTGCTTTGCAAAGACAAAAACACTTAAAACATAAATGTGCTCAATGGAAATGAGTGAATTTTCCAGTCAAAATTACATACCAGATATATGCATTCATATATGTGCACAGTGTAAAATATACCTTATCAAATCAAGCATTTATTTATTTATTACATTTATTATAGCACTTTCATCCAAAACGCTGTATAAAACGATAACAGTACAAAACCGCTTGCTATTTGTTTTGCACTATTATTTGTGCTTTGAGCAAAAACACTATAATAAATAAAATAAATAAGTAAATAAATGTGTGTGTTTTTTTTAATAAGGTGTATTGTATGATATACGTACATATGCATATAAAACTAATGTGCACTCAAGCGTTGACTGGACAATTGATACATTCCCAGTAAGGGTATGATAGGGTTGTGACATTTATCCTTGCAACATGGCGGCATCATTCTAATTAGCCGCCAAACTACTTGTGTACGGCTTGTTGCCTACTTTATGAGCTCAAAGGAGGACTATGCAGGTGTACGATGCTTCCTCGTCAGTGCTATACAAAATAATCAATGAGTAGCGAATGCGCATAGTCCAGTGCCCTGCGATGGGATGGTCATTCCCAGGTTGACTGCAGAGAACAATGTTTCATGACTATGAGTGAGCACTGCACCCAAAATCCTCTTAGATTTTGATACTATTGCATTTCTGCACTGAATCACTGCCAAAAAATCTGTTGGCTATGTACTAGTGAATACAGTTGCTGGCACTTGAATTTTGGATATATTCTGATGTTAGGGATAAAATTCCAGAGGCTTTTTTGGAACTGGCTACTAGTGTCTAATGCTGCATTTTAGTTTCATGTGGTATTCTTTTTTAACTAGTGGGACTTCCTTTTACGCCAAATGGGAATGATCCCAAGGTCTAAAAAAGCCCATGATGCAATTGCATCCAACAAAAACCATTGGTAATTGGTCAACTAAAATGCCACCTGGGTAGTAAATAAAGATAGATATGAAAAGTAGGAGTACATACAAGGTTGTTGTCTTCCCCGCTCCATTGTGACCGAGGAAGGCCGTGATCTGGCCCTCATAGAACGTGATGTTCATTCTGTCCACAGCAGGCTTGTAGGTGTTCGGGAAAACTTTCACCAGGTCTTGTACCCGGACTCCAGCAAACATACCTGATGGCTCCGGCTCGAAAAATGGGTTTGCTTGAAAAAACACAATATGAAAGGGGTTAAAGGAAAAATAGGACAAAATTTAAAATGTCTGTTCTAATTCAATTTTGCTGAGAGGAGAGTTGTATGTTGAATGCATGCTTGGATGAAAGAGACGTGTGTTGGATAATTGGTTGCATGACTAAAGCTGTATAAAATAAATGTGGTGGATGTTTTAGCAAATGGATACATGAGTGAGAGACGAACGTATTGACGAATCGAACATCTAGTAGAATACAGTATTGTAGTTACATGCTGTTGCAATTCAACAAGTTATGAGTTATATCAAACTTCCTACTTCTGGCTGGACAGAGGTTTTATAATTTTACATAAACTACCTTCCCAGGAAGTGGTGCCAGGCAAATATCGTATGCTTGTCCCTTAGTGTACCCCTGGGCTTTATTTTTAAATAGTCCTCATGGATAACTGAGCTGCACAAATAACCAGCCACTGAAACTAGTAAAGGCTAAAGACAGACTCGTTTTTCAAAGTACAGTTGTCAGATTGGTTAAAACACAGGAGTGCAAAGCAGTCCACAGGGGCTGCAAGTAGCACGGCAGGGGTTCATACTGCTGCTCTTAGCTCCTGCTAGATGATTCAGCAGACCTGTACTTCAAGTGCTAAATAGCTCACTTATGTCAGAGTAAAGCTAAAGGCTACTGCCTGGTGCTAACATGTCTCTGCATGCCATCAAGATACAATGTTTCAGCCTTGGTCTTTCAGTTCTTAAAGCCACAGTAATCTGGCATTTGTAGTCCAACTGGTTCAATTGAAGTGTACCATGACTGCAACTCCCAGAGGGCACTGGGCTGCCATGCCATCCTCACATGGGTGCAACAATATCACAAAAGATAACCAGGAGCAGATTTCTATCAAGTTGTGTGCAACAAGTCAATTCGATTTGATTCAAAAACTTTATTCGGCACAGCTAAAAACAGCCATAAAAGAGCAATACAGTATATCATCAATAAATATAAAACATAAAATGCACTGGTAAGAAAAAAAACATGTAATTAAAAAACAGCCGTGTCTTCCCTTGTATTAATGTCTAGCATACAATACTTTTTCTGAGGTGTGCGGCCCCCCTTATAAAAAAGTGCAACATTAAAACATACAGAGGGGTCTTCAAGTGCAAAAGATAGCTAAGAGCAATTTTGTGATCTCTAATATTCTGTGCAAGAAGAATTGGTTTAAGATAATATCTTCTTAGATTCTCATAAAAATCACAAAATAATATAACGTGCTGTGTGCTTTGCTGAGACCGTCCATCGCAGGGACAAGGGATGGTATCCAGTGGTCGTACCTTCATTTCAGGAGAGACAACTAGGTGATGTACTGTGCCCAAGCACAACCTAGTCAGAGCAAAACGGTGCTGAATGTTATTCACCCAAGACAAGTAATACTGAGATTCAACCTGTATATCAATCGACATGTAAAAGGTAACTGTTGGCTTTCTCACTTCATCACACATTCTATGGTCCTGCCTATATTTTAAAGAATGATGCCTTAATAGTACTCTTAACAAAACCTGTGTGGATCTAGCAAATCAGACATATTAAATAGTTTTCTAAAAGATTCATTTATATAAGAAAGCCGAGGGATATTAAAAGCATGATCCAACACAAGACGATCTAAAATAACCAATTCGACAAAACTTGTTTCAGCTTTAGACCAGATAGAAAGCCAAAGTAATAAGGGTTTTAATAAAAGTAGAACTCCAAAACTTGCAACCCAACCTCTTAATGAACAATCAGGGATGATGCAGAGGCTGGTAAACAAAGCAAACGCTTTAAAAAGGAACTCTCCTCTACATGAAGGGAGTTACTAGAGGTGTAGCCCCACAGCCCTCCCTCAAATGTATCTGTAGACAACCCTGTTGTCTTATATATAGATCATCTCATTAATCGGTCGGTGCCCAACATATGAGAAAACCTAAAAATCCCCACACAATCTGCTCATCTTGGATCTAACATCTCAAACCTATTGGGTCCATGTGCCGCTGCTCCAGAAAAGGACCCCTAGGTAACAAAAACTGTTTACTCTAGCTATTGGCGAGTCCCAAATAAAAAAGCGATCTATACTTCTGCACCTTCTTCCCACAGACCATTGTATAAGTTTTCGATTTATTAATCACCATTTTCCTAGATTCCATAAAGACCCCAAATGCATTCATTGTTTTCTGCAGCAACAGGTCATTTTGGGGATGCTCCACATAGCTGGCAACTGCCCCCATGTCACGAGGATGCTTTTTACCCACTCTTGGTTTTGCAGCCAGCAGCAGCACTAAGCATGATAAGCCTTATAGTTTCACTTTGCTCTGTAAGCCTCAGAGGCTTAGCACTGCTAGCTGCAAAACCCGGACTGGCTGAAAGTCATCTATGTGGCACTATCTAGTTGACAGCTATATCCGCTTCTTCTATATGAGCTGTGCCATTTGCACAGTTTTAGAACATCAAGCGCAGTTTAATCAGTGCACATATTTTAAAATAATTTAGATTGTTGAAATATTGCTTTTCCTAAATTTTCTTTTGTGTTGTAGCCATTTGGAGAAGCATCTCCAGACTCAAAATTCAGGGGCAGATTTACAAGCCCCTTGCGCCACTTTTGCGTCACTTTTCCCATGTTAAAAATGACGCAAAAGTGGCGCAAGGGGCTTGTAAATCTGCCCCTTAGTATTTATAATAGCTTGCACAGGAGTAGGTTTAGAGAAGCCTTAGTGCAAATAGAATTCGTAAAGATTTGCTCGTGTGCCTCGAAGATGCTCCAGACCTTTCAAGATTTGCTGAGGTTCCAATCTTTAGAAAGGCATGCTTTTCCTAATTTGCACCATACCAATGCCTTGTGAATACAGTCCTCTGGTGTAACATTCTTTTCTGAGACGTATATCGGGAATTTGGTCAAGCTATCATTACATCATTCTCGACCAATCCTTGACTTCCTTATTTTCATAACATCTTATTATTTGTTTACCATTTGTTGTTGTAAGACCTAAGGCTGACAACAGTGCATCAGGCTCACATTGCACCATTACACCAGGGTAATTAGAGCTACTCTGGACTGCTCACCACACCATCTCGAGCTTCAAAGCTGAGACAACAATGGCTTGCTCAACAGGTGATGTGGTAACATTTGTGTACGGCACTACTGAATTGCCTGAGTTGTGGGTCAGCTAAGGTTACCAATCCTGCTGCCTTAGGGAAGAGAACCTTCAGGAATTAGGGCCATTTTTGAGAAATGAGAGAGGTTCCTACTGGCCTCATGTCAACTTAAACAACTAATTTCAAACCTGGCTTTTCAGTCAACAGTGCTTTGCATCCTGGGATTTGTTGATCACAGCTTGTATTTGGAAATGCAGAACTACAAGTCCCTACATGCAAGGTGCCTTCTTGAAAACTGGCTTAAAGTCATTTTATAAAAAAAAAAAAAAAAAACACAGTACAAATGAAAGATTGGCACAGTGTCGAAAGGTACCAGTGAAGGCCTCAAATTCCCAACAAACTTAACAGCGAAAATCCACAGTATCTAAATAAATTCAGCCAAAACCATTCCGTTCCACCAGTCTCCCAAGTTCATCACAACAGGCCTATCGGCCATGGGAAGGGAATGGAAGAAGGCCCTCAGAATCCGCAAGTATTTAAGGGAACCATCATCTCCACAGACCCAGATCAACTCCCACCTAAACAATCTCGAGCAAACCTGAAAGTTGGACATAATCAAGAAATTAGTGATTCTATTAATTTATATATCATGTGCCTGTTGCTCTCTAACCATACATACACCTGCTCTAATACTTATGTGTTCTATGCCTCACTTCTTTCCACTTCAGTTTTACATCGAGGCATAGCAACAGCACAACTCTGGTCCACAAACAGGACATCAAACCACTACCCGTATAGGTCACATGACAAGCACACACTTTTCCATCTATAGCACTCCCAAAGGATGGTGTGCTATCCATGCGCAAATACACCTCAGCGCCTCGTCAATGGTATGAGGGGCCCTATAAATGAAACTACAATACCTTTATTTGTCTCCTCATCTTTGTCTTTTCGCTCTTTCTCTTCTTCATCTCTTCTTTGCTTCTCCTCTCTCTCTCGTGCCTCTTCTTTCGCCTTCTTCTCTATGTGCTTGCAGGCCGCTGTGTCCCGGGAGGTATTCTCCGTGTTCTCCATCTTCTGAGCAGCTTTCTCACAAGTATTATTCTGCTCTTCGTCCTTGACGTTCTCATTTTTGTTTTCTTGATTCTCTACAGTGGACATATTAAGAGTGCGATATGTTAATAAGTGGTTTTCAGAAAAGATCAGCAAATGTGTTCTCATCTGTGTAAGATAGGCTCAAATGTGGTATGAGAGACATTATAGCCTGAAAATGAGGTTATAACATGACTCCATACAAGAGTGAACACATTACTCCAAAAACTAGGCTTTCATTTAACAACCTACTGTATCCTGGGAATAGTAGGTCTAGCTGGTATTGCCAAGAATTACCAGATTAAAATGTTTTTGAAAGGAAAGACTATGAATGGATCACATTATTGACGGCTCTTTCCTCTATTTTGTTCTCAGACCTGAACAGCAAATAGAGGCTTCTATTTCATTGCAGTGGAAGTCATTTAGACCTAATAAATGTGGAATTGATTTCTAGGCACGGATCTTAATGAAACCCTTCTCACTAAAGGCTAACTGTTGCTCTGGATGAAACATCGAGTCCCACCTTCATGACTCCTAGGGGTGGTCACTCATGATGAGTGATGTGCGGATAAGCACAAGCTGTGAATGTTGCCTCTGAATCTAGAGCACCTTTCAGGCATCAGAGAAAATCAGACCTGTGTAGAAACCAGTGGCAAGTTGAACTGATTCCCTTGCCTCACCATTGAGCAGGACACTCTTTAGGCGAAAGGAGAGCTGCCAGCTCCCTCCAATTACCAGAAATCCCAAGTTTTGTGCTCCAGAATGGAGAATAATATTCCAGCACAGAAAATACTGTGTACTTTTCGGATACAGTTCCCAATTCCAGGACCTTTTATGCAGACATTTGGTGGCAAATAAAGCAAACACAAGGAGATGATGGACGGAGTGCTGAAACTTTTCAAACACTCACCCCCAGTCACAGATCTGGGTTGAATCCATCATCATTCTTTAGCTCACTTTGCCACCCCAGTTCAGACACAGCTATATGCAAATCAGTCTTGACCCTGTGCCTCATGGGAACAGTCCAGTCCGAACTGCCAAGCCATGTCTTCCCTGGACCGGAAACAAGCATCCTGGGACCGGTTTCGGGCTAACAGCCCTCATCAGCCAGGCTAGCTTGCTTCCAGTGGCAAAGTGAGCAAGGGACCCACGTCTGGGCATACCCTGCCAACTTAGGGTGAGCAAAGCAAACACAAGGAGATGATGGACGGAGTGCTGAAACTTTTCAAACACTCACCCCCAGTCACAAATCTGCGTTGAATCCATCATCATTCTTTAGCTCACTTTGCCACCCCAGTTCAGACAAAGCTATATGCAAATCAGTCTTGACCCTGTGCCTCATGGGAGCAGTCCAGCCCGAACTGCCAAGCCATGTCTTCCCTGGACCGGAAACAAGCATCCTGGGACCGGTTTCGGGCTAACAGCCCTCATCAGCCAGGCTAGCTTGCTTCCAGTAGCAAAGTGAGCAAGGGACCCACGTCTGGGCATACCCTGCCAACTTAGGGCGAACAAAACAAACACAAGGAGATGATGGACGGAGTGCTGAAACTTTTCAAACACTCACCCCCAGTCACAGATCTGGGTTGAATCCATCATCATTCTTTAGCTCACTTTGCCACCCCAGTTCAGACACAGCTATATGCAAATCAGACTTGACCCTGTGCCTCATGGGAACAGTCCAGCCCGAACTGCCAAGCCATGTCTTCCCTGGACCGGAAACAAGCATCCTGGGACCGGTTTTGGGCTAACAGCCCTCATCAGCCAGGCTAACTTGCTTCCAGTGGCAAAGTGAGCAAGGGACCAACGTCTGGGCATACCCTGCCAACTTAGGGCGAACAAAGCAAACAGAAGGAGATGATGGACAGAGTGCTGAAACTTTTCAACCACTCACCCCCAGTCACAGATCTGGGTTGAATCCATCAACATTCTTTAGCTCACTTTGCCACCCCAGTTCAGACACAGCTATATGCAAATCAGTCTTGACCCTGTGCCTCATGGGAACAGTCCAGCCCGAACTGCCAAGCCATGTCTTCCCTGGACCGGAAACAAGCATCCTGGGACTGGTTTTGGGCTAACAGCCCTCATCAGCCAGGCTAGCTTGCTTCCAGTGGCAAAGTGAGCAAGGGACCCACGTCTGGGCATACCCTGCCAACTTAGGGCGAACAAAGCAAACACAAGGAGATGATGGACAGAGTGCTGAAACTTTTCAAACACTCACCCCCAGTCACAGATCTGGGTTGAATCCATCATCATTCTTTAGCTCACTTTGCCACCCCAGTTCAGACACAGCTATATGCAAATCAGTCTTGACCCTGTGCCTCATGGGAACAGTCCAGCCCGAACTGCCAAGCCATGTCTTCCCTGGACCGGAAACAAGCATCCTGGGACCGGTTTCGGGCTAACAGCCCTCATCAGCCAGACTAGCTTGCTTCCAGTGGCAAAGTGAGCAAGGGACCCACGTCTGGGCATACCCTGCCAACTTAGGGCGAACAAAGCAAACACAAGGAGATGATGGACGGAGTGCTGAAACTTTTCAAACACTCACCCCCAGACATTGTTCTGCATTCTGTCCATCAATTGTTGTTTTTGCATTTGTCACCCCAAGTGGGACGGGTATGCCCAGACGTGGGTCCTGTGCTCTCCATGCCACTGGAGTCAAGCTATCCTGGCTGATGAGGGGTGAAACCCCGAAACCGGTCCTAGGATGCTTGGTTCCAGTCCAGGGAGGACCTGGCCTGGCAGTTCGGGCTGGACTGTTCCCATTGGGCACAGGGTCAAGACTGATTTGCATATGGCTGGGTTCAAACTGGAATGGCATGGTGAGCAAAAAAACGATGGATTTAGGCCCAGATCTCTGTACTGGGGTGAATGTATGACATTGTTCTGCATTCTGTCCATCAATTGTTGTTTTTGCATTTGTCACCCCAAGTGAGACGGGTAAGCCCAGACGTGGGTCCCGTGCTCTCCATGCCGCTGGAGTCAAGCTATCCTGGCTGATGAGGGGTGAAACCCCGAAACCGGTCCTAGGATGCCTAGTTCCAGTCCAGGGAGGACCTGGCCTGGCAGTTCGGGCTGGACTGTTCACATTGGGCACAGGGTCAAGACTGATTTGCATATGGATGGGTTCAAACTGGAATGGCATGGTGAGCAAATAAATGATGGATTTAGGCCCAGATCTCTCTACTGGGGTGAATGTATGACATTGTTCTGCATTCTGTACATCAATTGTTGTTTTTGCATTTGTCACCCCGAGTGGGACGGGTAGGGCCAGACGTGGGTCCCGTGCTCTCCATGCCGCTGGAGTCAAGCTATCCTGGCTGATGAGGGGTGAAACCCCGAAACCGGTCCTAGGATGCTTGGTTCCAGTCCAGGGAGGACCTGGCCTGGCAGTTCGGGCTGGACTGTTCCCATTGGGCACAGGGTCAAGACTGATTTGCATATGGCTGGGTTCAAACTAGAATGGCATAGTGAGCAAAAAAACGATGGATTTAGGCCCAGATCTCTGTACTGGGGTGAATGTATGACATTGTTCTGCATTCTGTCCATCAATTGTTGTTTTTGCATTTCGTGGAAAATGTCAGGAAAAAGTTTTTGGTGTTACTGGGTGTGGTCCAGCACCCAGTAAAACTCAGAATCGAGCAGGGTTGTATCTTATTCTCCCAAACAATACTGCTTCGCTCGACGTCTGTGACTTGAATGGGTCATAAAGACCATGGTTATAACTAAGGCAGACATTGAAGCACATACATGTTGAATACTACCAAACTATGCAGAAGAGCTGATCTTCTTGACCTGTCGGAACTTCTGATTTAGACAGAAACAAACCAAGATGGAGGTCGTAGGACCAAATGGCAGCCGTTATTCATTGGTCACACACTGCGCTGCAGGCGCCAGGCCATTATGGAAGATATCTGGTCCCGGATTGTGGCTGGATAAAAACATGGCTAATAAAGGTAGGTCTGTGCATGGCCGGTCATTTCTAGCACTCAAGTGGTGGTTTCAGGGGGGCTTTGACTTGGTGAAAAACAGCCATGCATCTTGGCAAAAGGCCTATTCCTTGTCTGAGTTGCCATGATGTTGGACTGTTCAAAGAAGTGTTGGGCTAGCCCCAAACCAGCTTTGGCTCAACATGCTTCCCCTTTAGGAATGACCTCTCCTCTGTTGACTGCTGAAAACCCTTTAACTTTCACTTTGGAGTATCATCGTTCTGTCCTGGCATTCACCACCAAATTAACCTACTGGCCTGCAATGAATTTCATCTCCTTTGGAAGACAAAATAATTTATACCCATGTGATATGCGAGAAGTCCACTCAACTGGTACTGGCGCAACTCAAAAGATGCAGGGGCATATTATCAATAACCAGCGATAATTATCGCTAACCGCGCTTAGCGCGAATTTAAATATCGCCGGCTATTGCTGGATTACATCGACGAGTTAGCACTTTATCATCAATGTCTAACTCCAAGGCGATAAAAAATCCAGCGATAGCGGCGAAATACGTGATTAGCGCTGGAAATCCACCGATAAAAAGTCAGCGATAGTGAAATCCTTGGTAATAAGCCAAGGTGGTCTCAGCCTGACAATCCACCTCCCATAGAAAAGATGGCTAAGTCAGGTTTCAATCAGGCGTTAGGAACCAGCGATAATCGCAGTTAGCGCGACTTTTATTATCGCTACGCAGGTTTGCGGCCGCATTGATAATAGGAGGTAGTCGTGTTAGCGACTGTATTCATGGTGGTTCTCGATGGCACCGCCTACTTTGCATCTCATTAGCGATGTATATCGCTGAGATGCTTAGCGTTAGTATTTCGGCTGCTAACATGCGCTAATGCATGTTAGCGCTGCCTGGGTGATAGGGCGATAAAAATATCGCCGCTTTAGCGGGAAAAAGTACCGCTAAAGCGGCGATACTGCCCTTGATAATATGCCCCGCAATTCCATAACAGTAGCACTTCCGAAAAACCCTATTGCCCCCTGCCTTCTCAATCCAATCATTAATAACTACCCTTGAATGCCATTTTACAAATCGTATACAACTATCCTCTCTGCGCAGGAAGCTCTCACTAGAAATAAGTAGAGAATCTTCTTGAACATTACTTAGTCTAAAATTCTGAAGAGTGGAAATCATTTCCTTTCTTGCTTTTTTCTCAGACATTAACTCGACATCAAATGTCTAGCTTCACAGAGGTCTCAGGACTTAACCCTTTTCTAACTTCACTACTCCTTATCTTTTATTTCAGCGCGCTCACTCATCCCGTCACTTTTTCTCTCTGTCTCTTGAGATTCCTGTTTGCCAGGATCCTCACCTGGGCATTGGCGTACGAGGCTCCCTTATTATATTAAGTTCCACTTCCGGTTCTACTGCACAACGCTTTGCTGCCCATTTGATTAGGTTGGCAAAAAGGTTGCTCAACTCTTTCAAGCTTTTTACAAGCCGAGGGGTGTTTTCTTTGAACAACTTCTTCTCTGGACGATGTTTATAAAGCTAAAGGCCCCCATCTCTAGCAAAGAAAGTGATAATCTGACTGGGGAGTCAGTTTCTAAGCACTAGAATGCCAGGGTGTGTAGGTATACACCTCGAAGAAGGGGCCTTGGGTTATGAAACAAAATGGCAGTGGAGGAAATATTGGGAGGAAGAGTAGGGTAAAGATCTGTTATGAGATTGTGCTCACTCTCTATTATAAGTAGGTGTTACTGCCTGCTTCTTAGGGCATTAACAGCAGTTAACATCCTCTGAGGAAAAGGGTAATTAGCTGTTGATAACACCTGACACCATGTGGCAATACAGCTATTACAACTAACCCCACTATTCACACCTGCCTAACTCTGACAGAAAAAGATACCTCGGGCAGATTTACAAGCCCCTTGCGCCACTTTTGCGTCACTTTTCCCATGTTAAAAATGACGCAAAAGTAGCGCAAGGGCCTTGTAAATAAGCCCCCACGTTTTCCTGGTTTGATCTGTATAGCGTTAAGACACCTTCGGGTATTGCGCACTCTATAAAACTATTTCATTCATTCATCCCGCTGTATACCTGGGGGCAGATTTACGAGCCCCCTGCGCCACCAGTACGTCACTTTTCGTGACGTACTGGTGGCGCAGGGGGCTGCTCCATATTTACAAGGAGAGGAAAAGCCACCCTGCGTGACTTTTCCTCTCCTTGGGGCAGATTTACAACTTCTGGCGCATCCCTGCAAATCAGCAGGGATGCGCCAGAATAGATGCGATACGCAATTCTATCCTTGCGCCACCACGGATGCGCCGCATTTACAATGCGGCGCACCGTGGCGCAAGGAAAGGCCGATGCGTGTCGCATCCTGTGGCGTAAGGGCGGCGCATTGCTGGAGTCGTGTCGCAAGCGCGATGCGGCTCCAGCAATGCACAGGGCCGCCCATACCTAACGTGGTGCGCCACTCCTTACGCCTGCTTGAAGCAGGCGTAAGGATTTGTCGCAGCGGCGTCGGAAAAGTGACGCAGTGAAATCTTGTAGATTTCACTGCGTCACTTTTACGATGCTTTCCTGCGATGGAACGCCCACCCTGCGAGGAACGCCCACATGAAACCTGACGCAGGTTTCATGTGGCGCAGGGCTTTACAACGTGACGCATCTCCCTAGATGCGTCACGTTGTAAATAATGCGCAACGTGGCGCATGGTTTGCGTCGCCGCTGCGTCACAAAAGTGACGCTATGGCGGCGCAAAAGTGGCGCAAGGGGCTTGTAAATCTGCCCCCTTGTAAATACGGCCCCTTCACACGCAGCACTTTGCGGTGAAGGGGTGTTCCATGGGTGTTGCTGTGGGTGTTCCCACGCAACACTCATGGAACAAGACACATCTCCAGAATTACGAGAATCGTAACTCTGGAGATGCGTCTGAGCTACGCCACCCTAGAGGTGGCGTAGCGAGACGCACCGAGGAGAAATGTTTTCATTTCTCCTCGTTTTTCCTCTTTCAATGCGTGCTGCATTCTGCAGCACGCATTGAAAGAGGAAAAGGGTTGTAGTGATTGTTTTTGTGCAGGAAGGTTCCCCTTCCTGCACAAAGCAATCTCCCCACGACGCAGGCATCCTTGCACCATGGTGCAAGGGTGCCTGCGCCGGCGCATGGCTGCTGTTTGTGCGCCAGCGCAGGGGGAAGCACAAGGATGCAACATATTCTTGTAAATATGTCGCATCCCTGTGCTTCAAAACTAACGCAGCGCGGCGCAGCAAAATGACTTGCTGTACCCCGCTGCGTTAGTTCAACGTAAATCTGCCCCTTAATTTTTCTGGAACTGAAACTATAAAATGCGAGGAAACAACAGTGACAGTGTATTAAGCGTTCTGATTGGCTGACCGACTCTCAGTATTCTATACTATTTCATCTGTCGAATCTCTTCACTCAGTAGCTTGCACCTCTGGTTTTTAGATAGATGGCACGGGATTAATACAATTCAGCTTGTCCCGATAGGATTCTGGTCAAACGTGTATATAATTGTGTATATAACTGTATGTAACTGTTAATTTGGGCTTGCCTCCGCTGCACGAATATACCACCCCCACTGTCCCCGCCCCCCCTCCTCAAAACCCTGGCGCCTAAGAGGGTCTGCAGGCCTGCGCGGGATTCAGCAAATACAATAAAACAACTCTTTAATCTAAAAAAAGAGAAAATATGTTTGTTTTTTTACGTTCATTTTTGCGGACTGGTGAGGTGCAATGTGTCTGTAGTCAGTCAGCAAGGAGAGCACACCATTACATATATAGGGGTGGCTGGTGGTTTTGAAAGGTTGGAGGTTTCCAAAATTAATCTTCTAAAACATTCCGTATGGCCCCTAATCACTACCGCAAATCCCCTGGGGCGAGACAAATATTCAAGGAATTTTTAAGATTCCTCGCTTTATTAGCTCACTGACAAAAGTAGGCAGCCCAGATTCCATACTTCTGTGCTGTCAGTTCCATGGTACGGGGTCTTCTGGTATCTGTCTTGCGATGTCTGACAACTTCAGCCACTCTTGACTTTTCACAGAAAACACTTTTCAAGTCTGTATCATTATCGCACACCTACAATTTTAAAAATAAAACTACAAGTCCCAGAATGCAAGCCGAAGTTAGCCTCAACGCCAGGACTGGCTGAACGGTGCCCCAATGATGTGGGACACTTGGCAGCGGAGCCTTCCCAATGAAGGAAAACTAGATCAGTGCACTTGGCACCATGCAGGGGTGCAGTGAATGTGAAAGAGCTCACTGGAGGGCTAGTGAAGTTTCTAAGGTACTGACTTTGGGAATGGTAGGCCTCTATACCAAGCCCAGCTTTGGTTCTTCACCAATTATTGTGTGAATCTGGGTAGATCACTTACTCTTTGTGTGCTTCAAATTGTAAAAATGCATAATATAAAAAATGTTCCATGCAAATATGTAAAACTCAGCTTGGTGTACATGACCTTAGTTTATTTTGAAACCTCCACTACGGTATAGCACCGTTCTCTCTACATAAATACAGATTTTTTCCAAACTAGAGACCCCAGAGTCAACTCAGCTTAAAGTATACCCTACTGCAAAATGACTATTGTACAGTAATTACAGTTAATGGATCTCTGAGTCCCTCTACATGCGCCTAGAGTCAAGTCAAAAGCAGATAGTACTGTAAATAATACTGTAAATAATCATATAGGATAAATGCATGTCATGTTACGATAAACAATTGCAAAGGATCTATCTTGCATGCAGGAATAAGAATCCATTATAACCCACCCCCAACATAATGTATCCAGTCGAATTATTAAATATCCTGTGTGACAACCTACTTTTGGAATGTACAGCATTTCTTGCCTGAATGCTCTAGGGTGTGGGAATAAAAAATAGAAAAGAGGAGACTGCTGTTCTTCGTCCATTAGCAGTTTCGGAGAGCACTCTGTTTTTCTTATTCAAAACAATGTCTGTTTTTTTGTCACTTTCAGTTGGCGGTGTTATTTACCAGTTCTGTGGCACTTTGTGGTATTTTGTTTGCTTGTCGACATTGAATGCATAAAGCCATATATGATTAAAGCCGTTTATATTGTCATACTGGTGCCTTGGTTTGAGCCTCCCCTCCATTTAGGCCTAAATGTTGTAAACAAAGACAACCACACATGGTATAAAGTATAAAGACCGAGCAAGCATGTTTTTATGTTGTGCATCTACTCTGAAGTAACATAGTTCCATTGGACACGTGTTTTGCCCCAAGGCCTCTTGTGTCTGCAATGAATAAAGTGCAGGGTTTAACCTTGAATATGAAAAAGATTGTTTTCTGAAGGTCTTAGAGTTAGATTATGTTTTCATTCCATACCAGTTTCCCATCTTGCAGTTAAAGAACTACACTTTGAAAAGACACCCTCGGGCGAAACACGTGTCGGCCGCAACAAACTAACTCTAGACTAACTAGATGCACACAAAATAAACATGAGGCACTCGATCTTGATATTATACATCATAGGAGACTGTATTTGTTTCCTCTTTACATCTATATTAACACCAATAGATACATGCACACAGTTTATTAGACAAGCCACCCACCTTCTGACCTCAGCACTCAAGATCATTACAGTGAGAATTTTACTGATTCTGGAAACTTGAGAGGCAGCAAGACTGAACCCCTGAGTTGGTGTGCCTGTGAGTGCTTGAGGCGGTAGGACTGTATATACTTATGTCAGTGGGACTATATGAGCCTAAGTAGTTGTGCCCCGACTATATGTGTCTGAGTAGTTGAGACGATATATACCCGAGCCAGTGGGACTGTAGGTGACTGGGATAGCAGGGATGTATTCACCTCAGTCTGGGGGACATTATGGAAATATGGGAAAAAGTGACGTACCGGCGGCGCAAAGGGCTTGTAAATATGCCCATATGAGTGTTAAATGTCCATGTGCTGGTTGGGATGTTTACCTAAGTCAGGAGGACTTTAAATGCCTGTGTTAGCACAAGTGTATGTGCTGGAGTCTGATGGACTGTGAACGCCCGTGTTGGCATGAGTGTACGTGTAGGTCATTGGGACTGTATATCCGTCGGCTGGTGGGCATAGACCTGAGTTGGTAGAAATGTGTGTGTCCAAGTCAGTGCACTGAATGCACCTGGGTGTATGTCCCTGAATCAATGGGACTGCATACCCCTGTGTTGGCAGAAGTGTATGTGTGTACCTGAATTAGAATGTGTATGCCTGTGTTGGCAGGAGTGTATGTGCCTGGGTTGGTAGGATGACTGTATACACATGAGTCTGTGTGACAGTATAAGCCCTAACTGCAGTACTATGTGAACCTGAGTTGCTAGGACTGGTTGCCACTGAGTTATTGGAAATGCACATACCTCAGTCATTGGGGCTGTAATGACCTCAATCTGGGGGGCTGTATGTGCCTGTATTGGCAGGAATGTATGTGCAGGTCAGTTGGAGTGTGCATGCCTTTGCTGTTGGGCACATGCAAGAGCTGGTAGGACTGTATCTGCCCGAGTCAGTTGACCATACAAGCCTGTCTTGTCAAGCTTGTATGCATCTGAGCCTGCGGGGCTCCATACGCCTGTGGTGGCAGGACTGGAGGGTGGGGCATGCGCGTGAGTTGGCAGAGGCCACGTACCGGAACTGATGGGATCATACATGTCTTCGTTGGCAGAGCCCATGTATCTGAGTTTGGTGAAGTGCATGTGCCAGGGTTAGTGAGACTGTATAGTCTCAAGTCAATGGACTGTATGTACCTGAGGCGATAACACTGTAGGGGCCTTAGTTGACTGTACTGCATGTACCTGAGTTAGTCGGACTTCAGGTGCCCAGGTTAGTGGAACTATATGCAGCTGAATCAGTGTGACAATATTGGGATGATTTAGAGGGGTTATATGTGCCTATGCTGGTAATGTGGGTAGGCGTATATGTGCCTCAGCTGCTGGCAGTGTGGGTACCTAGGTTGGTTGGAGTGTACCTTCCCACTGACTCAGGTGTATACCTGAGTCAGTGGGAAAGTATTAACCTGAGTAGGTGGAACATTATGCACCTGAATCAGTGGGGTTGTTGGGCTGAATTGTTGGGGCTGTACGTTTCTCATGAATGGTAGGGTTTAGGCCTGTTTGGGTGGGAGAACAGGTACCAGAGTTGCTTGGTGTTACTATGCTTGGGTCAGTTGGAATGTATAGGCCTATTTTGGTGGGACTATATGAGCCTAGGTTGGTGGGTATGTATGTATGTGCCTAAGCTGGCAGACTTTATGTGACCATTCATGCATGTCGCCATCATCGACCTCCAAAAGTAAATTATTCTATAATTAGTATAAGACGGCCAATGCAAGAAGCAGTATCAGCTTGCTTGGTTTAATTAAAAACATTGTTAAATTGTTTATCTTTCTATATGCTGTTCATTGAAAGTATGAAACGAATTAACACCATTAGAGTAAACGTTGAGTGGCATATGTAGTCATGGTGTGGGCAACTGTTCTTTAACAATCAATAACATTCTACTGATTTCCCTGTCAGAACCCAGCATGATATAAAGCAATGCTATACGTAAAGAGGGCTTATTCAATCTCCTACCTCCTTCTTGTAGTGGCGGGAAGTCATCTGTGTGCTCATGGACTGAAAGCTCAGTTACGATGGAATCCACTTTTGAGGACCGGAGTGGAAAAAGATTAAAAAAAATAAGGTTACCTGAATAAAAATTATAATTCCAATAACCTAGAAACCGTCTGCGTGAGGCGCCTAGCAGATGGCCATGAAGGTGGAAATTTGACATTGCGTTTTCCAATCAAGGCAGATCTATTTCCTGATTGGCTGTCTCTTCGAAGCAGGAAATGGCATAGCCTGGCAGAATACATGAAATGTACTGGACACATTCCCCTGGGGACGAGGCTGACATAACTTAACGAATACATCTTTTGTGAAATAATTAAATAAACATAATAAATAAACATAGTTTTGACCAACAAGGAACAGGTTTCTCTTGGAAAACTAGGTCACAAGGACTTCATCAGACCCCGGTAGCTCAAAGGAAAATATCGTAATTCAATTACTACATAATCGATCTGTCTTTTACGCCTGGGGGTGAAGTGAGAGGATAGTCTATGTCAATATAAAATGGTTCTAAAGGCCCCAATGTAAATTGTAACAATCTTGCATCGCCTCTACATAGAGCACTGTTTCAGTCTCACTTGGGAATCGGTTAGTGTTCCTTAATGATATACACTTTATCGAGATGGCAACATTGGTCAAGGGTTTCGAGAACCTGTATTTGTTTCCTTTTCTGGGATGAAACATTGTTTAATCTACTTTCACACAGACTTGAATAATGTGCTACAAATCTTTAATACTACACATTTGCCATAAAAAGATGTAAAATGAACATTTTTGTACAGTTCCGATTACGTCTTGCAGAGACACGTCACCTCACTTCCAAAATCAGTAAGATCTTTGGCTTTTTTGCTCCTCCAAGCCGAACAACAAACTGCGGATCAAGAACAGTGGAATTCTTTCTGGTAAGATAAGTAGCCCAGTCATGCATCAGCTAAGTCCCTTAAAACTTCACAGCTGCCCATAATTTTGCATCATTTGTATCAGGTGGCTCAATGTTTTGGAGTACTAATATTTCAACCCTTGGGTTGTACATTTAATGTTAGCTGGTGTCCAAAAATGTTGGTATGACAGCGTTTGTGGAGGAACGGACAAGGGATGTTCTTCCTGTTGAAGTTGGTTTAGTTGAGGAGATATTCACACTCAGAGCCACACACTTTTGGAACCTGCAGGATTCAGATATTTGGGCTAAAGACACCTACTATACCTTAGAAGGATATTGCAATACAATTAGAAGTTCCATGGTCATAAGAAGAAATGAAAACAGAGGAAGAGTTCCTTTACAAGGTTAGGGAACACCTAGGTGACTTTTCAATATTTTGATAATGTACAGTAAATACAATTTTATCACTTAGAATGCAGAGTAACACCATCACCCTAACCCCAAACGTCTTTCGCCCCTAGCCCCAACCGCCTTTTAAATACTAGGCCGCAGTTCAAACTAGGAGGTTACATTCTGATCTCTGTGAAAATTGAAGTCTTAGATTTCTCAGCAGCATACAGCAAGCACACTCCTGCTGTTTTTCTCTGACAGATACCAAGAAAATGGCCCTTAAAAAGGCAAGATATGCAATTTTAGCGCAATATAAAATTCAAACTTGGAGACATTTACAGCCCTTTGTAAATATAATACAAATTAATATGTCTGCTGCTTAAAGGGTCACTGCCTGAACAGAAGAAAACACCAACTAGTAGCTTATTTATGAGTCCCTGAATTTAGACTGCTCTGTAAACACTTTACCTGCCAGTAAACGAGACACGCCTTTGGAGGGTGGGGCACAAGTGCTTTACTACTTTGTTCTCAAGTCCATACAGTGCTTCTATATTATAACCCCCTGTTTGTGGGAGTTACCAAATCGAACTCCACCCCTATTAACATGACCCTGCAAGACCTATCTCTGAATTCCTGAGGGAAACGCCTGTGTTCAGGTTGATCCATCCTTACCATCCATTAGGAACCTAACAAGAGGGCTACTTCAAGGGAATGAATGATTGAATGAATGTAATAATTATAATATTTCTAATCGGGTGTTTGATTTGCTATCCGAGGGAACTCTTTTATATATTTGTTACTTGAATACAGCTCAATGCAAGGGATTAGGAGCAAACCTTCCGTTTTTATATAGTACCTAATAGGGTGTATAAACTATATGTGAGTATGCCCAAGTTTGGCTGATGATGGAACACAGACACAGGGACAGCTGCTAGGACTTACCTAAGGTTACAAAAGTTTGGTCATGTGGGGGGTGCCAAGATTAGACCTCTGGGCCCCTAATTATACAGTGGACTATTTAATCAGTAGTCAGAATCTCTTCAATTAGAATAACTTTACCTGCCTTGGTCTGACTATGAGCATAAGACCAGAACACAAGAAAGGAGTCACTGAATGCAGATGCCATGAGGTCCGGACTCAGTTTTATCTGAAATTATAAAAAAAAATCACATTGCTTTTTTAAAACAGTATTTCACCATCTGGGCGTTTCCTCTTCTTCTTTCTCACGTTTTTCGCGATGGGCTGTGTTTTTCACTCTCTGGATTAAGGCATGCCCGGCCCTGGAAATGATCTAATGGTGTGGAAGGGTTTAAACCTGTCTTCCAGCCAGTGTCATCTTAAGGATGTTTGGGGCCCAGGGCAAGACATATTTTTGGGGGGCCCTGTACAGAACAACTTTGAATTTTAATACCCGTGCCTGCTAATTCAAGCCTGCACGATGCCAAGCAATGCTAAATTATTTGTTAAAACTTTAACAGGGTCACACAAAAAGGTTGAAATATGTCTTGCCATAGGATGACATTGGGTAGAGAGACAGAAGTAGAGGAAGGCAGAGGGAGGTTTAGATAGAGAAATACAATATAGAGGTCAAATAGAAAATTCACTTTCTCGGGGGCCCCTTAGAAGGTGGGGGCCCCGGGCAATTGCCCACATTGTCCATGCCTGAAAGCGTCTCTGCTTTCAGCTGGAGAAGTATGACTATCATCTCAATCACTATCCTCAGGTAAGCTGAGGGATGTGTGATCTGATGCAATTTGTGACTTTAGCGAGTAGGGTGGTGACATGATCTCATTTCTCTGGCCCTTCACAACAAAAGTCAATTCTTAGTGAGTTCTTCCAAGAGATTCCCACTAATGCTGTATTCTTTTCAAAGGTAATGTCTGAGTACAGATCATAGTGTGATCATCCTTCCACTGAACACAGGAACACACATTGTGCCCTACAGGGAGACTTGGAGAGTGCCAGACTGGCTAGTGCCCTCAGATAAGTCACGGTGACTGGTTGCCTGATATGAAACCCTGCAGGCTTTCAGGGACTCTCTTGACTCATCACTTACTACACCCAGCCCTACTGCCATAGTGCATGGAACTGCTAGGGCTGTACCCACCCTAGCTCAGCAGGCATTACAGTGGTCCTCAGGATTCTCACCTCCCAGTTCCATACACTCATTGGTCTTTCAAGGGCTCATTGGACTTCTGGCTGTTTCCCAGACGCTACCAGCCTTGAAGAGCCGCAGCTATCATGTGACTGACTCCACCCTTGGCCATCCAGCCTTTGCTAGACTCTCTTAACATATGAGCAGGTTTTTCTTAGCTCTTTCATTTTTCCAGGGCTCATGTGACTTCTGATTGACTCTGCCCGTTTTCTACTGGCCTAGTGGAGACTAGACTACCTGTTTTAAGCACATGTGGTAGAAATTCTCCTTATTCAGTTCTAGCTCAGTCTCCCATTGGCTTGTCAAGCGCACCTGTATATTTAATGGCAGCAGGGGACTGGGAGATAATATAAAATGCTCAAGATAAAATCAAGTGTCAAACGGGGCGAGCAGGTTAGATGATCATTGCTCTCTCTGTTTCAAAGGACAAGGCCTTTAAAGGGAATTTCATGCTTGACACTTTCCCATTATTATGCAAAAAGAGAGAAAATGAACTAAGGGGGCAATCTGCAAAACGATTGGTCAGCTTTAAGGTAGGGCTAAACGACGGACGGATTAACCGATTCCGGCATCTTCCCACCGACATCCATCCATGACGAGAAAAAGTCCCTGTGATGGGGGAACGCTGCAGGACCTTGAATCGCTGGGTACTTTCCAGCAGGTTTTGCTTGATTCCTAAGACTCTTCTGCTCATATTTACCACCTGCTCCGAGGAGGTGGTAAATGTGAGTGCGGCTCCACAGTGGGTTGCTGTGCACGTGGTAGAAGGTCAGGGGAGGGGCGTGGTCGGGGCTGGCATTAGGGCAAGTTTCAGGGCTGCAGGGGGGAGTGGTGGATGGTCGCCCGTGTTGTTGTCGGGGTTGGGTAACGGTGGGGTTGAGTCACCTTTGACCCTCAGGCTCTGCTTTACCCATGATTTTTCCAGGTGCATTTTTGCACTCAGTAAAATCGGGCTCAGTATGGGCGCAATTGGTAATTTCTGGTGCTGGAACTGCGGGCCCTTCTAAAGTGGATGGGGTGGCTCCTTCCCCGACACCTCGTAATTAGGGAATACGTGTACACAATGTAACTTTTACATTTTCTCACGAAAGTATCAGCACATTTTAATAACAGAATGTAATACAAGAGGCAATTAATGCTGCAGTACAATGTAATATTTTATCATTCTGTATCTCCTGCATCAGGGGGACACTACAGCGTAAATCGGTTTGGAAGTTCCTACAGCATTTGTGTAGTGTACTACCCGTTTGTTGATTTTCCCCTACATTTATTTGCTCAGTCTGTTTCGACAGCTCTAAAGGTGATGCTTTTTGTCTCATTTGAAGTCTTTAAGCCTCTTTTGATGGGCGCCCTTTGTTTCTGTTTGTTGACTTCCATCAGTGTCACTGCCTGGGCAAGTGCCGACATGGCCCGCGCTGTGTTGGTGATACCAGTCAGAGGCGACGTGTCAGTGGTATCAGACACATAATGGAAAACCACTGGCATGCGTGGTGATTAGGGCTGCTGTGCTGAGTCAGCAATGCTCTTTTTTGCATCGTTAAAGCCTCCGCGGTAGGCTGGCCTCCCTGTAAAAGGGGAAATCTTTCTCTGACTAGACACAGGATGTGGCGTAATGGCCCAAGCTGCCGACTTTGGAACTGGGGAACCAAGTTCAGATCTTGGCGTCGGCTCAACATGCTGTGGTTATCGGTAAAACACTTAGGGACAGATTTATCAAGTATTCTGTTGCCCTTGCGTCATGCACGAAATCGCAGAGGCTATACACCATTGCCACCTTGTGTGGCACTGAGTTGTTGAGCTGCTGCCTTGAGTTACTCTTCCATGGGTGGAGTGTGGGTGTTCCAATGCATCCACCCATCGATTTTGGGTGCAATCCCCGATTTACCAAGACTGGTACACCTGGGGATGTGTCAAAATGCTACACTTTTCCAGATAAATATCTTTATTTCTCCTCGTTGTTTCCTCCGCAGCACACTTAGAAAGAGGAAAATGCCTCCGAGATTGTTTTTGTGCAGGAAGGTGCCCCTTTCTGCACAAAAACAATCCTGCCTGCAACACATGCACCCTTGCACCATGACGCAATGGTTCTTGCATTGGCGCTAGGCAGCAGATTGTGCACCAGCGCAGGAAGAGAGCTGGCATGCGCCATATATTGGTAAATTTACTACATTCCTGCCCTCTCCCTTTCACGCAGCTCGGCAAGTTGTCTTGCTCCCTTGCATGAACGTTTGGTAAATCTGACCCTTAACCTCCCCATGCCTAAACAAAACAAAAAGTGTGTGTACTTGTGTAATGTAACTGATGCTCATGTAAAATGCTCCAATAACTTCTGGTTCGGTTTGCGCTATTTAAAAGTGTAAAAAAAAACTGGATTGAAAACGTATGTGGAAAGTGGAAAGTTTACCTTTCAGATCATTCTACAACATTAGGTTGCTCTAGAAGTGGTTGGGCTACTTTTTTCCTGGAACTGGGTGTCTTGTGCATTTAATCTTTCTTCTGTGCATCTTCCCCTTTACCTTCTACTGGTAAGTACGATCCAGCTTTTAAAGGAAGCTCAGGACTTTTAGAACTTGTTGGTGGTCCCCAGTACTGTGAATTCATTTCTTTGTTCCATGGTCAGCAAATCGAGGGCAGTTTTGTTTGCTTGTCCTTCTCGTACTTGCAGCACAAATAAGCTGCATCAGTGTGTAGCCACATACAGTGTATTGTATTGTATTGTAATTGCATTTATATAGCGCTTACTACCCCTGACGAGGCGTCGAAGCACTTTTTTGGCGAGTTGCACGCTACTCCGGAACCTATAAAGGATTAGTGGTGAACTAGTACAGTGAAATATGAAAGTAATTCGAGTGGTGGATATGTTAGTCAGTTATTTGGATTGAGAAGGACAGTGGATGGATAGAAGAGGGAAAAGGTTTGCATTTATATAGCGCTTGCTACGCCTGATGAGGTGTTTAAGCACTTTTCGGTGAGTAGTACGCTACTCCGGAACTCAAACAGGATTAGTGGGAATTAGTATAAGGACATATGCAATTAATTTGAGTGGTGGACATGCTAGTTTGTTATTTGGATTGAAAAGGAATAGTAGAGGAATAAAAGAGGAAAGGGTCTAGAAATGTTTTTTTGGGGGGGAGTTTATAGCCGTAAGAGGGGGTTTGGGATGAGTACAGGGGTGGTGGGGGGGAGTAAGTATAGGGAAATATGAAATTAATTTGAGTGGTGGACATGTTAGTCAGTTATTTGGATTGAAAAGGAATAGTGGAGGGATAGAAGAGGGAATGAGGGGTAAAAGAGGGCAGGGTCTAGAATATTTTTTTTGGGGGGGAGAGTTCATAGCAGTAGGAGGGGGCTTGGGATGAGTAAAGGGGAGGGGGAAGACCCAGAGAGAAGGGTTTAGAAAGGCTTGTTTGGGAGATTTAAGTAGTAAAAGAGGTATGAGATGATGCAAGGAGGGGTAGAGGGCCGGTCAAACCGTAATGCGCACTTTGCATCTTCCCCGTCAGGCTGCACTAGACAGCCTGATGAGGAACATGCTAAGCATCCAAGCCCCTGTCTGAGTGCCGAACCACGGCGTTCAGACCAATCACAACACTGCTTAAGGCAGTGTTGTGATTGGACAGGGGATTCTGGGAGTCTGGGAGCTTCCGGCATGGAGGAGTCGGAGCAGAGACGATAGCACCATACGGCACCCAGGTAAGTCCATTTAATTTTTTTTATTCCCCCCCTCCGCTGCCCACACAACACGCCCACCCCCTTACCCCTCTCCCCCGCCTCACCACCCACGCTTAGTAGCAGCCGCTACTGCACCCAGGTCTATTGGTATTTACTGAATGCAGTAAATACTCGACCCTTTACCGTCCCACTTGGAACGAGGGCCTTAGTGGTGTAGGTGTACTTGAAGGCCTGTAGTGTGTAGAGGTGGTTTTTCAACGCTGCAGTGTTGCAGCTGTGATGGTGCAGTGCTGGCATTGTAGTGTTATAATTGCAATGTTGTGTTTGTGATGTTACAGTTGAAATGGTCTAGTTTGTTGTGGAGATGTTGTAACTGTAGTACTTTAGTGTGAAGTGATGTAGTTGTAATGTTATCACTGTTGTAGTGTTACAAAGCTGTAGTTGAAACTTTAGTTGGACAGTTGCATTTGTAAAATTGTAGCTATATTATATTTAGTTACAGCATTTTAATTGTGTAATGTTGCAGCATCTTAGTTGTACAACAGCGCATAATTGTGTTGTATGCTTAATTTTGTTTGAGTAGTTGTACTGCTTTATTTATAATTATGTATTTGTACAGTTATATTAATAATGTTCTCCTTGTAGTGAAGTGCTGTAGTTGAGTGCGGCAGTTGTAATGTAGTTATTCTACTGCTGAATGTCCACTGTTGCCATTGCAATATCTTTCTATTGTAGTATTGTTAGCAATATATCACCATACTAGTGCTGTAATTAGCTGTTCTTACATGGCTATGGTTGAAGTACAACAAAAACATATAGCTATAGTAGTGACATGGTTGTGTTGTACTTGTCCTGGAGAGTGCATGAGCCCAGAGTAAAATTTGACAGGGACAAACTCTTGTTCCTACTGTACCCCTTCAAGGTCAAAGCGAGACCTACATACTGGAAAAGCCTTGCTGCTGTTAACTGCTTTAGAAGAACAGGAAGTCGTAGTAGGTCCTGGACCAATACAATGAACAAGGCCCAACTGAAAGTATACGAGATGAGGTGGTTGTCTTGGAGAAGTTATCTGTGGGTCATACTGATCTGACAGATCAGTCTGCCAGAACCAAACCAAAAGCATTTTGAATTAAATGGTTAAGGACATGCAACGATGCATTTCAGGACTGAAAGTGTAGTAAGCCTGCAGCATAGTGACCTACTTGGTACAGTCCCGAACACTGTGCTGCCTATATCTATAAATATCCAGCACCAAAGGGTATTACTCTACATGGTAGGCCTTAGGGTACTGATGTGTCTGGTAGCCCTGCTTCCAAAACCCTTAGAATTTTCTTGTTTGTGTTATGGAGAGTCACCCGAACGTAACGCAAAGCAGCACCTAGCACTGCTATGCATTACTTTGGGCCTCATTATGATGCAGGTCCGACCTACCGTTCGTCGGCCATCTTCGCAAGCCCTTTCTGACCGCCGAGGCCAGGAAGCTTCCTCTCACCGTATTATGATGCAACCGCTGCTACCGCAGCGGTCGCAGCTATGGCAGAGCACATATCCTCGAATATGTTGATGTAAATGTGTACAAAGCTCACAGAAAACATGTGATATGTACACACATGCATAACATATATGAGGATATACATTGTGCACCCCACACCCCATTGCTGGACTGTGCACAGTCCAATCAATGGGGATACATACAGCAGAAGGACTTACTTGGATTCCGGAGCCCACAGGAACGTTGTCATTGGGGTTCAGCTTCCAAGGTGTAGGGGGGACCTGGAAGAAGAGATCCACGGTGGAGACTGCTGGAGAGAAGCGGATTGGGATGAGTATGCACCCCAAATCCTTTGATTCTGATGTCTCAAGGCAGCCGGTCAGACCGCCACGGTCGGGTTGTCGGAAACCCACATCGTAATCCGGACAGCAGTTGGAGATGCCTGTACAGCTCTATGGATGCAGTTTGTCTCTGACCGCCATCTAGGCGGTCGGAGAAAAGCTGTCAGAGTTGGCGGTCTTTTAGCTTTCAGTCGGAGTACATGATGCATGCATCATAATCCGGCGGTCGAGCCGACCGCTTCCGAAAGGACCTTTGACGGTCCGACCGCCTCCGACAGGACCTCGGAAGCCAGTGCGACCCGCATTATAATTAGAGCTCCCAGTTTTCCGTTTTTACCGATTTTTACAGATGAATACAGACAGAAAACTATTTTTTTCCTGTCTGTATTTATTTTTAAATACAGAAAAATACGGAAAATAGGTCTTCTTTGGATGTTTTTTTCTACTGTCAATCATGAGTGCCAGGTCAGTAGGGGTACAGATTGAGAGGTGGGGGAGATGAAAAAGACAATAGGTTTCCTGATTAAGCTTAATTAAGTGCAGATCTACAGTTATTTATGCTTTACTACAATGCAAGTGTTTTCAAATAACGCCATTGCATTGTATACTGCTGAAACCATTTGGACATTCAAATGCGAATCAGTCAAATAAATGTGGAAAAATACCCACTGCAGCTTCATTTGTACAGAAAACACAAAATAAAAATGGATAAATACAGACAAAATTAGCAAAAAATAAATATGGATAAATACAGACGGAAATGTCAAAAAAATAAATACCATAAAACTGGGAGCCCTAATTATAATTAGTCCCTTAGTGTCAAGGGGGCATTCCATGGGTGTTCCCATATAACCATCCACGGTTTACGAAGCAAAAACCCATCTCTTAAAGAAAGTAGCCTGGCTTTTATATAAAAAAATAACGCTGTTTTGGCATTGACGTTATCGAGGAAAAATGCTTTTATTTCTCTAAATTTTTCTTGGTTTGTATGTGTGCTGCACTGAATAGCATACATACAAAGTAGGAAAAGTTTAAAAGTTAGACCAAGCATAGTATTTTGTACTGGAAGGGTAACCTTCCAGTACAAAACCTATGCTAGATATCATGCACACACCCTTGCACTAAGGTACCAAAGGTGTGCATGTTGCTCGGCAGCCTGATTGTACTTCAGCGGAGAGAGCAGGACAGTGTCATATCCTTGTAGATATGGTTCTTTCCTTTTTTTCTCCCTCTCACACAACACAGCGCAACAACTTTGAATGCTGCACTGCGTTATATTTCAGTCAATATACCCCTTGATGTTTTATCAAGAGGGTAGCCTCAGGGAAATGTATAGGTGGTACAGCATGACAACTTAGAATAATTTGAATTATGGAATGAAAAAGTGTGGATTACTCACTCAAGCTACTTACAAATGGACATCAGAAAGTCCTGCATACCATCACTGGACCATTGGGAACAACTGTTTTCCTTAGGTAATACTGTATGAACTTCATCAGGCAGTTTGCAGCTTATCAGATGCAAATTTTGACTTTAGGTCTCCTAATGCCATGCCCAGAGAATTTCCATGAAGTGCTGTACATTTGTTGGACTCTTGTTTGCTGCAGCAAACTGAGAGCAATTGTGATACACATAACCCACAAAGATACAAGCTAGAGAAGTATATGTGCATGTCCTGAGGCCTGATTAGGCGTACCTGAAATCTGAACTTAAGAGAGAAGCCACACCAGCATTTGTTCATAAAGGTAGCTTAGGTTTCCATCAGAATGTTTTAAGATATTTGGTGTCATGAACCTCTGTTATGGATAATTCGATTTAGATTGTGATTTATTACTGTAGAGATACTACCTCTTTCATGAAAAGTATAGCCAGGGGCAGTCGACTTCTGCTTCTGGTTTCCACTTCTGGCAATCCACTCAGCTTTATCAGCCCTCCTGACATTCCTATTAGGGGTGGCCGTCTTTCCTTGGTTTGTGTGAGCTTATGGATCAAGCTATTGAGTAACACTGGCTTTGTGAGGTAGGGCTGTGTTAAGATCTTTCTGGGTTTTCTAGGCACCCTTAATGATCTCTTTTCTAGAGTGGGTTATTTAGAATTAAAAATGGTTTGGGTCCATCTCTCAACATGACAGGCAATACACCTGGTGGATAGATTCCCCAAATTATAGTACCAGACAATGGACAAAAACATCTAACTTGTTCATGACTCTAGTTTGATTATGATCTTAAAGACCTGGTCTCCTATCCCAGCAGCAAGCATGAAGCTCTATCTGTGATCATTTTTGCTCCCCTTTTCATCTTTGCTTTGTTCTGTTCTGTCTGTCTGTGGTTCTTGGAGAAATCACAGCAGGCAGCAAACTGGACTTGGCACTTTTTCCAGGCATTCTAAAACAATACACTGCCACAAGCATGACCTGTTGGTATGGTGGGGCACACGGTCCTGGCTCCCAATATTCTGTTCATTCTCTCTCTTCATATAGCCTCCTTAGGATATGCTGATGGTGGTTGGTAGAACTAGCTTAGAGTTGGGAGAGCTACCACAATCTGCAAGCAGATTTAAGCCAGAGCTGTCCAACATGATTTCCCCATCCCGCTCCCCTCCCACCTCACCAGGATACCATGGGCCAGCCCAAGACAGCCACTAAAGGATAAACACCCACCCCCACTGGTAGAGGGGGCGTAAACAAGGGACATAAAGGTTCTGGTGGTGGCATCTATGTGACTGAAACTGTTGAGCAACTAGGCAGCTTAAAAAACATTGATATGATTGCCAGGAGCATTTTCTGAGCTCAGGAGACAGTGCCTAGGACAAGTCTCCAGAAAGGTTTTCATACCAGAATATAGTGGACTAAATATCGTCTGAAAAATATATCATGTCCCTTCACTCACAAAATATTGCCCCATTGAAATTAATAGTTCTAACACCAACAGAACAATATCTTTGAAAAATAATATTTAGTGCAGAATGTTTCAGTAAGATATTTTACAAACAGTATTATGACATACAATCATCAGAATGCATTACTTCATTAAGGTGGATCAAGTAAGGCATAGGCATGTTGAAACAGAGGAGTCTTAGTCACCATGACAACATAAATTGAGAGGAAGATAATTCTTTTGGGAAGGCATAAGAAAGAGATGTAATAAGGGCCAGTAGATTTTGCAGGCTAGATGGAAGAAAAGGAGTAGCAACGCAGCAGTAAAACAGATCATGAAGTTTGTCGACTGATGATCTGATGATAATAACATGTGGCTCTTGAACCTAACAAAAGGGTGATTCATGCTTCCCTCTAGTGCTCTTATCATCTATATCCATCTTGATGATTTTCTGTAAGACGCAGATCTAACCTAGCACCTCATCTGCTCACCCAAACCTAATAAATGCTCTATGGCCTTGACCACTGCCCTTGACCCATCTGCATCTGGAGTAAAGTATTTCTTCAGCACCTGCAAGTCAAACAAGAGTCTCAGACCCAGCAGCTCACTGCAGCCTCTCACAAACTCCAACGCTCCTGATGGTGGGTCCATCTCCATTTGAAACCACAAAATCCTGGAAATTCGGATTGGCCCAACTAACTAAGAATCTGCAGGGGACAAAAAGCATTAGACTGGTGTCTTTATCTGTTCATCTGTCTCAACAGAGGGGAGATCTACAACCTTATGTTGATCCTCCTTTGTAAAGGAAGCTGCAGCCACGCCTGTGTTCCAGTTCACCCAGAGCCATTCCACTTCCTACCACATCTGCTGCCTTGCAGGGGAGTCCGCATGTGCAGTGCCCTCCAGTTAATATCAGTCAAGCTGTGTTTGTATTCTGTGCCTGAAGATGGAGTTGCAAGCTCCTTGGTACTTTACACGTCCTTCCATGTGAAATGACTGCATGCAGCCAGGAAGGCATATCACCTCAAGTAAACATTTTGAAATAATTTCTTTACAACTGAGTCAAAAAATGTCAACTCTTTGTCTGCAGATTCTGCAAAAGTGAAGTATTCGCCTAAGCTTAAGGCCGCTATTACCACCCACAACTGTGGGACAGTGGACAGGTCTTTAAACAGGGTTCCTGCACTTGTTGGTCAAATTCTAAGAGACTACGAGGGCAGACTGAACCTTCTACCAAATCCTTGTAGCCACATTGACTATGTCATCCTGCAAGGGAATGCTTGCTATACTAAGAAGTTAGGGATTTTGGAACACTATAGGCAGGTAGCTAGTGGTTGGAGGTTAATGCCCTTGATCACTTTTTCAAGGGGAACATTACCCATCCAAGGCTACTTGCAAGGTACTGTGAAGCGTACTCGAATGCAAAATCCTGAAACAGGTCTTCAGAGCAAGTTCCACTTTAAGGCTACATGTGGAATACCACAGACCAAGATATAGTATAATAACTCTCGCTTGACACATCCGAGTCCCAAAAGAGGAATCTGGGACAGAGGGCCAGAAAACTAAAAACTTTTACCTTGCACCATGAGTGTGAGGCTGACTGTTCAGCTTTGTCATCCCAGCATTTTTTCCATCTCATCTAGCTGTTCTCCTGGATTTGTAGTTTTTGTTTGTATGAAGGACCCCTGACTCCCAGACTCAGATTGGTCTGCCCGCCTCATAGCCTCATGGGGTTAATCTATTTGTCCACTCGCCTTAGATCTTTGTTGGTGGTAGCATTGCATAGTTGCAGCATTTATTCACGGCACCAAGTAGTGATGCATATTGGCCCCTTTCCAAATGAAGTCCTGTAACCGCAGGTAACGGGAATTCCTTTGGGCTAATAATTCCGTATCCAATGATAAATATTCATGATCATTGAGTGACTTTGATCAGGTTAGTGATCATGAACATTGGAGAGTGCACGAATGAGAGTGTTGGTGATCGTCTCCATGCCTGTTACTAGCTGATCACAATCATATTTGTCAAAGGTGAGCACAGTATGGAAGATCAATACTCCTCACAGACACAATTTCTTTCACAGAACCTTTGCAGCTGAAATAGTGTTTCTCACCACAGCAGCCCTTGCAGGCTACCATTTGGAATGGTGGCCCACAGCTGCCAGAAAGGCAGTGTAAGTTGGCATCAGGTAAAGCATGTCACTGGCCAGAGGTGGGAAAACTTGGTCTCATCTTAACAATGGACATGTGAAACTAAAGATGCAATTCTTATTATTGCCAGTCAGCTACTACCCAACTGTGAAAGACAGTGACTATAAGGTGGACCCCTCTTCAGAACAGAAATGTGTGGAACCCACTGCAGAGCTTGCTAAGAGTGGACCTAGATACTGCCCATTTCCAAAAGATTAGTAATGGGACTGAGACCATGCTGAAGCTTTGCTTGACTGCCCTGCTGCTGACACTGCCTGCATGGAAGCCCCCAAGCCAGTCCATGGTATCCAGAGATGCTGACCAAGAGTGCCACAAAGCCCTGTCTACTCCTCTGCAGAGAACGGAGGAAGATTTCTCAAAATTCTTGTGCAGGAGAGTTGGGTGGCCCGCTATCTGGTATGCACAATACATCCCTGTACTAATGATAATTACAGGACGAGTGGCAGTGGTAAGAAACTCAGGTCAGCACCTCCACATTATCACCCAAAGTATATCAAAAATATCTGTAAATAGGCTTGCTCGATGTACAACACTGTGCCACTTACCCAGTGTTATCTATAATGGAGAAATTTCCCCCCTACACTTATCAACAAAACAAAATTTACAGAGCACAACCACCGTTAAGTTGATTTACCAACCTAGTTGTCAGTGGGTTTTAATAAACACAGCACCATGCAATATATACAATACAAAAAATATTCGTAAAGGTACAAAGGCAGAAATCGTGTAAAGTCTTGATGATGTTGACACGAAGTGTATATACGTGGATGCAGACAGGCGACACGTGTTTCGTCGTGTATACGACTTTTTCAAGGCTTGAAGACTTTTATAGTAGATGGTAAATAAGTTCCTTAGATCCCTCAATTGTTCAGGAAGCACAGTAGCAAGAGTAGTGATACGAAGTCTGAATTCTTAGGTCGAAAATAAGACTTGTATACGTAGAAAGATCGTGAAGTCCTCCACATGTAGCGGGACGCGCTTTTTCATGTCCGACTGTGTCACAGCTATCACTATCGATGCTGCATCACTAAATATATCAACACGAATTTGAGTGCTCGATCTATTATAATCCGGGCATTCACGATCTTTCTACGTATACAAGTCTTATTTTCGAACCTAAGAATTCAGACTTCGTATCACTACTCTTGCTGCTGTGCTTCCTGAACAATTGAGGGATCTAAGGAACTTATTTACCATCTACTATATAAGTCTTCAAGCCTTGAAAAAGTCGTAAACACGACGAAACACGTGTCGGCTGTCTGCATCCACGATATACACTTCGTGTCAACATCATCAAGACTTTACAGGATTTCTGCCTTTGTACCTTTACGAATATTTTTGTATTGTATATATTGCATGGTGCTGTGTTTATTAAAACCCACTGACAACTAGGTCGGTAAATCAACTTAACGGTGGTTGTGCTCTGTAAATTTTGTTTTGTTGATCCCTGTACATACAGGTTCTGGTGGTGGCATCTATGCGACTGAAACTGTTGAGCAACTAGGCAGCTTAAAAAACATTGATATGATTGTCAGGAGCATTTTCTGAGCTCAGGAGACAGTGCCGATGACAAGTCTCCAGAAAGGTTTTCATACCAGAATATAGTGGACTAAATATCGTCTGAAAAAAATCATGTCCCTTCACTCACAAAATATTGCCCCATTGAAATTAATAGTTCTAACACCAACAGAACAATATCTTTGAAAAATAATATTTAGTGCAGAATGTTTCAGTAAGATATTTTACAAACAGTATTATGACATACAATCATCAGAATGCATTACTTCATTAAGGTGGATCAAGTAAGGCATAGGCATGTTGAAACAGAGGAGTCTTAGTCACCATAACAACATAAATTGAGAGGAAGATAATTCTTTTGGGAAGGCATAAGAAAGAGATATAATAAGGGCCAGTAGATTTTGCAGGCTAGATGGAAGAAAAGGAGTAGCAACGCAGCAGTAAAACAGATCATGAAGTTTGTCGACTGATGATCTGATGATAATAACATGTGGCTCTTGAACCTAACAAAAGGGTGATTCATGCTTCCTCTAGTGCTCTTATCATCTATATCCATCTTGATGATTTTCTGTAAGACGCAGATCTAACCTAGCACCTCATCTGCTCACTCAAACCTAATAAATGCTCTATGGCCTTGACCACTGCCCTTGACCCATCTGCATCTGGAGTAAAGTATTTCTTCAGCACCTGCAAGTCAAACAAGAGTCTCAGACCCAGCAGCTCACTGCAGCCTCTCACAAACTCCAACGCTCCTGATGGTGGGTCCATCTCCATTTGAAACCACAAAAATCCTGGAAATTCGGATTGGCCCAACTAACTAAGAATCTGCAGGGGACAAAAAAGCATTAGACTGGTGTCTTTATCTGTTCATCTGTCTCAACAGAGGGGAGATCTACAACCTTATGTTGATCCTCCTTTGTAAAGGAAGCTGCAGCCACGCCTGTGTTCCAGTTCACCCAGAGCCATTTCACTTCCTGCCATATCTGCTGCCTTGCAGGGGAGTCCGCATGTGCAGTGCCCTCCAGTTAATATCAGTCAAGCTGTGTTTGTATTCTGTGCCTGAAGATGGAGTTGCAAGCTCCTTGGTACTTTACACGTCCTTCCATGTGAAATGACTGCATGCAGCCAGGAAGGCATATCACCTCAAGTAAACATTTTGAAATAATTTCTTTACAACTGAGTCAAAAAATGTCAACTCTTTGTCTGCAGATTCTGCAAAAGTGAAGTATTCGCCTAAGCTTAAGGCCGCTATTACCACCCACAACTGTGGGACAGTGAACAGGTCTTTAAACAGGGTTCCTGCACTTGTTGGTCAAATTCTAAGAGACTACGAGGGCAGACTGAACCTTCTACCAAATCCCTGTAGCCACATTGACTATGTCATCCTGCAAGGGAATGCTTGCTATACTAAGAAGTTAGGGATTTTGGAACACTATAGGCAGGTAGCTAGTGGTTGGAGGTTAATGCCCTTGATCACTTTTTCAAGGGGAACATTACCCATCCAAGGCTACTTGCAAGGTACTGTGAAGCGTACTCGAATGCAAAATCCTGAAACAGGTCTTCAGAGCAAGTTCCACTTTAAGGCTACATGTGCAATACCACAGACCAAGATATAGTATAATAACTCTCGCTTGACACATCCGAGTCCCAAAAGAGGACTCTGGGACAGAGGGCCAGAAAACTAAAAACTTTTACCTTGCACCATGAGTGTGAGGCTGACTGTTCAGCTTTGTCATCCCAGCATTTTTTCCATCTCATCTAGCTGTTCTCCTGGATTTGTAGTTTTTGTTTGTATGAAGGACCCCTGACTCCCAGACTCAGATTGGTCTGCCCGCCTCATAGCCTCATGGGGTTAATCTATTTGTCCACTCGCCTTAGATCTTTGTTGGTGGTAGCATTCCATAGTTGCAGCATTTATTCACGGCACCAAGTAGTGATGCATATTGGCCCCTTTCCAAATGAAGTCCTGTAACCGCAGGTAACGGGAATTCCTTTGGGCTAATAATTCCGTATCCAATGATAAATATTCATGATCATTGAGTGACTTTGATCAGGTTAGTGATCATGAACATTGGAGAGTGCACGAATGAGAGTGTTGGTGATCGTCTCCATGCCTGTTACTAGCTGATCACAATCATATTTGTCAAAGGTGAGCAAAGTATGGAAGATCAATACTCCTCACAGACACAATTTCTTTCACAGAACCTTTGCAGGTGAAATAGTGTTTCTCACCACAGCAGCCCTTGCAGGCTACCATTTGGAATGGTGGCCCACAGCTGCCAGAAAGGCAGTGTAAGTTGGCATCAGGTAAAGCATGTCACTGGCCAGAGGTGGGAAAACTTGGTCTCATCTTAACAATGGACATGTGAAACTAAAGATGCAATTCTTATTATTGCCAGTCAGCTACTACCCAACTGTGAAAGACAGTGACTATAAGGTGGACCCCTCTTCAGAACAGAAATGTGTGGAACCCACTGCAGAGCTTGCTAAGAGTGGACCTAGATAATGCCCATTTCCAAAAGATTAGTAATGGGACTGAGACCATGCTGAAGCTTTGCTTGACTGCCCTGCTGCTGACACTGCCTGCATGGAAGCCCCCAAGCCAGTCCATGGTATCCAGAGATGCTGACCAAGAGTGCCACAAAGCCCTGTCTACTCCTCTGCAGAGAACGGAGGAAGATTTCTCAAAATTCTTGTGCAGGAGAGTTGGGTGGCCCGCTATCTGGTATGCACAATACATCCCTGTACTAATGATAATTACAGGACGAGTGGCAGTGGTAAGAAACTCAGGTCAGCACCTCCACATTATCACCCAAAGTATATCAAAAATATCTGTAAATAGGCGTGCTCGATGTACAACACTGTGCCACTTACCCAGTGTTATCTATATGGAGAAATTTCCCCCATACACTTATCAACAAAACAAAATTTACAGAGCACAACCACCGTTAAGTTGATTTACCAACCTAGTTGTCAGTGGGTTTTAATAAACACAGCACCATGCAATATATACAATACAAAAAATATTAGTAAAAGGTACAAAGGCAGAAATCGTGTAAAGTCTTGATGATGTTGACACGAAGTGTATATCGTGGATGCAGACAGGCGACACGTGTTTCGTCGTGTATACGACTTTTTCAAGGCTTGAAGACTTTTATAATAGATGGTAAATAAGTTCCTTAGATCCCTCAATTGTTCAGGAAGCACAGTAGCAAGAGTAGTGATACGAAGTCTGAATTCTTAGGTCGAAAATAAGACTTGTATACGTAGAAAGATCGTGAAGTCCTCCACATGTAGCGGGACGTGCTTTTTCATGTCCGACTGTGTCACAGCTATCACTATCGATGCTGCATCACTAAATATATCAACACGAATTTGAGTGCTCGATCTATTATAATCCGGGCATTCACGATCTTTCTACGTATACAAGTCTTATTTTCGACCTAAGAATTCAGACTTCGTATCACTACTCTTGCTGCTGTGCTTCCTGAACAATTGAGGGATCTAAGAAACTTATTTACCATCTACTATAAAAGTCTTCAAGCCTTGAAAAAGTCGTAAACACGACGAAACACTTGTCGGCTGTCTGCATCCACGATATACACTTCGTGTCAACATCATCAAGACTTTACACGATTTCTGCCTTTGTACCTTTTACGAATATTTTTTGTATTGTATATATTGCATGGTGCTGTGTTTATTAAAACCCACTGACAACTAGGTCGGTAAATCAACTTAACGGTGGTTGTGCTCTGTAAATTTTGTTTTGTTGATCCCTGTACTAATGTTTGCTTGTTTAAACTTTGTAGAGATTCTTTGTCGTTTCCCAGTAACTTCTAGCCTCCACCTGGCATGGTGCTCAGCACAGGTCCATCACCAACCTAACTGGCATGAATGCCGAAATAAGTGTCACTGCATTTGGAGAAGACTGACCCTACTTAGCGGAGCACAGTCCTGTGTCTGACTTTCCAGCTTGCTATCCATATGAAGAACTAGAGAAAGATCCTGAGTGGTCTTTTGTGTGCCCTTTCTCTTCCTGAGCTTATAAACACACTTTCTTTAGGATCAACACCCTGTGTAATCCACATCAGTATTAAGATCGAGGACCCGAGTGGAAACCAAAATTAGTTCTGGCAAAAATTTTCTTATCAGCCACATACTGCAGGAGGCCATGACCAGAATGGGACCATGGAGCACTGTTGTGTTATGGCCGCCAATCCTCCTCTTGAAAGCAGCCCCCTAGTCTGCAACTGACCAGGAAAATGTCAGAGTGGCAGAGTGACCAGTTTAGCCCTGTCAAGATTTGCTCTTCCTCAACAGAGTCATGGATCTGTTGTCTCTAGCACCAACGGTACCTTATAAGGTACTGAGAAAACCCCAACCCCAAATCGAAAAATAAAGCAGGTTGCCAGGGCAAAGACTCTTACTCTTTAACAGTGAATACTCTGATGTTCTTGGGTTTATGTCTTGTAGAAGTTACCCACATGTGCAAGTTGTATTCATCATATTGCGATTTTGCTCTTAATATTAACAGTGATCGAAGAGATATCATTTGTGTCTGTTTGCAATGAGGGAAGGTCACACGCATTTTTGTTCGTAATCAGTATATTATGAACAGCGCAGTGATCATCATCATTCTATTTATTGCAAACAGCATCTATTTTGATTGTGATTTTGATGCCCAGATCTTAATGCGAGACGGTCTCTACAACTTCATGGAGTTGGTAGACAACCTGACAAGGGATTCGAGCATCTCCACAGAATGTGAGACCTGTGCAAAAAATCCAGAAGCAGAAGACGTCAAAGTTTCGAGAGCGAGGTTAGCGCATGCGGAGCCGTGACCACGGTAGGCCAAAGTCACCACACTGTGCCTTGGCTTCTGTTTTTAAAGAAACAAACCATTTGAGTGCAAAGATGATAAGTATGAGCAGGGCAGCTGTGATGGCGGAATTCTGAGGCACTTAATAATGGAGTTATTGCTCTTGCCACATAATCTACCATCAGCTGCATAATTTGCAGATTTCGGTCAAAAACATTGTTCTCAGCTCAAATGGATTGTAAGTTACTAAAAATAAAAAGCGCCACACATTGCACTGCGCAGTGACAAGCCCTTTGCATAAGTTAGCTGGCCACCGTTTAGTTGCACAATGCTGTATTCAGGTATGTATGTATTTGCATTAACAAAACAGCTAAATAATACTGTCACAGATGTGTCACATTGTTTGACTTTTCTTGCCACATACTTTAGTCAACTGGGCTTCCATTGCTGATGCTGAGTAATTTCAATGGCTCTGAGTATGAAGAGGAACAAGGAACTGTGGAAGCAGTTAAATGCTTCCATAACAATTTACACAAATTACAGACTTTACACTGGTTAAAAGAATGAAAATGGAGCCAGCCACTACGATCTTTAGAGTACAAGTGAAAATTATATCCCTGGCTAAATTGTAGACAATACCATAAATCAAATTCACAACCAGTCTAGAGTTGAGAGTAATTCTCAAAATAATACTACACAGATATATACAAGCCTTGGACTTTTTGCTTTTCTATTGACGGCGTCCTACATATTTGTTCTTGAATACACAATCACACCATTGGGGCTAATACCCATGTAAATCCTTCCTCTAAACCAAATATACCTATATAATTAACATGCTGGGGGCGTCTGTCCCCATAGAAAGCACACCACAGAAATCCCTTCCCAGCCCTCCCCTGTGACTTCAGAATACGTAAAGCTGGGGTGTCTTAAACAGTACAATGTTTGTAAACTGGATTAACCCCTTGCTGCCCCCAGAAACAGTTAGCTGGTCTGAGAAATGGCTTGGGGCACTCCGAGCAGTTAATTAATGAGTTTCAAAGAAACGTGTCTGAGGTAAGTGCTTCTATGATCTTATCTACGCCCCATGTCCAGTGGCAATTAAACTACTCAAATTTTGATATAAAGAAACAAAGCAGTTCTTTCTACAGTTCCGAAACCTTCCCAACAGGTCTTGTAATCAATTCAATTCAAAACAAGCTTTATTCGATTTTAAACATTAAAATCATAAAAGCAGGCATAAAAACATTTCATCTAATATCTGGTATATGGAGTTTGTTAAAATACATAAGATGCAAACCAGCTCCTAAAAAGTTCTTACAAATTCATTTAAACAATAGATGGTTCCAAAAACATCAAAACAAAACTTGTATTACTGTGCATAGTGTATCCCAGCTCCCAACACAGTCATTCTAATATGATTAATATCTAACAATTAAATACAAAGAGATTTCCTAGTTCTAAGCACACTTTTTAGGAAACCCACCATGGAACCAATACAGTAAATATTTCCTAACATCTGTAAATATTAAAAAAGCAGGGCGACATTGTCTCCATCCTCCTTGTTTTAGTAAAGGTGTTACCCATCTTCGCCTTTCATTAATATAAAATGTACAGAATAAAATTACATGTATTGTTGTTTGTGGGGAAATATTGTCACAAGGACATCGACAGAGTTCCCTCGACCAGTTGTTTAAATCAGGAAAACTAAGTAGACGATGGAAGGTTCCAAATCGGAATCTTGTTAGTAGATATCTATCCACCACCGGAGGAAGATCCTTCTCTCACCGCGCCGCCAAGATCTGGAACACCCTTCCCCTCAACCTACGACAGACCCAAGACCTTCTGACCTTCAGGAGACGACTCAAGACCTGGCTATTCGACCAGTAGCGGCAACACCCCCCCTCCTCTCCCTCAGCGCCTTGAGACCCTCGCGGGTAAGTAGTGCGCTTTACAAATCTTGTGATTGATTGATTGATTGATCGTAACCCCCCAAAATACATGTCAGATACGGTTGAATAGCATAAGTTACAATTATTATTTGATGCTGAACCACCGTAGGTTTACTCATTTCCAAGGTTAACCGGTTTTCTTCCAGGTGGGTCATACAGATTTTTTTTAAATCCTTCCTGGTAATAGAATTCATTTTTTCAGGTAAAAAGTAAAACTCTGGGTGTCCAATATCCTGCATAATTTTTTTTACATATTTTAGCCATGGGATCTTGGAAGCATTATCTAGTCTCATCGCATCAGTTATTATTTCCCTGTTTAAGCCAGTGCTAACAGAGATCCATATTCTGTGCCAAAGCAACACCGGTTGTACCTTGATTAGATCGGAAATATATGGTACACCTAATTCACTATGACAGTTATAAACAGGGGCACTTACTGGGACCGCTAAAATAAATTTTAAAAAAGCGTTTTCTATATATTGAATCGATGTACAATCTTGAAAGCCCCAAATGCCTGCCCCAAAAACAGCTATACTCACACATTTGGTTTGATAAATTTTTAGAAGAATTTCTGGTGGCCTTCTCCCCAATTTGTTTGTAAAATTTATTAAAGCTGCGGTGGATTTCATAAACAGGAGGCTCCTAGCCTTAATTGCTGTTGCCCAGGAGCCAGTTCGATTAAAAAGGACCCCCAGATAACAAAAAGAGTTAACAGTTTCCACCCTACTCCCCCCCGCATAGTAACTTCTATTCTTATTTTTCCCTCTCTCACATGACATAATAAAACTTTTCTTAACATTCATTTTTAATCCAAGATTATCCATAAAGCTAGCATAAAAGGTGAGAGCCCTCTGTAAACCGATCTGGGTACGAGCCATAAGTACTGCATCATCGGCATAGAGGAGAGAGCATATAGGGCGGTTATTAACATATGGTGAATCCCTAACATGTGACACCAACTCCTGCTCCAAGGCATTTGTGTATAGTGTAAACAGGAGTGGTGCCAAAACACACCCTTGCCTTACACCCCTCTCCACTTTAAATGGCACAGTACACTCTCCCTTAAGTCCATAACGGACTTTTGCAGTAGCACCACAATATAGCTGCCTTAAAAACTGAATTAAAACAGGATCAACCTTTAAATCACTAAGAACGCCCCACAGCTTATTATGAATTACGCAGTCAAATGCGGCTGTGAGATCAACAAATGCCAAGTAAAATTTTCCTGTTTTTGCCTGCGTATATTTTCCAATTAAAATACTAAGGTTAAGAATTTGCTCATTGACTCCTAAACCAGATCTAAAACCATATTGTACGTCACTTAAAATACTTTCATCTTCCGCCCACGCCTGCAACCGATCTAAAACAATCCTGCCCGCTACTTTCATAAGCGAATCTAACAAAGATATTGGGCGGTAGAAGGCAGGATTTTCCCGGTCCCCCTTCTTAAAAATAGGAACTATAATTGATTCTGACCATGTGCTTATGAATCCATTTTCACAACATGCTTTTAAAACCCGAGTAAGAATGGGGCCCCACATCTCCAAGTTCGACTTAAAGAGATCAATTGGTACCCCGTCCGGGCCAGCGGCCGTGCCACTCTTACTTGTATTTATGGCCATGATTACGTCATGCAATGAAATATCAAAATCAATTGGCGTAAAATTCTGGTAAATCCACTCAGTATCTTGGCTAAGGACTACTTCCTCAGTGGCCCCCGAGTACACACTTGAAAAAAAGCCACCCACGTTTTTTCCGCTATCGCCACTTCAATTGATGGTACGTCTAATCTATGATTGAGGAAAGGGGCATTCACAGCTAGCCAGAATTTAGAGCTGTCCCTGCTTAGTGAGGCTTCACTGAGATTCTTCCAGGCCTTTTCTTTTAACTCGGTTATCCTGTTTTTCCTAGCTTCGTTATAAAGCTTTATGCAGGACCTAATCTCCTCTTTATCTCTAGTTGGTCTATGTAGGGCGCTCTTTAGGTTAGAATAACTTTTTGTACAATTATTATCAAACCAACCCTGTTTGGAGTTACGTGTACCTTTATTTTCCGCTTGCAACGTATTTTTTACGATTTCAGTAATAGAAGAAAAAGCCTTTAAAACATTATCATGCGATGGATTATCACTTAAACATATTAAAATTGGGTCTAATGCCTTCATGACTATTTCTTTACTTAATTTTATAGGGTCCCGGCTCGCCCAGCGAATCACATAGCCGTTTATTCTTCCCAACTCTATATTTTGCACCCATGCTAATGTATTACAAGTTTTCCTTGCTAAACAGTTTGGGATTGCTATTTTCACACTTATAGCTAAATGGTCACTCATCACATTTTGGTGAATATTATACCCTTTTACATAACATGCATGTCGATTTGGTATGATAATAAAGTCTATAGTTGATTCAGCTCCTCTACCTATAAAGGTATGACCAAACTCCACTCTTGGAGAACATAAGCAGTTTGAAAAACCAAAATCATGTTTATACATAATCTCATTAAACAGTTCACCTTTATCTGAGTGGAAAAAATGAAACGGAGGGTCATCGTCTTCCAAAGTTAGTCCACATTTCCCTATTTCAGCCAATGGGCACAGACCAACATTAAAATCCCCTCCCCAAATAGGGATAATTTCAGTGTCGCTTTTTAGTTTTAAATTACTAATGTCATCGCTGAGCTTCCCTAATATGACCCCCAATTGCCCCTTTTCCACGTTATTATAAAAATTGATCAGAACCAATGTACAATTTGCTACCGTATGTATTAAAACAATTTGATAATAAATTTCAGATCTAACCATCTCGATGTTGTGTGCCCCTAACAAGTTTGAGACATATACACATATTCCCCCCTTAGATCTACCACTCACTGATTCAATAGCTGGTGTATGGAATGTCTTAAATCCATTGATGTGTATTTCATCGATAACCCATGTCTCTTGTAAGCACATATATATCAAAATTGCTAATAAAATTCAACCAGACCGGATCATTCACTTTATTCCTTAGGCCCGCTATATTCCAGAACAGGATTCCACATAGTCCCGTTGCTTGGTCAGTTATTTCAGTATAATCTGCCTTAATAGAATCCTCACTGTTAGGGTTATTTTCCCCCTCATCTTCTGGCTCGTCATGAGTTGTGCCACACAGGATAGATACACGTGGGATTTCAGCACCGTGAGCTGGTCTGAGAAACGGCTTGGGGCACTCCGAGCAGTTAATTAATGAGTTTCAAAGAAACGTGTCTGAGGTAAGTGCTTCTATGATCTTATCTACGCCCCATGTCCAGTGGCAATTAAACTACTCAAATGTCGATATAAAGAAACAAAGCAGTTCTTTCTACAGTTCCGAAACCTTCCCAACAGGTCTTGTAATCACTTTTTAATTATAAGGGGTGCTGAGTTCACCTACATTCTATGTGGGGCGGTCTAAGGGCCATCAAACAGAGATCTCCTGAATTCTCTCTTATTAGGTTTATGCACCTCATTAGCGTGTCTGGGAGGGGGGGGAGGGGGGCATGGGCTCTGTGATGAAGCACTGGCCTGCTCTGCACTATTGCTAGCGTGAGTTCAAAGCGCGCCGCTGGAATTCCCAGAATCCTCCTCGCCGCTATTTTTAGTCCATGTTTCCCAAACCCCAACATCCCAATCGTCAGTGTACATTAGTGTGCCTTGCTTTTATCCAGCTCAGCAGTCTCGAAACCGAAGGTACATTTAGAAACAAGAAAGTATCTCTTGAATAACTCACCGTCTCCGAGAGGTGGTTGTTCAAACGTGCACCAGTAGTCGGCCATCAGCGGGAAATACCAGGCCTTCGGCATGCCATACTCTCCTGCAACACAAACACAGTCAAGACTACATTATCTAAGGGCAGCTACGGGTTTTATATCTACTCTTGGAATACTGCTTGAAGCCCCTAACTAATCTACCAACGTGTTGAAAGCATGTCTTCAGACTCTTTTTTTGCAGTGATTGATGTTTTATGCCTTCCTTCATCAATGCAATTTTGAAGATTTTTTTTCTTAATTAATTTTCATTTGATGCAGCACTTTTTTTCGCCACTTCCATGATGTCAATTGCCTAGATGTCAAAAGGGTCAAAAGTTTATCTTGGCTTGTTCTGTGAAATTATCAGGCTCAATGGTTGTGTAATGGTGTGTCTCATGATGTCATGGGGAGAGCTGTTGTGATGTGGCCACGGCTTCCCGCATTCACAAAAACTCTAGAGCATGCATCTGCACGTTCCATTGTTCTTGCTTATTGCATTCTGGGAGCTCTAGTCTTGGTTCCACTTAATTGTACCCATTGACATGAAGTATCCTGGTAAGGGCCACTGGATGTATGCGATTCCGCGGGTCTGGCGTTTTCAGCATGTTTAAGGATGTACTGCATTTGCCACACATTTCATCATTATCTTCAAATGCTCAGATTTCAACACAAAATGCTGGGCCTCATTTACAATATTTTGACGCACTGCAGAGCAGCAGGCCTTCCTGCTGTGCATCAAAATTAAAAGGCAGGAATGCGCCATATCCACAAGATACGGCGCATTCCTGTCCTTCTTGCCTCATTTTGAAAGTGTACTACAACTGGTTCTGTCGGGCGAACAATTTCTTTACAGTTAGTTCCATCAATCAATGTACAGAGAAAAAAAGGAAACACACAAGGTTGAAATCAATCAAAATTAATATATTGTAATCTTTTTTTCTTTTCGTTTTTATGGTTTTTGTCACGGGAAAACATTCATAATTTGAAAAAGGCGAACAGGTGACTTATAAGTGACAGCCATACAATTTTGTGACAAAAACCATAACGGAAAAGATTACAATATACTAATTTTGATTGATTTCAACCTTGTGTGTTTCCATTTTTTCTCTGTACATTGATTGATGGAACTGTAAAGAATTTGTTCGCCCGACAGAACCAGTTGTAATATATTTTCTAGCCACACAGGTTCTGAGGGATACTGGGTCACCCCATTATACTTCATGTCATTTTGAAAGTGGGCCTGCGCTGAGGGGATAATTGTTTTTGTGCAGGAAGGGACGCCTTCCTGCACAAAAACAATCATTAAAGGCATTTTCCTCTTCATGCATAGGAAGAGGAAAAAACAAGGACAAATAAAAGTATTTCTCTTCGTTGCGCCTCCTTACGCCTGCCCTGGAGAGACTCAGGATTCTGATGCATTCTCAGGTTTACAAAATGTTGTAATCTGGGAATGTGTCAAGTTCAATGGATGTTGAGTGGGAACACCCACAGCAACACTCATGGAACGCCCCTTTCACACAGAGTTATGCGTAAAAGGGAAACATATTTACAGGGTTATGAAAAGTCACGCAGGGTGACTTTACATGGCCTTGTAACTATGGGCAAGACCACTGCGCTGCCCGTGCATCAAGAAAAGTCACGCACCGGCGGCGCAATGGTCCTGTAAATAAGCCCAGCTGTTTTTAGCTCAGATAAAAAAATATCTTTAAAAAATTGGTGCTGCACAGTGATGCACATCGTTGGCAAAGGTTAACTCGTCCGCGGTCAGGTGCTGAATGCTGCATGAAGATGTTAAAATGGTCCCAATGAGGTGAAACTTTTGCCCAGACAATAATGTGTTAAAGTTACAAAATAGCAACATAATACTGCCACGGAATGTTCCATGGCGATAGGAACTAAGGAATTTAAGGCGCTTGAAGAAATGAATGTCCCTTATTATGTGCCTGAGGAATTCCATCTTTGCACTGGTAACAACGTTCTGAAGTTGGTGCAAGTTAGCCATGGGTATTTCACTCAGATCGTGTTTTATATTTTTATGCAGCTGACACTTTCAAACCTCTTTAGTGAGAAGTATTGTAAGAGTGCCAGAGAGGGCAGGGTGGGTGAATTGGCTCAGGGACCGCCTCTTCCTATTTCAAAGGAAAAATAGTGCCTGTAGTGGTGCATCTTGTTGCAGTGATCCAGGTGAAAGTAAAGCATTAGGATTCATTTGATGCCAATGGATGCATTGGTATGTTTAGACAGGAGGTGTAGCCCCCACCCTTCCTGGTTAGCCCCACATTATGGGCCTCAATTATGAAAAGTGACCTTTGCTGGGCAAAAACAGCGATGCGTCACTTTTCATAGTGCCATCCTATAACACCATGGATGCGCCGTATTTACGATACGGCGCTCCATGGCGCAAGGATTTACAGATACGTCAGGAATTCTGATGTATCTGGTGGTGCAAAAATGATGCATTGTTGGAGTGTGTCGGAAAACTGACGCAACTCCAGCAATGTGTCATGGCTCACGGGTGAGTCCCATGTGAAAAGACCCCTGTCAATCCTTACGCCTGCTTGAAGCAGGAGTAAGGATTTTGACGCAGTCAAGTTGCAGAAGTGGTGTAGTGAAATGTCATAAATTTCACTGTGCCCCTTTTCCAAGGCTTTTTTACGGGGGAAAGCCCACCCTGCATACATTATACCTGACGCAGGTATAATGTAGCGCAGGCCTTTACAAAGTGATATATCTGCCTAGATGCGTCACTGTGTAAATAGGGCGCAGTGTGGTGCAATGATTACGTCGCCACAGGGTCACAAAAATGTGGCGCAACAGTGGTGCAAGCTCTTCATAAATAAGGAATGCTTTGGAAGGGTGTTCCGCATTACTGACACACTGTGAGGAGGTACTGCTTCTGCCTTTGCTGTGACTGTGTTGTGTGAGGAAAGCTTGCACTGCTGCTTCCTGTACTACATATGTGCATGTGAGGAAAGCTTGTGCATGTGAGGAAAGCTTGTGCATGTGAGGAAAGCTTGCACTGCTGTTTCTTGGCATGCATCGGATATGTGCATGTGAGGAAAGCTTGCACTGCTGTTTCTTGGCATGCATCGGATATGTGCATATGAGGAAAGCTTGCACTGCTGTTTCTTGGCATGCATCAGATATGTGCATGTGAGGAAAGCTTGCACTGCTGTTTCTTGGCATGCATCGGATATGTGCATGTGAAGAAAGATTGCGCTGCTGCTTCCTGTACATCAGAAACGTGCATGAGAGGAAAGCTTGCACTGCTGTTTCCTGTGCAGCAGATATGTGCATATGAGGAAAGCTTGCACTGCTGTTTCGTGTACCTCAGAAGTGCACGAGGAAACCTTGCACTGCTGCTTTCTGTACCTCAGAAGTGCAGATGAGGAAAGCTTGCACTGCTGCTTCCTGTACAGCAGATATGTGCACGTGATTAAAGCCTGTGTATGTGAGGAAAGGCTGAACTACTGCTTCCTGTACATCAGAAATGCATGTGAGGAAAGGCTGAACTACTGCTTCCTGTACATCAGAAATGCATGTGAGGAAAGGCTGAACTGCTGCTTCCGGTACAGCAGAAGTGCATGTGAGGAAAGCTTGCGCTGCTGCTTCCTGTACAGCAGATATGTGCACGTGAAGAAAGCTTGCGCCGCTGCTTCCTGTACAGCAGATGAAAGCTAGTGCTTCTCCTGCACTGCATTTGTTAGCAGACTTTTTTAGAATCTTTTCAGGACACAAAAGCCAAAGTGATTGGCTTTGTCAAACCGTGTTCTATTTGCGGACTGGTACTTGGAGTCCGGCCGCGGCGAATGCAGAACCACAGGGAGAATGAACTGTCTACAGCCGGCACTGGCCGGTTTGAGATCTCTTAGATCAGCCGTTTCCATCTGTATACGCGACCGTTGCAAATCCGAATTTTAAGAGCAGAAGGCAGAAAGCTCCGACTGCCTCGTGTAATACCGTGTTTTTTTGTCCCGTTTCTAAGCACTGTGATTAGCAGGTGTCACTCACCCCCAATAGTGATTCAAGTAGTCCTTGTCTTTTCATTGCATCCAGTAAGAGCCCGGTCTGGTGGCTTAGTGGACTACTGTGCCCACTCTAGGGGCCTGTGTTTGACAGAGGTTCAAAACCCGGCGGTCCACTCATCCTTCTGAGGACGATAAAATGAGTGCCGTTGGGTAGCAACAGACGTCTATTATTCAGCGTCAATGTGCCCACGGGTGCGCTTTACGAATATACATCAGGGCGTAACTACCAATGGTACAGAGGCCTGAGGGGCCCATTAACCCCTGATTAATATTGTATTTTACAACCTAACCAGCAGCTAGAGGGCCGTTTTCCTTGCTTGCACTTGATCCAATGGCACCCTTACTACGCCACTGCATATCACGATACGTGTTTCCTTATGTTTTTAAGCACTGAAAAAATACTATCTGATCTGATCTACTCTGAGAACTAGTGCGCGACTGACTGCAAGCTCGCTTAAGATATTGTCATAATCGGACCCCAAGTCAATGCAGTGACTTTGCGGCTGCCCGCGGCCCCCGCAGGGGGCCACCCTAAACGGGCGGCCCCTTTAGTGCCATTTGGGCACTTCCCCACCCCCCAATGATGTGCGGGACTCAAGGAGGAGTCCCCCTACCAGACGCGTCACTTCCGGCACGCAGAGGAGGTGGGGAGGTATTTATGCCTCCCCCCGGCCATCTTGGCGTCCTCTTTTCAGCCAGCAGCACAAAGCATGCTGCAACTTCTAGTTTTCCGACCCTATGTTTTTGTGGTTTGTGTCTGCAAGTCTCGGCATAGGGTGTTGATGAAGGCTGAAGAACAGGACTGTCTGATGACACTCTGAGATGCTGGGCCTGTTGACAGCTATGTGGGATGACAACAGAATCATCTTAATAAATCTGAGGAAATCCCCAAACCGTCAACTAGTAATAGGAATATTGATGTTATTTAAGGGAGGCTGGGGGGGCCCGAGGGGTTAGTGCATCAGGTCACACATAAGGTGCGAACACGTATTTCCATCTGAAAGGGGAGCTATCCCTTGCTTGATAAATCCTGAGGAGTAGGCGTGCCCCCCCCCCCCCTTTGTTCTAGGATAAACCACCACTCCGGATTGTGAGCCCTTGGGGCTTCCGTCCTGGTGTGAAATGCTGCTGGGCTTCACCTGTATCTGGTGGAATATCTCCCTCCCCACACTGAGCGGTCCCCTCCCACACCCGGTATTTCCAGCAGATCACAAGTGCCTGCAGCAGCCGCTGCTCCGCTTCCTCATTGTCCTCGCTGACTCCCCCACCCCCCAAGGTCCCCCGAAATGTGTCTGTCGGCTAAAAAGATAGGAATGTCCGATGGTGACGCACACTGATGACAAGCGGGAACTTAACTAAACAGCACGTGCTATCGTCCCTTCCTGCGAATGATGGGGAAATCCAGAAAAAGAGGAAACACCCACTCTACAAACCTTCTGATCTCCATCGACCAGGAAAGTTAAGGCCCAAAGGTACACCTGGGTAAGACAGTGGGGGCTGGGTCAGTGCTTGAAATGGAAAAATAGAAGTGTTTCTGAGAAGTGCTGGTACTCTCCAATTAAAAGTATAGCATTTGTCTTGAGAAGTGCCGGTACTCTCCCGCTCAATATTAAAAATGAGCCGGTACTCCGTACCGGACAGTACCGGCCCATTTAAAGCACTGGGCTGGGTGTACAAAGGGTGTTGGAATCGTAAATCATGTGCTACGCATTGTCACCACATATCTGCCAACTTGAAGAACAATCTCACCTGTGAGGAGGGGCGGGGCATCGTGCCGAGAAGTACCTACGAGGCACTTTTGAACCCCACCCTCCCTCCCCCACCCCGAAAAAATTGCTGAGGCTGCTGCCGATGTCCTGGGGTGTATTCACGCCTCTTAATGGATGGGCAGATAAAAACCTCGGAAAACGAGCGGGAAAGCCACTATTTACAGTGTGTTTCAGCTCGTTTTCCCTGCCACTGTGTGATATCGGCTCCTCACCGGGAGACCATGTGATGGGAACCGATATCGTGTGTCACACGGTGGCGGCACCGTGTGAGTTGGCAGGTATGCCACTGGGTAGTAAGCGCTATATAAATGCAAATACAATATTACAAAAATATGATTCGCAATATAATGTAGTAAGTTTACCAGCAGCAAATGGCTTTGACATTTGCCACGTCAGACTCCTTGAGAGTGGTAAGGGTATACGGGCCTTTGGTACAGATGCATGCAATTTACAGAGGAGTGATGCACCTTCACCACCACCCCCCTAATTCTTAAGAACAAAAATAAAGGTTTGCAAATAACCCTGCTAACAGCAACTGCTGGGGAAACAGTGGCATCACTATAATTGACCCTGTTGAAGTTTCATAATAACTGCTTGATTAATACAGAGGTCGAAGTGCATTAAAAAAAGTTTGGTAATTATGATCCTGTGGGTTGGGTAAGTGAGCGTGTGGGCGGGATCAAAGGTGTGGCTACAAAGAACAAAATATTCTGTAACTATTTTGTTGGTATTTTACCTTCAGGTAACTGTATATAAAATAGCCTACACCTTAAATAAAAAATAAATGCAAGTTAAACTAATCAGTGAAAGCTGCACTTTTTTATATTGTGAAACCTCTATTGGTTAATGCGATCACTGCAGATATCTGTGTGTGTGTGTGTTTGTTTGTGTAACCAAGAACCACAGAATTGAATTCTGGTTGGTGCAGTGAAGAGTAGTTACCTGTGTTTTTAGTTTTTATAACTCCTTTAAAAGCCCACTCTCCACAGCTCACCAGGTCACCTTGCAATACCGCTCTAAAATAATACTCTTCAAGTGACTTCATCAATTAAAGCCAATGCGGGTTTCCAAGCAGCCTTTACATTAGAGGATTAACCAAATGCAGGCATTTACATTTCTTTCGGCAGCAGACACATTGGCAAGACAGACCCCCTCCCCCAGGATATAGCCACATAATTAGCAAATTTGGCAGCAGAAAAATGTGAATGTAGCGGCACAAAAATTGAAATTTTGCGGCATTTAGTGGCAAATTATTTTATTTTCCCTTTTTTAAATATAGCCCCCAGCGTGCCCAAGAGTGACAAGCCCAAATTCATTCTTTTTTAAAAACAATTGCCCCCAGCAGGACCCCCTGCATGCCCACGGGCCCAAATTCTTTCACTGGGCCTCCCCAGAACCTGCAACTTTGAGCTGAAGCTTTTTTTTCTTCAAACCGCCTGACCACTAGTACCGAGGCGCTGTGCACAAGCCAACTGCAAATGGATGTGCATTGATTAAAGTGGGTTTATCATGAATGATTCACGACAATGCTGATATAGAACCAATGAAGAAAAAAATACAAATGGAACGCAACACACCCGTAGGAGCACACCGCCATAAAACAGCAGCTCTGCATAGTAATCTTGTAGTGTGGAAAGTTGTCCTTTACGGCACAAAATAGTTTTGAAAATAATGCAGATGTTTATTTCCGAAATAGCTACTAAGAGAAAAAGCGTGATCAAAATTATTGCCAAGTGGTTAATGGGAGAGACCAGTGCTTAATTTGTGCCGGTGGTTTCCGGTGCTCGGCAGTGGTACTTAATTTTCAGCACCAGCTTTAGTGACAGTTCACCACATGGTGACACTGTCTTTTTCATTTAGAGATGAGCACAACAACCTTTTTAATTAAGTCAATATACATTGAAAATGAATAATAGTAGCCTCTCATGCCATTATTGTAGCTTTGTGTGACCTGAAATAGTCTGAATTCTCACACTTGTAGGAGTGCGATGGTTAGGTGTTATGTTGGTACAGTCATTGGCAGCGCTGGAAGGGTATGGGTGCTGTAGACTGCAGTGGCCTTCGGAGAAGGGCCATGGCACTTAAGTTTTTACAAATTAAGCACTTGGAGAGACAATTTTTAATGATTAATTGACAGGCTGAACAGCAACAGCTAGCAATAAACATTACAGACCTGATTTAAATGCTAAAGGATGGTCAACTTTTCCTCTTCTGTCCTTTTTTTGGAATTCTCTGACATTCCCAATAATGCATCTGGAAAGCGGCACATGTGGTTTTCAAGGTGTGCTTTACTTTTTCCCTTCTGTCTTCAGCAACAGGCTCACTCCAGGTGCCTCCAGGCAGGGGGATGCCACGCAGCAGGAGGAAGGTGAGTGAAACAAACACCTCGCCTGCTTGCTGACCCCTCCTTTCATTTGGTTCAGCGGTCAACAGTGAGCCAATAAAAGAAGGAGTTGCATTCCTTGAATTTCAGTGCAGGCTTTTTACAAAACTGCCAATTTAGCAATTTTTTTGCAAATCGTGAAATCCTGGAAGGTCTGGGAAGAATTCATGTTTCTTGTTCAGCTCTCTGTCCCTTTCCCCGCTGCACAGCAGAGGAAAATCTCTCCCCTCACTCTTCGACCTCTGGATTAATATAACAACACCAACACATCTTTATTTAGTTTTCACCTATATTTGGGTGCTGTCATTATATACCAGAGGAACATTATTAATTTCTCTTTGTATTTAACACACTATGGGGCTGATTACGATGCGGCCGTAAAAGGCTACGACCCTTGGTCGGAAGCCTTTACGGGTGCATCGTAATGGGCCGGTCGGTTTACTTTACGACCGCCTCATTACGATGGAGGCAGTCATAAGGTAAACCTGCCGGTCATTCCGGCTGGCTTCTGATGGGCTCAGAGAGCCCGTCAGCCCGTCGGAAACCGGCCTGTAATCTCAAGGGTGGCATTTCCGGTATCCAACACCTGCCTCTCACTGGTGTCAAGCAGGACGACAACCTGCAGCATGAAAGGGAGCCCAGCCTAGAGCCACATCTGAAGACCAACACATGTCATGGAGCCACTGATCATGCAGCTGGGAGACCCAAGAGGGCCACAACACCCACCGCAACCACCCCCCGGACCCTCCCCCCCAGGTCATGAAGTCCAGCAGTCAACGGTAGTGGAAAAACAGAACTTTATTACAAATACATAAACAACAAGACGAAAAGCTCAGCCAACGCGTTCCATTCCCAACGGGGAACTTCACCAGGGCAACGTGTGGATCCAAAAACTGTAAATGCTGCGGGAACTCCCCAATACCATTCCACATCCCGAAATCAGTAGTCAGAAATCTGTTGGAGAAATGGTGACAATGGTCAAGCGTCCTCATATTAGAAGAAGAAGGTTATGCTGTTCCTCAAGAGTGTACGAACAAGGGAAATTGACACCACCCTGAACGTTTGGGTTCAGAGTTGGGAGTCCATTTATTGGATTGTAATGCCCTCGCACACCCAATCGGGTGTCATGCTTCATCATCTGGGCTGCTCCTCGTCGGGTCGGCAGTGCAATACCCAACGGGCTCCCTGTAGTAGGGGCACTTTGGCGGAGATCTTTTTCCAATAGCCGTATGGTGAAGTGGGGGTGAGGGGCCAGAACTGTGTAGATGTATGTGTGTGATTTAAAATAAGGTTCGGAGTATCCGTGAAGACAATTTTTAATCAGTGAGTCTCCTACCCTAGTTAAAAATATAAACAATGCAGTGCTTGGCTAAGTATTATGTCTTAGGTCTAAGCGTCGCTATTGGTGCAAATCAGCCGTGGCAGCCAGCCTTTCCGCCTCCATCCGCACCATGTCCTCCATGAGCCTCCGCATGTGTCCCATCTCCCGGCTGAGATCGCTGGAGCCACTCTGACCAGACAGGTGTTCTTGTCTCTGAGTCAGGACTGCAGCGATGTCAGCCAGGGCTCGTTGGAGACCATGGAGCAGACTGTGGGTGTCCGTTAGGGACTGTAAGTGGTCCCTGATGGGACGTAGACACCCATGGATGGCATCTAGTTTGGCTGCCATGAGGTCGAACCCCACCTGCACCTGATCAGCCATCTCCTTCTGGCCCTCTAGCACATGGCGTTGGAAGGCCATGTGTTGTTCGTGGGGGGCCTGGGAGACAGCCGGGGTGGTGGGTGCCTCCTGCTGTGTGGTCTGTGCAGGGGGTGGGGTCTCCTCGATGCAGTTGGGCTGCCCTGCTCCTGGGGGTGGGGTGCCGAAGCTGTCGATGAGCTTCTGGAGGGCGTCGGCGTCGAAGGTGGGGTGGTCCTCCTTGTCATCAGTGAGGAGGTGTTCTGTAAAGGGGAGATGCAGTTTAACAGTGTGTTCCATGTATGTTCACTCATTGGCCAAGTATCAGAACAGACTGCATGACAATGTACATTGTGACTGTTTAGGATGTGCTGCCTATTTGAAGCGGGACAGTGGACATATGTGCACCATCAGGGATGTGGGGTTGTACTTGTCCATTATCATGTCACAGTTTCCTGCTATGCCAAATGTGATTGGCCAGTTTCTACACACAAGCGGCAGCAGTTGTGTCCTCTGTTCTGTTGTGCAAGTGTTGCAGTTTGTACCACATTGTTGTCAATGTTGATGTGCTCTGATTCTTGTGTGTGTGCTGCATTGTGGGAGAGTCGCCCCTGCAGCTCAGACTTTGCTTGGCCTTCTCCCTTTCAGGCGGTGTGCCTTTAACTTCTGTGCTTATGCAGTGCTGAGATGTTGCATACTTGGGTAAATTGGGCTCTTGGTGGGAGTTGGGACTCTTGGGCATGGTTTGTCCGCAGATGTCTTGTTGCTGTCAGGGGTTGTTTGTGCACGTGGATGTGTCAGTGTGTGACCTGCTCCTATCCGGATGTGGACCACACTCAGCCACCTCGATGTCGTGGCGTGCAACATGTCATGATGAGTGGCCTGCAGACATGCTCATCGTCATGCAGTGTCACTTGCATTGTCAGTGGGGCTCACGGATCCGCAGCTTGGCTGGGTTCAGCACATGTGCATGGGTTTGTTGTGGAATTGGTGATGTGTGGGGAGGGCCCCTTCTGGGCACATTGTGGACGGGGGACTACTTGCTGTTACTATGTGTGCTGCAGTATGGCAAGGAGTTCAGGGACATGATCCAGAGTCATTGTGGTTGTGCAGTGTGCTATACTCCATTGTGCATGTGTGCCATTGTGCCCATCTTCCCCCTTCCCCCCAGTCCCTGGTCGTTACTCACCCTGTTGCTGTTGTGTCAGGTCATGTTGAGCAGTGTCCGGTCCCCCGACTCCTGTCACCGTCTCCACACTGATGACTGTGGACACCAGTTCCTCCATCTCATCCAGCTCCTCCTGTGGCGCAGGACTCCCACCCCCAGTCTGCATTGCTGCTTTGCGGTTGTCTGCGAGTTTCTGCTTGGTTTTGCGCTTCACATCATTCCAGCGCCTCTTGACCTCGTCCATTGTCCTCCTCAGCACTCCGACTGCATTCACCTTGTCCACGATGGACTGCCATATTCCATTTTTTGTTGCCAATGACACAGTGGAGGTGACGAACAGATGTTGATGGTGTTCTACCACCTCCGCTATCAGGATCCTGTTTGCCTGTGGACTGAAACGCGTCTTCCTCTTCTTCTTCTCCTTGCCCTTCCCTGACCCCGAGGTCCCAGGCTGGTCCTCCATGGGGCTTGTGGGGTCCGGGTTGTCCTCTGTACTTGCTCCTGCTACCTCCATTGTGCTTCGCAGTTCTTATGTGTTTTTTTTTTTTTTTTTTTGCTGCTTTTATGGTGATTTTTCCCGCCTGACGTGGGAATTGCAAGCCTGGCGCTGCTTGTCCCCGATTTTTCTATCGCGGTTGGGCCCATCGCAACTTTTTTCACTTTCGGGTTTCCTTTTTTTAGCACCGTCGCGGTGGTTGTAATGCGGACATTTGTGGCGTTCTCGGGTAACTATCGCACGTTACAGCGTGTTGGGAATAAGACGTTAACACGGAGTTATTTTCCCGCGATGGGCGGCGATGTTGAAAATTGCGTTAGCCTATTTTGGCGATGTTTATCGCACGTTCTTGAGAATATCCCCCTGTGTTTTTTAGTTCATCTTTCTGTTTCATCAGAAGAATGAGGAATGCAGTTTTGGACCAAAACGTGTCACCACCTCTGGGGGTATGGCGGTCCAAAGTTTGGCATGTATACAGCATGGTGACGCTATCGGCTGTTGTGAAAAATAAGATACTTCATCTTGTGAGAATAAGGAAGCCATTGAAAATCTTATTTAAGGGCCAGGTGGAAGGAGGAGAATGTCATGGCATATCTCAGATGCTGAAAGGAAAGGAAACATGCACAGAATGGCTGGCTTCTCAGAAACAGGAGTAAAAGAAATAGAGTTAGAAAGGGAGCAATCGTCAAGCTTGATGCCTTAACAATCACTGAGTCACTGTAAGATGATGCGGGGTGGGGAAAGGAGGGGGAGAGGGTGCTTGAGTAATACATATGTGCAAAGTTGCTATTCACAAACACATGGGTCTCTGATGTGTTTACAGATAGGGTTTGAAGTTTTGGTGGGGAGTTATGTAAAGGTTCATATAATTTTAATAGTGCCTCTTTGGGGAAAAATCCATAATATCAATTCGTAAAACCTTGAAAGCAATTTTAATTTCACCGCCATCTGGTATTTCATTTGCTGTCTGACACTCCCTACCTGTCTGCACTCCCACTTTGGTTATATTATGTTATTTTGTGTCTGTCTGTTCCTCCCTTTTTTTCTACCGGGTTCCCCCATTACCCCTACCCGGGCTTCTACCTATATCATTGAATTGGATTCTGCTAAAACCCAATAAATAAAGTGTTTAAAAATAATGAAGAGGGTGCATTGGAATTATGAACTTATTTAGTTTATGAAATTTAAAAAGGTAATGCCGAGGACTGAATGCAAAGCTACAGAAAGTAACCAATGCTCTTAGGACATTGTTTTCCGTGTACTCTTTCTGTGGTGGCTGGTGATCTTTGAAAGTGGTGGCCATAATATTGCCTTGAATCGTAGCAAGCCTGTTAAGTGAGTCAGCCCAACCCCTCTTAGGGAATGATGGTGATGAAGGAGTACCGCCCCCGAGAAAAGTTTGGAAAAAAAAATGGAGCCAAACAGTGCACTTTAAAGCACATTTAAAAAAAAAATCTTTTTATTAAACATACGTCAGCATCAAAATATAGCATTATCATGAGTCTCATATTCTATGCATCCTCAGTACACTAGTGCACAATCAGCAATCAATATTCGTATATGACAATGAACACGTTACAATCAGAATCTCAATCTAACAGAGATCTCTTCTCCTACCCTCTCCCTCATCTAGCTTCCTGGAATCTCCCAGTTGCCCCTATAAGATTCCCACTGTTGCCATACTTTTTCCCATTTCTTGGGACAACCCCTGCTTTCGTATATAGTCTTTTCTGCGGTACAGCACCAGTCCATGTCTCGCTTCCATTGTGTCGCTGTTGGCGTTTGTGTGGCCCCCCCAACCTCTGGCAATGTTCCGTTTGGCAACCATTGTGGCCACTAATAGCCATATTTTTGGGTATTTAGGCCATGCCTGTTCCCCTGATACACATAGTACATGCCACCGGGCTTCAAGAGGAACCTCCTGTCCCACCACCTCTGACATTATGCGTATCACCTTCCGCCAATAACGCTGGATAACCGGGCATTCCCACACCATATGAAAGAAGGTACCTCTTTGATTACATCCCCTCTGACATTGTTCCGTAGAAATGCGCCCCAGCTTGAACATGAGTATACTAGTGGAATAGGATCTGTGAATTATTCTTAGTTGAACCAGCCTGAACCTTGCTCGAATCGCCACCTCCCTGGGGCTTTGTATCACCTCCGCCCAGTCATCATCTTCTAGTAGGCCTACATCAGTTTCCCAGGACTCTCTTAACTTTATCAGGAGACCCGGGGCATTATTGATTATCTTTCTATAGGTGCATGACAGTGCTTTTTCCGGTATTGGGTCCAGTAGCAATCTATCTTCAAGTGGGCTATATTCGGGTATCTGTTCCCCCTCCTTTAAATATTTATTCAAAGCATGTCTCAACTGTAGATACCTGTAACGTTCTGTTTCCGCTAACTGGTAATCAGTCTGTAATTCAGAGAATGTAAGCATATGTTGCCCCCGCCACACATCTCCCAGTCGTATTATGTCAATCAGTTTCCATTTTCCAAAGCCCTGCAAGCTACCTACTTCCTGGAGCGTATCACTGTCCCAGAGAGGGGTCTGTTCCGTTAGTTTATCAGCGCAGCCGAGAAACCGGTTGGCCTTTGTCCATATGTCAACGACTATCTGAGTATGTGGTGGCCTGCCTCCCGGTTTTTTCCGACAATATAGTGCTCCCAAATGACCCCCTGTCCCATTTGCCCAGTGGTCCACCCTATACGCTGGGTCGTTCCGATCTGCGAACACCCAGTCATTAATTACCATTAGATGTGAGGCCCAATAATATTTTTGCAAGCCAGGAATAGCCAGCCCACCCTCGTAGACACCCTTCTGTAGTTTGGCTAGCGCGATTCTCATACCCCCACCATCCCACAGCAGCGTCCTAAGTTCGCTGTCCACTTCCCTAAAAAATTTGTCAGGGATTGGGCACGGGGTGTTTTGTACTACATAGAGCATACGGGGTAAGGACATCATCTTATATAGCACCGCCCTCCCCATCAGGGACAGCGGCAGCTTTCTCCAATGAGTAATGTCCCTCCTTAGGCGCTCCAGCTGTGGTTGTAGGTTCTCGGTCAGGAAGGCTGCGTCAGTTTTTGTTATTCGTATACCCAAATATTTAAAACTATCTTTAACCATCAACTGTGTGTCGGCACCAAGCCGTGGAGGTGGTCCATCTGATAGCATGTACAAGAGGGACTTATCCCAGTTAATTTGGTACCCAGAATACCCTTCAAAGAGTTTAAAGATCTGCAGCAGTCGGCTTATAGTAAACCGCGGTCGCGTCGCATAAAGAAGGACATCGTCAGCGTAGAGTGATATTCGTTCCTCCCACAGCTCCCCGCCCGGAATACCAGCAATCACCGGGTCACCTCTCACCCAGGCTGCAAGCGGCTCGAGTGCCAACGCGAATAAAATCGGTGACAGAGGGCATCCCTGCCGTGTGCCCTTGTGGAGCGCAAAGGCGCGCGAGACCGTACCATTTACCCGAACTCTGGCTAGAGGATGTGAGTATAATAACTTTACCCATGACTGGAAGTGTGGACCAAACCCAAACCGCCCTAGGACCTCAAACAAGTAATGCCATTCTATACTATCGAACGCCATACGGGCGTCAAGTGAAAGGAGCGCTGCCTCCATCCCCGGGTTTGTCTTCACTAGGTGCATCACCCAGTAAAGGCGTCGAAGATTGAGTCTGGTGCTTCTGCGGGGCATAAAGCCTGATTGGTCAGGGTGTATCAGGGTCGTAATGGGGACCAGTAAACGATTAACTAGGACCATAGCCAAAATTTTAATTTCTGCATTCAACAGGGATATTGGTCTGTAAGAAGTGCACTGGTTCGCCAGCTTGCCGGGTTTGGGAATTACCACAATGGTAGCCGTTCGCTGGTCAACCGGTAATCGTCCCCGTTTCCGCGCCTCATTGAACATGTCTAATTGATATGGGGCCACCACACTTGCCGTACATTTAAAGAGCTCGATGGGCAGACCATTTGGACCCGGTGCCTTGCCAGCTTGTAAATCCTGTATAGCTCCTGCTATTTCTTCGGTAGTTATTTCCCTATCTAATCCATCTCTATCTTCCTCAGTCAGTTTCGGTAGTCGCATTTCTTCCAATAATTCTCTACAATCAATGGCTGTCCTGGTGGGGTGGGGCTCATATAGTTCCTCATAGTAATCACCGAAGGCCCGCGACATCTCCTCCCCAGTATTATGTACCCGTCCCTGGCTGTCGCGTATTTCCGCCACCCAGCTCCTGTCCCTGTCCCTCTTTTCGAGCCAGGCGATCATTTTGTTGGCTTTATCCCCTAGGTCATAAATACGTTTCTGAGTTGCGATCGTAGCCGCTCTAGCCTCATTGTGAGCCATATCCTGTAGTTCTTGCTTCCCAAGCACTATCCGATGTGCTAATTCCTTATCTGTTCTCCCCCCCTCCAGGTATGTTGCCTCCAGTTCCAACACTGTCGCTTCTAGCTTATCCCACTGCGACCTCTTCTCCTTATTAGCGCCCCCTATACATGCTTGAACATAGCCCCTCATAACTGGCTTGAAGGCCTCCCACAGAGTACATACCTCCGCCACCGTCCCTTCATTTTCCTGAAAGAAGAGCTGTGCCCGGTCCCAAACCTTTTGGGAATTGTCCTTATTTTTAAAAAAAAACAAGAGTTCAATCTAGGGAGAAAGGTATGTGTTCGAGTCGGACCCCTCACCGTGATATCCACGGGCGAGTGATCCGAAATACCCAGTGGGCCAATATGAGCGTGTGAGAACCAAGCCTCCTCCCCTCTGTTTGTTAGTATGTAATCAAGTCTGGAGTAACTTCCATGTGCGGCTGAGTAAAAAGTGTATTGGCGGGTGTGAGGGTTATGTTATCGCCAAAGGTCTGTCAGACCCATCGCATCGACGAATGCCCCCAATGGTTCCCCCTCCCTCTCTGGTCACCATGGATTCCCTATCAATCCCCGGGTCGATAGTAGAGTTCATATCACCTCCCAACATTAAGAGTCCCCGCGGAAGGTCAACCAACAATGTCCCCAGGGCATCCAATGCCTCAGATCGCATCGCTGGCGGTATGTAGCACGAGGCCACGTTAATCGTTTGGCCTTCCCATGTCCCCATGATTGCCACGTATCTACCCAGGGGGTCGTGCCAACTTTCCCCACTACGAAAGGGAGACCCGTTTTCATTAAGATCCCAACACCGTGTGAGCCAGTCGTGTAACCTGCATGTGCAACCATTTTATAGCCATACCTATCCAGTGCCCGATATCTGTGGCCCTTGAGGTGTGTTTCCTGTATAAGTACAACTCCCGGGGAATGTCTGTGCAGGTATTGTAGAACTATGCTTCATTTAATACGGCTCCCAAGACCATTAACGTTCCATGACAGAAGTTTGAGGCTGGTATGTCCCTGCTGGCCCCCCCAGATTTTCCTATAGAAGCCTGATTCAGTTCCTGTCTTGGTCCTCTTGTGGGTGTCCCCATTCGTGTAGTAAGTGACCCTCTATCCCTAGCTGAGTGTATCTTCTCATCTTCTTGAGTGTGTAGTGTAGTGAAACTGACTCTGATCTAGCAATTCTCATAAAACTTAACATTCCTCTAATCCTCTCGAATTGTACCACTCTGTGAACATGTTTGCACCTGATAGAATAGCTGACCTTACAAAAATCCCTATAACACTTAACAGTCCCCCCCCTCTCCCCACCCCCCTCCCTGCTACCCTGCTGGCGGGTACAACAACTCCCACCACCCCAACTCGCAGAGTGCCTGTCGCCCTGAACATAACCATCAACAGTGGGGTTGGTCGGTGCCGAGCTCCTAAGGCTCCTGCCCCAGGTCCCCATCCCCTATACAATAGCAACCAAGCGTTTCAGTCTCTTAGTGGCTGCAATGACAATTTTGAGAGCAGCTGACCACACCGGTTATATGTCCCCATATATATACACTCCAACCACCCCCAAACAATGTTCACCCCCATACGACCTCAACTTTACAGTTCGTGGTTCATCCTGAGGCAGCTTCCGCAGGTTCCAGACCCTCCATACATCCAGACTCCAGTGCGCCAATCAGTCCGATTCCTCTCCTGCCATCCTGCGTCTTTCTCGCCATTTCCCTCTTTGCGAGTTGGGGCCAACAGTGCACCATCCTTCCAGCCAGTCCATGGCAGCTTCTGGGGTTCCGAAGAACCACGCCTTTCCGTCAGCTTCGACCCTCAGTTTGGCTGGGTACATCATGGAATACTTGATTTAATTGGTCCGCAATTCCTTTTTCACAGCATCAAAAGCGCGCCTCTGACGCTGCACATTGAGTGTGAAGTCCAGGAAAAATCTGATGACAGCATTCTCATGTAACAGGTCACCATGCTGACGTGCTGTTTGCAAGATGGCATCCCTGTCGCGATAATTAAGAATCCGAGCGATAATTGTTCGCGGCAAAGCTCCTGGTTTGGGTTTAGGGATGGGAGCTCTGTGTGCACCCTCAATGGTGAAATGAACGGAGAGACGTTTGGGTTTGAGGTGTTTCAGTATCAAGTCTTCCAGAAAGAGGTCCATACTAGGCCCCTCCATTCCCTCCGGTACTCCCACCACGCGGATATTATTTCTTCTCGCCCGCCCTTCCTGGTCCTCCAGCTTGGCCGCCATATGGTCCTGCTGTTTCGTAAGGGCCTGGACCCTCTCCTCCAGACTCTTCGTACTAGTTTCCAGCTGCGTTACCTGACCTTCAGTGGCCGCGACTTTGTCAGACATCTTCCGGAAGTCTGCACGCAGGAGGTTCACGTCTAGGGTGACAGCGTCAATTTTAGGATCTATTGTCCCCTTGAGGTCTGCAATTGCTGCCATGATGGCACTCAGTGAGGGTTCAGTCTGCTCCTCAGGTAGATCAGCCTGGGACATTGTCGCCGGGAGCGGTACCGCATATTTGTCCATTTTATTAGTTTGCGCCCCTGCGTGGCCCTTGGGCTTCATTCGGGCAAGCACGCCGACACCGCGACGACCACAAAGGATAAAGTCCGTATAACTCACGCACCCCACGAGGTGTCTATTGGGTCTTATTCACCCACGCCTCCACAGGTCTGACAGGGGTTTCTTTAAGCGCCCACGTCCAGCAGTGTGCTGCGTCCTCTACTGCCTGCAGATTAGGAGCCAGCCATCCGGATCTCACTTCTCGCAGGAAGGTGTGCGCACATCTATTACTCCTTCCCACTGCCGATCTCAATACACTCCGCACTGGTCGTTGGACTGACCTGAAGCCTCTATAGACACTCTCTGTTAGCCCTTTAGGGTAGATTGCCGTCCTTTTGTCCCTTCCTTCGCTATAGGCTGAACCACAAACCCAACTGGTGCCCCCTCAACACACCGCCTGCCTCCAGAGTCTCCACTGTCTGGTGTTCACATATGCCCAGGACTATGCCATAGCTGTTGTAGGTCTTCATTCTGTGCCCCAATCACCCCTCGATGATGGGCTATAGGCCTGTAGCTTGCCTACGTTGCGGCCCACTGAGTGACTGAATTGCTGTGTTAGCCGAGCCGCCCCGAGGTCACCAGGTCTGAGGAGCGTCTAAATGCAGCTGAGCGCCTCACCTTCCCAAAGCGGCAACTCCCGAGGCCTCGGGCCGCCAAGCTGCTCCACCCGCAGCCGTTGATAAAATCGAGGTCCGGAGGCGGGTCTCGGCACCGGCGAATGCTACCAGTCTCTGCCGCTCTCCACGACTGCCCCCTGTGCGTCTTCCGGCCTCGGACCTCTGCAGCGCCGCAGTCCTCCAATCCTCAGCGCCTTGTCTCAGCACCAGCCGCTTTGTGAGCCGGACGCTTTCCTGCCACCGCTCAGCGCGATCTATGTCCCCGCACGGCTCCGAAGGCCTCCGGAGACTCGGGGAAGCGCTGCTGCGTCACTCCGGCCGGCAGGTCAGCAATTGCATTTAACTCCGTATTTCGTTGCTGTGCTCAATTCCCCGATATTCTGCTGGACAGTTACGTGTTTTTGTTGCTATTGGGTCGGCTGAATGAACGGATTTCCTGGCTTGAGGGACGGAGCACTCTCAATATGCTGCCATTTCCCTCGGCTCCGAAGCCACGCCCCTTTAAAGCACATTTTTTAAATAAATGTGCTCAAAAGCAATAGTCTCTGTAAAGGCACTCATTAAACATTCAAGTCCTTTCATCGTATGCCAAGCCAATGAAACCGGATGCTCCCCAAGAGTTGATCCATTTTGTGTTAAAAAATGTGCTGGGGTTACTCCTGTATGTCAATAATTACCTCCATTGTATCAGAGCCAGCATTTTGTCATGGGTGCCCCTTTAGACCAACAATTACATAAAATATGCCAGTGCTATAGTTTTATCGTTCTAAGAGTTACCTCCATTATTCCATCACCAGCGCTTTGCTATGGGTGCCTCTATCAGCCAAGAATTCCCCTCTGAATGCCAGAGATAACAGCAGACTCACAAGCATAGCACCACATTTCTCACTCACACTCACTTAATTTACTCACTCACACTCTTTCTCATTCATTCTCACTCACTTGCACTCATTCATTTATCACTCTCTTGCACTCACTCTTACTCTCACTCACCCTCACGCTCAATGTCACTGTCACTCACCCATTCTCACTCACTCTGACTCATTTAAAAGCACTTTGACACTTCGTCAAGGGCAGTAAGCACTATATAATTACGATTACAATTGATTGTCACTGACACTCAAATGTACTCATTGTCACTCAATACATGTCACTCACTCTAAATCACTTACTTTCACCTACAAACTGGTTCGCACATACAAATAGACACACACACTCTCTAACACTCCCTCAAACTCATTCTCAATCATTCTCACTTGCTTGCAGACACTCTTGCGCCTACTCACTCACTCTGACTTACTCATGTTGATTTACTGACAATAGGGGTCTATTATGAAGTCGGTCCGACCGAGATCATAGGTTTCACTTTCGACCGCCATATTACAATGACGGCGGTCGGAAGTGAAACCGGCCGGTCATTCCGGCTGGCTTCCGACGGGCTCAAGGAGCCCGTCGGCCAGTCGAAACAGGCACGTAATCCCTTAAAGACGACGTTTCCGCCGTCTGGATTACAATGTCGGTTTCCCACAGGCTTTCCATATTGGTCTTTCCAAAATGGAAAGCCTGTCGGAAAGTGACTTTGGGGGCCCCTAGCAGGGCCCCCTTTTCCCTGCGGCCTTTGGTTGGTGGCCTGTTAATCCCTGCACCACGTGGCAGGCACCGTGAGGTGCCTGCCACGTGGTGCAGGGATTAAGAGAAACTTCCATTTCTCTATGGGAGCTTGTGCTGATGCTGGTTTACGGCCGCAGCACAAGCTTCCATAGAGAAAGGGGAGTATGCGACCACACCATGTGCGGTCGCATTGTAATAGCGGTGTCAGGACTGCCAACGGGAGGTCGGTCGGTCCCGAGACCACAACGGTGTCAACATCATAATCAGGCCCTAAATCTCACTCATATTCACTCACCACCTGAATCACTCTAACTCACTCACTTTCACTCAAAAATACAATTAGACACACACACTCACATATAAACTCGCTCATATAAACACTCTCCTATCTACATGCGTGCTTACAACACAAATTTAATAGCATTTTCTTTTTACTTACCTCAGCTGCCAGCAAAGTCCCCATTGCAGCACCTGGTGCTTCATTTGTTATTACACTAATAGTGAGTAACAGACAATCATTTATTATTCATATAATGAAATTAGCTGAAAACAAAAAGGGTTGAGTCACGAGGCTCATAAGGGCATCCACAAGAGCCCCTCTGTTCTTGGTATTGAGTTTGCCATCGCTAAGGGGGGGCATCTGAAAGGCAGTGCCAGGGCTCATAAAGAGCAAGCTGCAGCCCCTGGCGAGCCCAAAATGGTAATGAAGACCTGACTACATCTGCTCCAAAATCCTCAGACTCCTCCCAGCCACACCACAGCCCTGCACTCACTTTGAAAGCAGGCAGGCATCATTTGTTGCTGGGTTTACTTCACAAGTAAAACAAGATTGGTAAAAGCAGCCACGGCGTAAACAAAGGAGCCAGCTTTTTGAAATGGTGGAGTGGGATGGTTTGGTATTCCACAATACCAGTCAGGAACTGCAGATAGGCACACTGCAAAGTATTGCAAGGTGACCGAATGCAGAGGCCAGTCAGTAATCATCATTCACAGAATGGGAGCTGTTTATGAGGGACAGCGATCTTCGAGTTTGGGGTTAAATGTGGACAATGAGATGCATTATTTCCTCTAAGAGAGTTATCCCCGTGATATTTGATTTCTCTGTTGTCTTGAATGATACTTCACCCCATTACGTTTGGTCTGTAATTATCTACACCTTTTGGCCTTATTGTGTAGGTCTTGCTATTCTAAGCTTTATTTTGTTTTCATCAGAGGCATTATTGTTCCCAAGCAAGTTATTATCCTGATGCATGGCCATTTTCTGTATTTTGAAAGTCACATCATCCCTACCTTGTATTACTGTAATCATTTTGTACCAATCTGTTAGGTTTATGCTTGCCTCTCCATTTTAAGCATTACCTGATCTTTCTGTGATACTTGTTCCAATCTCATCTCCTTTTTGCGTACTTATTTTTTTCAACCTTAAGAATTTTTTGTTCATCTTTCCTCCCTCTCGAATACTTTGGTATTATGTTGATGAGCTCAAGTTGGCCATCATGGTTTCTTTTTGACATATTGGAAGATTATTAGGATATTAGCTGGGTTTCTTTTTTCCGTCTTTTGGATAGCCTAAATTTTACGTTCTAAAAATTGGTATTAAGGTTTTAAATCAATATATTGTGGAGAATTGCCATTTCTGAATAGGGTAACTTTATTGTGCAGGTTCATCTTTGACAAACTACTATTCCCAGAGTACGTATGTATACGTGTAAACTATGGGTATGACTGTGTCCCCTCAAGGACGTGTACTGCGTCAAAAGAATATCCGTCATTGGATATTTCATTTTTCGGAAACATGTGCTCAGGCAGCGGTCTAGCTTTATACTTACCAATATTGTACGCTTTATATGACAATTACCTTTGCTATGAGGACTCGAAACATGATGTCACTGGACATCCGGTGTTAGACATGTTGATTCCCGGAAACACGCTTTCGGGTTAGCGGTTCAGTTTTACACTTACTGATACTGCCTGCCCTATAAGAAAACGACTTCCGTTATGGAGATACAAAGCATGGCGTAGAGGAGACGCCACGGGCCGTTTATTGTTTTTTTACTGAGGGAACTGATAGAACTCACATATAAGTATGATACGACGTTTGTCTAAATTTTTGATATTATATCATTGCATAGACTGTCAGTATTGATTATTAATTTTTATTAGTTACAGGACTACTACTGTTGGGACTATGGCTACTCCAGGATGTATGAGGATGAATTTTATTTGAATACGTGGCCCGACTATCTATTTCTGATGAATATATGACGTTACAACGCATGCAATTACAACGCATGCTTTTACAACGCAGTCTTTACATCGCAACTACCATTACATTGCATGATTTTACAACGCATGCCATTACAACGCATTTTTAAAAACTACCATTACAACGCATTCTATTACAACGCATACCATTACAACGAATACCATTACAACGCATAATACTTTTAGGGCAACAGTAGGGTAAGTGTTAGATAGTGTATGAGTAAAAATTACTATTCCCACTCCAGTGAGTGCAACAGTATAGTAACTGTTGGATAGTGTAGGGGTAAAAATTACTATTCCCATGTACCCCAAAACCCATACCCACCCTAAAACTTAAAAAAATCTCCATTACTTACCTTATAATCCGTTGTAATGGCATGCGTTGTAATGGTGAGGGTTATAATGGCATGCGTTGTAGTGACATGCGTTGTAATGGCATGCATTGTAATTGCATGCGATGTAAAGGCAGTTGCGCTGTAACAGTTGCGTTGTAAAGGTAGGTCGTTGTAATGACTGCGTTGTAATGGATGTTTCCCATTTCTGATACCGACAGTGTTGTTTTATGCATATGATAAAAGGTATTATTGGCATGCGTCCTTTCATACTGCATGTAATCACACATGTCATACAGAGTTTTGGGGTTTAATTGGTGTTCTGTTTTGAGCTTTCGTCCGTATTACACGGTAATAGACTAACATCGCCTATAACTTCCGCTGTCTTTTGCATTCGAATTATATAATTAATGGGGCACACTGAGCCTGCGTTACCAGTGGTGATATGCATGGCTTTTAAGCATTACATCTGTGATACTTGTTTCAATCTCATCTCCTTTTTGCTTACTTATTTTTTTCAACCTTAAGAATTTTTTGTTCATCTTTCCTCCCTCTCGAATACTTTGGTATTATGTTGATGAGCTCAAGTTGGCCATCATGGTTTCTTTTTGACATATTGGAAGATTATTAGAATATTAGTTGGGTTGCTTTTTTCCGTCTTTTAGATAGCCTGAATGTTACGTTCTAAAAATTGGTATTAAGGTTTTAAATCAATATATTATGGAGAATTGCCATTTCTGAATAGGGTAACTTTATTGGGCAGGTTCATCTTTGACAAACTACTATTCCCAGAGTACGTATGTATACGTGTAAACTATGGGTATGACTGTGTCCCTTCAAGGATGTGTACTGCATCAAAAGACTATCCGTCATTGGATATTTCATTTTTCGGAAACATGCGCTCGGGCAGCGGTCTAGCTTTATACCTACCAATATTGTACGCTTTATATGACAATTACCTTTGCTATGAGGACTCGAAACATGATGTCACAGGACATCCGGTGTTAGACATGTTGATTCCCAGAAACACGCTTTGCTATGAGGACTCGAAACATGATGTCACAGGACATCCGGTGTTAGAGATGTTGATTCCCGGAAACACGCTTTCGGGTTAGCGGTACAGTTTTACACTTACTGATACTGCCCGCCATATAAGAAAACTACTTCCGTTATGGAGATACAAAGCATGGCGTAGAGGAGACGCACGGGCTGTTTATCGGTTTTTCACTGAGGGAACTGATAGAGCTCGCATGTAAGTACGATACGACGTTTGTATACATTTTTTTATATTATATCATTGCATAGACCATGGGTACTCACAAACTTTCTCTCGGGGGCCAAATTTACAGTGTGGTTTGTGGCCGAGGGCCGCACCGTTGGGGGCTGGGTCAGTGGGGGAGGGGGGCGGGGCTAGAGCAAAAACAAAAACTATGACCATGAGGTTGAACACAGGCCCCTGCAGCGGACGCCTTCGTCCACTGAGCACCAGACCCGGCATACACACATCTCTCTCTCTCTCTCTATATCTATCTCTCTCTCTGTCTCCCTCCCTCTCTCTCTCTATCCCTCCCTCTCTCTCTCCGTCTCCCTCCCTCTCGCTCTCTCCCTCTCTCTCCCTCTCTCTCCCTCCCTACCTCTCTCCCTCTGTCTCACTCACTCTGTTTGTCTCTCCCTCTCTCTCTGTCTCCCTCCCTCTCTCTCTGTCTCCCTCCCTCTCTCTCTCTCTGTCTCTCTCTCTCTCTCTCTCTCTCTGTCTCCCTCCCTTTCCCTCCCTCTGTCTCCCTCCGTCTGTCTCCCTCTATCTGTCTCCCTCCCTCTGTCTCCCTCTATCTGTCTGTCTCCCTCTATCTGTCTCCCTCCCTCTCTGTCTCCCTCTCTCCGTCTGTCTCCCTCTGTCTGTCTCCCTCTGTCTGTCTCCCTCTGTCTGTCTCCCTCTGTCTGTCTCCCTGTCTGCCTCCCTCTGTCTCTCTCTCCCTCCCTCTGTCTCCCTCCCTCTCCCTCCCTCCCTATCCCTCTGTCTGTTTCCCTCTGTCTGTCTCCCTCCCTCTGTCTGTCTCCCTCCCTGTCTGTCTCCCTCTGTCTCCCTCTGTCTGTCTCCCTCTGTCTGTCTCCCTCTCCCTCCCTCTGTCTCCCCCCGACTCCCTCCCTCTGTCTCCCTCTGCCTCCCTCTGTCTCCCTCCCTCTGTCTCCCTCTCTCTCTGTCTCCCTCTGTCTCCCCCACTCTGTCTCCCTCCCTCTGTCTGTCTCCCTCCCTCTGTCTCTCTCCCTCCCTCTGTCTCCCTCCCTCTGTCACCCTCTCTCTGTCACCCACTCTCTGTCACCCTCTCTCTGTCACCCTCTCTCACCTCACCCCGCGTGTGTGTCAGCCACACAGCTTCCCGGGAACACACACAGCCGCACCCGAGTACTTCACAGGTCTTTAAAAGACCATTCACTTGTTAATGAGGCTTTGTTGTATTTTACCTCTTCTTAGCGCCCCTGCATCTCCAGGGGCGCTAAGAAGAAGTAAAATACAACAAAGCCTCATTAACAAGTGAAAGGTGGAGATGCAGGGGCGCTAAGAAGAGGTAAAATACGACAAAGCCTCATTAAAAAGGAATGGTCTTTTAAAGAATCGCCCGGCCCCCATAGAGCAGAGTCTCGCAGAGTCCGCGCTGCGGTGTTTGCTGACACTATTAAAAAAAAAAAAAAAAAAAAAGGTACGATGTCTGCAAGGTCCGCGGGCCGCCAAGGAAGGCTTGCCTGGCCGCTGGCAGCCCGCGGGCCGTACTATGAGTACCCGTGGCATAGACTGTCAGTATTGATCATTAATTTTTATTAGTTACAGGACTACTACTGTTGAGACTATGGCTACTCCAGGATGTATGAGGATGAATTTTATTTGAATACGTGGCCCGACTATCTATTTCTGATACAGATAGTGTTGTTTTATGCATACGATAAAAGGTATTATTGGCATGCGTCCTTTCATACTGCATGTAATCACACATGTCATACAGAGTTTTTGGGTTTAATTGGTGTTCTGTTTTGAGCTTACGTCCGTATTACACGGTAATAGACTAACATCGCCTATAACTTCCGCTGTCTTTTGCATTCGAATTATATAATTAATGGGGCACACTGAGCCTGCGTTACCAGTGGTGATATGCATGGCTTTTATGACACGGTCATACCTCATACCTTTTTTTAGGTCTCGCCTGGCGTTGCAGCGCGCATGCGCTGCTCGCTCTGCGAGGGCTTCTTGAATTTCTTGAAATCAATCCGGTTTGAGAAGTTCGCTTTCGGCTCTGCCCGTAATTACCATTGGTGTGCGTCATTTGGCGTCACCAATTATGCTAAACGGGGTGTAATGATTGTCCAGGAGGCTTTTTAGTCCCTCCTGGTTACCACCCTGTCCACTTTTGGCCCCGCCCACGTGGACTGGATCGTTTACTGGCAGCGTGACACGGTGGGTCTCATAATGACTGTCGGCACTTTTTTCTTATCATTCTTTCCGTGTGGGCATTTCTGAGCTCGTGTTTGCTCCTTATTTAGGACAGAGCCATAGTAATTTATAAGGCGATGTTTACGTGTTAAGAAGTGTTATGACAAGCTGTTTCGGATTCCAGGGAAAAGCGCCTCTGCACGCGGAGTGGGAGGCCAGACACGGATCTGACGTTCTGCACTGTGCAGCTTTCTCTGTCGTCGTGTTTCACGGCATCCTGTAAATCTCGCCGCCATTGTGGCCAACTCCACTCTCGGGGGCTCCTCCATTTTGATAGTGTAAAAGCGAACAAAAGGCTCGAGACCTTCCATCGACCCGCGAGAGAAAACGGTGTCCTAAAAGTACGATCCATTTTGACAAGGACATTTAGCAACATTCAGTATGCAAATATGCTTTTTCCGCTTCTTTTATTCCGGGCCTGGGCTGCCAATGACGCAACCACTCAGTGGCTGTAGGAGGGAAGTTACAGAGCGCACAATGGCCTTAGAGCTCCGTGTGTGATCTTGGGCGAGTCACCCTGTTGCAGCACTATGCGCTCTAAATTGTGTACTGAGCACGGCGTCCGCTTTAGGGACACTGCGCTCAGCTTAATACAATACAGTGACGGGAGGATCAGGGTGTGAAGGCGAAGAAGGGAGGTATGGAGAATGCTAGGTACTTATACCAATCAGCGCAGTTAGTGAATGGTCGGCTTTGTTAAAGCAGGTCAGGGGGTACTGACAGCGCTGTTTTCTTAAACCGCTCTATACAGACAGGTGAGGATTTACATCACTCTGTACAGTAAGAGAAGGGTCACCGGTGTGAAGCGTCACGCTGAGAGCGCTGTTTGCTTGAACCGCTCTGCACAGAAAGCGAAGTGTTGGCAGTGTGAAGGGAACTGGATGTCAATGACAGGGCTGTTTGCTAATACCGCTCTTTGCAGAAAGAGAAGTTTCAGCGGGGTGACGGAAGTGCTGGGTGATATTGATGGACCTGTCGGCTTAGACCGCTCTTTACAGCTAGAGAGTAGTCGGCCGCTTTAAGCAGTTAATGGGCATACTGACAGCAATCCTCTCTGCATGAGTGGAGTCCCGGCAGTGTAAGGCACTGAAGGGTAATTTCACACTGATGTTAATATTTGGTTATACCGCTCTATACAGTAAGAGAATGTGAGAGGTATGATACTAACAGCACTCCTCTTTGCCGTGAGTGGAGTCCCGGCGGTGTAAGGCACTGAAGAGTTATACTGACACTGCTGTTTGTTAATATTTGGTTATACCACTCTATATAGCACGAGAAGGGTGGGGGTGTGATATTGACAGCACATCTCTCTGCCGTGAGTGGAGTCCCAGCGGTGTAAGGCACTGAAGGGTTATATTGACAGTGCTGTGTGTTAATATTTGGGTATACCGCTCTATATGGTACGAGAAGGGTGGAGGTGTGATATTGACAGCAATCCTCTGCCGTGATTGGAGTCAAGCGGTTTAAGGCACTGAAGGGTTGTACTGACACTGCTGGTTGTTAACACCGCTTTGTAGGTGGGTGGGAGGGGGTCGGCGGTGTGGTAGCAGTGACTGATATTTGGTTATACCGCTCTATACAGGGTGAGAGGTGTGGTATTGGCAGGGCTCTGGGTGCACGCCTCTCTGTGAACGGGGCTGAGGCGCTGTGGTGTTAACTTCGTGACAGGCGACATGATGGATGACTTCCTACCCCTGTAGCACTCTGCAGGGGGTGGGGCCAGGAAGAAACTCCGGGTTGTGGGGGTGAGGGGGTACGAAGAGTAGAATGTAAATGCCTCGAAAATTTATATAAGCATGAACAAGGCCCTAGTGGGCGTCAGAGCACCTTATGTATACTGTTTAAAATATAGTATATACGAAAGATCCATATGAAAGACCTAATTTCCGATTTTACTTTGCTCCTGCCCCCCTTCCCGCCATGTTCACTATGCTCCCGCCCCCTTCCCGCCGTGTTCACCATGCTCCCGCCCCCCTCCCGTTGTCTGCATTTCCTTTGCTCTATCAGCCGTCCCACACCGTGACTCTGATCGCTATTTCTGCAGAGCACCCAGGATAATGTGCTGCATGACTAACCACTTATAAGGTCCCAAAGGCGAGACCTATTGGCTATGCCAATGCTTGTTTCACTTGGCAAAATATATGGGCTTATAAGGATAGACTTTCTTTACTACTTTTGATAGTAAGACTTGACTGGTTTCAGACGTTCTGGGCCTTCATGTCCCTTTTTCTCTTTTAAACCTTAAAAATAGATGGATGTTCCGGCATCAAAGTTAAGGAAATTGTGTGAAGATATGATAAACACTCAACAGATTCTTTAGTGATTGATTCTCTTCTGTTTGTGACGTTGGTAAGCAATGTGTATAATCTGTTACGTATGGCTCGTGTCACCATCTGAGTGATTTGATAATTATGGGGCCCTATCTTGGAATTGCACTTGTTTTTAATGACTTTTTTTGATAAACTAGTGTATGACATGTTAGGGGACGAAATTCTGTTTACTCCTTCTCTATCCCACATACCTCTTAGTCTGCGGTTTTCTCTTTCTCTTTAGTGGGGAGTTTCTTCATTGCTCACCTATTTGCTTTTCTTAATCCCCACTACTTTCAAGATTGAGAATCGTTCAGATTCATATTGTAAGACACACGTGTATGTATATACCTTTTTAGGTTGAGTGTCTGCATGTTTACTATATATTTATGTCTCATTTTGATGTTTTGTTTTCGTGTCATTGTATTTCACTGTTTTGGTGTGGGACACGTTATTATAATTTATTGGGTAACAAAGTGTATGAGTTGTTTGTTTTTGTACTCAGTAACAGTATACATGTTGTTCTGTCATTATTGTGATGAAGTCAAACTTGGTGTATATATATATATGTATTTTTTATATGTTTTTAAAGACCTGAAGAAGCCCCTGTTTTTGGGCGAAATGCGTTGGCTGCTTCTATTTACCTGGCTACAGATATTGAATCAGAAAAGGAAAAGAACGGACTATCTTGTCATAACTAGGAGCTGTGGACTTACATTGCTGATATTGATATCATACACTTGTCTATATGATTAGGTTATATTGCCTCTCATTGATTTGTTCAAATTATTTCAGGGACAGGTTTTACTAAGAATGTGGCAGTTGTGGGCAACACAGGAAGCAGACAGCAGTCTCAGAGAATGCTATAAGCTACGCTGATGCCCCTTTTGCATTCCACCATTTTTTCTTGATACTGCAACTGCTGTCCCTTTAAGGGACAGCAGTTGCAGCACTGGTACTCTGTGAATGCAAATGCTGAGATCGAGTACTGCTGTCCCTTTCATGTCTCCATCTCTGCATTCAAAGTGAAAATTCTGTTTTATTAATGAGACAGCATTTCTGTGAACCCTTGTAAATAGCCTATACGTGCAGTAAAGGATTAGGTCATCTGACACAGGGCCAAAAACTAGCCTGTTTCCATCAAAGATGCTGTATAAACAGTGTTTTGATGCAACCAGGCTGATTATGCCAATGGCCGTTTGCCCCTTTCACAGACCAATGCCCAACATACCTCCAATCCATTTCAAAACTCCAGGTTAGGCTAAGGCCCCTTGTAGAAAAGTGGAGTGTCATGTGGTGTGGGGGTTAGTCCTCACCATGTAATACTGTCACAATACCCCAAAGATGGTCCTTTGATTCACACTAATTAATCCTTAGGTCTGTCCTGGTAGTGTGGCAAAGAGCTGTGCGGCTTTACAAGAAGAACACGTGTTAAGCATTTCAGACTACCTACATGGATGATAAGTTATTGACACGAGTCAAGAGAAATCAGACACCAATTTATAAAAATAGAGTGTATTTTTATCATAATTTTGACACCAAAATTAACGGAATAGCATATATAAAACCGGAGTTATTAGGTCTTCTGGCACAGGGCCAAAAATTAGCCTGCTTGCATCAAAGATGCTGTACAAGTTCAAGTTCATTTTATTTGATATAGTTCTCTGCTGAGAACAACAAATTTCATACATCACAAATACTATTAGTTATACGCCTAAAACAATCAATACAAATTTAAAAACGATTTTAAAAATTTAAACAAATTATAGCATACAAATTCATTTGGGGGAGAATTAAAAAGCGTAATCAAATTCTGCACAGATGCACTATTATATCTAAATTGTATTGGTTTTAAGTAACGCCTTCGAGCTTCATCCAATATCGGGTTTGGGCAAACCGACAGTACGTGCTTCATATCTTGCACACCACCATTGCAAAGATCACAAATGCAGGTAACATTTTCTTTGTCAGTCCATTTAAAAGTCAATGAATTAAAAGGGAGTAACCCAAACCTCAATAAAATTATACACGCCGAATTCCATGCCTTAAGGAAAAGCGAATATATTGTTGAGCTTGTTTGTATGTGATGGCTTCTGCATACTGTACATAATGATGTAATTTAGAGCAGTGCAAGATATCAAGGTCATAACTGATCCTCGGCCTCAAATGTTTCAAGAAGAGCTTCAATTGTGCTGGTGACCATGATTTCAAGAGTGCAATTGAGCAATTGGATAATTTAAAAGCAATGGTCAAGTTCTGGCTTAGGGTATATTTTGTGAAATCAGTCTCAAATGTCTCTTTTTTTAATAAGAATCTTAAAGTGCCTTGGTCTGCGTGTAGAAGATTATACGCCCATCTAAGTACGTTGGTGATCGCTCTAGCAAAGGAACTAACTAGAGAAAATTCTAAATGCAGAGCTTGTACTGGGACTGATTGTTGAACCTTTGCCAATTTACGTAGAATTTTCCCTTCTTTCGTTTGTATTTGATGCCACTGAGGAATTGGGATATATTCCAGGGCGTACGATAAAATTGGGGGAATTTTTGAGCTGTATACCTGTAATAAGGATTGAAAGTGTCTTTGTCCGGAAGAAAAGTATAGTCTTTGGAGCGCTCCCACGTGGATGTCTGCTTTACGATTTAAATACTGAAGATGGGTAGAATTTCCTAATGATTGATTAAAAATCCGCCCCAGATAAGTGTATTCTTTTACCACTTCTATGGTTTCTCCTCCCAGTGTCCAGTTATAGTTTGTATAATTCTTTCTCCCTCTAAATGGGACGATTTTCGTTTTAGATGTATTAGGAACCAAGAAATTTTACTTTGTATATTTTGTTAGTACGTCTAGCTTCCTTTGTAATCCAAAGGGGGTAAGATCAAAAATTACGACATCGTCGGCATACAACATGATGTGTATATTACTTAATGCAATCTTCGGGGGGAAATTTATTACATGTAGAAAACTGTCCGGGAGGTCACTAAGGTATAACGAAAAAAGGAGGGGAGCCAAAAGGCAACCTTGCCTAAGGCCATTTGGTGTACCAATTTGGCCTGTAAGACCCCTTTCTTGTCCCAGTTGTACCTGACACCAAGTTTCAGAGTGGAGTAAAATTATAAGGTAAAGTAGAGTTTTCGGGATTCCCAGATTTCTGAGTTTCTTCCATAGTGTTGGTCTATCCACTCTATCAAATGCCGTTGAAAAATCAACGAAGACCGCATAGACCACCTGCGATTTCCGGACTACATATTTGACGATAATAGTTTGTAAAACCGCTATGTTGTCCGTAACTGAATGTTTCTGTCTGAACCCGGCCTGGTTGAATGGGATCACGCCGGAAGAAAAAGCCCAATATTTAAGATGGTCTAGGACACTTGCCGCGAAGATCTTACCTATTGCATCCAGCAGTGCAATCTGTCAATAGTTCCCTGGATGCAGCCGAGGTCCTTTCTTATAAATTGGAATAACTATACTCCCTTTCCACGATTTGGGAATTTTCCCAGTATAGTAGCAATGTGAAAATAATGGTGCTAAAAATTTACTCCATTCCACAGGATTAGTTTGTAGTGCCTTCATCGGGATTTGATCCGGGCCCATTGCAGCTGAAGATCTTGCTTTCTTTATGTGATACTCAATTTGACGGGCCACTGGAGGAGAAATATTTTGAGCATTTTCCATCTGCGTACACAGTGGATAGTTCAGATTTTCTTTATTCCAATTTAATTTATAAAGGTTACGTAGACATTTTTCCCATTCCCTTGGCGGGACTGGTGATGCTTGCAAAGATTTCTTCATCCCTGTATGTTTGGGTATTAAACTCCAATACTCGCGAGTATTATTTTGTTTTGCTGCAATTTGGATTTCTACCCAATTTTTGTCCTGCTGTGTTTTTCGCAAATTTTCTTTTTCCCTCCTCTGGCATTTTTTTAGACGTTTAATTTCCGATTCCCTTGCCTTAGTAGGGTTTTGGTATTGCATACGTATTAATTTGTTTAAAGCGGCGACTCTTATGTCTGAAAACCTTCTTGTTTGACATGTGGCTCCATTCGCCCGATATTTTAGATTTGCCTGTAGAGCTTGCATTATTTTATTGAGAACTATTTCGAAATTTGCTATTGGGTCAGAGGAATATGTGAGTTTTAATACTTTTGCCTTATCGATTGCGTAGTTGATTTTATTAAACGCAGTAGATACCCATAATATTCTCCTTTGGGCTTGGTTCACGAGTACTTTACTTTGTACATGCATAATATGACCCGGAGATGAACGTTGTAATATTATTTCAGTTTCTAATTTTAAAATGGCGTGGTCACTTCCTTGATGAAATTTTGTACTTAATTTTTCGACCCTATAGAGCAGAGCTAGACTGCAGATCATATAATCTATTATGGAATCGGTGAAGTTACCTTTTCTTGTAAAGGATGCCGGAATGTCTCCTTCTGTACGACCGTTTAGAATGAAACCATTTATTATAGAGAGTGAAGATAATAGAATTTTCCCTCGTTTGTCTGCCTTGATCCTCGATGGAAACAATGGAGTGGGGATTGATAAGGCTTCTACTTGTTCCTCGTTTTCCCATTTATCTATGAGGTCGTTGGATATTTTCCCATTAAAGTCTCCTATAAGGAAGACTGGAGGGAAACCTCTCTCTTCCACCACCCTTTCTATTTCTTCGAATATTTTAACCAAGAGAACATCATTCGTGGACCTGGTGGAATATAAGCATTAAAAATTATTAGGTCAATTGGAGAGTCCTTGGCGATGAGCCAGCATTTAACCTTTAGGCATTGGATATTTGTATAGACCATGGGGATTACTTCCTGGTCCCAAAAGAAGTCCTCATGCATCAGAATTGCTAGACCTCCTTTGGCATGACCCCGAGCCACCTGTTCTGCTGCTTTATCATAGACAAAGTAGTCATTTTGGTCAAATGGATTTGTTGCCCAAGTTTCCTGGAGAATGACCAACGCCGGGGAATCTTCCAGAATTAACGTCATTTTCTCTTTATTTTTCCCTGCTATATTCCATGATGCTATGGACAACCTACTGTTAAAAGGGAAGTATGATTTCCCTTCCCTGCTTGTGGCTATTTAGGGTCTCTGATATCCAAGTCCAATGAGGTTCCATTGAGGCTCTCTCCTGCTTAACTTTATTTTTATTTCTAATCACTCTCTCTCCGTTTTCTAGCGAAATGGTCAAATTTTCGTCGAGAATACTTGTGTAATTTCTAATGCCGCTGGTATTGTCATCAGAGTACTGGATTTCTATAGTTTTGTTTTCCTCTGGATTCCCCTTTAGTTGGGTTCCCCTGTTGTTTGCCGATACAAAGTCATATCCATTTTTGTGAAGAATCTCACATTCATTTATGATAATTGTAGGAATAACACACAACTTGAATTCCGCGATAGCCACCGTACTATTAGACTTTGATGGGAACACTACTAATTTTATTTCTGAACTTGTTACCGACTGCAATTGTGGAATCTTACGAATTAAATTCACTATTTTCGCTCGGTTTAGTGAATCATTTCCTGAGGGAAATAGATCAGAAAATTCCAGAAAGCATGATTTACTCTGCCGTATTTTGTAAGTTGTTACCTCCGCTTTCTGTTCTTTGTTTTGAGTGCGGAATTGCACCGGATATTCTCTGTCATTATCAGGCATAGAAAATTTTGCGGCGAAAGGATTTAGTTGTTTTTGAATTATTTTCTTCTTTGAGTCTTGGACACTGTGTCCGGTCTCATGAAGTCTGTTATCTGGTCTTGGTGATTGTACCTATTTCACGGATTTACAATGCTGATTTAAATGCGGTGAAAATTTTAGCTTTTGTGCTTTCTTTTTCGAAATCCTTCTTCTAGGTCTTTTTTTTGTAACTTGTCGCAGTTCTTTTTCGTTCCTTTTTTCCTTTTTAGATGTGACTGAATCCTGAGGGTCTATTATTAAGGGTTCACTCTTTGTCATGAATTTTTTGTTTATTTCAATTTTTGGAGGGTCAATTGTGCCCTTTATTCCATGTCGATGAAAAATTGAGTAGAGAGGAATTACTTTATTACTAACTTTTTCGTTATTTGGTTCTTTAAATAACTTTCTAAGGAAAAAGATTGTTCCTTTTTCCGTTTTTTTTGTCTTTCCTTTTTTGGAAGTCCAATTGGTTTGCGTCGCTTTTCCTTTCTTTAATTCTATAGGAATTTCTCCTAAAGGGTTGTCTTTTGGAGTGGCCACTATTCCTTTATCATCTCCACAGGGTTTCTGAGGAAAGACTTGCTGGACCCCTTGCTGGTGTTTCTTTTTCTTGTTAACAAGATATTGGAGCATTCCAATTTGAGTATCCAGCATCTGATCGGAATTTTCCATCATGTTCCTTAAGAGATGTAGCACCGACTCCAAGATCTTTTGAAGAGACGATAGTGAGTCAGACAGTGGGTTTTGGCCGTTGGGTGAGATCATATTATTTAAGAAAGGTAATTCCGATAGATGGGAATATTTCTCTTCTGACGTAGAAAGTCTCTGTGGAGTACTATTTAACGGTCCCATAGACACTACTGTTTTTGTGACTTTATCAGCCCTTTGAAGAAAACACTCATTAATGTTTATATCTGGTAACGTAAAATCAGTCTCGACAATTTGACGAAACTGTTGATCGTTAAGGCAGAGAGAAAGATCAGGGCATCCTTGACAATCCTCGTCTTTTACAGATGTTAAAGTTACAGATGTTGAGGTAACGGTGTCGTTGATCGGCTTTCCGTCATGGGGATTAACATTTTGTAGTGAAGAGTTATTTTTCCCTTTAATCTCTATTTCTTTGCCCTGAATTTTGCTGTGGTCATCCTCGGCGTTTTGATAAGGGCCTTGATCTAATATTGCAGTTTTGGCTGATTTTGTAAAGAATTTAGAGATATCGGCATTCCCAAAAAGAAATCCTATATGGGCGGCCTTACCTGGGCGATTTCGTGAGGTCTGCTGAGTGCCCAGTCTTTTCATATGGATTGTCCGTGAACGCAATTTTTTATATGCCATTACAACAAGAAATCAAGGGATGAGTAATAGAAAATTAGTCGTTGGTCTACTCAGGTAGGTTACGCTTTCTACCACCAGATGGTCGTAGCACTCAGGCTAGGTTCCTTCCTGGATGTCCTGGATGTCTGGTCTGACTGATTATGATCTTTCTCTTTCCTTTTCTTTCTTTTTTATTCTGGCCGTGAGATCATGCAGAAGGAAGAAGGGAATAGAACAGAGGAAAGTTGCAGGATTGATAATCTTGTGTTCCCTGATTGCCTCTCTGCTCGCTGACTCTCAATTCTTTACTTCTTCCTCTCCCTTCTCCTCCCCTCTGCACCCAGCGCCGTAGAATGCCTATGCGCACGGTGCAGGATTACACTGGAGGTATTAAGCTATTGATGCGGCTCCAACGCGGCTCCTTAGGCTCCAAAGGCTCGGAGGGGCTCAGGGTACTCAGTGGGGGGTTTGGGTCGGATCTTAATAGTCTTGAAGAATTTGGAAGTCTTTTGCCCTCCCCCCCGTCCTTCTGCTCACCTCTCTCAACCCACTCCGGCTCCAGCTTCCAGTCCTACTCCCGCTCCACTTCACTCTGCCTCAAAGCCGCCGAGCCGAGGTCAACCGTGAAGCGTGAAGCCAACCACAAGGCAAACTCCTCCACCACCACTCTGCGGCCACACTATGACTGGCACTCAGTCCGGCATGGTAGCAAACTAGGCGGCGGGTGGCGGCGGGGCGGCGACGGCGGGGCAGCAACAACCTGCGGGCAGAGTATACGTCGCCCGTCAGTTTCCCTCCGCAATCTCTCTTCCGCTTTCTCTCTGCAGCTTGCAACTTGCAGTTGCGGTTGTAGAAGAGCCTTTGCGGGTCTCAGCAGGACTCGAGTCTTGACGCACACGCCGCTCTCCGCTCTCCGGACTCCCAGCACCCAGCACTGCACTCGCAGCCTCGCAATTTCTGAGTTCTGTATAAACAGTGTTGTGATCCAACCTGGCTGATTATGCCAATAGCCCGTTTGCGCCTTTCACAGACTAATGCCCAACATACCTCGACTCTATGTCAAAACTCCAGGTTAGACTAAGGCCCCTTGTAAGAAAGTGGAGTATTATGTGGTGTGGGGGTTAGTCCTTACCATGTAATACTGTCATGATACACCAAAGATGGTCCTTGGATTCACACTAATAAATCCTTAGCTCTGTCCTGGTAGTGTGGCAAAGAGCAGTCCGGCTTTACTAGAAGAACACGTGTTAAGCATTTCAGAGTACCAGCATGGATGATAAGTAATTGACACAAGTCAGAGAAATTCAACACCAATTTATAAAAATAGAGTGTATTTTTTCTTAATTTAGACACCAAAACCAATGGAATAGCATATATATGACAGGAGTTATAGATTTTTGAAGCAATTTAAAATCAATGTAGACTAATACAGTAAAACTTTATCATTGCTGTCAATCGGAAAAACCACTAGTGACAATCGGTCACTTGCAGGTCGAGTTGCATGGTACCCTTGCAGGGTAAAGGTGATTCGGGACCCAGGACCAGGCCACAACAGTCAGTTCAATTTTACCTGGCCCGTGGAGCCCAGGTGCAGAGTTGTCCTGGCTGTCCCTGGTGTTGAACGGGAGCCACGAGAGAGCTGTTTTTACAGCTGAAACTGTGCTACGGGGAAAAAAAGATGCAAAAACACACCAACGGAATGGCTGCTGATGTCCGTCAGAGGTTGGATGGAGTTCCCTCTTGATGCAGCGACTTTAGGAACTGGTATTGTATGTCTGCATGTGTAATGTATGTGTGAAGACATAAACAAGGACATAGTTTAGGGGAAAGAAGAGGGCTCTTGCCCTGAAGAAAGCCCTGGACCCCATGTGGGGCCTTTTCAGGGCTGAAACATGTTGACCCCTAAAGACAATAGTTGAATAATCTAGTCTCATTTGTTCTACTTTTTTTTTAATCATCCCCTCACCACACTATTAATAAAGTAAAGCATTGAGTAGGTGACCGGGATTTTTATATCACTTATGGATCCCCTACCCTATTTCACTCTTGACATACCCCTGCACTTTCCCTCATTATACTGAGAGGGCCTGCCCACCACTAATTCCCTCTTGATGTAGCGTCGAGTAAAGGGGTCAGTTGCCGGACTGGCAACCAACAAGCCTTGGCAGCGGTAAGTAGAGCAGAATGTAACTTTGACTTCCGGTGGTCCAGGGGAACACGGTAGCTGCCTGTCACTACGTGGAAGGCAGGACTACAGTTCCCACAATGCACTAGACCATCTGGATTTGGGCGATCCCTTGCAGAGCCCGATGGCCAGTGATTCTTTAGATCTGGAGCATTGTTTTACCTGCAGTTTGCAGAGGACTAGTGACACTAGTCCAGGAGAGTCTGAGGGTGCGTCAGGCTTTCCCAGGGGTCCCTCTGTCTGGGGGAACTGAGAGATAGCTTAGGACTAGTCTTGATCAGGCAGTTCTAAGAGCGTTGCCACAGGTGGAGGATATCCCTTTTTTGCTTTGTGCAAGTCGTGTTGCTGGTACAGATCTCTTCTTCTGTCCTCTTTCATGCAGGTTGTTTAGAACTGAGTTTCTGGTGTCAGGGGGGTCCCTTAAAACCTAGATTTAGGGAATTAGGGGGGTGGGAGCCAGTAGCCAAAGGGTAGCAAGTCCCTAGAGCTAGTCTGCCCTGAGGTGACCACATCCGGGTGTGTGGATCACCTTTTCTACCCTGAACCTTCTATTCTGCCACTCCTAAAGATGGCAGAAAGCTAATTTTAGTGTACAGACCAGGCTGCCCATCCTGAAGGTGAGGCTAGCCATCTGGGGGTTTACACCTCCTTGAATAACTAATTTCCCGCCTGCCCGGGTGCAAATGTGCCTGGGGCAGAGCAAGTTCCTCCACTGGGAGTCAGCTTTGATGCATATCAGAGACAGTGCAGCCTTTGAAGCTCACCAACATGATGTGCCACTTGACTAGTCTGCTTTAGAGGGGGGAGGTGTGACCTCCTTCCTGCTCAAGCCTTTGTTCTTGACTCCTGAGAGTGATCACACTGCCTGACAGGAGGTCAGAATCCTCTTTTGGCGGTAGCAAATGCGGGAATCGCAGGCTTTCCAGCAAGAGCACAGAGAAGCTGGGGCAACCATGTGGGCAATCTCAAAGGTAGCCACCTGGGTGTATGCCACATCACCCAAGACACGAGATTTGTGTTATGGGTGAGACAGCACGTTGTTTGATACCAAACGTGACATATTTTGGTGATACCATAATGAAGTTGCCAACCTCTAGAATTCCCGGGTGGCAGCCCATGTTTTCCTATGGACCGCTAACACTTATAGTAGTTTTCACTTGGGAACGCCATTATAGGGACATATAGTCTTGCACTTATATGTCTTCACCTTTAATATAATACACCCTGCCTTCTGGGCTCAGGAGTCCTTCCTTAGGGGTGCCTGACATATATTAAAAATGGTGTATTGACTTTGCCGCACATGGGGGCCTATTACGATGGTGGTCGGATGACCACCGCCCGGCCCACAGTGGCAACCGCCGGACCTGCGGCGGACATCCGCCCGCGATCGCAAGCCAGAAACCGCCGGTCAGATTAGGATGGCGGTGGTGACCACGGCGGTGGGAAATTCCGACCGCCGCTTTTCCGCCGGTTGCCATCCGCACTCCTGCCTGGCGAACGGAGCAGGACCGGGATAATGGTGGCGGTGCAGAGCAGGCTCCGCCGGCAGGATTATGATGCCGGCGGTAGCCAGCCTTTCCTCAGCGGTCAGACCGCCATGGAAAGGCATGCGGTGATTGTCTTCCGGGGGCCCGTTGCGGGCCCCCAATGTTTTGTGGGGGGTGTGGGTGCACTGGGGGGGTACCCATGGTCCCCCCCTACATTTCCCTGTACCAGGTGGCAGGCACTGTGCAATGCCTGCCACGCAGTGCAGGGAAATGCAGGACATGCTCCTTTTGACATCGGATTTCGAGCGAAGAACATCGTAATACGACCGGCGGTTATGTCGCGGGCCTTGAGGGCGGTCTTCTCCCGTTACCATGGCGGTCGGGGAGGTTTTCCGACCGCCATCGTAATAGGCCCCATGGTGAGGGCACAGTCGAGTTTGAGCAGTTTGCACTGCTCCTGCAGTCTGCAATGGCAGGCTGCTGTCAGTAGTTTACTTAGGTCACTCAGGGTGGCACAAAACTGTGCTGCAGCCCTGGGGACCCCTTTGCCACATATGCACTAGATACCCCTTTGCCACCTATGCCCCGGATACCCCTGGTACCATATACTAGGGACTTATAAGGGGGTAACGTCTTTCCCAATTTGGAATTACCAAGTTGAACATAACAGTTGTGGGAGAGAGCACAGGCACTGGAGTCAAGGCAGCAGACTCTAGTGCACTATTAGAGTTTAACCATCAGCATTTGGTGCAAAAAGTGTGGGGCATAGGGGTAACCATACAAAAAGGGCACTTTCCTACACCCCTATTTACTAATGTTGCACAGGCACTTGTGTGAAGAATAGCAATTGGTGCTGCACATGCAAGCCTCTAAAATTGTAATTTAGCTGGTGCAATGCTTTGTGTCAGTATCATGAAAATCTTTAGTAAATAAAGGCCCAAATCTCTGCATACGCACCTACTCATAAATGGTAAATACGCAGGCCCTAGACTGGGAACCAATTGCAGCTCTGGCAACATCTTTCAAGCTAGGTCTACATTCAAAGAGTAAAAACAATATAGCAGCCCAGTCTGACCATCAACAGGATGGCTTGAGAGGTTCTTACCATAGATAAATCTTGGAGAAATTGAGGCCAAAGAGTGCATTTTACACAACTATTTTTCAAATGCATTAGCTAGAGATTTTATAGGCAGTTGTAAGTGGAAACTAATGAAATATTCCAATATCTGACACAAGGTGTTTGGACAAAAAATGAGTTTTTAATATTGTGGTTCCAGAATATTGTTGCAAGAATATTGTGATGTAGAAAATATCGTCAAGAAGAATATTGCAGGTCAGAATACAATTTTTTAGGATTGTTTTTAATATTGTTGTTCAATATACTGTGGTTAAAAATATCATTATGTGTAATATTGTTTCTTTAAATTGTTTTTAATTTTATAAGTGTTAATGATTGTTTAACATCTTTTATGTTGCAAAGTTTAATATTTTCTATTAATTCAGTAGTTGCTTTTTTGGAAGACTTAGAGCCTCATTACGATGTTGTGCGGAAACTTCACGCCTGACACCGTCTCGGAATCGGGACCAACCGACTTGCAGTCAGCGGTTCCGCCCGACCGATTACAATGCGACCGAACACTGTTCGGTCGGATTCCCGTTGACTCCTGTGGGAGCCCGTGTTGCGCCCGACAACTCAGGCTCCTATGGGGAAATGTGGGGGGGGGGGTGCGGAAAACTCTACACCCTGTGGCAGGCACCCCATGGTGCCTGCCACACAGTGCAGGGTTTTTACAGGGGAGTACCTTAGGTACCCCCTTGGCCACCAACCATAGGCCTCAGGATGGAGGGGGCCCTGCTTGGTGCCCCAAAAGTCACTTTCCGACAGCCTTTTCGTGTCGGAAAGGCCGTTGGAAACCGACATCGTAATAGCTCAGTCGGAAAAGCAATCCGTAGAGCTGTACGATACGGGTCCGACCGACAAGAATTCTCCGAGAGCCGGTAGGAACCGATTCAGAAAGACCGTGCGGTTTACAATCCGACCAATAACATCGTAATTGGTCAGTCGGATTGTAAATCGACTGAGTCAGTCGGAATGGTTTCGACACAGTCTAGGGGAATCCGACAGTCGGGAGTAGGCTTTCCGCCCAACATGGTAATCGGCCCCTTAATTTTTTTTAATTTGAGAATATTTAAAAAAAATGTTTAATAAAATAAAACAATTTTTTGTAGCTTTTCTTTTATTTACATATTTTTAGTGGTGGATGTTGGATTTATAGGGGAAGGGGGAGATTTTTTAAAGTAAATGTTTTTTAAAATAAAATTATTTAAAATGTTAAATATTTACATTGACATTTTAAAAATATAGTTTTTCATTTATAGATGTTAATATGTTATATTAATTTTTTATGTGTGAAATTGTATTGTTGGTATGTTTTATAATTTGTGAAGATAAGTTACATATTGTTAATGTTTTTGATAAATTGGCAATTAAAGCCGTATGTTTAACTATTATTTATTGATGAATATTGAAATTTTTTATGTTGATAATATTTTAGTTTAAAGTATTTTATTTCAATATGTGTTTGATATTAATTGTTTTATATTTAATTAAAAAATATTATTTTAAATTGTATCTGTTTTATATTTTGTATTTAAGTATATTTATACATTTTAATTTACAGTAATGGCATTTGTTGAAAAAAGATTACATAAAGAAATGTGAAAAATAAAATATGTATGTACTTTAATTTTTTTATTGTTACTTTTATTTTTATTTCTATATAATGTATATGTAATAGTTTTTAAAGTGTTCAGTGTATGTAAAAGCAAATACCAAGTTTAATCTACTGAGGTTTTTTATTGTAAAATAATTTCCGAAAAATGGTTTACACTGGGGTGAGAAAACTGAATTTGACCCCTTTAATGACCAATACCTTCCCCCAAATACCTTAGATTGGGGTGTAAACAGTAAATCAGACCCTTTTAATATCTAACACCTTTCCCAAAATTTCTTAGATTGCAGTTGGAATAATAAACTAGACTTTAATTTCCAGTAACCATCTTCAAAGTGGCGTATAATGAAGTGGGAATAGTAAATTAGACCTCCTTAACGCCCAACACCATACCCAAAAAATCTTAGACTGGAGGAGGCGAAGTAAATGTGACTTCTTAAATGTCTAAAACCTTCTCCAAAAAGGCCTATTTAATGCCCAGCACCTTTCCCTAAATAGCTTAAATTGGTGTGGGAATAGCAAAAAAGGACCCCTTTAGTGCCCACTATCTCCTCCAAAATGGGTTACATTGGAGTGGGAATAGTAGGTCAGACCCCTTAAATGTCCAACACTGTGCCCAACTTGGCTTAGATTGGAGTGGGAATAGTAAACCAGACCCCTTTAATATCCAAAACCTTCTCTGAAGTTGCTTAGATGGCTTTGATAGGAGTGGGAATAGTAAATCAGACCATTTTAATGTCCAACACCTTCCACAAAATGGCTTGGGATGGAATGGGAATAGTACATCAGACCCTTTTACGCTCCAACTTCTTCCCCAAAATGTCCTAAATTGGAAAGTGAATGATATATGTAACCCTTTTTATGTGCAACACCTTCACTAAGATACATTATATTGCAGTGTGTACAGTACATATTATTATTTAAGTGTGAATCTTAGTGCTAATTACTTTGTATAGAGGTAAAAGAGGTGTAATGGTAAAGAAATGCATTGTTGTGGTTTGCATTGTTTGTTTTTACACGTAAAAATGCAAACCTGTTTGAATGTAATTTTACATACCACTTTTTATGTTGCTTACATACTTTTAAGTTGTTTTACACATTTTACATATTTTGTCACATATACAATGTTAATGTGTAGTAACTTTCACATGAACATTTTGCAATGAATATATACAGTTTATACATATGAAATTGTACTATTGTTCAACAATATTTATTTTTTATTGTACATTTTAATATATATTTTATTAACAAATTTTGCATATACTTATTACATTTTTTAACATTTGCAAACATTGGGGCTGATTAGGATGGCGGGCGGACTTCTGTCCGCCCACCACCCTATTGGAAACGGGACCACCCGACAGGCTGTCGGCGGTCCCGACATAGGCATTACAATGCGACTGCCACCACGGCGGTCGCAATGCCTATATTTTGTATTGCAGCGTGTGCTGCTGGCTGCAGCACACGCCGCAAGACAAAAAGGGGTCACTGCACATATCCCTGCACTACGGGGCATGCGGTGCCTGCCACATGGTGCAGGGATGTGTAGGGGGGCACCATAGGTGCCCCCAGGGCCCATGTCTGAGGGCCAGGGGGCCCGCTATGGGCCCCCAAAGTGCCTTTCTGCCTGCCTTTTCATGGCAGGTTAACCGCCATGAAAAGGCGGGCAGAAAGGGACATCATAATCTCTACGGCGGTGCCTGGTAGGCACCGCCACTGTTGTAGGGATATGATTCCCCTCCGACGCAGGAGCCCATCGGATGCGGGGCGGTCGGTCTTTCCGACCGCCAATAAACTGCCCGCCATCCTAATGTGGCGGGCGGGAAACTTACTTAGGATGGCGGTGAGACCGCCACCGACGGGCTGTCGGTGGCGGTCTCACCTCCATCCAAATCAGCCCCATTGTTATGCATTTTTGATGTACATTTTTATATTTTTAATAATTATACATACCTATTGATTTGTATAGGATTTTCTTTTAATTTTAATTTAGCACCCATTATTTTACCACTAATTGTATATTATAGTCTATTTACATCATGATTGGCTGGGTTTAATTTCTGACAGTCACAGTTCACTGTTGCAGATATTCCGAAAAGGTAAGACTAGTTTTAATTTATTAGTTAGGATTTTGGGGGTAGGGACATATGGGCAGATGTATTAAGTGTAGAGTAGTGTGTTAGTTTGTAGTTGCTGTGTAGTTTAGTGTTAGGGTGTGTTTTGATGCTACATAGTGTAGTGTGGTAGCCTTTAGAGTAATTGTAGTTTATTTACTTTTATTAGTTAATTTTATCATGTGGTTGATGTTGCTAAAGCATTGTGATATTGTTTGTATTGTATTTGGGTGAGTGTGAGAATATTGTGTTTTTATAGGTTTCCTTTATTTTTGGATGCATTTCTTTTAAAAGGAAAGTTTTTTTAACCAAGATTACTTCTTAATTTTCTTTTATTTTTCAGTTCATTTTAGCGCTTTTTAATGTATTTTCTTCTGGATTTTTATGGTTGCCATGGACTATGTGGGCTAATTTTTTGGATGCTACATTTTTGTATTTTTTATTAGTTAATTATTGCCAATTTTTGAGGATTTGCTTTTTGTTACCTGGAGGAGGATCATGGACAGCAGCTAAAAAATTGTAAGTTGAGTTTAGTTTTTTAAATGTGGGTTGGTAATGTTTAAGTTATTTATAATCAGTTGGGCTGGATTCAGCCTCATGTGAGTGGAAGGCATTGAGCCATCCTTCCACTGTGTTGTTGGTTTTGGTTTCTTGAGTCATGGTGCTGTCATATACATTCCACCATGGTATGTGGAACTTGAGTTGGCGTCTGTAACCAGAAGGGTGTAGTATGTCAATCCAACTCTCTTCATGCTGGTTCATTAGAAAACTTAGTTTCTGTTTATATGTTTGGTAGTTATGGGAATCTATTAAGGTCCTTGAGCCTGTTGGAGGCGGCAGTCCCTCCCCCCGCCCTCTGCACTCCTACCACCGGTATTATAATCCAGCGGTCTGGCCGTTGGCCTAGATGTCAGGTGGTCCGCCACCGACGGCCTGTCGGTGGCAGCCCGACAGACATCATAATGAGGGCCTTAATGTAGAATTCTGGAGGTGCCTCTATAAGCTTTGATTAAAATGGTAATAGCAGCCTTGTATGGCTGTGTGCGGGTAAATTTTGAGAACTGTTTGTATTATTGTCCTTTCAAAGTCTATAATTATTTATTGCCGGTTGTAGCTGTTCATTCTTACTTTGATATGTTTAATTGTTCATAGCATGTAGCACTTTGCTTGTTAAGAAGCAATGCGTAAATTAGAGGCATGTTACTTTTGTGATACTCATCATGTATGGTGTACATCCGTGTGAATGGTGGAGGTCACGATTTAACTGCCATCCATCATCGATATTTGGCTTTGGGTTAGTCTAAGGCAGATATTTTTTTGTTGTATAAATTATTATTTTCCTGTTGTTATTATGATGGTGCAGGAGGAAGGGCTCATTATTGTGTGTAGTAGTTAGGTGTTCTGGATTGTGTATGTCATGCTAACTTGTAGGAGCAAAGGGGATTCTGTTGTGGTCTTTCTAGTGCATGATATTAATCCTTTTAAATTAGGGAATGCTGGCTGTTAAATCATCTTAGTCTGCTCAGGAGCTTGAAGTAGTATATTTTTTTAATAGCTCCTGTGGCTTTCTGGGAACTAGTGCTTACCTGTCTGAGATCTTGCAAACCATGCTTTGCTTCTATCCCTGTTACATTTATGGGGTGGTTGTGTTCTTTGAGTTTAACTACAATATAATTTTTTAGTTGAAGCCCTCCCAAACCAATTATTAGCATAGTAGTTTGTACATTTCCAGTGTACATTCTTAGTGCTTGTGCGCTCCTGGCTGTATGTGTGTCTCATGTGCGATAATAACTGTTTGCCTTTTTGAGAAGTGATGTAATTGGGTCTTTCTGCCATTTTACCGTTAAATGTTCGAGGTATACATTTATTACATTACGTGAAAAAATACTTTTATTTATTAATAAGTTTAACCTGCATTATTAATTTTACATTTCATATTTACATATTTGGTGTCCTTTTTACTTGTTGCTTATTCCTTCAGTTTCTGTAAAATTTTGCTAAAATGTGATTCAGGCACCGTGTCTTATCTTTTCCTGTTGAATATAGAATATTTGGTTTGGTTATATGTTTAGAATATATTTTTGTTTAGTTTTTGGGGTCTTTGGGTATCAGTTATGAGGTTAATGTTTAGGGATTGATATTTCTTTCACTTTTGATCACTTTTACTTACTTTAAAAGTTTTCTTGTTGACTTTGACATTTGAGAAGTTGGTCACTGTAGTCAGCAGAACAACATTTTCATGTCTATTCTTTAAGTAGAAGCTAAAGTGTGGAGACATACATAGAGAGATATATTTTAGTTTTTTATTTTAAGTTAAAGCGTAAATAATTAGATTAGAATTCTTTTAAATTAGTGGGTTAATATTACTTACTTTTGGATCTAGATGGTTGATTTTTGTGGAAGCTAGCTCATGAACGTTCTGTCTGGAATACAGCACTGTGTCACTTTCTTCTGGGTGTAGCATTTTTGCTGCAAAATATATTTGCTTTTTATGCTTTTTTATAGTATTAATTTGATTAGTTAAAGAGCACTATTGGTTTAGTTTGTTTTAGCTAAAAATATATTGGTTACTTAGGGGCTTATTTATGACAGCCCTGCATCACAATTCCACCATGTAAAGTGGTACATGCATGACGCAGGGCTCTCATAAATATTTATGTAGCCACGCAAAGCCACCCTGCGTGGCTTTGAGAGGCCTGATAAATCATGAGTAAGGTGACGCAGCGCAAGTCCCTGTGTTGCCTTACTCTGCGCTCGGCATGCGTTCCATGGGCGTTGCGGTAGGTTTTCCCATGCAACACCTATAGAATTTGACGCTGCCCCAGATTTACAAAGTGATGTAAACCTGGGGAAGCGCCAAATCTGTACGCCTCCCGAGGTGAGGCGTAACAAGGAGAAATATGATAATTTCTTCTTGCTTTCTGCAGCACACACACAAAGAGTAAAACGCCTTGTAGAATTGTTATTGTGCAGGAAGGTGCCCCTTCCTGCACAAAAACAATCCTGCCTGCAATGGAGACACCCTTGCACCAAGGGTGCCTGCGTTGGGGCTAGAATGCCAAAAACGGCACCATCGCAGGTAGAAAGGACAGGAAGGCACAGTATTGCTTAAATACGGTGCATTCCTGCCCTTTCACTTTGGCGTAGGGCCGCGCAGCAAGGTGCCTTGCTGCACAGCCCTACGCCAAAATGCCATAAATGAGGCCCTTTGTGTTTAATTCGATTTTTTTGAGAGTTTGTTATTTATTTAGAGGACGCTAATTAAAGTTTATGTTTATGTGTCATATATATTGAAAGATTATTTTTTAATTGTATATAGTTTGATCTCATATTTTGGTAGTTAATGTTTTTTATATTTGTTTCTTTATCAATTTATCAATTTATATTATTTTTATTTGTTTACTCAGTTTAATTTGTAGTACGTTTGTTTTGTGACTAGATATGGTTTTAATAGTCATTTTTTACTTTATTTTTGGTTTATATGTTAAAAGTTTGAAAAATATTTTATTTGTGGTTTGATAATTTGTTGACAGTTTATATGATTAATTAATAATTATAATTTTTCAAAATTTATTTAAGTGATATTTTGTAGGCTATATTGTTGTTTTAGATATTTTTGTGATTTTATATATTTAATGGATTGACAATCTTTTGTAAATCAATATTTTTGCATTCAATACTCTTGTAGTTTAAATATTTTTACAGCAATATTTTGGTTATCAATATTTGAATATTTCTTTGTTAAGTATAGGGAGGCGATAATTTGATTAATGATATTTTTTGCGATATTATGTTAATTTGATATTGTGATGGTCAATATTGTGTCATATAACCCTGACACAATGCCCAAGCGCACTATTTCTCCATGACAGTGAGCCAAGCACATGAAAAAATTGTATATCTAACCAGAACTAGTAGATGTTGGCACCATTTAGTAGGAGATGCACACCAGGCCTCAGAATGGAAAATAAATGTAAGAATATAGGGGCTCATTATGATGGCGAGAGGACCGCCACCGCCGGGCCGGCGGTGGCGATCCTCCCGCCATCAGAATGAGATTTACCCACTGCCAAATTAGGATGGCGGTGGGAATCACAAAGGTTCCGTGGCAGACGGAAAGACCGTCCGCCATGGTTCCGCAAGGCGGTCCTTTTCCGACCGCCTCACGGAACCCGGAACCAGGGCAACATTGCAGCGGTGCCGTGCAGGCACCACCGTAGTGATTATGATATGCCCTTCAGCCTGTCTTTTTGTGGCGGATTTCCTGCCGCAAAAAGACAGGCGGAGACTGGCTTTGGGGGCCCGTTGCGGGCCCCCTCTGTGGGGGGTGCATTACCCATTGTACCCCCCTGCAGTTCCATGCACCAAATGGCAGGCATGGCGTGGTGCCTGCCACGTGGTGCAGGGAAATGCTGTGCATGCTCTTTTAGCATTGCGGACGGTGCTGCAGCCACCGTCCGGAAACAAGCATCCTAGGACCGGTTGACTGGGGGTGAGTGTTTGATTGGCTCAAACGTTCCGTCCATCATCCCCTTTTGTATCGCTTTGTTCGCCCTAAGTTGGCGGGGGTATGCCCAGACGTGGGTCCCTTGCTCACTTTGCCACTGGATTCAAGCAAGCCTGGCTGATGATGGCTGGAATGCCAGAAACCGGTCCTAGGATGCTTGTTTCCGGTCCAGGGAAGACATGGCTTGGCAGTTCGGGCTGGACTGTTCCCATGAGGCACAGGGTCAGACTGATTTGCATATGGCCATGTCTGAACTGGGGTGGTGGAGTGAGCTAAAGAATGATGATGGATTAAACCCAGATCAGTTGACTGGGGGTGAGTGTTTGATTGGCTCAAACGTTCCGTCCATCATCCCCTTTTGTATCGCTATAATCAATAAGAAGCCACAAATTCCAGAATGCAAAGTGGTGTATGGATAAAAGCCACAAATACCCAATCTATTGATGTATTGATGTTTTCCAAAACCTCAAACTGTTCCAAATATCCAGCCAGGTTTGTTATTTTATTATCTCACATCACTCTGCAAACTGGTGTTTTTAGTGTTTTTTTAGGTTTCACCTACAATCTGTTGTTAAAGACCTATTGTGTACATTACCAATATTTCCAGTGTGTTTTGGGACAGCTTCTGTATGTTTCATTTCCTATAAAATGTTACCATTTATGCAATATCTATTTACATGAAAAAACTGCATGTATTTAAAGTGGATGTAAGAGAATAGGGCAACAGTTGTCTTGTGCTCTGTTTGGTATATGAAATCGTCACTCGTGAGAGACTGCAGAAAATTCAAGAGAACCTTCGACTGATGAGACAAGCTGCGTGACCATAAACTGATGGTATTTCTTATGTGCCTTTTATTGTATGAATATGCTCTTGTCCCCTGTTCACCATCAGCACTGAGCCCAGTCTTGGATGTGTTCAGCACTGTCAACAGGGAAGGGGAATGTTGAGTTTCATGTTGTTCCCGCAGCAACATTTGGATCTATGGGCCAATGGTGAAGTGAGTGTGACGTTAACGGCCTCAGATATATGTTATTGTCTTTTAAGTACCTGCAATTATTCCTCTTTGTTATTTTTAAACTGGATAATGTGCAACAGGCTTTTTAAATGATGCACAGAGCTTTCTGCATGAAAAGTATAAGAAACAAGATTGGCAAAGCCAAAAGGTCTCACCTTCAAGAGCTATCGGCATTGCCAATGTGTTTTAGTCTTGCTGTAGAGCAGCGTGGCTCTTAGAATATAAAGGGTTATGATGTAGCATAGCTTTTTTTTTTTTGCTGGTGGGACAAGAAGGAGAGTGGATGGGGCAAACAACAATGCGGGATGGAGAGGCAAGCTACAAACAACGCTGGAAGGCATGCAACAAAACAATGTAAATCAATGATATACAATGCTGGACAGCATGTGACAAAACAATGTAAAACAATAAACAACGCTGGACGGCATGCAACAAAACTATGTAAAACAACGACAAACAAGGCTGGACGGCATGCAACAAAACAATGTAAAACAGCACAGGATATTCCCTAAGGGATAAGAAGCGGAATATTTCTGTGGGTTATTTGAAGTTGTGAACCTGGTGTTGTATTACTCATTGTCATTGTTTATGCCCGGCGCAGCTTTTAAAAGGTGCGCCGGGTGCAAACAATGACAATGCCCCCCATTATGTTGAATGCGCTGCCCCCAGGGCAGCCGCGAACTTGCGCTGCCCCGGGGGTAGAGCATTCATGTGCTGCTTGAAGCCGCTCCGTGTTTTCACAGTGCAGGCGGCAACCCGTCTGCACTTTTGAAGGGGATTAGTGACTGCACCTGCCTGCAAGGGAATGTCTGGGGGTCCATAGCACCCCCTTTCTCCCCTCCAGAGGGCTGCTCTCAGGGGGCGCACTCACAGTGACAGCTTCTTTGCCTCTGCGTCCACGTCTGTAATATGGTGCGGGCACTGAGGCAAAGGAAATCCCTCATTTCAATCAATCAATCAATCAATCATGTCACTTATAAAGCGCACTACATACCCGCGAGGGTCTCAAGGCGCTGGGGGAAGAGAGGGGTGGTGCTGCTACTGATCGAAGAGCCAGGTCTTGAGGAGTCTTCTGAAGGCCAGTAGGTCTTGGGTCTGTCGGAGGTTGGTGGGGAGGGTGTTCCAGGTCTTGGCGGCGAGGTGGGAGAAGGATCTGCCGCCGGCGGTCGCTTTCCGGATGCGGGGGACTGTGGCGAGGGCGAGGCTGGTCGAGCGGAGCTGGCGGGTGGGGGTGTAGAAGCTGAGTCGTCTGTTGAGGTAGGCTGGTCCGGAGTTGTGGAGTGCTTTGTGTGCGTGGGTGAGGAGCTTGAAGGTTATCCTCTTGTTGACAGGGAGCCAGTGCAGGTCTCTCAGGTGGGGTGTGATGTGGCTGTGTCGGGGGATGTCGAGGATAAGACGTGCAGAGGCGTTCTGGATGCGTTGCAGCCGTCTCAGGAGCTTAGCCGTCGTTCCTGCGTAGAGGGCGTTTCCGTAGTCCAGCCTGCTGGTGACGAGGGCCTGGGTGACTGTTTTTCTTGTTTCGGTGGGGATCCACTTGAAGATCCTGCGGAGCATTCGGAGGATGTTGAAGCAGGATGAGGAAACGGCGTTGACCTGCTTAGTCATGGAGAGGGTGGGGTTGAGGATGACCCCTAGGTTGCGTACGTGGTCGGTGGGTGGCGGGGCTGTTCCCAGTGATGTTGGCCACCAGGAGTCGTCCCAGGCTGAAGGGTTGGAACCAAGGATGAGGACCTCCGTCTTGTCCGAGTTCAGCTTCAGGCGGCTGGTCCTCATCCATTCGGCGACGGCCTTCATTCCTTCGTGGAGATGGGCTTTGGCGGTGTGAGGGTCTTTGGTGAGGGAGAGGATCAGCTGGGTGTCGTCGGCGTAGGAGATGATGTTGAGGTTGTGCTGTCGGGCGGCGAGGGGTGCCATGTAGATGTTGAACAGCGTTGGGCTGAGGGAGGAGCCTTGGGGTACGCCGCAGATGATCTTGGTGGCCTTGGATCGGAAGGGGGCGAGGCGGACGCTTTGTGTTCTGCCGGAAAGGAAGGATGTGGTCCAGTCCAGGGCCTTCTCTTGGATCCCGGCGTCGTGAAGGCGTGTTCGTAGTGTGTGGTGGCAGACCGTGTCGAAGGCGGCTGATAGGTCCAGGAGGATGAGGGCTGCTGTTTCTCCGTTGTCTAGCAGGGTCCTGATGTCATCGGTGGCGGCGATGAGGGCGGTTTCGGTGCTGTGGTTGCTGCGGAAGCCGGACTGGGAAGGGTCCAGGATGTTGTTCTCCTCGAGGTAGCGGGTCAGTTGTTTGTTGACGATTTTCTCGGTGACCTTCGCGGGGAACGGGAGCAGAGAGATGGGTCGGAAGTTCTTGAGGTCCTTGGGGTCTGCCTTGGGTTTCTTGAGTAAGGCGGTGATCTCGGCGTGCTTCCAGCTTTCCGGGAAGGTTGCTGTCTCGAAGGAGATGTTGATTATTTTCCGGAGATGGGGCGCGATGGCTGTACTGGCTTTGTTGAAGATGTGGTGAGGGCACGGGTCTAGCGGTGAACCGGAGTGGATGGTGTTCATGATCTCGCTGGTGTCCTCGTCGTTGATGTTGGTCCAGGAGAGCAGGCGGTTGGTGGTTGTGGGGGCAGTGGTCTCGGTGGTTGCCGGGGCGGTCGTGGTGTTGAAGCTGTCGTGGATGTCGGCGATTTTGCGGTGGAAGAAGGTGGCCAGTGAGTCGCACAGGTCTCGCGACGGCTGGATGTCGTTGGTGTTGGAGCTGGGGTTGGAGAGTTCCTTCACGATGTTGAAGAGCTCTTTGCTGTTGTGTGCGTTGTTGTCTAGGCGGTCTTTGAGTGAGACCCTTTTGGCGGATCTGATGAGGTGATGGTGACTGCGGGTGGCGCTCTTGTGGGCGGCGTAGCTGTACGCTGTCCGTTCGTGGAGCCAGATCTTCTCCAGTTTTCGGCATGTTCGTTTGGAGGCCTGGAGGTCTTCGGTGAACCAGGTGGCTTTCTTGCTGGTGTGGCTGTTGGGCGGATTCTTGAGCGGGGCGAGGGTGTTGGCGCAGTCGTCGATCCACTGTCTGAGGTTGCGGGCGGCGGTGTCGGGGTCGGAGGGTTCGGCGGGTGGGCTCAGGGCGAGGGTTGTGGTTAGCTGGTCTTCCGTGACTCTGCTCCAGCAGCGGCGAGGCATTTGTTCGGTGCGGTGGTGCGTGGTGGGCTTCCTGTAGGTGAAGTGGATGCAGTGGTGGTCAGTCCAGTGGGGTTTGGAGGTGTGGTTGAAGGAGACGTGTGGGCTTGCGGAAAAGATGGAGTCTAGCGTGTGGCCGGCGGCATGGGTGGGTGTAGTCACGAGCTGTCTGAGTCCGAGGGTGGCAAGGTTGTCGATCAGGGTGGTGGAGTTGGTGTCCTTGTTGTTCTCGAGGTGGAAGTTCAGGTCCCCGAGGAGGATGTAGTCCGTGGAGGCGATGGCGTGTGTGCTGACGGAGTCAGCGATGGAATCGCTGAACTGTGGTCGGGGTCCGGGGGTCTGTAGATGAGGGTTCCTCTGAGGGTGGTGTTGGGATCGGTGTGGATCTGGAAGTGCATGTGTTCGGCGGTGCTGAGGGTGTCGTCGGTGTTGGTTGAGACTCTGAGGGTGTTCCTGTGGACGATGGCGATGCCTCCTCCGACTCCGTTGGTGCGGTCCCTGCGGGTGATCTTGTATCCGTCCGGGATGGCAATGGCGATGTCGGGGGCTGAAGCGGGATTCAGCCAGGTCTCCGTCAGGAATGCGACGTCTGGGGAGGTTGAGTCGAGAAGGTCCCAGAGTTCGATGGCGTGTTTGCGGGCGGAGCGGGTGTTGAGGAGGATGCATCTGAGGTAGTTGGGTTCTTTCCTGGGCGGTGGTTTGGCGGGGTGGGTGCTGGCGAAGCTGCAGTTCCGGCAGGTGAAGGGCCCTTGGGTGCGCTTCGGGGTGGCCTGGTAGCAGGCGTGATCTTTTCCGGGGTTGAGTGCGTGGAGGGTGCTGGCGTCGTATCGGCGTCTGTTGATGTGGCGGGCGCGGGGATGCCCGGACCAGGGGGTCTGGCGCTGGGCGCGGTCACGGCGCGGACGGGCGCAGACGGGCTTGCATTAGGCGCGCTCCGGCGCGCGCCGCACAGCGGCCGCCATAAATGGGGAGGTGGGAGGGAGGAGCAGGGAATGGGGCAGCGAATGGGCAGTGAGGGGGCGGGCGCAGCGGCGGGAAACAGGCACAGAAGGGAAAACGAGCACAATCAGGGCATCAAGGGGGCACAGAAAGGAAAAAAAAAATGAGCACAATCAGGGGCAGCAAGGGGGCACAGAAAGGAAAAACGAGCACAATCAGGGGCAGCAAGGGGGCACAGAAAGGAAAAACGAGCACAATCAGGGGCAGCAAGGGGGCACAGAAAGGAAAAACGAGCACAATCAGGGGCAGCAAGGGGGCACAGAAAGGAAAAAACGAGCACAATCAGGGGCAGCAAGGGGGCACAGAAAGGAAAAAAACGAGCACAATCAGGGGCAGCAAGGGGGTACAGAAAGGAAAAACGAGCACAATCAGGGGCAGCAAGGGGGCACAGAAAGGAAAAAACGAGCACAATCAGGGGCAGCAAGGGGACATAGAAAGGAAAAAAACGAGCACAATCAGGGGCAGCAAGGGGGTACAGAAAGGAAAAACGAGCACAATCAGGGGCAGCAAGGGGGCACAGAAAGGAAAAACGAGCACAATCAGGGGCAGCAGCAGGGCACACAGACGGAGCTGTGTGGTGGGGGAGCGACCTACCAGTCAAGGTTTGCATAGGGCACGCCCCTACGCAAACGAGGGAACGCCCCCTGAAGGTAGCGCTGGCGCTTTAAATGCGCCAGCGCTATCGGTATTACTGAAGGGGACGCATAAGCGTCTGCGCCCCATTCTGTAATATCAAAGTGACCAGGGAGCGTGCAAAGTTGGCACAAACGCCCGTTGCGCCCCCGGGGTACTTATTGTAATACGGACCCTGATTGTTAAAAAGTAATGAGATTATATCACATCTTACAACTCAAACATAGTTGGTTTCTGAGATCACTGTTAGCATGTCAGTACAGTGCATTCTACAAATCAGGATAGATGTGCAATGTGAGAGCTCTATGGTGGCTCAGCAGAGGTGCATCATAAGAGCCCTGGGAATGACTAATGGCCTGAATTTAGTGCATGATGCAAGTCAGAGTGGAAGTCCATTGTGAAAGCTCAGTGGATGTCTCAGTGGTAGCATCCCTCTGGATGTTGCAGGTTAGCATGGATTTGCATTATGAAAGTTCTACTGTAGCCTTATGGCCCTCCAAAGCGGGCTATACCAGCCATTAAAGTCCCGCTCAAGTGTTAAAGGCCCGAGCCGAAGGCGAGGGCTTTAACAAGGGAGCAGGACTTCAATGCTGGTATAGCCCAGCTACTGAGGGCTATAAGGCTATTCGAACATTCCGCCATTACAGTGCAGAATGTGCTAACAAATAAAACAAAGGCCTCACAGAGCCGAGGGAATTGAAATCCTCTCGGGCTCCATGAGGCCTTTGTTCACAGCAATAGCTGTGAAGGACAACGTTGGAATGTTGGAACTCCGGGCTTCTACCGGCCGTTAGAAGCTCAGAGGACTCCATTGTTTTCAATGGAGCTCCCAACATTCTAATGTTCTAATAATGCCAACAGAGGTATGTCAGTGCAATTAAGGGAGCAATTGGGGAAAGGGTGTGCCTTATGGCTAGAGCGGTCGACCTCAAAGCTGGGGAACCGGGTTCGAGTCTCGGCAACGACGCTCAACATCCTGTGATTCTGGGCAAATCACTTACTCTCCCTGTGCCTAACAAAAATGAATGTGTCCTTCTGTAACGAAACTGGTGCTCGTGTAAAGCGCTCTGATACCCGATGTCTCAGGTCTAGTTTGCGCTATATAAAACCCTTTAAAAAATGTTTTTTTTAAATTAACAGAGGGGCACTGTTAATCTACTTCGTGGATTGAAGTTTGATAGCGAGGAGAACGGTTGTATTGTAACTCATAAATTCCAATATTTTTTCATTTTTAAAACACTTATACCCACATTACAGCAGCATTAGTCATTGTGATGCAGTAATGTTGCGCCCAGAACCACAGTTTGCTAATCCCAGGATGCAGAATTACCTCATGAATACAAGTAATGTCATGGGGTTCTCCAATGCAATGAGGAATAACACAAGATATCTGTTAATCCACTGATGCCCAGGCCTTTTTAGGGGCCAAGTTTGTCTGGGCTTGATGTGGAGAATTAGATAATAACATTTGTTATTGTACATTATTCTCCTTATGCACACTTGCAGAGGCTTGGGCCCATGTACTCGGTGAAGATTATTAACTAGTTATACCAACTGTTGGGGTTAGTAATGTCAACATCTAACTGTCTCATGCAATTACTTAAACTGCAGTGTATGGGTTGATACATTAATAGTACCAATAATGTTTATCTTTCAGATAAATTCTTCCTTCGCTGTGGCAACCCAAAACTTGTGACGAGGATAGGATGGGTTGGCTGTACTGACCATGTGGTGGATGCAATAAAGGGATTTGAATCATCTTGGAAGTGGTGTTTTCTTTCAACAAATTCCTTTTCGGAAAAGGATTAGAGTGAACAAACAAAGGACGCACAAAACAAGACAAGTTGACACTGCTGATCTCACATGAGCTCCCACCCAATCTATACTACCGCTTACGTTTTGGAAAATCTATGAATATCATGTAATTTCATTGATAGGCTGAAAACATTACTGATTCTGATGTTGTAGGCAACATCCCCTAAAGGTCCTCCTGAACCTATTGGAAACATTCTTTAAATTTTTCACCCATTAGACATGATGCGTTTCTTGTGATATTCAACGCACCCCATTTACTAACGTATTTTGCTCAAACATCAAAGCTGTGAGTATACAATTTCCAATGGGAACACTAATTTTTAGCCCCAGGGATGCCTAAAATAAGCTCAGAATATTGTCACAAGAGCATGACCTTAAATTTGGGTTTGACTGCCTAACAGACGGGTTGAATGTCTCTCAAAGAAGCTTGAAGGGTGACTCGCATGACTTCAGGATGCAGCTATCCACAGAAGCAAAGCAATACCAGTAAGGCTTTATGGTACCGATCGGTTTACAGATTCATAGGTAACTGTAGCGAATAGGACATGTTACATCGCGTACTAATACCACGTGTGCCATTATAACGCGGGTATTACTACGCAAATACATTTACCACGACCTACAGTCACATCGCATACTTTTACCACGCATGCCATTACAACGCAAAGGCATGTGTGGTAAAGGCATACACTTGGTAAAAGTGATTAAGGTAGGTTAAAATTAAATATATATATATATATATATATATATTATTATTTTTTTAAATACCCCTAAATCCCTAAAGTTACCTTTACTACCCCAATACCCATACCCCCCTTAAAACCCTAAAAATACCCTTTCCACCCCTATACCCATACCCCCTAAACCCCAAAATTACTCTTACCACCACTTAGCCCATACCCACCCTGAACCCATAAAATACCCTTCCCACCCCAAAACCGATACCCACCCTGAACCCTAAAATTACCCTTAGCACCGCAAAACTCATACCCACCCTAAAACTTAAAATTACCCTTGGCACCCTAAAACCCAAATTCATCCTGAACCCTAACATTAACCTGGGCACCCCAAAACCCAAACCCACCCTGAACCCTAAAATTACAGCTACACCCCAAAACCCATACCCACCCTGAACCCTAAAATTACCCTTTGGCACCCCAAAACCCATACCCACCCTGAACCCTAAAATTACCCTTAGCACCCCAAAACCCATACCCACCCTGAACCCTAAAATTACCCTTAGCACCCCAAAACCCATACCCACCCTGAACCATAAAATTACCCTTAGCACCCCAAACCCCATACCCACCCTGAACCCTAAAGCTACCCCTACACCCCAAAACCCAAACCCACCCTAAACCCTATACTTACCAGATACTTACATGTAAAACACATATGCCTTTACCATTCATGCCTTTACAACAAAATTCGTTGTAAAGGCATGTGTGGTAAAGGCATATGTGTTGTAATGCCATGCATTGTAATGAACAGGTAACTAATTTCCAACAAGGCACAGGTACCTGGTGCAAAGCCATTCAGCAATGTCTGTGGCTCCTTCGGTAATACTGATGCAGCGACCCCTCTGGCCGGGTCAGGCATTGTGTGCTCATCTGTTTTGCTGTCTGGAAGCCCCATTAACTGCTTTATTACTCCTGAGTCTTACACAAACTGGCTGCTGATTTTTGTTTTAAACAATATGCCTTTAAATTTTGATTGCTAATTTTATAACTGGTTGCTTCTTTCTGCTTGTTAGTTACCATTATTTGTTAACAGGTTTTCCTACAAAGAACTCTCCTGGTGGGTTAACGTTTCACTTGAGGTTATTGTCTCTGATGTAATAGGGTAAACAGTGCATGATGGCACACCATAGTCGAAATCACCCATTTTTAATCACATATTAACTAGGTAAAATTGAACAGCTCGGCACGGCGGGTGCCAGTACATACCTGGAAAGACGTGATCGATATACCACGCCAGCACCCAATACAGAAAGGCATCGATGAGCATCATGACGATGGAGAACAGGAAGCTGTATTGATCGCCCTCTACCGGACTGGCCCGGATGTTGCCCCACTGCAGCCCAAGGCCTTGTTCTTCATAGCGAGACAGATACTCTGTTCCAAACCCAAAAGCTACTGGAGACAGGAAGCTCTGCAATAAAGGAAAGGCGGGGTTCAGGAAATGACATAGAACTTTAATGCAAAGATTTTGAGCCATATTTACAAGGAAGTTACGCAGCGCGGTGCCGCAAGCCATTTGTCTGCACCGCGCTGCATTACTTCCAAAACAAAGGGGTGCATCATGTTTACAACAATATGACGTACCCCAGAGCTCTCCCCTGCACCGGCGCACAATTGGATGGCATGCGTCAACGCAGGCACCCTTGCACCATGGTTCACCATGGGGCACCTTCCTTCACAAAAACAATAATGAGAGGTTTTTTCCTCTTTCTATGCGTGCTGCATAATGCAGCACGTATAGAAAGAGGAAAAACGAGGAGAAATACAAGTATTTCTCCTCGTTGAGCCTTCTTACGCCTCCCCTGGGGAGGTGTAGGATTCTGCAGCATTCCCAGGTTTACGAAACATTGTAAATCTGGGAATGCAGCAAAATCCATGGGTGTTGTGTGGGAACACCCACAGCAACACCCACGGAACGCCCCTTTTATGCAAAGTGCTGCGTGAAAAGGGGTCGTATTTACAAGGACAGGAAAAGCCACGCAAGGTGGCTTTTCATGTCCTTGTAAATATGGAGCACCACACTGCGTTTGTGACGCACCGGCAGCACAAGGGGCTTGTAAATATGCCCCACTATGTTTATGTCAAGAAAGGAGGCTAGTATCATGCAAAACTCCCTGTAAAGCCACTCCCCATCGGCCAAGATGGCCGGATAGCCGCATTTATCGCTACCTCCGCCGAATCAGTTATGATAGTCCTATTGTGCCTGATAATGTCTGCCATCTGAAACATGATCTGAGACCCTGGATCTTGAGGAGACAAAAGGAAGCAGCTGTCGGGTGCGTAAAGGAACCCTGGAACAGGTACAGCCCGAATATAGGCTCTAAGGGGCGCAGCGGGTCGCCTCACTCTAAAAGGCGGCGAGGAGAGGCCGACAGGATCTGAGACCCTGGATCTTGGGGACACAAAAGGGAGTGGCTGCGGGGTGCGTAAAGGAACCCTGGAACAGGTACAGGCCCGAATATAGGCTCTCATAGCTGCCAAGGTTTCAGATTGCTTAAGTGTGACATTTTCATATTTCAGTGTAATTATGAGTGACATTTCAATGACTATGAGTGACACTTTCGCGCAAGCAAAATCAAGCAATGAAGATGAGGGAAGCATATATAAATATCAGAAATTACACACATTTGAGCAACGGGAAACTCTAAGAGGATCTTAAAACTGCTGCAATTGACCTATGGCTTTGTTGTTACTCAATATTGGTGACTGCTGTAATTTCTTTGTCTATCATATATGGCCCAACACCATCGTGTAGTATCAATCATTTATATGCCTTATATCATCTATTTAATTCCTAAAGCACTCTAACATCTTTCGGTCCCTCTCTCAGAAACAGTTCATTTGCTTTATAGTTCTGCTCATACCAATGTAGGGTGTCAGGGCACTTCACATCAGACACACTACCAACACGATGACTCTTTCGTGGGTACTCCAGTCATAATTCGTAGCACATCTCCCCTGACAACAGCTGAAGTGTTTAATAGGTACTTCATCCATTAAGCAAGCAATAGTGTGGGGTGAAACTGAAGGGCTTTGCAGTGTTCACAAGCATTCTGTCTGGTGTACTGCAAGAAATCGAGCACAAATATATAATTAGCAACTGGGGGCTCATGCCAGCAGGATATTCGAAATTGAAAAAATCCCGCAGTGTCACCTGTGACCTTAGTACTAACACAGGCCGGCACTGACTGCAGGCTGCAGTTGCCTGACCACGCGCTGCCATTCATTGTGTAAATCACACAGGCTGGTGGCACTTACTTGGGCAGTAATCGTAGAGTCCGGAGGAGTGTGGCGGGTGGTGCTCTAACAATTGCTTGACACGCGACGCCGTCTCTCTGTAAGGCAGTGGCTGCAGGCTCACTTAGGCCGCAAGCCACTGCGCCCCGCGGTAATTTGGGTTTGCCGGCCGGCCGCCTCAATTATAGTCACCCTCCAAGCTGGCAGGCCAGTGAGTCCCGGGGCTGGGCTGTCCAGTGACACGCAGACTCTGTCCTGGCGGCCGCTGCTGCTACCCTGGTGGGTCGCTCACTCCTCGAGTCGGGCTCCCAGGTCTGGCATTGTTGAATTGAGGGGGTTAAGTAAAAAGCACGGCAGCGCCGGTGCGGAGCTGCTTGCAGCAGGCAGCGCGACGCTGCAAGCGCCATATTTGAATACATTTGCGGAGCCGCGCAAAACACTAGGCAGCTGGCACTTTCGTTTACAAACTTCCCGGACCGGCTATGGCAGCAGGATGTGACGTCCCTCACGCGCCGGCCTCAAGCACACAACATGATTGGCCGGCTGCTCCGCGGGGATTCAAGAAGGTGATACATTGTATCAGTGTGAGTCACCCTGCGAGCAGCCTTAATTTAGCTCAACTGCAAGCCTGTGAGAGCAGTGGGGGCACGGCGCGCTGCCACACTAAACAGTTTTAACAGCCAGCCAGCACTTCAGTGTCCGCTGTGAGACACATGCATTATGCGTGACAACGCATTTCAGTGCGGTGATTCGGAACACCACACTGAAATGCGTTAGAGTCACACCTGATGCGTGATACTTGGCAGGCCTGGGCTCTAAGGGGCGCAGCGGGTCGCCTCACTCGAAAAGGTGGCGAGGAGAGGCAAAGACTGATCCCAAAGGGACCTGCTGGCAGCCCGGGGCAGCGATCCCCAACTGAAGTGGAGCGGAGGGTGACGGGGACTGAGGGACGTTCCCTCCTTCTGCGGCGCGCCCACTCGAGGTGCCGGTGATCCCTGTCCGGCCCGCCAGAGTGACAGCTGAGCGGCAGTGGCTCAAGGTGTGGGGACTGGCACATGATCCGTCCCGGGCCTGAGGTGAGAGGCGGCAGGGGGCAGCCTCGCTGGGAGCAGTGACTGTCTCACTTCAGTGCCCGAGGGAGTGAGAGCGGCTGCGGAGCTGCCTTGGGGCAGAGCGGCCTAGTGCGACCTGGAGCCGTGAGGAGGTTCGGTGAAGAGAAGGCCTCCTGTACATGGACTGGCGGTGGTGCGGCCAAGGCTGGACGACACCGAGAAGCACCCCCTCGCTCTCCCTTCATTTACCCCGAGAAGCACCCCCCGCGGTGGTACAGGACTTTGGTGGCCATCCCATCTGGCTCCAAAAACAGGACATCGAGCCGGAGAGGCCCGGGGGAGGGGGTGGGGGGGCAGCGCAGCTGGAAGGTGTGGGGGCCAAGCTCGGGGGTTGCCTCCTGCTTGCTCCGACGCCCATGGACATGAGGATGAAGAGGGGGCAGGGACTGGACAGCGGGGCCTGGTGATCACTGTCTCCCCCAGGCCCGGTTCTAGAGGTTGGGCCAGGTGGACCAGGCCCACCCAAGGAATACACTGGCCCACCTTAGACCATTCAGAACTGAAAAACAAGCGTTTTTCACCTTAATGTTTCACAGGGGCGTGCAGCCATGTGGGCTCTCCCTTATCGTTTATTTTAATGATTAACACCATTTACATAGGTTATTTTCAGGCCTGGGGAGAGGTGTGAAGTCAGCAGAGTTTATTAGCTGCCATGATGCACAAATGACCAGCATAGATATCCTGAAAACTGAATTATGATTCTGGGCTTATTGCGTCATATTTTTAAACTGCAATGCTTTGCAAAGTAAAAAGCTGCCAATTATTTTTTAAAACATGAACTGCCAAGTGGTTGTTTATGGCAGCAGACACATTTCTTCCGCTGCACATGAACAGGAGCATGCTTCAGCCTTAAAGTTCAGCATCTTAAAGATTTGACAAGCAGCGTCCCTCCCCTTCTCCAAAGCCAGAAGCACATCAAAGAAAGGGAAGTATGTAGCTCTTTGGGTGCTGATTATTTTGTCAAAATGTCAAACGCAGACAGATGCCAATACCTAAAATATCAGCTCGTTTAAATACTTTGTTTTTTTTATTGGCCAACACCCACTCACCTTCATGGCCCACACATGGTTCTTTATGGCCCACCCAAAGAAAAAATTCTAGAGCCGGGCCTGGACTCTCCCCCCTGCGAGCCCCAGGAGAGGGCCGACTTCCTTTGGTGCGTGATGTGCGGCAGAGACTGCAGGATCAAGGAGAGGATTAGCAGGGGCCCTTCCACGTAGGATGTGCCACAGCTGGGGCCCGGGAGATGAAGGGGCGAACCATGTGCTAACCCCTGAGACTCTGGGGGAGGCATATGGTGAATCTGATGCAGTTTGTTGTCGGACCCCTGTGCAGGGGCTCACTGCGGCCTCCAAATTGATCTGTGCTGCGCAATCCATTGCTGACCCTTTGCACTGAGGAGAGGGACAATTGCGATGACAACACTTGGCCAGCACTGGGAGGCGACACGGAGTGACACTATCTGAGACTCTCCTCTCCCCAGGCTGTTCATGGACTGAGGCCGGGGGGGATGAACAGTTGCCAGAGTGAACCTGAGGTGGAAATAACACATGGCTTGGAGGGAGTGATATGCCCCTGTGCATATCCTTATACTCAGGGGATCTCCCTCCCCGGGGGACATAATACGGGTGCTATGATTGTTCAAGGCCCTCTCTGCTGACTGAGTAGCATTAGTGAATACACGAGGACAAAACACGGCCAGGCGTCCTACATCCATTGTTGGGGAGCGAGAGTGGTTACAAGCACCATCTCCCCACTGACCAGAGGTGGGTTAACCGGCGCGGCGAACAGCAGCCCTCTGAGGTAGGATAGGCCTATAGTGGGAACAGAACAGAGCAGAGGAATTAGAATGGTACTAGGGCCACTACCTGGGGAACCTCAACTGCCTTGCTGCGCTGCCATTTGCACTCAGGAGCCGCGCCATCTCCTCCCCCCTGACCCAGGTCATAGATAAGGAGCCCAAGTCATCAAAGCAAGGGAAGATGTACCACTACGTTGCGGTGGTAAACCCACATACGACATGGGGAGGGAGCCCCCAACATGCCAGATAATGCAGCACTGCTACAAGCCATTCACTCATCAAGAGAGGCACTGCAGCGGAGAATAGGGGAGCTTCGCTCTGAGATCACCTTGCTCAGACAAGATCTACGCAATGTCTCTGAAAGGGTCACCGCTGCAGAAACAAGAATATCGGACATAAAGGACACGTCCCGTACCCTCCGCAGTGAAGTCACTGAACGCAACGCCACAAGAAAGAAATGGTCTGTAGGGTGGATGATGCGGAAAATCGCACAAGATTGAATAATTTGCACTTTGTGGACTTTCCGGAAGGGGTCGAGGGAATGAACATGGGGGCCTTTCCGGGAGACATAGCTGAGGGCCTCCCTCCTTGCTGAACATTTCTCTCCATGCTTCATTATAGAACGATCACATCAGAAACTGAACGCCAAATTTCCTGTACGGGCTCGCCCAAAATCATAATTGCCTGTTTTCTGAACTTCAAGGAAAGAGATATGATCCTGCGTGAAGTGAGACGTATGGGGGAGATCCGTCATGAGAACTCAAAGACAACGGTGTTCCCAGACTACTCCTGCGAGGTGCAGAGGCGCACATTTGACTCAGTCAAACAGAAGCTGCGGGGCCCCCACCTACAGTACATGAAACTCAAAGTCCTGTACGAGGGCAAAACACTCTTCTTTCAAACCCCTGAAGAGGCATGGATGTGGCTACAGGAGCGTCCTCCCCTCAGACTGGGGAAAGGGAAATAAGAGAGCCAACACGCAGCTGCATGGAAGGGGGCAAGGCCCAAAAGCCAATTCTCTGAGAGAAGACGGAGAGGGGGCCTCGTTGGCAGGGAATGTGGCAGAAAGCCTTGGCCCGCCCGGAGAACATGTTCCAGATCGGGCCTGCATCAGGCACAGAAAGCGACCTGACCCAGACCACAAAAAAGAAAACAAGACAAACCAAGAAGAGCTACCACACCGTACCTCTCGGAGCAGAACCGATCATCGGACTCAGAGTCTGGACACTCCCCAGAGTCCAGAGGTGAACTACCATTCACAAACTAAGGCAGTTGAGATATGGAGTCTATTGGCGGATGAATCATGGTGGAATAGAGAGCAGACACCTGACTCTTCGTTGGTCATTCCCCATAAGACACAAAACTTGCTCTTGAACGTAGAGAGTGTTCTTCATACCCTCTATTGGTTACTACTTTTCTCGTTCAATTTTCTTTTCTTAGCTTTTCACTTTGCATCTAATTTTGGTTGTTAGGTCAGTTAGCAACAGTTATTCAGGGGTTGTGATGACCAGTGGACGGTGGGCTACAGACCCCTCATGTTCTCCTCCTGCTGCATTTGGATCCCGGTGATGGAGTACAGGGCAAGGGGGAGATACTGGATCGTGGAGAGGGGGGGTAGGTTGGGGGCGGGGGTGTTCAGTTTGTTCGACATTTCACTCCGTATCGATAACAGCGAACGGCAGCAGGCACGGGTTGCATTCTACAAACACATGGGCCAACGCATGGCCTCACTTAATCCACACAGCAAATACAAGGAGATGATGGACGGAGCGCTGAAAGTTTTCAGACACTCACCCCCAGTCACAGATCTGGGTTGAATCCATCATCTTTCTTTAGCTCACTTCGCCACCCCAGTTCAGACACAGCTATATGCAAATCAGTCTTGACCCTGTGCCTCATGGGAACAGTCCAGCCCGAACTGCCAAGCCTTGTCTTCCCTGGACCGGAAACAAGCATCCTGGGTCCGGTTTCGGGCTAACAGCCCTCATCAGCCAGGCTAGCTTGAATCCAGTGGCAAAGTGAGCAAGGGACCCACGTCTGGGAATACCCTGCCAACTTAGGGCGAACAAAGCAAACACAAGGAGATGATGGACGGAGCGCTGAAACTTTTCAGACACTCACCCCCAGTCACAGATCTGGGTTGAATCCATCATCGTTCTTTAGCACACTTCGCCACCCCAGTTCAGGCACAGCTATATGCAAATCAGTCTTGACCCTGTGCCTCATGGGAACAGTCCAGCCCGAACTGCCAAGCCATGTCTTCCCTGGACCGGAAACAAGCATCCTGGGACCGGTTTCGGGCTAACAGCCCTCATCAGCCAGGCTAGCTTGAATCCAGTGGCAAAGTGAGCAAGGGACCCACGTCTGGGCATACGCTGCCAACTTAGGGCGAACAAAGCAAACACAAGGAGATGATGGACGGAGCGCTGAAACTTTTCAGACACTCACCCCCAGTCACAGATCTGGGTTGAATCCATCATCGTTCATTAGCTCACTTCACCACCCCAGTTCAGACACAGCTATATGCAAATCAGTCTTGACCCTGTGCCTCATGGGAGCAGTCCAGCCCGAACTGCCAAGCTATGTCTTCCCTGGACCGGAAACAAGCATCCTGGGACCGGTTTCGGGCTAACAGCCCTCATCAGCCAGGCTCCTTGTGTTTGCTTTGTTCGCCCTAAGTTGGCAGGGTATGCCCAGATGTGGGTCCCTTGCTCACTTTGCCACTGGATTCAAGCTAGCCTGGCTGATGAGGGCTGTTAGCCCGAAACCGGTCCCAGGATGCTTGATTCTGGTCCAGGGAAGACATGGGTTAGCAGTTCGGTCTGGACTGTTCCCATGAGGCACAGGGTCAAGACTGATTTGCATATAGCTGTGTCTGAACTGGGGTTGGCAAAGTGAGCTAAAGAATGATGATGGATTCAACCCAGATCTGTGACTGGGGGTGAGTGTTTGAAAAGTTTCAGCACTCCGTCCATCATCTCCTTATGTTTGCTTCACTTAATCCACATCACGGAATGTAACAGCCAGGGCAGCTCGAGAACCACCCCCTTACAGTTCTCTCGTGGAATGTTAATGGTCTTGGCAACAAGATCAACGTGGCCTAGTTGCACAGTACATCAAATGCTTACAGCCAGTCGTGGTGCTCCTACAAGAGATGAACCTAAAGGGAACTAACTGTAAATTACTGGGGAGAGTAGCATACACCATGTTAGCCTATGTGGGATTCACCAACTGGGACCGTGGGGTAGCAATATTGATGAGAAAGAATCCCCCCTTTCCTGTATCAAAAATGTGGACTGACCCTCTCGGGCGATATGTGGGGGTACAGGGTTACCGGGGCAGGACTGCTATGATGTTAATGAGTGTTTATACTTCGTCCTGATTGCAGGCACCCACAATGGCCAAGGTAAAAGATATATTGCTGTAATACACTTCTACGTTGCATATAGTGGGGGGAGACTTTAATGATGTGATGGCCGCACACATTGACCGCTCTGGCACTCAGCAACCATCTACCCATCAATCCGGGCTAGCTCAGCTTGCCAACAGAATGTGTCTTTATGGCCTCTGGCGTCAGCAGCACCCTACAGACAGGGCATATTCTTACTTCTCGGACGTGCATAAGGTCTACTTTACTGGATTATGTCTTTGTATCTGGGGGGAGGTAGGTGAGGTGTCAAAATCCGAATACCTTGCTAGGGGTCTCTCAGATCACTCGCCCCTTTACATCTGTCTGGGGCGCTTTTGGGGTGGGGCAGTTGCAGGGTGGAAGCTTAATGCCCATGACCTAAAGGACAGGGAGGTGGCGACGGGTCTCAGAGTGGACATGGAGTTGTATCTCACAGAAAACGAACACATTGTACTGTGGGAGGCCTTCAAGACAGTGCTTAGAGACAGAGCTCAGAAATTGGTCGCCCCAAAATAAAGGAGGGAGAGGGCTGAACTGGAAGTACTGGAGGACCAAATTTTGCAGTTTGAGAGGTCCTGGGTTTCAACCACTGACTCTCTGATGATGAGGCAGATAGCGGCATACCAGGCGAAATATAGAGACCTGGAGCAAGAGACAGCCAAATAACAGATAACAGCCACCTTGCACTGCTTGTACGAATCAGGTGACAAGGCAGGCAAATTGTTAGCATGACTGGGTTGCTGGGAACAGGAAGCCCGATGGGTACAGGCCATGGTGAATTAGTCAGGGAACCACCTTCAAACTGATGCCTTGATAGTGGCTGAATTTGCACAGTATTATAGGCAATTTTATGCCGCCACACCACTCCACTACTCGCAGGCCATTGCTTCATCTTTGACTTCAATCACTACAACAATTCTGGAAGCTTAGGCATGTGAGTCATTGGAGTCAGACCTCATGTTAAAGGAGGTACAGGATGCCATAGCTAAATTATGAACGGGAATGACACCAGGACCCAATGGACTCCCAGCTGAGTTTTATAAAAGGTACGCTAACTTAGTAGGATCGCATCTGTTGAATATGTTAAGGGAGGGGAGGAGAAAGGGGAACTACCACTTGACCTTTGGAAAGCAACAATAGAGGTCCTCCCCAAGAAGGATAGGTGCGAGTCATACTGCCCAATCTCTCTACAAAATGTAGAGACAAAATTACTGGCCACCATTCTGGCGGCGTGGCTCTTGTGGGTCATTACTCCATTGATACATTGTGACCAATCGGGATTAATAACCAGTAGATTGGGCCATCATAATCGTAATGCACACATATCTGGTTGACAACTGTAAGAGCCCGCCGGCTTCTCCATATATTCCTATCATTAGACACTGGTGAAAGCATTTGACGGGCAAATCAGTGTTATATGTCCCACATGACCCTCCGGGGACCCTGCCTCTTCCACAGGGTCTCCAATTAACCATTGAAGGCTTTCTCTACCTAGGGATCTTTATGATTATGTACAGGGAGCTTTGCGCCAGAAGTAATATTGGAAGAGTACTTATAAATTTCTTGACAGATGTGGATAGATGGAGGAGACTCCCCCTCTCACTGATGGGACATGCTGCCTTATTTAAAATGATCACCCTGCCTAAATTGTTGCATGCACTTTGAGGTCCAGTCAGTTTTCACCAGGGTCAACGAAGGGTTAAGGATACTGCAGTGGGATGGAGGACACCCCCGGATATCGCTCCAAACCCTGGAACGGTCCCAATAAAATGGGGGCTTGGCTCTCCCTGATACTGGCGGTTATTACTGGGCGGCTCACTTATCAGTTATTGGATATACTCCCCCCAGGATCACCCAACGTTTCGCCTGGAGCATGCAGGCCTGGAGAAGCGCACACACCTACATTATTTATACGGGGGCGATGGTATTCAGAGCCTAGCGCCAGCAACACAGGTGTCTTTGTTGGCATGGCATAGGGCTACAAGAACGTTGGGTTGGACACACAAAATGACCTGAGAAACACCGCTATGGAGGGGTAAGTGGTTAAGGGAGGTCTTCAAGCTTCATAGTTTTGTGAACTGAGACACAATAGGCATTTCTAAAATTGGAGATGTACTTGAGGATGGGAGGCTCATGTTGTTCTCCTCGATACGATGCAGAGTACGAGTTTTAGCAGGCTCAACTTTTTAAGTATGTGCAACTGTGCCATGCCTGGCGGGCAGAGGCGCCGGAAGAGGCAGACATCCGGGAATATGACCCCCTTGAGGGATGCATTTTGATAGAGGCATTGGGCAGAAGCGCCATATCCCATACATACAGGGCCATAAACAACAACATACCCAACTTATTGACACACTTGAGGGAGGGATGGAAACGAGACCTGAGTATAATGGAGGACATTGACTGGGAGGCAGCACCGATGCATCCCCGGGAGGTTGTGATCAAGGTGCGTCTACGACTAATCTAATCCAATTACAGGTACTACACAGGGTCTATTATGATTGCCAGAAATTACATATTATGGGTAGAGCTCCCACACGATATGGGATTGTCATCGCATACAGACACACAGGAATGAGATCATCCAGGAACTCTCACAGATACTGGACACACAGTTCCCACTTGACCTTAAAGACGTTCTATTTGGAATCCCTAATAATGTAGACCTCCCACGATCTAAACTCCTGTTTAGTGTCTTGGGCCCAGTGGTGGCCAAGAGAGATATAGCAAGACACTGGGGAACCCTGGAGGCTACCGCACTGCAGGAATGGACCTATATATGGCGGCCGAGAAGGTGACGTAGCTTAGCAGGGGCTGCCCACGTAAATTTGCTAGGATCTGGGGATGGTGGAGGACATACTATGGAATTGACACCATGAGTGACGGTATCCATGCATCTAATGTTGCAGTGGGTGATGGGGCCCAGGTGGTTTGAGGGAGAAGGGGTTGGTTACCAAGAATAGCCGTAGTAATGTTTTCTTGTGTTGGATATGTGTACTTTGATGCCTGGATAAATGTACTGATCACTACGCAACGGATCTTGTATACTTGTAGAATGTCTTCGCTGAAGTGGGCCGCTTGTTGCGCATGACTGTCCTACGTTTCTTTTTGGTCTAAATAAATACTGTGTATCATCTGAAGTGAATACAACCTGTCAAACTTAGGAAAAGCTCTAATGATTTTAATAAACATGAGTAAAATAGTAATAATTATAGCTACATGGTATGAAATCACTGCTCTCAATAGCTCTCTACATGCACTGTTTGTTTTCTGTTGACATGCTCTCATACAGAGCCCCTTTGCCCTACCTCACCTCCAGATCCATACACGATAAACTGCAAACCAGCTTGTATCAAGCTACCCAGGAGTTCAGTAACCCCACAGAGGATGAGGCCACAGGCTGGATGTGTTCTCATTTAGTACGAGGTTACAGGCGGAGTGTGACCTCATTTAGTATGAGGTTAGAGGCTGAGTGTAACATCACACAGGGAGAGACCACAGGCCAAGTGTGACATCACAAAGGGAGAGGATGACATCAGTGAACAAGTAAGCAGGTCCAGTGCTACTTCACAGAAGACGAGGCTGCAAGATGAGTGTGACACGCGTGAATGACACTGTAAGTTGACTGTTACACATGGGCAGGCTGGAAACCAAAATCAGTCCTGGCAAACCAGACAGCACAACTATGCAGGAAGGCTCTACTAGACTGGGGCTATGTGAACATGCTTGAGGCTTGACAGCCCATCTTACTATGAAAGCAGCCCCTTAACCTGCAGCCTACAGATCAGGTGCCATAGATGCATCATGGCAAGGCCGTCCCTGGTGTTACTTTATGTAGGACAATCGTGACTTAAACGGACAAAACTGCAGGCTGAGTTTTACATCACTTAGGATGACAATGCTGGCCAAGTGTGACTTTATGAAGGACAAAGCTGCAGGATGAATGTGATGTCACTGAGGATGAGGTCAGACGCCATATGTGACTTCACTGCTGAGTTTGAGTATGACATCATGGAAATGATAAATTGGAATCTCCAAGCACTCAATGAGTCAAATGATGCGTTGTAATTAGAATATCCACTGTTCTTTATTCGAACATCCAAACACTTCACTTTCCTGTTAAGTTCCTTGCCCATTGCTGTTAACTTCCTTGCCAACACGTGTTTCGTTTGTTATTTAAATTTTAACAAGACTTCATCAGGGCTGAAACATAAAGATAACAGCATCGTGAGGAATGGGGAAAGATCAAATAAATTGGAGTAAGGAGGGATATGATAATATATCCAGTCCCATCACCGGGATCCATCACCCAAGTTGTGCCATGAGTGTCCCTCACAAAATGTCAAGTACCGAAGTTGACTTGTGAGTTAAGAAATGAATTAAAGAAGGTAATATAAACAAAAAATAGATCAATGAGATGAGAGAATAGGAAAGTATATAGTGCCGGAATTTTCTCGATTTGCGTTAAATCAAGCATAAAGTCACCACTTGTGCCATATAATTCCAAGATATGTCGTAAATAACTAAGTACTGTATGCTACTAAGTCGTTCATGGCCGCCTCATATTTATAAGAAAAAGGGGGGGAGCTTACCCTCAAAAGTAATCTCAATGTACCCATAAATTATATTAGGTACTGTATCCAGTTAGCGACTAAGTAATCTGAAAGTTCAAAGAAATCTCTAATTACATACTGTCACATAATATATATTTCAGATCGCAATTATCAATACTAGCACGTCGCTTACCTAATATTCCAAAATAACTGTTGCAAGTGATTATGGTATATCGTCAATGCATCATTGTATCTGTGAATAAAGAAATGTTGCACTACGTAAGCTACGTTCCTAACATTACCCGTCTAGTTATTCTAATTAGCCATGAGAGAACCAAGTAGGCTTCTCCTTCCCCAAAATTGGTTATTCTTAACTATACGATTGTTCGATGGCATACTTCCATCATTAACCATACCGTTGTCTTATCCTCAACGCTTACCTTAAAAAGACAATCGTTCCCGCCGTGTATCGGGTCCGTGGCGTTCAGCGTGGGTGCCATATTGGTTCTCCTATTTATACCTGCATGGTAAACGATCCGCGTCATTTCTTACCACACGGTGTAGCCACCTTGTCGTGTATATGATATTGCCCAAATCAATGTGTGTCAAACGGACAATAAGTCACAGGTGTGATATGTATACCTATTTAGTCGAGTATGACCTTGTGAAGAGCACAAAGTAAATAACCACGTAAATTACCATGGCTTGATAGCATAATAATAAGTTCATATTATCCAATGTTCTTCATTGTACTTTCTCAGATAACGGGAAACGAGATGACCTTCGAAGATTCTCCATTCTATTCTGTATCTATAAATCCGACTATTAGTTGACGAGCTACCCGTGTCTATTTGCGTCGAAAGACGCGGTCATCTTGTAATAGGCTGGTAGTCAGAGAATCAGATTATGAGCCATAGACCTATTAATATGAGCTAAGGACCGAATTGTTTGAGGTGCGACCATCCTGCTTGCTATAGATTCCCAATACTAATTTGACCAGTAATTCACGCAAGTGAAAAGATGAAAGCCGTGATTAAGACAATAGAACAAGGAGAGACAGAAAGATGAGACATAATAATCCGATGACAGTAAATCTGCTCCATCCTAAATCTTGATGGGCATGCATTACCATGTAAATGGTGACTTGTAATACATATTACTACAATTCCATACCCTATTCAGGGTGTACAGTTAAGGACAGTAAACTTAAGTCCCTTCAAAATCCCAACAAGACAAAATTACAGTACATTGAGAGTCTTGCATATAAGATTCCACTATTATTGTCTTAGTGGATATACATTGTGTCTAGGGAGTAGCCTCTGATGACGAACATTCACCATATTTCAACGATGTTGTACATCTAAGTTGCAAGTACAACGTTCCCAATCTCCAGTAATATGTCGTACTTAATTGCAAAATTATTCCAACACCACTAATCTTGACATGGAGTTATTGCTCACTTTTCCTAAGCATTTCACAGTACAGACGTGCAAATGAAATAATTCAGTCTCTATACATTGTATTTAGGGAATAACCTCTGACGATGGACATTAACCATATCACAACGAATTTATACATCTAAGTTGCAGATATGATGTTCCCTATCTCCAGTGGTGATATCATACTAAAATATGAAATTATTCAAACACAACTAATCTCGACATAGAGTACTTACTCACATTCCCTAAACATTTCATAGTTAGACGTGCAAATAAAATAATTCAGTCTCCTAAGAAGTAATGTAGCTCACGGTCTATGTTCAAACCGTGATCTACAGCCTTAAGGCGCATAATCCATATCGCCTCTTGACGTCGTAGCCTGAGCTCTCTATTACCACCCCTCTCTTCACAGGTGGGATTGTTTCCAAACCATGAAAGTGAAAAGATCTATGTTGATCCTGTTTGTCACAGGTGAGTGTACGCACCGCAAAGGGATATCTCAAATCCCCCTGTTTCACTGCTCTAAAGTGTTCTTGGATCCTCACTTTCAGCATTCTGATCGTACTCCCTACATAAATTTTGTTGTATTTGCATATCAGTACATAAACCACAAACCTAGTATAACATTTGATATTGGTCTTAATCACAAACGTTGGACTTTGATTTTATGCAAATTCTATTAGTTCCCTAGATAGTCTGCAAATTGAACAATGTCCACATTTATGCGAACCCCTTATCCGTGCTGTAAGCCAGTTGTCTTTCTTGGTCTGTGAGGTGTAACTCGGACTTATAAGTCCACCTAGTGTCATGCCTCTACGAAATGTCATGCTTGGATTACTTGTAATATATGGTGCGATACTTCTGTCATCAGTCAGTAGACACCAGGGTCTCTTCAGTATTTTACTCATATCTCCTGTGTTGCTCCCAAAGGACATGATGGGTCTAATTAGGTCCATATGTCTATTTTTCTTTTGTGAGTTATCTGAAAGAGTGGTTACTCTATCCAATTTGGTAGCTTTGTTGTAGGATCTATTGATTGTGCTCTTATCATAACCTCTATTCTGAAATCTACTTTTGATTTCCTCCAAATTCATTAAATATTAATTATCGCAGCTACAGTTCTTTCTGGCCCTAACCATCTCGTCAAATGGTATTGCTTTAATTTGATGACTTGGGTGGGCACTACTTGCATGTAACACTGCATTGCATGCAGTTTCTTCCCTGAACATCCTGCTTTTAAGTTGGTGATTGTGTATGTAGAGTTCCACATCAAAGAATTCAATCTTTTGTTTACTGAAGTTCATAGTAAACGACATGTTACCTGTATTGTGCTCTAGGTGATGTTTAAAATCATACATTTCCTATATTGAGCCTGCCCATATCAACAGAATATTGTCAATATATCTGCCCCAGTAGTGAATCGATTGTATCCAGTAAGTCCCTCTCCTGCCCCAGATCCACTCCTCCTCAAACCACCCCATAAAGAGGTTTGCGTAAGAAGCAGCGAATCTGGAGCCCATCGCAGTCCCACTGATCTGTTGGTACCATTTGCCATCAAACAAAAATACATTGTTCTCTAGAATCATTTTTATCAACTTCAAAATCATTTCTGTATGCGATAATAATTCAACTGGTCTTTTATTAAAAAAATGTGTAATAGCTGCCAATCCACATTCTGGAGTGATGTTCGTATAAAGGGATACTACATCCAATGTCACCAGAACCATCTTATCATCCCACATTATGTCACTCATCATATTGAGTACATGTTTCGTATCCCTGATATACGATGGCAATCTCGGAACTAATGGCTTCAGAAATGTATCCACAAAATGTGAAAGATGTTCAGTCGACCCCCCTATGCCAGAGACAATTGGTATCCCTGGTGGAAAGGGGGCTGTTTTATGTATCTTGGTCAGGGTGTACAGGCATGGGAATCTAGGTTTATCAATCTTAAGGTAAGTGTACTCCTCAATGGTCAATAGTCCTGCCTCATACCAGCCTTTAAGATCTTTACTGATGGCATACATAATACGCGGTATGGGATTACTGCCCAGTGCCAGATAACAAGCAGAATTGGCAAGTTGGGAATAGACTTCATTGTTATAATCTGTTCTATTCATAACCACTACACATCCTCCCTTATCTGCTTATCTGATAATCAGGGTATCGTCATTTCTCAGTGTTTGAAGTGCATCCCTCTCCTGTCTTGTGAGTTTATTTGTGCTACGTAGCCTGCCCATCATTTGTTTATTAGGCATTCTATCTAAGTCATTGCACACATTCTTAAAAAACAAATCACAACAATTGTCCGGTGGGAGATTCAAGTCCAATTGGATTTAGATTTCAACCCACTGTCTCTAGTTTGTCCAATATCTATGCCCAGATGTGACAGAAATCCTTTTACGTCTGTTGATTCTCCTTCCTCAGAGGCAAGGGAAAGTAGTAAGGTCGTATCTACTGCATCTTGTATTGATAAGTCAGACTGAGGTCTCAGTCTAGTATCAGGTTTGGCACTGGTCATCTGTGTGGAAAAATGCTTTTTAAGCTTAAGTTTGCGGACAAATTTATATAAGTCGATCTTAGACTGTTCATTATTTACAATGTTTGAGGGACAAAAACCAAGACCCTTCTTCAAAACGTTAATCATGTCATTAGTTAACATTCTATCTGATAAGTTCACCACATTTACATTCATGCGTTTATCATCTTCAGCCATACTCATTACTTCTTTTTGTTCCATGACCTCGTGCGAATGCCTGCCCTGTCGCCTGGAAATGTTCCACAGGCCGAATGTGACACAGAAGACCGAGAATGACTTAAGTGGTCAAAGCTGCAAGCCGGCTGCTACATCAAAAAAGGAAGATGATGGAGGACAATCGAGTCACCACAGAGGATGATGCAGGGGGCTTGGTGTGACATCACAAAGTGCAAGACTAAAGGCTCATAATTAGCACAAAGTGTATAGACCAAGTGAGCAATCTTATACGATGAGAAGGCAGGCCAGTGTAACGTCACTGAGGAAGCAGTCTTAGGCCTCATCCAGGTGATGCAGATAAACTTATAGATAAGTGATAGAACCTGATCTAGTAAGTTTATTCTATATCATTGTGCATAATTTAGGGAATTTGACATTATAAGTACACAAACAAGAATACAACATTGACAGTGTGGAATGGAAAAGCCGCTTACCACTATGGTTTTGAGTTTGAATGTCATGCGATCTTGCCAGGCAAAGCAGAGAATGTGTGGCAGGTAGAGGGTGAAGTAAATGACCCCACTGCAGGCAGCCGCCAGGTTGGCCTTGGAGAAGAAGACGCTCATCAGGAACCCCTGCATGATGGTTGCAGTGGTAAAGGCCATCAGAAACAGGTAGAGAATCAGTGGGTTGCTGTAGTGTAGCACCCCGCCACCCTGCAACACAAGACAAACCAAATAGTGGTGAGATGAAGTACTCCTCTGAGTTTCCACAAAAGACCACAAATGCCAAAGAGCCACACTCAGGACTAGTAATGAAAAACCAGGCAGTCACACTAAGGAGTAGTAACAGACAGGGATCTTTGTTTTCTTTATGCTGAATGCCCGAAGAAAATCCTGAGATTACTGCTTGAATGTGGGACGTTAAGCAACAGGGATCTTTGTTTTCTTTATGCTGAATGCCCGAAGAAAATCCTGAGATTACTGCTTGAATGTGGGACGTTAAGCAATGATAAAGGAAGGATTTTCACTGATTATTCCTTACAAAGTAAATCCTTTGTACCTTTTTATTTTTTAGTTCAAATAATTTATTGAAGTTTAAACAATAGGGAAGTACAAATAATAAATGCAATGAGTGATACAGGCTAGACAAAGCAGTGCATATGCAAAAGGTATCAAGGAGCATATAAACATCAAAATACATACCAAAAAGATATGTATGAACTGGAAAGGGACAAGCCATGTATCACAAAATATACTGTAAAGGATAGACAGGGGAAAAACAAAGAGAGAAAGGGGAAAGACTATTGGGAAGGAGGGGGCAGGGGTATTCCAGTGGAGCAACCTCTACAAAAGTAAAAAGAGGAAATAGAAAAAGGGATAGAAAGAGTAGGCATGAGAAACAACCTTAAAAGTGTTCAGGTATTAGAGGTATTAGAATTGGAAGCCCCAGGGTCTAGAGCATAATGTTGAACATAATTGTCCAAAGTTCACCAGACTGGGCTGAAGATAATCAGAGAGGAGTGACTCTCAGAGTGCAGTGTGTGAGCACTACAAAGATAGGACACCCAGGCCCACCAAGTGTGAAAAGAAATGTGTTGGAAGGACTTACATTTTGTGAGAATCACTTTGATTGCAATAGACAAAAGTAAGCCCAGTAATGACATGTCAGACTTATCTAAAGGATCAATTGAAGCCCAGGGGGCCAGTATAACCATCGAAAAGGACAATTTAATAGGAACATTAAAAATACTTGACACGTGCTTCTGTATAGAAGCACAATAGTCAGCTAATAGCGTACAATCAAAGAACATGTGTTGATGTGTTCCTGGTTCCAAATCACAACTTCAGCACCTATTATTATCTCTTAACTTCAATTTGTATAGTCGAGCAGGAGTCCAATGAAGCAAATGCATTGTAAAAAAATTAGATTGGATAAGGGCCGGAGCAATTTTAGTGAGAGATTCCCAATCAGAGACCAGTCGTTTGGCGAAATGTGTTCAAAAGCCCCTTTCTCAAAGTGTTTGGACCATGTGGTATAAAAAGATAGATGAACATTGTGGAGCTTGCAGGGTAGATACAAATGTGTACGTTTGGGATGCTACATGCCCCTTCCGGAGCTAAAGGGTTAGGAGATTAAATAAAGATGAGTGACTAGAAAATTGGAATTTTGAGAGCTTAACCTTAACCTTAACCTTCAAAAAGCTGTAAAAGTCTAGCTTAGTAAAATCATATTTTGTGGCAAGAGTTGTAAAAGGAAGAGGATCACCATTAATATCGTAAAGGTCCTGAATAATCTTAATGCCTTCAGAAGCCCAAACAGTAAAAAGGTGAGGATCAAAATTAAAGGTAAGGTTTGGATTAAACCAAAGAGAAGACCTCCTAGAATTATTGAAGCGACTCTCAAGCCGCTTGTCAATGGCCTTTAGAGCAGAAACTGTATCCGAAAGAATACGATGAGAATGAGAGGAGACAAATTTTGTCATCGACATGAAGGATGACAGACTATAGGGGTGACAAAGAGATTGTTCAATGTGTATCCATGGAGGAGAGTAAAGTGAATCCGGGGAATACCAAACCGCTCCTTGAGACACTAGGAAGGCCGTTTGATACAGGTACCAGTTCAGGAAGTTACAACCACCCAGAGCAACAGGTTTCCTAAGAAATTTATACGAGATCCTTGCTCGTTTATCGTTCCACAGAAACTTAGCAGTAAGTTTGTCAAGTTCATGAAAAAAATTGGCTGAGAGTCTTAGAGGTAGCAATGATGATAAAAAATTTACCATCAGGGTAATCATCATGTTTAGGGAATGTAGTCTTCCCCACCAGGAAATGAATTTGGGAGACCAATTATTAAGAAGGTTTTTCACTTTGGCTCGTATAAATGATTCATTAAAGGAAACTGTTTTCATCAGGTCTCTACAAAACCAGATTCCCAAATACTTAAGGCAAGAAGACTGCCACTTCAGATCTGAAACACCCAAGAGGGAGGGAAAACAAATGGGATTAAGAGGAATACCTTGGTTTTATCCTTATTTAGTGTATACCCAGAGACCTTCGAAAGGTCCTGGATGATATTAATTATCGAAGGAATAGCCAACTCAACATCTCCAGAGAATATGAGTATATCGTCTGCATATGCAGCAGTCTTAAATGTAAGACGACCAAATTGAAGGCCTTTAATGTTAGGTTCGGAATTAAGAAGTCTAAGTAGAGGATCAATAGTAAGTAAGAAAAGTAGGGGAGACAAAGGGCACCCCTGTCAAAGAAAGAAGAAGTGGAGCCATTAATTCTAATGTTTGTCTTAGGGTTCGTGTATAGAGCTAAGATCATGTTAGTAAAAGAGGAACCTAGATCATGAGTTTCCAAAACGGCATGCAAGAAAAGCCAATAAACCTTATCAAATGCCTTTTCTGCGTCGAGAGCAATTGCAACTGAGGGAGGTGTTATCAAGCGGGCTTTTTCTATAATATGACAGAAGGTACGGATGTTATCTCTTGCGAGACGGCCTTTGACAAAGCCAGTTTGAGATTTATGCATTAGACTAGGGATACATGTTTCCAATCTGTGGGATAGAATCTTCGCATAGATTTTGGCTTCCATATTTAAAAGCGAAATAGGACGATAATTTTTAGGATCAGAGTGATCCTTGCCCTCTTTCGGAATGACCACAATGGTGGCCTCAGCAGCTGAGCCCGAGACGCTGCCCGACAGGGCATATTGATCAAAAACTCTTTTGAGATGACCGATAATTGAGCGAGTAAAAGTCTTATAGAAAATGATTGGAAAGCCATCCGGGCCTGGAGCCTTGCCTGACTGCATGGCTTTAATAGCTTTAACAATTTCCTCAGTCTATTGGCTTAATCAAACACAACCTATCTAGTCAGAAACAGTGGGCAAAGAAAGGGGACGAAGGAACTCCAGACAAGTGGACTTATCACATGACAATTGAGGGGTATATAACTTTTCATAGAAATCTCTAAATACCTCAAGGATATCTTGATTGAGAACTTTTTGTGAACCATCTCTATCTGTGATATGGGTAATTTGGGTGCGCAGGTTGGTGGATTTAAGAGTAAGTGCTAACAATTTACCAGCTCTATTACGTAATAGGAGATGGCGAGAATTTTTAGCATGAACCCCTAGGTAGGCTCTTTTACTAACAATAGAGTTATAAGAATATTTTAGTTGTCTGATATCCTGTAGAAGGGGTTTCTTATAGGAGTGCCTATACAAGACTTCTTTCTGTTTAATTTCCTCTCCAAGGGATTGAAGAGAATTTTTAACTTCACTGTTTCTTTTGGACATTTTCTTAATGATCTTGCCTCTCATTATACATTTAAAAGCATCCCAAAGGACTATCGGGGAAGTAACCGAGATTTCATTTTCATGAAAGAAAAACTTTATCTCTTGTTGGAGATCAAGAACATCAGACTCATTGTCCAAGATTTCACTATTTAAGCGCCACACACGATTTATACCCTAGACAGCTAAGCTGAGAATGGACATAGAGATTGCCGCATGATCAGACACGACTATTGGGTGAATCCGTGCATCAGACGTATCTTGGAGAAGAGAGGCATCCACAAGGAGATAGTCAATGCGGGAAAAATTAGAATGGGGCGAAGAGAAGAACGTAAAATCACTGCCCTGTGGGTTATGTAGTCTCCAAACATCCACTAACTGATGAGACATTAAGTAATTGTTTATGTGCCCTAGGGGCTCTGTATCGGAGTCCGAAGTGATGGTCTAAGATAGGATCCAAAGAAAGATTGAAATCCCCACCTACAACCGTTTTAGAACTTAGAGGACTATCAGAAAGTTTTTTGTTGATTCTACGCCAAAACTCAGGGTCATCCGAGTTGGGTGCATAAATTCATGACATATAACTCTTGGGATCCATTGGTCAGTCTAGTAAGTAGCCATCTTACATTAGTGTCATGTTCCGATGTGATTATGGACAAACCAGATTGTTTAGAAATAAGGGTAACAACCCCATTATGCTTCCCCAAGGCTTCAGAGCAGACAATGTCCGCGACCCAACCCTTTCTCATGAGGAGAGCCTCTTTAGAACCTATCTTGGTCTCCTGGAGGAGTACAATGTCCCCCCTCAGACCTTTGCAATAATCCAAAATTTTGGACCTTTTCACTGGGTGATTCAGCCCTTTAGTATTTAAGGAAACAACCTCTAGGGGAGACATTTGGACAACAATAGAACAATGGAACCATATTGGATTATAATGAGCTCAGAATGAAACTGAGCAAAAAAGCACACTGGAAGAGAAGAAGATACTTCACTGGAAAAGGGAAAAACAGGGGGTGAACAAAAAAAGAAAAAGGGAAAGTTAGGACCCATATCTGCCTCGAACCAGGACAGAGAAGTAATGAGACCCATTCCCACCAGGGGATATCTGTAAGAGACCGCTTGCATGGGGAAAAAGCATGGATAATGTGCAGCAAGGGCTAACAAAGATAGCACCGGAAAAAAACACCGGGAAGGAAAACTAGCACAGGTGGCGGATCTTGGGGAATAATTGAAGCAGTAGGGAAAGCCGGTATTTAGAAGGATACTACATAATGCAAATAATGTGCAATGTCAACCTGGAGACAAATAGTATACATAAAGTAAGACAAACAGGATGAGAGACATGCTAAATCAGATACGTGATATATAAAAATATTGTATTTAGACAGAATTAGCCACACTGAAACCATGACTACTGCAAAGTGAGCACTGAATATTTAAACATATGAAATAACAAAAAGAGAAAACAATAATTTCAGGTGTAGGAGGAGACAATACGGACACTTAAGAGTGCCACAAATTAAGAGAGAGAACAGACTTAAAAATGAATAGGGATCCAGAAGGCATGTGAGAGCAAAAATAGATAGAATCTGGAAGTGGTGATGTGTGGTCACAAAGTGTAGTGGCAAAAAATACTCTGAACATAGACAACAACACATAAATTACGTACACTCTACAAAGACAACATAGGCATACGTTCCACATAAATAACATAGACAACATAGATAACATAGACAACATTGCATACTTTATAACATTACATACATTATATTCCCTCTACATATACAATATATCAACAGGAACATTCAAATTGTCAGCATTGATATGTGATAAAAGAGAATAAGAAACAGGAGAAAGAGAGTGTGAAGTGATTATGATTGTGGAAATGAGCAAACGAATGTGATCATGAATATAGAGAAGAACAAGAGTAATAAGGCAACTGGTACAGTAGTGATCACAGTAATACACAGGTATACTCAGATAAGACGTAAAGTATATGAAACCGGTAAATCCAGAGAAATATCAAGAGGAATAATAGCGAAAACTATCCAAAAGGATATGAACTGTAACTCAAAAGTCAGAAAAATAGGCATGCAGCAGCTCAAGCTCAGAGATGAAGAGAAGAAACAACTGATAGGGCATCAGCTTCCATCTGTGTCTCGGATTGGTAATCCAGAAACGTTGCTAAATCTGACGGTTCTACAAAAGTTTTTGATTGGCCTTTAAAAGTTATCCTGAATTTTGAAGGACCTGCAAAAGGAATACCCAAGTCCAACAATCTTTTCCGCAGATTCAGAAAACCTTTACGACGAATAACAGTGTCTCTGGCATAGTCCTGCGAAATTGAGATTTTGTGATCATGCCACTGCACTGACCGTATCTTCCTCATGTGGGATAAGATTCGCTCCGTGTGTTGATGTCATAAGGGTTTAAAGATCAAAGGTCTTGGAAATGCCATATTTTTGGGTTTGAACGTTGGAACCCTATGGGCTCTTTCAATCTTCAAAGTCTTTATTGAAGAACAGCTGAAGAGCTTCTGGTAACCAAGAAATCAGAAAATCAGCAACCAACGGGGCAGAGGATTCAATTCCCTCTGGTACACCAAAAATACGCAGGTTGCCCCTACGATTGCGGTCCTCCTGATCAGTGAGATCTCTCCTCAGAGCTGAAATGGATCGTTCAAGACTTTGGATTTGTTTGGCTTGAGAGTTTGTATAGTCTTCCACCGTACTAATTCTGGTCTCAGCATTGGACATTCTTATTGCTATATCCTTTAAGTCGTTGCAGATGGCCGCCGCTTCTAGGTGAAGAAGATCAGTATTTGTTTTCGTGCTCTGAGCAATATCATGTACAGTATTGAGCTTGAGCAGAATGGCCTCCAACGTAGATGCAGAGTCTGGGCTACCTTTAATCGGGGACTCCGGGAGGGGTGGAGATTGCTTTGACCGTTTCAGGGTCGCTTTAGTGTCGCTGTCCTTCATATTAGCACTCACACCCTCCGCCATGTGGGTCGCAATGAGTGAAACCAACGAACCTCCTTAAGTCAAGAAGAAAAACAAGCGAAGCACTCGCCAAGGGCTGGTTGAGGGCCCACAGATGTGTTATTTGCGAAAGTACGAAAAAGCAGACCAGAGAACAGATGCATGCAGTCCAGTAGAACAAGATATTGCTTTGTAACCTCACAGTAAAATAAGAACAGCGCTATCCATGGTTGACGAAGCAAAAAGAAAAACTACAATTGACAAAATTAATCTATTTGTTCCCAATGGCAGAGATAGGAACACCTGAGCCACACTGCTTCCACAGACTCCACTGGCTACATTTGAAATCACTGGTGCTCACTGTCCGCCACTGTACTCAGTAATCAGGGGTTCAGAACGCCAAACAGCTCCTCATTCAATAAGTGTGACGAAGCATAAGTATGAGACCTCTTTAAGACCTCTTTAAGACTTCTCAATAATGCTGAAAGACTGTATCATAAGGTCACCGCTGTTAATTCAATAACAGATCAGTAGGGTATACGGGCCGGTAGCTTGACTGACCACTAAGATAGCAGGGCACCAGCCATTGTTGTAACAGGTAACGTGAACACTACACCACAAATTGCTAGGATTTATAGAGAAATGCAGATATTGTAGAACACTCGAGCATATTTGGCAAGAACAAGCGGGAGTGACCGCAGCAATGAGGGAAATGCCGCAGGAGTCGTGGCTGACAGGAAATAATCATGCGGCCGCCATTTTGGAGTACTGAGGAGTCGCGTTCCAGGATTAAAAGAGCCACTATTATGCTCACTGAGAATGAAAGATAGGAGATGCTTACTGCTGGATGAAGAGCTTCTATTGGCATGAAGTGCGTCCCTCCTCAGAGCTGCGAACGTGTTCGGATGTCGCAGATCAAAGCCGGAGGAGCGGACAGACGCCGCCATCTTGATGCGCACATCGACTCATGAACGGAGAAGGGCAAAAAGTGATGGAAGCGCAGTCCTCCATGAAGGACGGAGGCTACAAGACACACCTCTGAGGTCCCACAAACAATCATCCCCTGTGTGTGCGGTTAGATCATCAAAATCGGTGTCCCAGACAGCATTCCGTGCTGGTGTGTGGACAGAGCTCGGCACCGAGCAGCCATATTAGCCCCCCGTACCTTTTTATTTTTAATTAAAATCAGCATTATTTGGTCATCAACCATTTTTCTTTAAGTTTTTGAATAAAATCCTAATTTGCTTTGGTTTCGTAGTTCATTTTTGTTCACTTTCAAATTATTATTGTTTTACCCCAAACCATGTTATCGCTAGCTAAATATCAGTTTTCAATTCCAATTTGTTTTCTCCCCATCATTATTTTAGTTTTGTATTTGTATTGTCTCCGAAGTTTTTTCAAGCTGACTTCTATTTTAATTTTGATTAATGCTACATTTTCAGTTCCAATAGTATTATCTAGCCCGAAATTAAGTGCTGCTGCAATTAAAACGTAGTTGTAGTTTTGTATCCCAAAACATGTTCTCATTCATATTAAAATAAAAAAAATCCCCAAATTGATTTTTCATTTAAAATACCAACTTACCACTTACCCATTTTTGCTTTTAACTAAAAATATTTTCCCACCCTTTGTTTTAGTCTCACATGTGTATGTTTACACTCCTCCACTGCAGAAACAGTATAGTTCTTTCAATTTTTGACATCCTCATAGCTTTTGTTTTTACTAAAGAAATGAATCTGTAACAAAAAACGAATTTTCGCGAAGTGAAAATTAGTTTTTGTCACTTGGGATTACAAACTTGTAAATGTTTTAAACAGTGTACAAATCATTTCAAGTAACACAATCACGACCTCTTTCAGGGGGTCACGGTGCAAGCAGGAGATACTGGGCACAATTGTGGGGGTTGAAGCCTTTCACTACTGATGTACCAAAGCCTGACTTTATATGGGTCAAGTACCCAATCAGCACTTAAATCTCAGTGGTAGCGAGGGTTGAGCAGTCCACGACTTCCTGGGGGGAGGAAGACACAGGGGGATGAAAACAGGCTCACAACTCAAAGGGGGATATTCTCAAGAACGTGCGATAATCATCACCAAAAAAGGCTAACGCACGTTTTCATATCGCGGGAAAATAACTCTGTGTTAACGTTGTATTCACAACACGGCGGTAACATGCGATAGTCTCCCGAGAACGCGTCAAATGTCCGCGATAACATTACCAGGACGGCGATAAAAATACAAACCCGAACGCGAAAAAAGTTGCATTGGGCCCAACTGCGATAAAAAAGTCAGCGAGAAGCAGCGCCAGGCCTGCAGGTCCCCCAAGTCAGGCTGCAAAAATCAGTATAAAGCGGCAACAAAAAATACAAACAGAACACAAACAACTGCGAAGCACCATGGAGGTAGCCGGAGCAAGTACAGAGGCCAACCAGAACCCCACAAGCCCCACGGAGGACCAGCCTGGGACCGGCGGGGTCAGGGAAGGTCAAGGAGAAGAAGAAGAGGAAGAAGCGGTTCAGTCCGCAGGAAAACAGGATCCCGATAACGAGGTGACACTCCCACCATCTAATTGCCATTGGTGAAATTGTCAGCACTAAATGTTGCACTTACACTTGTCAGAGCGATGTGCTAATGCAGAGGAGTGACATGCACACAGGGAATGTGCTTGGAATGAATTTATTTGCACATGCTGTGCCTGTGGTAATTTTGTCCTGTCCCATGATTGCTAAGGACAGTCCCTATGTGACGTGCTTATGTGAAGAAATTGTTAATGATAGTGTCCCTTCGGGCTATTCCAGCTGCTGCTGCACTGGGGTGTGGTCCACCTGCCTCATCCTCATCATCATTGTCCGGTGCATCTGGCACATGGATCCATGGGGCATTGGCGCATACACATATGTTGTGCAACACACAACATGCAATGACCATCTTGCACACTATTTGCGGGCCGTACAGGAGTCTTCCACCTGTGATGTCCAGGCACCTGAAACGTGACTTCAACACGCCAAATGAGCGCTCCACAATGCCCCTGGTGCGTTTGTGGGCCGCACTGTACTGCCTCTGGGCCTGGGTGTTCGGGGCTCGGAGGGGTGTCATCATCCACGGGCAGAGTGCATATCCTTGATCACCTGTGACAGGGGAGAGAGATGTGTCAATCGGTGGTTCTGCATTCTGTGTTGGCAGGCTTATTAGTATATTGGTGTGTGATGTGTGGGACTTTGGGATTGATGTTTGACATGTCTTGCATGTGGCAAATGAGCGGCATCCATGTGTATTACGTTGCCTCACAGCTGCTCCTCACTCCCCCCGAGCCTATTTACTTGTGTGCGCTGCGCGGTTGCATCACTTGCACTCCTAGGACACACCATTGTCATGACTGTCTGCGCATGTCCACAAGCCTGACAACGACACTGTGATATTGGCCGTTGAAGGTGGTCGGCCACGTGTGTGTAGGCCTATGGTGAGGATATGGCGGACACAGAGACACATGCAGTAGTTGCCTTGGTGGCCATCCCGGAAGTGAACCACGCCCTGTGCCCCGGGCTATTGATTCCCACTCCTACGCAGGCCCAGCCCACTCCGCTTCCGCTTACAGGGGGGGTCGACATAGCTACATGTCCAAGGTCTACCCCACTGCCTGAGGTAACATGGTTGCGCCCACTGTCTACGACACTACAAACACCAGCAGTATATGTCCACATGGACATGTCTGTGCTCTGCATACTTAAGTCTGTCTAACACATCCCCGCCACACATGGCATTGTGTACATTCTGATTCATGGGTCACTTGCCTCCCTCGCACATACTTGGTTCCCACCTCTCACCACATCCTGCTATTGTGTGGCAGAGGTGCCATGACGTGGATGGCTTGTCTACATGTCTGGCCCCTGTTACCACAGTTCCATGTGTTGTCGTGTCTGGTAGTTGGGTATGTTGTTTGGCATGTTGTATGTGATGTTGTAACGTGTGCATTCCCACAGTTGTGAGTTGCATGATTGTGGAGTTGAGGTGTGTGGTGTGTTCCTTTGGTACTAACCAACGAGCAGTGGATATCCGTAGGTGCCATCCTGGAAGCGCTGGTTGATGATGGACTGTCGGAAGATGTAGGAATCATGCACACTGCCTGGGTAGTTGGCGACGACGTTGGTGAAGAGTCCCCGGTGGTCCACTATTGCCTGCACATTGATGGAATTCGTGTGCTTTCTGTTGCGGTAATTGTGTGCAGTGTCGCAGGGGGCACAAGTAGGACATGTGTGCAGTCAATTGCCCCCAACACGTGCGGGAAGCCAGCTATGGCGTAGAAGCCTTGCTTGGTCTCCAGCTGTTCCTGCGCAGTGTGGGGGAAGTGAAGGTGCTGGGGTACCAAGCTGATGATGGCATCCAGGACAGGTGTGAGGAACTTTGATAGGGCTGGCTGTGAGACTCCTCCGACTCTGGCAGTTGTTGGCTGGAAGGTACCAGAGGCCAACAGGTGCAGCACAGCCAGCAGCTTTGTCTGCGGAGGGATGTTGGTTGTCCGCTGTGTTGGTACCGTCAGCCTGTGGGCAATGTGGGTCAGGATGCGGAGGATGGTTGTCCTTTTGAGCCTGTAGTGGGCAATGACTTCCTCTGGCGTTAAGTCTCCGAAGCTGGTGCGTTTTCGGAAGGACCGCTGTCTTATTCTGCGCTGCCTTGGTGGTAGTCTGGGGGGGGGTGGTCCGGGGGTGGGGGGGGGTGTAGGGGGCCTCGGGGGGGGTGGCGGTGTGTGTTGTGGTCCTCTTGGGTCTCCGAGCTGCATGATCAGTAGCTCCATGACATGTGTTGGTCTGCCGATGTGGCTCTGGGCTGGGCTCCCTTTTATACTGCAGTTTGTCGTCCTGCTTAACACCAGTAAAAGGCAGGTGTTAAATCCCTGCTGCTAACGCGCCTTATCGCCTGTTTTTGGTTCGCATCGCAGATCTGGCTGGAAGTTGAGAATATCGCGAAGTGGTGTTTTCTTGTGTTTTTGCACGGGAACGCCTACTCTGCATATCATTAGCGTTAGTAGTCGCTCTCATCCGTGGCGATGTTTTTTGGGCAGCTATCGCTGGAAAACTGGCGATATGGGCAGTTTGCACCAGCTTGAGAATGGGGCGATAATTCTTTCGCCACTTTTGCTGCGCTGAAGTGCCGATAACTCGGCGATAATCCTTGAGAATATGCCCCAAAATGCGTTCAATAGCAGCAATAAATGATTGTTCAGTCAAATACTTTATTTTATGACAAAGGAGTATTTACATACAACCACAAAGAAAAATACAGCATACACAAACAATACACACAGCCCCCTGAGGTAAGGGCTCTAGTGTTCAATAGGCAGTCTCTTGAGTTCCACTTCCCTCTCACTAGTGGTAATTCTCTATAAGCGGCATTCAGGTTAGGCCCACTCCAGCAGTCGGAGTGTTAGGAGTCCCACTCCAACTCTGTTAGTAAAGTCAAAAGTGTTCCAGCGCAGAAATGCTATCTGGCAGGCAAGTTTCCCAGGGGCCTTCTGTCCCTTCATTTAGTCTTACTCCCACCAGCACAGATTGTCCGACTGGAATCTCCAAGAGCATCTCTCTTGCGGGCGCAGTGGCTACCTCTGGTGAGAATCACACATGCATCTCTGAGGGGCAGAGGCCTGCTGTCCAAGGCGCTCTTCCGTAGCGATGGTGAGTTTCCTTTGGTCTTCCCCACAGGTGGGGGGGGGACACTTTGGTGGCTTCTTGTTCCACTCCTCAGTAGGGGTTCGGGCCACAAGGGTCTCCAGGGTGGCCTTTCCTTACGACGATGGCATCAACCAGGCTATGATCCTTGTCTTATTCCTGTGCCCCTTTCTGGCATTTAGGGTCACCACATCTGCTCCTTACTCAGCTGATGGCCCGATCTACTCAGCAGCAAGTTTGTCTTCCTGGCCACCCCCTCTGGCATATGGGGTCGCCGACTTACACACCTCACATGTGTGACGCCTGATAGGCACGGCAAACTTCACGGTGGTTCTCTCTGGCATTAAGGGTTGTTGACTTACACACTGCACATGGGCAATGGCCCGATCAGCACTGTAAACTTTTTTTAATTTTTTTATTTTATTGATTTTCATAGAACGTACAACAACGAGACTCAGCATTGCTGTATCACATTATACATTACACTCATATTCAGCAGGTGTTGATCGGCATCAATTGATGACAATACAAATAACCAATGAACAACTTTATATATATAAATTCCCCATGCTTGCTTATCCATTGTAGGTGGGCTGATGCGGATCCAACGTGTTGTGGTTATCACCCCCAGAAGGCCGAGAGCCGCATGAACAACAGGGCGAGTAAGGGTGACCCTCTGTCGTGAACAATCTAACTTTGCGTTTGGGAGGGTGAATCGTTAATTCCACTAGCAGAGGTGAGCTGGTAATTATTATACAATTCCCAGAAGTTGTTGGGCCTATTACGTGGGGGGAGAAGTTCGCTAAAAATCTCCGTCTGCGTACTGCAGAATGTCATGTCGTTCTTCCATTGGGCGAGCGGAGGGAGCGGACCTCGAAACCAGTTAATAGCTACCCTACGCTAGGCCATCAGCATACCTATGTCAACCAACCAACGAACCCCTTTTGGAATTAGCTTAGAGTAACCTAACAGTGCAAGCGTTGGGTCGGGATCAAGGGACAGCTTCGTGATCAGACCTATTTCACTGAAGACTGAGACCCAGAAGGCTGCGACTCCGGGACACGTCCAAGCCAGATGGAGGAAGTCCGCCAAACCTGCATGACATCGGTCACAATTCGCATTCTCCCGCAAACCATACCTGTGTAGCCTCTCCGGTGTGTAGTATACCCTATTAAGGTATTTGAAGTGTACCAGGCGATGTCTGCCATTAAGTGAGATCCGCTTTGTGCTGGAGCAGCAATAGGACCACATAATGTCCGCTATTTCTATGTTCAAGTCCCTTTGCCACGCTAAGCGTGCTTTGGTATAATGGTTAGCTCTATATGACATGGATGAGTTGTAAATGGTCGCTACTATGCGCTTTGGGGATTTCGCCCGTATAGTGAGTGTTAAAGCTGTTAGTTCGGGTGGTTCTAGGTAGTCTTCACCCAGTTGCTCTTTCAATGCGTGTCGTGTTCTATGAAATTGAAATCTCGTCAATATAGTAGGCTCCGATTTATTGGTATCAAAATCCTCCCACCCTTTAGCGACCCCTTCTTCAAACAACTCCCCTACAGCGCGTATACCCAAAGTATGCAGTGCTTGTGTGACCCCTCTCTCTTTGCAGGGAGACAACCATGTACACCATTCTAATAAAGCAGATGGGGAATAAAGGATCGCACCAGCCTGTAATTGCAGTAGGTAGTGCCAGGCGTGTGTTGTGGCATTAATAGAATCTAATATGCATGTCCTGCGATCTGCAGCCTGAAACAGCAGCGCAGGGAGTGGGAGCGGCTCAGTATGCGACTCTATGCGTAGGTGTGGTATATCTGGGGAGCCATTCATCCAATAGTATGCATGTGAACCCTGTGCGGCCCTGTAATATAAATTAAAATCCGGCGTGCCCAAGCCACCCATAGAATAAGGTAGTACCAATATCTGCCACTTCACACGCAGCTGTTTACCCGCCCACGCTAGTCTAACCATCAGTGAGGTGAGGCAGTCAAAGAAGGCTCGTGGTAGAACCATGGGAATATTAATAAATAAAAACAGAAGTCGCGGCAGCACCACCATTTTCATGTTGGATATTCTACCAAGAAGGGATAGCGGGAGCTTTATCCACCTCTCAACATCATCTTCCAGCTTGCTGAAGGCCGTCACGTAATTTTCCCTAAATACAGTGTCGGAGTCCGTATGTATTTTAATACCCAAATATCTAACCGCCTCTGTGGTCCATTGCAGGGGATAGTCTAGCTCAAATAGAGGGGTAGTCGGCGTAAGAGGAAAGATGATAGACTTCGGCCAATTAACATGCAGTCCCGAGAGCCCACCGAATCGCACCACCTCCCGTAGAACAGCCGAGAGGTTAGATTCCGGGTGTCTGATGTAGAGGAGTGTATCATCAGCATATGTGGATACTATAATTTTGTAGCGTGGGGAGCTTATACGCCGATTTTGATGATATTCCCACAGCGCACAGGCCAGGGGTTCTGCCACTAAAGCATAGAGCAATGGAGATAATGGGCAGCCCTGCCTCGTTCCCCGGGTGATGCTAATGGAGTCCGTCACAATATTGCCTATTTTTATTCGGGCAGTGGGTTTGCTGTAAAGTGTACCCACCAGTTGTAGAAAAACTGGGCTCACTCCCATCCTAGTCAAAACGTGCTTCATGAACGGCCACTCTACAGAATCAAATGCCTTCTCTATATCTAAAAAGACTGCCACGGCGGGCGTTTCCGGTCTGGTATGTTGTAAGGCACCAAAGACAGTGCGTAAATTGTAAGTTAAATTTCTGCCAGGAACAAACCCCGCTGGTTCCGGCGCCACTAAGATTGGGACCAGGGGGACCAGCCGGTTGGCTAGGATCTTTGCGAATATCTTCGTGTCTACATTAAGCAGAGACAAGGGACGGTACGATGCACAGTCCTCAGAGGATTTACCAGGCTTGAGAAGTGCTACTATTACTGCCTCTGACATGGATGGTGGCATATGTCCCATAACACACATATCGTCGAAGAGCGTGGTCAACTGTGGTAGCAATAAATCTATGAATGCCCTGTAGAATGCAACCGTGAGACCATCTGACCCCGGAGCACCCCCTGCCCTCATGCTAGTTAAAGCGAGAAGAATTTCGTCTATGGGTCTCATGAGGAATTCCCTATGTGTGTTAGTGAGCCATGGGAGTCGTATGTGTGACATGTAATCTATTATCTCTTCGTCCGACGCAGTGCTTCTGGAGGCGTATAGCTCGGAATAATATTGTCGAAATCTATCCGCCACGTCTGTGACTTCAATTAAAAGCTCGCCCTCAATTGACCTAACTCTGACTGTTTGCAGCGTTTCCCTGCGTTTCTTAAGTAGTTGTGCTAAAACCGACCCAGGCCGCTCGCTCTCACCATACGCCCTGGCAGTGGCATATTTACCAAGGTGCTTGATCTCTTCGTCAGTCGCTGTGTTGTATTCACCCAGCAGCTCTGCAAGCTTCCCTCTGACTGGGCTGTCCATATCTGTCAGCAACCGTCGCTCTAGGACCTTAATTATCCCCTCTAAGTCTGTTAGACGATTACGTATGGAGCGGAGGACCCCCGAGTGCTTTGATATAGTGATCCCCCTAATGTAAACTTTGAAAGCTTCCCAGATAACTTGGTAGTCATCCACGGAACCCACATTCTTATCAAAAAAGGTCTCAATAGCCACAGCTAGTTCTTCCTTGAAAACTGCGTCTAGTAAGGAATAGGGAGGAAAACGCCATGTGAATGGGGGTATGCATCTGCTAGGTGTGTCCAGCACCAATAGAATCGGCGAGTGGTCGGAGAGTGTTCGTGGTAGCACCTGACATGTTTGGACCCTGTCACAAAGTGGCCTAGCTGCGAACCAATAGTCGATTCGAGTGTGTAAGTTATGATAGGCAGAATAGTGTGTATAGCCACCAGTGTTTGGGTATTTCAAACGCCATACGTTATTCAAGTCGAATCTAATTAGCGCACATTCAATCTCTCTAGCTGCGGCAGTAGTGTGCCTCTCTGGTCCCCCAGATCTGTCCAATGTGGGATTCCGAACTAGATTGAAGTCACCCCCCCCCCACAGCTGGTGTCCCACGCCATGGCTGCCTACCCTGTTCGCCAACATTGTAAAAAACTCTGGGCTATCAAAATTTGGGCCGTATATATTAACAACAAGTAAGTCCATGCCCTTCCCACAGCACCTAGTAATTGCGTATCTGCCTTCGGCATCGGTAAACAATGGGCCGATGGTGAGTGCAGACTTAGGGTTGACCCATGTAAGCATCCCACGCGCATGCGTGGTGAAGCCAGCAGCATGTGTGTTACCTAGCAGGCCTCTGCATCGTAACATAGGGGAATTAAGCGGGAGATGTGTTTCCTGCAGAAGGGCCACATCTATATTATGCCTCGTCAGGTATGAAAGGACTTTACGGACTTTTCTATGATCGTTTAGCCCCCGAACATTCCATGTGAGAGCTCTGAGTGTGTCCACTGTGAGATCACGACCAACCCCCTCTATTCGTGCTCTAGGGTCAATCATCGTCGCCATACCTCAATAGTGTGTGGTACTATGGAACTGTGTAACAAGTAAGTTTGTCCAATATCATGCGTAATACAGCGTCTGAGTCTCAACAACCCTCCCCCCCTCCCACATCAAGGTCCCCCCAACTAGGACCTGACGAAACAATACCCACGGTTCCTCATGAATCAAAACATACATTGCGTTGCTTTGGACCAAGAAGTAGCTGTCCCTCCCGCCAGAAAACAACTATAACAATGCCCCAAGTGTGTGTTACACTCGTAGGCGGAGGTTGCCAACTATATACCGTCGACCAACTGGGCGACCATCGACGGCCCTCCGCACCCCAATTTGCATATCTTAAGCATTAATAAAAGGCTCACGCACCTCGCATATGTTATAGCAGTGCGGCCAAGCGGGCCACCCAGCCAATCTGTCAGCCAGTCACTAAAGAGACAGACCACCGAAGGTAGTATGCGTAAAACAGAAAGACTGCGCAACTTTAACGAACTCAAAACTCCTCCCTGCCCCACCCAGTGGCTAGCATCTCCAATAAACAAGATCAGCAAAGTGCAGTCCCCCCAAATATGTGACTCTTATCTGTGCATCGAACAGTCAAAGATCAGTCCTGTTCCTCCATGGAGCCTCCGACCGCTCCAGACGAGGCTTCCCTATCTGGGCTACGCCTCTGCTCCTTTGCCCAGTCCTTCATGGCCTTTTGCAGCGTCTTGGGATCTGTGAAAATATGCGACCTGCCCTGGCGATTGACGCGTAGGCGGGCCGGATATAGCATCGCATAATCCATGTTTTGGTCCCTCAACTGCTTCTTGAGTGGCACAAACTGGCGGCGCGCCTCCTGTACCTTCATCGTAAAGTCTGGGAATATAGCAAGTGTAGATCCCTCGTAGTGCAAAGACTGTTTCTCCCTCGCGATTCTTAACGCTGCATCCCTATCATGGTAATTGGGCAGCTTTGCTATTATTGGCCTCGGAGGGGCACCAGGTGCCGAGCGCGGGCCCAAGGAGCGGTGTGCACGTTCGACCACAAACATGGGGGAAAAAGTGTCGGAGCCCAGAAGCGTGGTCAACAGTTTCTTGATGAACTGTTCCATGTTGCCGGTAGATGTCGATTCCGGCAGGCCGATAATTCGCAGATTACTCCTTCGAGACCTCGCTTCTAAGTCTTCCGTCTTGTCCAGCAGCACTTGAAGCATCCGATCCATACGTTTGTGGCCAGTGTCCATATCCGTCTGTGCTTCCTCCACCTCCGTGATGCGCCTTTCTGCCATGTCGAGGCGTTCAGCCTGCTTGTCCAACCTTTCAGGCATCCAGTCCATGCGGTAGGAAAGAGAGTCAATCTTCGTCCCCAATGCCGTTAGCGAGTTTTGCAGGCCTTTTTCCATAGAAGCCAGTATGGATTTAAGATCACCTTCATGTGACTGCCGCTCCCGCTCTTCGCCCCGCTCTCCTTCTTCAGTCGTCCGAGAGCGGTCTCTGGGTCTGCGTTACTCGAAAGTCAGTTTTTGTTGCGTTTTGTCCGTTCTGCCCATTTCAGCTAGCCTCAGTAGCACCCACTAGGACCGGAAGGAGCAGCCCTTTAACTACTGATAATTGCGTACTATGTGTCTGATGTAAGCCAAATAGAGAGAGTTAGTAGATGATCACAGTTCGCCGAGCATCACATAGGGGTGACAGCTCAGCACACGAAGCAGCTCAAAGGGCACTTGGCAGGCTAGTATGGGCTTCGTTGTTGCCGCAGGCCCTACAACTCTCTTCACATAGGGCCACGCGTAGCTCGGCGCTCCCCTAGCAAGTCTGAATGTGCTCCCAGCCGCCTAGATCTGAGGGCACCAACCACGAACACCCTGAAGTACCTCGTGCCTGCAACGAACAGCAATGGCAGCCGCAGCAGCAGGGGGGGCACAGCAGTGGCAGCAACACCAGGCGACAAGCGTCATCGACAGGCAGCAGCAGGTGGGGAGACAGCCAAGTTCCTCTGAGCAGGTTGCAGCACAGTGGGCAAATTGGTGGGGATTACAAATGACGGTTCGTGCCTCGGTCACAGCCGTACTAACAAGGTGCGACGGCAGAATTATGCCCTCCGGGACACTCCGCTGAGTCTCCAAGGTCCGGGGTGCGCCCCAAAGCAGGTATACCTCACTCTGAGCGCCTCAGCTCCGATCCGATGTCATCCCGAAGTTCATGCGCAGGGCACACGTCGCCAACAGCGTCCTGCAGGGTAGGCGCTCCGCCTCACCTTCGCGACGTGCCTCAAGCTGGGTCTGGGTGTCGCACGCCGCGCACAATCGCCCGCGTATAGTGGCCGCTTCGGGGGTGTTATCCGGTTCCACAGGGCTCCGACCGGAACGAGCAGGTATGGTCGCCCAGCTTGGTTGCACTTCCGGTCGGCTGGCTGTTAAATCGAGTCCGGGGATTAGCGGCCTAGGTTGCACGCCGTTCCGACTCACGTATCTTTTCGTGTGCACTTTCTCTCAACGCAGCCGGGATACCTCAATGAGAAGAGGGTCCTCTCAGCTGTGCGGATCTATGGTTTGCGGGAACGTTGCCTCAGGTAAATGCAGGATTTATTAAGGATAGTTCATTTGAAGTGCGGAGCCCCTCTTTTAGGCGGCCATCTTCGGCATCGGCAAGCTCCGCCCATCCAGCACTGTAAACTTCATGGCGGTCCCCTCTGGCACATGGGGGCACTGACTTACACACCACACTTGGGCGACGGCCCAATCGGCATATCAAAATTCATGGCAGCCTCCTCTGGCATACGGAGTCACAACTTACACACTGCACAGGGGCGATGGCCCGAACGGCACAGCAAACCTCACGGTGGCCCCCTCTGGCTAACAGGGTTGCCGACTAACACACCGCACACAGGCAACCGCCCAGTATGCGCAGAAAACTTCACAGTGGCCCACTCTGGCATACGAAGTCACTGCTGAAACCTGCACATGGGCAATGAACCAATCGATGCAGCAGCCGTCTTCTCACACCTTGCTACAGAGATCCACTCATCAGGATCCCCCACTGGACCTCCTTCCCTTCAGTGTGCTCCTATTCCTCACTGGTTTTAGCAAGCAGGCAGGCACTGGTGTTCCAGGCTCCAGGAGCAGATGATCTTGGATTTTAACTGAGTGATTTTCCCACACCCAGCTGTCAGCGTCTATTTCTGGTGACAGGCAGAGGTCTACCAGAACATCCCCTCCTCGCACATCTTGTCTAGCTTTTTGACAGTTGAAGTTTCTGGAGGCCTTCAGCTTCCCGTCTAATTGTCCATCTCAAGACACCAAATCTGATTTAGGGTCTGAGTCTTTGAAATTTGTATTCCTTTTGAAGTGCCCTCTCCTCGGCCCTTCCTCCACAAAGCAGGCCATCACAGAGGAGCGACTACAAGTCTGATAGACCCACAACACAGTCCATGGGAGTGTTAGAGGTTCACACCTTGATGTCAGCCAGAGTGATATGTGTATCAAAAGGTTACCCCAGGGTCTCACCCCTACTCTATGATTCTCTTATCAGCCCCATCTTCTTTCTGAAATGTGCCCAGGCCCCCTTCCAGTGACCTTTCTCTGAATCAAGGAGCACCCTTTAAAGTGTGCAGGAGAGCCTGACTCTCCTTCCTACAGTGTGTCCCACCAAGTACACAGGAATGCAGAAATCCCACAAATCTGTCTGGGGGTTGTCTCTACCTCCTCATTCTCCTCTGATCAGCCCTGGGTCTCCCAAAATGGAATCCAGAATCTTCCATGTATTGTACCATACACAGCCACACATACACCCAGCACTTGCACACAACACACAAACACTGCATAGCACTACATGCTAACTTGACGTGGGTCAAGGGTGAGTTAAGCACACAGCAGCAGAAATTTACATGAGTGAGCATGCAATCCTCACTCCAGTGACACAGGTAAAAAAGACCTGTTCACTTCAACTGATCACTACACGGTATGCTGCCACCACCGCACTTGCACTGATTAACTACCACTTTGAGGGTAGCGTTTTGGACATCCCTCCTGGTCCAACAGGACCGCAATCCATGAGACAGGACTATGCTAAGGTGCAGACGTATGATCCATGTTCGACCATGACAACCCAAATCAGCACTAGGGATCCACACATCATTGCAGCCAGGGTGCTCAGGGCAGGGGATACACGTCTGTCACCATACAAAGGACTTTTCTGTCCTAACCTGTGCACCTCCCAGATCAAGACACCCTGAACCAACTCCTAACCTGGAGAGGTTGGGTGGTCAGATTTAAAACTAATGGGAAAGTCCATCAGTATTTCTGTGGCTCAATCTGGCTCTGTTTCACTACAAAGTCTAACCCGTGCAAAAAAATTGATCATCTCAACAACTTGGGATTCTCTTCCATCATAGCCATCAACCACTTCAATGGCGTATGATCCGTTCGCACCACAAACTTGGTGCCAAACAAATAAGGGTGACGTGTAAACAAAGTCCATACTATGACTCTTTCTCAATAGCCACCCAAATCTGTTCTCTGGGTAGTAACCGCCTACTAATAAAGGCTACCAGATGCTCTCTGCCTTTGTCACCCAGTTGAACAAACACCACTCCAACTCCCTTCTTAGAGGCATCCGTCTGCACAACGAAAGGCTGACTGTTGTCAGGTGCTTTCAGTACAGGTGCAGTGCATAGTGCCTTCTTCAGCTCCTGAAAAGCTTCCTGTCACTCCTCAGCCCATGTAAATCTAATGCCTGGTGAGTCCTAAAAAGGCCCTTACCTCAGTCTGGGCAGTAGGCACCTCCCACTCCATCACAGACTGAATCTTGGCATCCAACAGGTGAATCTTTCTGTGCCCCACCTCATGCCCAAAGTAGACTAGAGAGGACTGCCACACCTGTCACTTGGTCGCCTTGATGGTCAATTTTGCCTTCTATATCATAGCCAATATCTGTTTTAGGTGCCTCAGGAGGTCTTGCCATGAATTGCTAAACACTGCAATATCATCCAGGTAGGCCACACAGAAATCTTTCAGCCCTGCGAAAAAATCGTTCACCAGGTGCTGAAAAGTGGCAGGAGCATTCTTAAACACAAAGGACATAATCTTGAACTGATATAGTCCCTCTGGCATAGAAAATACAGTCTTTTTTTTGGCATCTGGTGCTAAAGCAGTCTGCCAATACCCACTGGTCAGATCCAAGGTGCTCAAGTACTTTGCGGCACCTAACCGATCCACAAGCTCATCCCCCTCTTGGAATTGGATGGGCATCGGTTTTGGTTACCTCATTCAGGGCTCAGTAGTCCACAAAGCACCGCAAGTCAGTAGACCCTTGCTTTGGTACTAGCACCACAACTAGACCACATGCTATGAGATCTTTCAATGACCTCCAGGTCGAACATCTTGGCAACTTCCACCTTAATACATCCTTGAACCTAGTCAGACATTCTGTACATCCTGCCCTTCACAGGCAGACTCTCACCTGTGTCTATGTCATGCACACAGACAGGTATCAACCATGGAGTCTGCAAGAAGAGTTTGGGAAACCATCTCAACTCCTCTCTACACTCCCTCCGCTGCACAGAAATTCAGGGGCTAGCTGACCCCCTTTCACATTGCCATCCCTCGTGTCACTATGCAACGAGTCAGATAGAGACTCACTATCTTCCTCAACTTCCTCTGCCATAGTCATGATATTCACTGTGTAATCTCTCCGGGGGTAAGGCTTCAGCCTATTCACATGGAACACCTTCTTGAGTTCGCTTGTGGCACTTGTGTCGGTCAAGGAGTTAACCTCAGAAATCTTCCGAATTACCTTGTCTGGCCTACACCACATGTCCTCCAAAGCCATGATACAAATAGGCTTTAGCACCAACACCTCCTGACCTTTCTGATGCCCAGTCAGCATAGTTTTCTGGTCGTATCACTCCTTAATCAACACTTGGCTTGCCTGAAGGTTTTCCTTTGCCTGACTCATGTATTCCTCCATCAACTTCCTGAGGCCAGTCACATAGTCCACCACATCCTTCTGTGGAGACTATGAGGTTCCTTAATACCCTTCTCTGACTAAGGTCAGCTGGCCCTACACTAGGTGTCCATACAGAAGCTCAGAGGGACTGAACACCACCGCCTTCTGCAGAATCTTTTTAGGCAAACAAGTAACATGGCAGGAGATGATCCACTTCCTCCTTAGGTTCTCTGGCAGAGTTCCCATCATGCTGTTCAGTGTCTTTTGAAACCGCTTCACCAAACCATTGGTTTGCGGGTGGTAAGCTGTGGAAAAGTGGTATATCACACCAGCTTGATCCCACATCTCTTATTTAAACGGAAATAAAATTGGTTCTCTGGTCAGAAATTAACAGTCTCTTAAATCCTACCCTACAAAAGATCCCTAGGAGAGCTACCACACTTGCAGCCATGCTCCTCAGAGGTACAGCTCTAGGGTACCTGGAGGCATGATCCACCACAACCAAGATATACTTGTTGCCTGACTGTGAGGGGGTAAAATGAACCAACAATACCCATTCCCACCTGCTCAAATGGAACACCTACAACTGGTAGAGACACTAACAGTGCCTTTATCCTCCCTCCCGTCTTACCACTCATCTGACAAGCAGGACAGTTTTTACAGAACCTCTCTGTGTCTCTGCACATCCCTGGCCAGTAGAACAGAGGGTCCAATCTATCCTGGGTTTTTTAATGCTCAAGTGCCATGCCAAGAGTGCTTCATGGGCCAGTGACAACAGGAAATTCCTGTGCACTATTGGAACCACTAGTCTCTTGCTAGTTCCTGGCTCAGGCCTTACAGACTCAGCATAAAGTAAGCCTCCCTCCCAGCCAATATAGTGTTTCCTGACCACTCCTTTGCTGACCTGTTCCTAGGCTCCCTTTCAAAGCACCACAAGCATATGGAACTCTTTCTGTACCTTGCAGAAATCTTCCCAGGTAGGGCCTCCTACTAACAAACCTTGCAGCTCTGGGAGCAACTGAGACTCCAGCACTTGATGCACTTCAGGAGACTCACCATCCTCTCCCTTTGGAGAGGAAGCGATGACCTTCACGGCCACTGCCTTCCTGTAGTCTGCCCTTTCCTGTGACTATCTTGCCCTGGTCCCTGCAAATCAGGAATGATCCAAGTCCCACTCTGAGGCTGATTTGCAACCTGTGCTCTGGTTACCACAGCTACCGTGGTCCAAGCCATAAAGGCTTCTGGTTCTGACACCAAGTAGGGCCATTCAAATTACTGCCCAAGAGACATCCAGCACCTTGCTTTTCCATCGCCTGACATCAATCATGGCCATCTTGGCATTGCGCTCTATCTCAACCCTGGCAAGCGTATAATTCATGCCCTCTCCATTGGCTACCAAACCTGTATCCTTGGTATTAGGGAGCATCTCCTCAGGTTTATGGTACTTCCTCTCAACCACAGTGCAGAAGGCTCAAGTATTCTTCAGGGCAGGCATTTTCCTACCATTGATACTAACTTCCTGCATGAACCCCATCGTGTTAGGCTGAATGAGCTTCAGGACATCTGAGCAACTCTCCCAGATCTCCATAGCTACTGGATTGAGCGAACCCGGGCCCTCTTGAGTCCCTTCACCCAAGTGTCACATGCGTGCGATTGCTGGTGCTGCTGGGTCAGGATCTTTCGTCTGACAATCCCTCTTTGTAGTGTCCAACCTAGCAGCACTTTTAGCAATTCACCATCTTACTCTTGGAGGAACTTCTCTGTCCTCCCTTCTCTTGATGCTCCTTCCTGGACACACCATTCTTATTCCCATTTCACCTCGGCCCTCCTCGAATCCCATGGGAATTACCGTGGCCCTTACCCTCAGGTATGGATCCGGTCTTTGGGGAGTTCCTCTCCCCCTATGGCTGACAACAGTGCTGTACAAGCCCCTTGTGAACCTTGTTAAACTAACCAATTGTCAGTTAACACTGCAAGCTTCTCTGGATCCTGAACTGTCAAATCAGGTAGTGTTGGAAAGTGGATTATTGGTAGGGGCAAATGTAGGTCTGCCACTGGCAATAAGGCCACTAACACATGATAGGACTCAGCATAGGTCTTAGAAAATTATTCCCATGCTCAACCCTTGGTAACGTGGCTGCGAGCAGACAAGCTTAACTTCAAAGACAGGTATGTAAAGCATTTAAAAACACCAATTCAGTAAATAATTAAGACACAACACATAATAAAAATATAACACCAATTTATGAAAATAGGAAATATTTTATCTTTAAAATGACACCAAAACGACAAAAATCCAATGTAGGGAACCGGAGATATGAATTTTCAAAGATTTAATAAAATATAGCACTTAGAAGTTTATAGCACCATATTGTGATACCTGCTCGCGATAGACCGGGGCAAAGTCAAAGTTTCAGGCCGACTGCGATGGAGCCCTGGGCGGCTACAGCTTGCGGCAGGTTCCGGTCTCAGTTTCTACCTTCACACTTAGAAACTTTTCTGGAGCTTTTCTTCCCGAGGGTCCTCAAAGCTCCCAGCCAGTCCGGATCCGGTGAGGGTTCGCCAGATTGACTTGTGACGAGGTCCCGGTCAACTTCCCTAGAGCGGACTTAGAAAATTTTCCTTTAACACTTAAGCGGGGCAACCCAGGAATCCAGGCCGACACGCGATGGAAGGCAGGCGGCTTGGCTCTCACGGTTTCTCCCGGTCACCTTTTCTATGAGCGCATTTAGAAACTTTTCTGGAGCTTTTCTTCCCGAGGGTCCTCAAAGCTCCCAGCCAGTCCGGATCCGGTGAGGGTTCGCCGGATTGACTTGTGACGAGGTCCCGGTCAACTTCCCTGGAGCGGACTTAGAAAATTTTCCTTTAACGCTTCAGCGGGGCAACCCAGGAATCCAGGCCGACACGCGATGGAAGGCAGGCGGCTTGGCTCTCGCGGTTGCTCCCGGTCATCTTTTCTACGAGCGCACTTAGAAACTTTTCTGGAGCTTTTTCTCGCGGGGTCTCTCGATGCTCCTCATGTAGCCGGATCCGGTGAGGGTTCGCCGGCTTCAGATTTCTTCTAGTCCCGGTCAAACTCTGGAAGTTGGACCGATTGAGCTTTTAGCGGGACGAACCTGGTTGGCTTGGCCGGCTCGCGGTTGAAGGCTGGCGGCTTGGCTGACCAGGTTGAGTCGGTCCCTCTATGGAGCTTTTTTTCAAAGTTCCTCCAAAGTTCTCCAAACTTCTTGAACTTCTTCCTGAAGTTCCTCAAAGGGTCCCAAAGTGTCTCAAACTCACTCCAAGGGTCTGGAAGCTCCAAGATGGTCCTTGAAAGTCGAGGACTTCAGTTCCCACAATCCACTTGGACGTCACCCTTACAAATCCACTGGTAGTTCTGCAAGGTGCAGATTTAGTTGGTGATGTTCCAGATGAGCTCTTTTAACCTGTAGCTTTCAGGGAGTCCACTCTTTAGTTCCTTTTCAGCAAGATAATCCACAGGGCTGTAGTTTCAGATGGTGCAGTCTTCAGAGGTCAGGTCTTAGAAATCTTTGCACAGCAAAACTTCTCAGCTTGGCAATGTCTTGCTTCAGTAAGTTTCAAGCAGCAGATCTGGAGGGCTCTGCCCCTCTCAGATACTTATTCCAAGTTCTCTGGGTCATGCAGGAGGTCACTCCTGACCAATGGGAGCAGGGTAACTCCTCAAATATATGACCACATCCTGTGGAGTATGGCATTATTTTGTCCCAGAGTGCATCAAATCTTCCAAATCCATAATGACTGATTTTCCAGCAAGGAGGTAAGAGCTGGCTAAACACACCCCTAGGATGGCTAATTTACTTAGACTCTCCCCCCTGCATCTGCTCATACCTTCCTTAATCTTATCATCTGCCTAAGGTGGGAAGTTCAGAGTTGTAACTGACACTGTTCTCTGCTCTCCTCTTTGATGAACATAGTTTACGACTCCTCCCCCTGGCCTGGCATTCCTATGGAACAGCACACTGCCCTGCCAGCAGAGCTGGTTGACCCCAGGGGCTCTTTATCACCTCTTCAAGGCAGCCTGGCTAATCCACTTAACTCTGACCAATCAGGGCAGACCACTGGAAGGCTGAATTTGGACTTACAAACAAGAAATTCTTATAACTTCTTGTATGTACACGTTAGGAGAAATTCAACAACATGATATTGTTGGATTTATTAATACCATTCTGGGAAGTTTTTGAATGGCATTTCTAGCCCTCTCCTATCAAGAGTTATTAATCAATAACTTCCTACCATGTTAACCTATGTAACAGGGGATTTGCAATGGGAAAAATGACTTGGGCCATTTTTCCAGCACCAGGACTTACAAAAACATATTTTATAAGTACTTGTCTTATATCTACAGGACCCCCACCCCATGTGCAACTAGGGGAGACTTTAGGGGTTCTGAATCTGTAGAAATATTGCAGATCCTCCTTCCACAGTGCTCCTAGCATCAAAGTCGAATTTGAGCAGCACTTTACCACAATGGGGGGTGTGAAATGTGAAATTTCACTTTACCCAGGCATATAAAAACTCATTTTATAAGGGTGTACCTTATAAATACCTGACCCCCCACCCCTCGGATACCTAGGGAGACCCTGGGGGTCCCAAATATGCCAAACCATTGTAGGTTATCCATTTTTAAGTGCCCCAAACCCCAAAGTCGAGTTTGGGCACAATTTACTTTTAAAAGCAGTCCTGGCACCCAGGGCTGCTTTTAAACTGACCTCAGGCTTCAGCAGTGCACACATGCAAGTGCAAAAAGAGCTGCTGGCCTCTAAACTGCCATGCCCTAGGGTACTAGGGACTTATAGGTAGTTTCAATCCCCCTGCCCTATTATATACTAGGGGCTTATAGGGTAGGTCATGCCAATCACAGGGGTATCCCACCATACCATTGTGTACCCTAGTGTATGTAGGTATTTTAACTGTATTCTAATGTGTCTCTTTAAGCATTGCACTGGCCCTGGGCCTGGTTAGGCAGAGCCCAGGGTCAGTCAGAGTCAGTTACCACCAGTATCAATCAGCAAAAATATGGGGGGTGCCCAGGGCACAGGATGACTTTGCAACATAGCCCCCCCCAAACGAAAGGTGATGGGTTACTAACCTACACCCTGGTAGTCCTCATCAGCTAAGTGGAAAAACCTGGAAAGTCCATCTGCATTTGCATGGGCAACCCCAGGTCTGTGTTCCACTGTCAAGTCCATCCCCTGTAGGGAAATGGACCACCTTAACAGCTTGGGATTCTCCCCTCTCATCTGCATGAGCCATCTGAGAGGCCTGTGGTCAGTTTGAACACGAAAGTGAGTCCCAAACAAATATGGTCTCAACGTTTTCAGGGACCAAACCACAGCAAAAGCCTCTCTCTCAATGGCACTCCACCTCTGCTCTCTGGGAAGAAGTCTCCTGCTAATAAAGGCAACTGGCTGATCAAGGCCCCATTCATTTAGCTGTGACAACACTGCCCAAATCCCCTGCTCTGAAGCATCTGTCTGAACCACAAATTCCTTTGTGTAGTCAGGGGCTAGTAGTACTGGTGCTGAACACATGGCAGCTTTCAGAGTGTCAAAAGCCTTCTGACACTCTGGGGTCCAAATCACCTTCTTGGGCCTCTTTTTAGAAGTGAGTTCTGTTAGGGGCCCCACAATGGTCCCATAATTTTGAACAAACCTTCTATAGTACCCTGTCAGTCCAAGGAATGCCCTGACCTGAGTCTGGGTAACATGAGCTGTCCAATCCAAAATAGTTTGGATTTTAGCTTGGAGAGGCTGTACATGGCCCCCACCTACCAGGTGGCCCAGGTACACCACAGAACTCTGCCCTATTTGGCACTTGCTTGCCTTAATAGTCAGGCCTGCCTGCTGCATGGCCTGAAGCACTTCCCTTAGGTGGTTTAAGTGATCCCCCCAGGTAGAACTGTATACAGCTATATCATCCAGGTAAGCTGCACTGAACTGTTCCAACCCAGACAAGACCCTGTTCACCAACCTTTGGCAGGTGGCAGGTGCATTCTTTAATCCAAAGGGCATTACCTTGAACTGATAATGTCCCTCTGGGGTGGAGAATGCTGACCTCTCCTTTGCTCCATCAGTGAGGGCAATCTGCCAGTAACCTGAAGTCAAATCAAAAGTACTCAGGTACTTAGCAGCCCCTAACCTATCAATGAGCTCATCAGCTCTAGGTATAGGGTGAGCATCAGTCTTTGTGACTGCATTCAATCCTCTGTAGTCCACACTGAACCTTAACTCCTTGGGTCCCGCCTGAGGATTAGGTTTAGGTACCAGCACCACTGGACTGGCCCATGGACTCTCAGACGGTTCAATTACCCCCAGTTCCAGCATCTTAGCAACCTCAGCTTTAATGCTGGCTCTGACATGGCCAGACAACCTGTACAGTTTATTTTTGACAGGTAGGCTGTCACCAGTGTCAATGTGGTGCACACACCACTCAGTGATGCCTGGGGTCAAAGAGAACAGGCCAGCAAACTGCTCCAACACTTGCTTACAGTCTCTGTGCTGCTGGTCTGTCAACTTGGGAGAGAGCACCACTCCCTCCACTGACCCATCTTGCACATTAGTGGAGAGGAGGTCGGGCACAGGCTCAGTTTCCTCCTCCACCCCCTCATCAGTGACCAGTAACATGGTCATGTCTGCCCTGTCATGGTGGGGTTTCAATCTATTCACATGCAGGACCCTATGAGAGTTCCTGGAGGTGCCAAGGTCAACCAAATAGGTAACCTCACCCTTCTTTTCTAAGATTGGATAGGGCCCACTCCACTTGTCATGGAGGGCCCTGGGAGCTACAGGCTCCAACACCCACATCAATTGTCCTGGAGTATACTCAGGCATAGTAGCCTTTTGATCATACCAGTGCTTCATGAGCTCCTGGCTGGCCTCCAGTTTCCTGTTTGGCTTGTACATGTACTCTGCCATCCTAGATCTCAGGCCTAGCACATAGTCAAGCACATTGTCCTTAGCTTCTTTAAGAGGCTTCTCTAAAGACTCTCTCAGCAGGCTCAATGGCCCCCTCACAGGGTGTCCAAACAACAACTCAAAGGGACTGAAACCAACCCCTTTCTGTGGCACCTCCCTGTAGGCAAACAGTAAGCATGGGAGGAGAACATCCCATCTCCTCCTGAGTTTCTCTGACAACCCATTTATCATGCCCTTCAGGGTTTTGTTGAATCTCTCAACAAGACCATTTGCTTGTGGGTGATGGGGGGTGGTGAACTTGTAGTTGACACCACACTCATCCCACATAGCAGTCAGATAGCTGGACAGAAAGTTTGTGCCTCTATCTGACACCACCTCTTTTGGAAAACCCACTCTGGTGAACACACCAAGCAGTGCTCTAGCCACCGTAGGAGCATCAATGGTTCTAAGAGGTATGGCTTCAGGGTACCTAGTGGCATGGTCAACTACCACAAAGATACACCTATTCCCTGATGCAGTAGGTGGGTCCAGGGGACCAACAATGTCCATCCCCACCCTTTCAAAAGGAACCCCCACCACTGGCAGTGGTACTAGGGGAGCCTTTGTCTTGCCCCCTGCCTTGCCACTGGCCTGACAGGTGACACAGGAGCTGCAAAACTCCTTTACCTTTTCAGACATATGGGGCCAGTAGAAATGGTTCACCAATCGGTTCCATGTCTTTGTCTGTCCCAAATGTCCTGCCAAGGGGATATCATGACCCAAAGTCAGGATGAACTCTCTGTACTTCTGGGGCACCACCAACCTCCTGGTGGCCCCCTCCTTGAGGTTTCTGGCCTCAGTATAAAGCAGTCCATCTTCCCAGTAGAGTTTGTGAAACCCACTGTCATCCCCCTCCTCTTGCTTAGAAGCAATACGCCTCAAGCTCTCAAGGTTGGGGCAGTCACGCTGTCCCTGACTGAACTCCTCTCTGGAGGGTCCACCTGCTCCGGTCAGTTCTGTCAAATCTGACACCTCTGGCAGGGATGGAGTCCCTCCCTCAGAGGCCAGATCCTCCCCATCAGGGTTAGATTCTTCCTGCACCTCTGGAGTTCCCTGGGCTGGCTCTCCAGGCCCAGTACCCTTGTCCTTGGATGCTTGGCCCTTTGTTCCAGGGTCCAAGTGTCCAGCCCCTCCCTTCTGGCTAGTCTGTGACCTAGTCACAGCACATACCCACTCAGGGAGCTCCAATATTTTCATATGGAGTCCTCTCTCCACCTCTGACCACACAGAGGCTTCAAGATCATTGCCCACTAAACACTGGTCTGGGAGCACCTTTGACACAGCTACCTTCATAGGGCCTGTCACACCTCCCCATTCCAAATCCACCACAGCCATAGGATGGAGTTTGGTAGTGCTGTCTGCATACGTCACCTGGTGAAACTCACCAGGTAACAACCTCTCTGGAGGCACCAGCTCATCCAGGACCATAGTTACACTAGCCCCAGTGTCTCTGATAGCCTCAACCTCAGTCCCATTCACTTTAGGCCTCTGCCTGTACTTGTCCATGTTTGGAGGTAAGGCAGCAAGGGTTGCAATATTGCCCCCACCCAGGGACACTAAGGTTGCTTCCACCACCTGACTACCCCACTCTGGGGCACCACTCTCCACCCCTACACTGACACTGGCAATCCCTGTGGATGGCCCCTTAGGGGGGAGCTTCTAGGAGCAGACAGCATCTCCCTGCTTGTGCCCTGGCTGGTTGCAGTCAAAGCACTTACCCACCTTTGAGGGATCAAAGAACCTACCAGGCTTTCCCTGAAACCCCCTCCCTTTGAATTTGGGTTGGCTCGGGGCCCGCCTCCTTGTGCAGGTTTTTGTGGATCTTTGGAGGACTCCTTAGGTTTTTGACCTTCATTTCCCTGGGCTTTCCCTTGGGAAGGGACCTGTCCTCCTTTCTTCTGGTCACCCCCCTGGTGCTGAATGGAAACCCGGGTTCTCACCCACTCATCAGCTGATTCCCCCAACTCTCTGGGGTCTGTCAGCTTAGAGTCCACTAGATACTGGCGTAACTTCTCTTCTGCACAATGAGTCAAAATATGTTCCTTCAAAAACAAATTATACAATCCCTCATATGTGTCAACTTTGTTACCAACAATCCAGCCTTCCAGTGCCTTCACTGAAACGTCCACAAAGTCTACCCAAGACTTTGAACTCAATTTCTGGGTGCCTCTAAACTTCACCCTGTACTGTTCTGGAGTCAGACCAAATCTCTTGACTAAGCATGCCTTCATCTGCTGGTATGATTCTGCATCCTCTCCCTTCAGGGTCAGGAGCCTATACCTCCCAGCTACTGGAATCAACTCCCACAGGAGTGTACCCCAATACCTAGAGTGTACCCTACTCATTTTAAGGGCCCTCTCAAAAGCTGCTAGCCACCTGTCAATGTCATCCCCCTCTGTGTACTTGGGCACTATGCCCTTGGGAAGTTTAGGTTCAAATCTACCACCCCTGGACATCTCAACATCTTTTTCACTTTCGCTACCACCATTCCTCTTCTCCTCCTCCCTCCCCCATCTTCTCTTAGCCAATTCCAATTTCTCCTTCTCCAAGGCAATCAACTCTAATTGAGCCTGAAGCTGTCTCTCTGCAAGGGACGGTAGTGGTTCCTGAGTAAGGGACCCTTCCCCCTCCCACCACCACCTTGATTCACCTGGCTAACACTAGTCACAATGGAAGAGGTCTCATCCTCTCTTGGGTGAGGTTGGGGGGAACATCCTCCCACCCCCCTGGGTTCTCCTCAGCTGCCCGACCCAGGCCTGTAGGGACTCAAGTAACCCTGCCTTCCTCATCTTCTTGGCAGCAGGCAGCCCCCTAAGCCTACACTGTTCCCTAAGCTCAGCAAGTTTGAACTGGGACAGTTTAGCCAGGTCCAGCTCCATGGTTCCCTAGTTTTGGGTCACAACAACTAGGCACAACAGACTTAGAACAATTTGGAAAAATCAAAACAATGAATTAAAAACAGTTTAGTCCAAATTCCAAAAATCAAACTCAAAAGTTTTGTTCTAAGGCAATTTAGAGGATTTTTATAATCTTAATTCATTCACTGAAAAGTGTACTTTTTAAACACAAGTCCTCATCTACACCGCTGAGCACCAAATGTTGGAAAGTGGATTATTGGTAGGGGCAAATGTAGGTCTGCCACTGGCAATAAGGCCACTAACACATGATAGGACTCAGCATAGGTCTTAGAAAATTATTCCCATGCTCAACCCTTGGTAACGTGGCTGCTAACACCAATTCAGTCAATAATTAAGACACAACACATAATAAAAATCCAACACCAATTTATAAAACTGGGAAATATTTTTATCTTTAAAATGACACCAAAACGACAAAAATCCAATGTAGGGAACCGGAGATATGAATTTTCAAAGATTTAATAAAATAGAGCACTTAGAAGTTTATAGCACCATATTGTGATACCTGCTCGCGATAGACCGGGACAAAGTCATAGTTTCAGGCCGACCGCGATGGAGCCCTAGGCAGCTACAGCTTGCTGTCTCAGTTTCTACCTTCACACTTAGAAACTTTTCTGGAGCTTTTCTTCCCGAGGGTCCTCAAAGCTCCCAGCCAGTCCAGATCCGGTGAGGGTTCGCCGGATTGACTTGTGACGAGGTCCCGGTCAACTTCCCTGGAGCGGACTTAGAAAATTTTCCTTTAACGCTTCAGCGGGGCAACCCAGGAATCCAGGCCGACACGCGATGGAAGGCAGGCGGCTTGGCTCTCGCGGTTGCTCCCGGTCACCTTTTCTACGAGCGCACTTAGAAACTTTTCTGGAGCTTTTTCTCGCGGGGTCTCTCGATGCTCCTCATGTAGCCGGTTCCGGTGAGGGTTCGCCGGCTTCAGATTTCTTCTAGTCCCGGTCAAACTCTGGAAGTTGGACCGATGGAGCTTTTAGCGGGACGAACCTGGTTGGCTTGGCCGGCTCGCGGTTGAAGGCAGGCGGCTTGGCTGACCAGGTTGAGTCGGTCCCTCTATGGAGCTTTTTTTCAAAGTTCCTCCAAAGTTCTCCAAACTTCTTGAACTTCTTCCTGAAGTTCCTCAAAGGGTCCCAAAGTGTCTCAAACTCACTCCAAGGGTCTGGAAGCTCCAAGATGGTCCTTGAAAGTTGAGGACTTCAGGTCCATAATCCACTTGGACGTCAACCTTACAAATCCACTGGTAGTTCTCCAAGGTGCAGATTTAGTTGGTTATGTTCCAGATGAGCTCTTTTAACCTGTAGCTTTCAGGGAGTCCACTCTTTAGTTCCTTTTCAGCAAGATAATCCACAGGGCTGTAGTTTCAGATGGTGCAGTCTTCAGAGGTCAGGCCTTAGAAATCTTTGCACAGCAAAACTTCTCAGCTTGGCAATGTCTTGCTTCAGTAAGTTTCAAGCAGCAGTTCTGGAGGGCTCTGCCCCTCTCAGACACTTATTCCAAGTTCTCTGGGTCATGCAGGAGGTCACTCCTGACCAATGGGAGCAGGGCAACTCCTCAAATATATGACCACATCCTGTGGAGTGTGGCATTATTTTGTCCCAGAGTGCATCAAATCTTCCAAATCCATAATGGCTGATTTTCCAGCATGGAGGTAAGAGCTGGCTAAACACACCCCTAGGATGGCTAATTTACTTAGACTCTCCCCCCTGCATCTGCTCATACCTTCCTTAATCCTACCATCTGCCTAAGGTGGGAAGTTCAGAGTTGTAACTGACACTGTTCTCTGCTCTCCTCTTTGATGAACATAGTTTACGACTCCTCCCCCTGGCCTGGCATTCCTATGGAACAGCACACTGCCCTGCCAGCACAGCTGGTTGACCCCAGGGGCTCTTTATCACCTCTTCAAGGCAACCTGGCTAATCCACTTAACTTTGACCAATAAGGGCAGACCACTGGAAGGCTGACTTTGGACTTCAAACCATAAAGTCTTATAACTTCTTGTATGTACACTTTAGGAGAAATTCAACAACATGATATTGTTGGATTTATTAATACCATTCTGGGAAGTCTTTGAATGGCATTTCTAGCCCTCTCCTATCAAGAGTTATTAATCAATAACTTCCTACCATGTTGCAATGGGGAAAATGACTTGGGCCATTTTTCCAGCACCAGGACTTACAAAAACATATTTTATAAGTACTTGTCTTATATCTACAGGACCCCCACCCCATGTGCAACTAGGGGAGACTTTAGGGGTTCTGAATCTGTAGAAATATTGCAGATCCTCCCTCCACAGTGCTCCTAGCATCAAAGTCGAATTTGAGCAGCACTTTACCACAATGGGGGGAGTGAAATGTGAAATTTCACTTTACCCAGGCATATAAAAACTCATTTTTATAAGGGTGTACCTTATAAATACCTGACCCCCCACCCCTCGGATACCTAGGGGAGACCCTGGGGGTCCCTAATATGCCAAACCATTGTAGATTATCCATTTTTAAGCGCCCCAAACCCCAAAGTCGAGTTTGGGCACAATTTACTTTTTAAAAGCAGTCCTGGCACCCAGGGCTGCTTTTAAACTGACCTCAAGCTTCAGCAGTGCACACATGCAAGTGCAAAAAGAGCTGCTGGCCTCTAAACTGCCATGCCCTAGGGTACTAGGGACTTATAGGTAGTTTCAATCCCCCTGCCCTATTATATACTAGGGGCTTATAGGGTAGGTCATGCCAATCACAGGGGTACCCCACCATACCATTGTGTACCCTAGTGTATGTAGGTGTTTTAACTGTATTCTAATGTGTCTATTTCAGCATTGCACTGGCCCTGGTTAGGCAGAGCCCAGGGTCAGTCAGAGTCAGTTACCACCAGTATCAATCAGCAAAAAGTTGGGGGGTGCCCAGGGCACAGGATGACTTTGCAACAGGTAGGTATTGCCTATGTGGGGTACAGCACTCCTCCCTGAGTCACTCTGTCACCATCGACTGGTTAAGGAACTGAAAGTCCTTGGTCTCCATCCCTCTCACCCACTCATTCCAATCACGCAGTACTCCATGAATCCAAGTCTCAAATGGAACACCATCCTCTCTCTTGCAGTCCCAGAATCACTTATGGTACTGAGCTAGCTTCAGCCTAAACCGTTTAATCAGAGTTTCCTTCATTCACTCTTAGACCATCTGGTCTGCCACAGACATCCTTCCATTGATGGCTGTCCCTTCCAATGGCATGCGCCTCATTAAATGGCATCTGGCTTAGACACCATATTCAAGGCCTGCGCCTCTACCTCCTCATGTTCCTCCAGTCAGCCCTGACTCTCCCAAAATGGAACCCAGAATCTTCAGTGTATTGTACCGTAAAAAATGCACATTTACATCCAGCACATGCATATAACACACATGCACTGCACATCACTTCATGCTAACTTGATGTAGGCCATGGTGAGTTAAGTACACAGCAGCGGAGGTTTACATGAGTGAGCCTGTAGGCCTCACTCCAGTGACACAGGTAAAAAGGGCCTGATCCCTTAGAATGATAACTACACGGTATGCTGGCACCATTGCACTTGTGCTGCATCACTCCTGGCAAAAGCAGTAGCCTTTAACCACTATGAAGGTAGTGCTTTGGGCGTTCCTCCCAGTCTAACATGACCACAATCTGTGAGACAGGCTTATGTCATGGCACAAATGAATTAATTCTGTTTGCCCATGACAACAAAAATCAGCACCAATTATCTAGACATCGCTGCAGCTGGGGCACTCAGGGCCGGGGTGCATGTCCGTCACTATGCGAAGGACTTTTCTGTCCCAACATACTCCTTACCTAATACCAAATGAAAGAACAAATCTATGATACCGATTGTTTTTAACGTCACTGTTTTATTGAAATGTGTGCCTGGTACCAAACATGCATCATGCACTTGGCCATCACCACTATGGCTGGACTGGCACTACCAGGCAACGGGAATTTCCCTGGAATTGGGGCTGGTTTTAATACCAGGCTGGACTGGCTGCTGCCGTGTCGACCACCAACAGAGCCTTTTCAAAACCTCTGGGCTCGGCTACAGTCTCAGGGATATTCATGGAAGTGGAAGGTCTTATGTGAGGTCTGCAGCACCCTTTAGCTACAGATGTATCTGTGTGAAAAAAACCTGATGCAAACCAGTACCAGTAGTTACGGTTTAACAGCAAATGATGATTTCATTGTTTCAATGTATGACGTATGCAGCACGCAACCTTCCACATTACTAATTGCATCGTTATGATTTTTTTTTGTCTGCCCTATATTTATTGCTGATGCATGGACGTCACAGATAGTGACACACGTATAAGTGCTGCTAACCCTGGTTTTTGACACTGCCTTTGTTACACTCCAGAAGAACTTAAATTAAACTGGACAGTTTAAAGCCTTCTTTTCATTTTGTGGCTTCCTGGCCTTCCCTTGAGAAGCAAATAAGCAGTTTTGCAGGGGTAAGCGTGGTCCCATACGTCAATCCTTTAATGTCAGTAGGGGTGAAAGGGTATATGATGCCAATTCTGTTACACCTTGAATTTGTTGAATGGAAATACATGTGCAGGGGCCATCACTTTCCAATTTCCTGAATGAAAACATGGATTCTGTAGTTTCTGTGCTTGGCACTAAATCCAACAATCACCCGTTTTTGCTTGGCCATCACTTTGCATTGATGTTATTGGAAGGCATCAGTTTGCTGGGATGGATGGAAGCGATTAGAAGTACATGGTGCCTTCTTAAGGGAATTTGGTATTTGGTGGACTGGACTTCCAATACCATGACATTGTTAAGATCCTGCCCACCCGGCCCACCCGGCCTCCATCAAACACTCAGGACAATCACGTAATTTTTTTTACTAGTTGCGTAATTTCTGTTTCACTGGTGACAGGCATGCCATGTACAAATATCGAGAAACAGCTGGAACAACGCGGGCAGAGCCACGCGTATTCCAACAACGCAAGCGCTACCACGCTTGCCTTAACCACGCATATGCGTGGTTAAAGCATTGCGCGGTCTAGATGGATGGATGGGCAGGGAGAGGAACAGGAAGCATAGGGACAGAAGGCTCGACGCACACAGGTAATAGGAGTTGGGGAGGGGGTTTGGGGAGGGTAGTAGTTTTTAGGGGGGTCGGTTATAGGGCTCAGGGTGGGGGGGTCAGGGTAGTTTTTAGGATTTAGGGTTGGTGTGGGCTAGTATTCCCGGAGTCTAGGGCTCAGGGCACGTTTTAGTTTTGTGCATATTGATGTTGGCAAGATTTGACTGGGATTTGGTGTGTTTTTGACTTGTTTTGGCTGACTTTTGCTTGTTTTTCAATGGGCGGGGGTGGGGGTTTTTAGGTCAAAATTCATACCTTTTCCGGTGATTTGATCGGGATATGGCTTGGTGAGGTACTTGGGGATAGGTGGGACTAGTATCTCCCCAAGTTTCAAGAGGATCGAACCAGTGGAAGGGGTTGAAACACAATTGTTTGTGAAGGTCTGGTTTGCAAAGTTATCCAGTGGGCCCGTTTTGAGGGTTGTCGAGAAATGCTTTTGGGGGGGTTCTAGTTGCTCGAGGCAGGGCTTTAAGTGGGCCGGGTTCTGACGGTGCTGAGCACCGGCAGTACTATAAAGCAGGTTCTGAGACGGGTCCCTATCAGGCTCTCCATTTTTGCCCGCACCCTCGGGGCAGAAACCTCTGTTTTGTGTGACTCTTGTGTTTGCTGAAATGTCTGACCTGATCCTGCTGCTTGAAGAAATAATGTTCATTGCTGCAGGGAAGCGTGGCTTTTTTAACAGTGCAACACACTGTGCAGAACGGCAAAGCACTTTCTAATATAACGCGGAGCACAGTATTACTTTGTTTGCTACAAATGACATTAACTGTCATTGTCATTGGTAAACGAATGCGTGGTTAAGACCAGCGGCGGCTCTTCCGCAATGGCAGAGGAACGTCGCCCCACTGCCCGGCTCAGAGTAGGCAAATGAAAAATAAAAAGATGTTCTAGCATCGTTTTATTTTTCATTTGCCGGCTCTGAGCAAGTGCTGTAGGGAGGGGCAGGGCTGATGCATGGGAGGGGGAGGAGGAGTGCTATGCGCACTCCCTAAGTACGCATATGTGTTTGGTCGGCCGTCTCAGACACTTAGGTTTATCCAGCCTGTCTGCATTGAACAGCTGGGCTGGAGAAACCCCACAGACTCCCTGGCCTGAGCGGAGCATCTTTCCAGCCCGCTCAGGCCAATCCTCGTGCTGCTCTACAGCACGGGGATTGGATGAGGGTCTGTCCTGGGGGCTGCTGGGACCAGGAAGAGGAGAGGAGGCGCAACGTGATGCTGGAGGCAGCCGGCGGCTTCAGCTAAGTTCTTTAAATATATATATATAGATTTTTCTGCTCCGTTTACACCAGTAACCGCGGATCACTCCCAGGCCGGGTGCCGATTGCTAGTGGTGCCCCAGCTTAATATTACGCTCCGAACTCTCCTCCAAGCTCCCAACTGAGAGTAACAGCACTCGCGGGGGCGGTTTCACCAAGTTTATTGACAGCGTGTTACTCTCAGTTGGGAGCTTGGAGGAGAGTTCGGAGCGTAATATATATATATATATAATATATATATATATATATATATAAATATATATATAGATATATATATATTAACCCCATACTAACCCGTGTGACCCCCCACACGACCCCTCCCGCTTTCCCTCCACCCGCACGCCAGCCTTTGTTTGTGGTGGCCGCCACTGGTTAAGACGCATTCTTGGTTGGGACCACGTTGTAGAGGTATGCGTATTTCAGCCACGCGTGCCTCTGTCATACAACCGTAAATATTCAAATTGCACACATTTAAACCTTGTGACAAAAACATCCTAAAGTAAGTGCTGCATGTGCCTCTGCCCTTCAGCGGTGAAAATGGCTGGGAACCATTCTCATTAAGAATAGATGTCTTTTTCTCTTAGAAATGTTACCAGATGACTCCATGTTACTTGGGACACCATGCATCTTGGGCTTTCGTTTTAGAAATCCTTGTTTTTTCAGTCGTGCTAGTCCATTAGTTCTTTTGATATGAACCAAAGCTAAAACTACTAGAATGCACCTTGTTGTTACCTTAAAAAATTACAGTAGTGGAAAATGGTGTCCCTGGTGACAATGAGTCATCTGATAACTCTCCTGTTGGATTGTCTGCCTGAAATATTAATGGCTCAAAGTAGTATCTACGCCAAATCGGTCATGCTCCTGAGTGGGTTTTAGATTACATTGTTTTTATGCTCATAGATAAATAAGGTTACAGATGACTCCATGTCACCAGGGAGTCATACTGCAGTCCTGTAGCTTCATTGAACAACCTAATGCATTCTGGACATTGTAGTTATGATGCACCTTTGTTGATCTAATTCAACTAACCTATGAGAAAACAACGAAAACGCCAGAAATGGAGCATTGTGCTTGCATTGACATGGAGTCAGCTTCACACCCGGGTTGGGCATACCGGGCATCTGGCATCCCCTCAAGTGCCTTGAGCCTGAATTGTGTGTTGACAGTAGAGAAGAGCAACATAGACAGCGTCACTCTAGCCGTTTGGTTGCTCTGATTTTTATTCCGATATGGAGGTCGGTTTGAAGGTGGTGCTAGGCTAGTCCTTACCCAGGGTACATATTTCACCCTTGCTTAGTAACCAGTTCAGCAGAAATTGGCTGATTTATCCTGCGGCCTCTCCACTCTCATATATAAACATTCCTAGCAAAATATGTAACAGCCTCTTGCTTTTCTTTTTAGGTCGAAGCCTACCAGACCCTAAAGACAACTTGGGGACATTCAGAGAGCTAACCTAGGAATGCATTACGCCCTTTGCTTACCATTGACTTTGTCATTTGTAACTCATTTTCTGGCTTTCTATTTACTGGCTTTATTTGCTTTAGGGTGTCTAGCTTGAGTTTGACCCTCCTGTTGTCCAAACTTTGTTTACTGTATTCTTCCACGAACTCGCTTTCTGTAAACAGGCATTTAAATCTTGTTCTTATCTTGTCACATTTGCTGTGCATTCAAAGACAGAGGTCAAATGTCATGCTCTTTCTTCTGAGGGAGCTTGGTTTTTACTTTTCTTTCTTCTTACTTCAAAGTGAGAAAATATATGTGACAATCCTGCTAAGTATCCATGTAAGAAAAGAGGGTGTAAGATTTTTGTTCCTGGCACACAAAAAAATGAACTGTACTGATGTTTCAGAATATATCAGAATTAGTACAAATGAAACACTTTTTTTTGTAATTCTGAAGTTTGGTGGAAACAAATATTTGAATACCATCAAAACACATCAATACACTAGGTGATGACATTTGCACACATTATTGCTTGTGTGCAGCAAAATCGTATTTTGGTGCAAATGTAATGGTCATTTCAATTGAAAATGTGTAGTCTATAATGGCAGTGTGCTACCACACCATGCATACTCCACACTACACCACTCCACCACTCCACTCTATACCCTTCCACTCTATGCCACACCACTCCATTCTACGACACTCCACTCCACTCTAGGACATGCCACTCCACTCTACGCCCCTCAAGTCTAAGACACTCTACGACACACCACACCACTCGACTCCACGTCACACTACTCTATGCCTCTCACCACACAACACAACACACTACTCCACTCCACGCCCCCACAGTCCACACTACTTACCCCACTCCACTCTATCCCACTCCAATATACCCCACTCCACTCCAATCTATCCCACTCTACTCCAATGTACTCCAATCTATCCCACTCCACTCCACTGCTCTACAATTTACCGCAATCTACTCCACTCCAATCTATCCTACTCCACTGTACCCAGTCTACCCCACTCCACTCCAATCTACCCCACTCCAATCTAATCTACCCCACTCCAATCTACCCCACCCCACTTCATCCTACTCCACTTCAATCTACCCCATTCTAACCCAATCAACCCCACTCTACTCCAATCTACCCTGACCGTTTCTACTACGATCCAATCTACCCCACTCTAATCTAGACCACTTCAGGTCACTCTACCCCATTCCACTAAAATCTACCCCATCCCACTCCAATCTACCCCCCTCCACCCCAATCTACAGCACTTCACTCAAATCTATCCCACTCTGCTCTAATCTACCCCAGTCTACCCCACTCCACTCCAATCCACTCCAATCTACTCCACTCCAATCTGCGCCTATCCATCCCACTCCAATGTACCCCAATTCAACAACTCCACTCCCGTCTACCCCCACCAAACTCCAAACTCCACTGCAATCTATAAAATTCCTCTCCAATTTAATCTACCCCACTCCACTCCAATCTACCCCACTCCACCACAATCTACCCCACTCCACTCTACCACACTCCAATCCACCCCACTCCACTCCAATCTGCCCCACTCCACTCTACCACACTCCACTCAACACAAATCTACCCCACTCCACTTCACTCCATTCAACCCCACTCCAATCTACCACACTCCACTGAAATCTACCCAACTACTCTCCAATCTAACCCACTCCACCCACTTCAACCTACTCCAATCTACCTCACCCCAATCTATCCTACTCCAATCTACACCTCCCCACTCCACCCACTCCAATCTACCCCACCCCACTCCACTCCAATCTACCCTACTCCAATCTACCCTCCCCAATCTACTCCACTTTAATCTACCCCTTGTTACTCCACTTCATTCCATTTTACCCCACTTCATCCCACTGTACCCCAGTCTGCCCTACTCCACCACACTCCACCCCACCCCACTGCAATCTACCCCACCCCGCTCTACCCCACCCCAGTCTAAACCACCCCAGTCTACCCAACTCCAACCCACCCCAATCCACTCCAATCTGCCCCACTCCACTCCAATCTACCCTACTCCACTCCAATCTACCCTACTCCACTCCAGCCTAACCCACTCCAATTATCCCTCTTCAATCTACCCCACTCCAATGTACCCCACTCCATTCCAATCTACCCTACTCTCAATCAATCAATCAAACAGAATTTGTAAAGCGCAACACTGTCACCCCTAGGGGTATCTGTGTGCTGTGTCTCCATCAAAGAGCCAGGCCTTGAGTCTCTTTCTGAAGTCTGTCAGCGATGAGGCTGTTCGGAGCTGGAGGGGAATGTTGTTGCAGGTCTTGGCAGCGATGTAGGAGAAGGAGCGGTCACCACTGCGGCTGCAAAGGATGCGGGGTGGTGTGCGAGGGTGAGTGAAGAGGAGTGCAGGTGTCTAGAGTGTTGGTGGAAGTTCAGTCAATGGTTGATGTAGGTAGGTCCTGCTTTGTAGGCGTGCATCAGGATCTTGAACTGGCATCTCTTCTGGATGGGGAGCCAGTGGAGGTCTCTCAAGTGGAGGACGATGTGGGTTCATTTGGGAAGGTCCAGGATGAATCTGGCTGCAGCGTTTTGTATGGTCTGGAGTCTTCTTAAGAGCTGGGTGGAGATGCCGGCGTAGAGGGCATTGCCTTAGTCAAGGAGACTGGTGACGAGGGCCTGAGGGATGGTCTTTCTGGTGTTTATTGGGATTTATCTGAAGATTCTGCGGAGCATGCGAAGTGTGTGGAAGCAGGAGGAGGTGACTGCAATGACTTGTCGTTTCATGGTTACTTGGCTGTCGATGATGATGCCGAGATGTTTGCATGGTCGGTCGGTGTGGGTGTAGGTCTGAGTTCTGCTGGCCTGTGTTCCCATGCGGAGGTGTTCTTCCCGAAGATCAGTACTTCAGTTTTGTTGGAGTTGAGTTGGAGGCAGTTGCCTCTCATCCATGTGGCTACCTTGGTCATGGTGTTGCAGAAGTTGGTTTTGGTGTTGGAAGGGTCCTCGGTGAGCAAGATGATCAGTTGAGTGTCGGCTGCGTAGGAGATTATGTTGAGTCCTTGGGATCTGACGACATCTGCGAGGGGGACATGTAGATGTTGAACAGGGTGGGGCTGAGTAATGATCCTTGTGGTACGTCGTATATGATGTCTTTGGGTGTGGAGGTGAAGAGTGGCAGTCGAATGCTCTGTGTGCACTCTGTAAGGATGGAGGCGATTCACTTGTGGGTGTCTTGCTGTATGCCTATGTTGTGGAGTCTGTTGATGAGGGTGTTGTGGGAGACATTGTCGAATGCCGCAGAGAGGTCAAGGAGGATCATGGCCACAGTTTCTCTGCGGTCCAGGAGTGTTCTGGTGTTATCTGTGGCGGCAATCAGCACGGTCTCAGTGCTGTGGTTGGCATGGAATCCTGATTGTGAGGCATCCTGTAGGTGGTTTTGTTCCAGGAATTGGGTAAGGTGCTGGTTGATGGCTTTCTCGAGTACTTTGACCGGGTAGAGGAGCAGGGAGATCAGATCATAATTTTGAGATTGCTGGGGTTGGCAGAATTTTTCTTTAGGAAGGGTCTAACATCTGCGTGTTTACTTCTGTCCGGGAAGGTTGCTGTGGAGATGGAGGTGTTGAGGATGCTGGTGAGTTGCGTGCTGATTGGGTCCTTTGCGAGGTTGTAGAGGTGGTGGGAGCAGGGGTCGATAGGCACCCCGGAGTGGATGGAAGGCATGATGGCTGAGGTGGTCAGGGCAGTGAGATGAGACCAGGTGGTGATGGTTTGGCTGATATTTGCTGGTTGGTTGAGGTCATTGGGGTTCACCCAATCTACCCCACTCCACTCCACCCTAGTCTACCCCAATACACTTCGCTCCAATCTACCCCACTCCACTCTTCCCCAATCTATCTCACTCCACTTCAATCTTGACTCCACTCCAATCTATCCAACTTGACTCCACCCCACTCCACTCCAATCTACCCCACTGCACTCTATCCCAATCTATCCCACTCCAATCTACCCACTCCAATCCACCCAATTTACCCCACTCCACTCTATCCCAATCTACCACATTTCATTCCACTGCCATCTACCACATGCCAGTCAAATCAACCCCACTCCAGTCCAACCTAACCCAATCCACCCCACCTCAATCTAAAGTACCCCACTCAACCCCAATCTACCGACTTCAATCCACCCCATCCAATCTGCCCCACTCCAATCTACCCCAGTCTACTCCACTCCAATCCACCCCACTCCACTTCAATCTACCCCAACTCCAATATACGCCAATCGACCCCACTCCACTCCATCACAAACTAGCCCATTCCACTCTACCCCTCCCACCCCACTCCACACCACTAACTTTTAGCCATGTTGAACAGCAGTGACACTGGTGTACAACATGGCTAATACACATTGACAAAACACATTGTCAAGCCAATAGCTCTTACATAGGCGCAACCTATTGGCTTTGCCAGTGCTTGTTATCTTTTAGCCTGTTAAAAACACTTGTCCTCTAATTATTGATATTACACTTACGCAGTTGAGCTACGTTGTACCCAACATAGTTTTTCCTAAAGTTTACAAAATTCATTTTAGTTTCTAGCATAGTGTGTCTTGGAGACATAGGACAGTTGTTTTTTTTCTACTTGCCAAGCTGAAAAACAGTACCGCACGAGGTACCAAATCCTCTGAGGAATAATATCCAGAAGTGCCGTCATGTATTACAACTGCTTGAATGCTCTGTCAATAACAAGATTTTCAGAGTGGGGTAAAGCTAGTGACCATTTAAGGCCTGAGAGTAGAGGGTGAAAATGGATGGGCCTAGTAACACCTAACTGCTGTCTTCTCACCATACGAACAATTTGGACTTAGAACCCAAAATGGCAATGCAAGTTACAATTTCAGAAAATTAGTATGGTAAATGTTAATTTTGCAGATTAGCAGTTCACCGTGGAAGCTGAATGGGGCCACTGGAATTAGTATCCGAGACTTGCAAGTTACAAGCAAATGTCAGCAGCAGGTGCTAAACCCCCTGCACTGCCTCATTCTTCTGTTGATCTGTTTGGCTGAATCTAGGTTTGGTCACTTCTAGTTGTGCATAAAAGTCCACTAGTGTGAAGTAAAATTAACACTTTGTGGGGCAGATTTACAAGCCTCTTGCGACACTTTTGCACTGCCGTTGCGTCTTTTTTGTGACGCAGCGGCGGCGTAACAAATGCGGCCAATTTACAACGTGACGCATCTAGGGAGATGCGTCACGTTGTAAAGCCCTGTGTCACATTATACCTGCGTCAGGTATAATGTATGCAGGGTGGGCGTTCCCACGCAGTAAAGCTTCGTAAAAGTGACGCAGTGAAATCTACAAGATTTCACTGCGTCACTTCTAGGACGCCACTGCGTCAAAACCTTACGCCTGCTTGAAGCAGACGTAAGGAGTGATGCAGTGTAGTGGGAATAGGCCTCAAAAGGCATTGCTGAAGTTGCGTCGTGCTTGCGACACGACTCCAGCAATGTGTGACTTTTGCCCCAACAGATGCGTCAGAATTTCTGACGCATCTGTCAATCCTTGCACCATGGTGCGCCATATTGTAAATACGGCACATCCATGGTGGCGCAAGGGTTTACCAGGGTGGCGCAGGGAAAGTGACGCATCTCTACAGATGCGTCACTTTCTTGTAAATCTGCCCCGTATGTTTTTCCTAAATACAATTAGTAGAAACCCTGGATCACATCTGACCTGCATAGTAGCCATTTTAATAACCATAGCCACTTTAATAATCAAAACACTCACATACAAAATTTCTAGTTAAAGCCCATCCTGTCATGCCGTACGCAGGTGGCGTTATGGTAATCCTTTTACCGACCTCAAAGGATGGTTATTACTTTGACTTTTAAGTTACACAACAGTCACTGCAGCGAATGCATTAAACTACATAACCTTCAAAACTATCTGTAGGTTATTGAAGCATAATGTGTGTCACTGACTCTTAATGGCAGTGCTAGATTGGTTAATCAACTGCATATATATTAACATATACTTAACAATTATTTTAATTTGTATGTTTACTTGGATACATCAAGAAGGTAATCCTTTCACACGCTCTAGCCCTTTCCCTCCTTTCAAACTGGACCACTTGCAGCACCAAAGACTTACCAGTTACACGTTTAGTGGGGTGGGTGATGGCTCTAGTTGTAAAGTGGCTGTTGATGGGTAGCATCCTCTGAACACAAATTTTAGCCCCTGGCTCTTATTTACATATTGGGGTAAGGGTGTGAGGAGGGAACCCCATGATAAAGCATGTCACCTTTGGGTGAGTGAGGGTTCTTGGCCAGAAAGAATCTCTTCCCTGGCAGCTCTATTGTCTTGTGGATTGTTACCTGCCTTGTTATGTTGGCCTAGGCCTGGCTGCCATGCTGCTTTTCTTTGCGCACGTTACACTGAGCCGGGCCTTCCTCGCCCTTTGCTCGTGCCAAGTTCTTTTGCACTGTCTGCATTTTCTGTTGTTCACCTTTTTGGGCTCAGTCTGCACAAACATGTACAAGGTCGCATAACAATGTATTTTGGTTCTTCCTGATATGGCCAGTCTCGCGCACCCAGACATAACATTATGTGCAATTGCCATGAAGAATTTGGTATGCTTTTAATACTGTGGTTTACTAGCGCTTAAGACACTTGGAGAAATCCCTTTCAGTGAGAAGAGCTATGATGTCCTGCTGATGTAATTCTGCATCTAGAGACTGAGGTATGGGGGTTCGCTAGCCAAAGCCCAGAGGTCTTCTATTACTATAATAAACTATCTTACTGCAAGGGGAGGGTGGTAATGTTATTTATACGTTTATCCACTGAGCTCTGAGATGCTTTCCCCGTTTGTATTCTATGGAATTGTAACCATGCTGCTTATATTAGTCATATGCATTATGCTATTAGTACTGACACGTGTACTGTACATTAGAGCACGTAAGTTGGAATAAACATTTTAACCTATCCAGTGTCTCTTCCTACGCACCTTGTGAACAAGTACGAGTGAGTGGCGAAAGAGTGTTCTTGCTTCAGTGAGTCCTGAGATAAAGATACCGTGTTCTGGGTTGTCCTAACATTAGTACTTGGGTGCTAATGGGATGCTAAGCTAGTTGGGTTGGGGTTTTTGGGTGCTACGGTATATGGTGGCAAACCACTGTATTCCGGGGTCCCATTTTCCTGTGCATAGCTCTGTGTATGTGCAGAAACCTTATGACATGGCGCCCAACGTGGGGCAGCTTATCTGCGAGACGCTTGAGTAGTGCTTGTGCTTGTCCACAAACCCCTCGCGTACGCTTCCTGAGGCGTATGTGACGGTGATACCTCCTATATTGAATGTTTTATAGGTTCTTTCAAGCTTGATATTATTAAAAAAGGTTAGTTAATAGACCCATTTTTGTGCTCCCTGTTAGGTTGTCGAATATAATTGTTTAGTCATGGCTGGTGTGGCGATAGCTGCACATAGTCGAGGAGCACTCCGAGACCACTTAGCTGTGTATGGAGTGCCCGATACTGGGGTCGAGTTGGTCTTTGTGGTTCAAGCCGATGCGGCTTATCACTTTGAAGTGTTTTACACTTGGATCACTTTTGACGCGGTGGATGCAGGTGATAAGCTGTTTCATGAATATAAGCCCACCGCTGTTCCTGCTGCCTATCGACCCTATACTGTTCTTGAAGTGCCTCTCACGGCTTGGCAGCACCGTGTTTGGTTTAATGGCGCCCTACCACAACCAACTACCGCAGTTCGTTTAGGCCCCTTATCAATTCAGGGGGCCACTTGGCCTGTATTGGCCGGGTATACCCCGCATCCGAATTATCTGGCATTACCGCTTGCGGAACTTCGCACTATGCATACCGAATTGGTGCGAGTGCATCGAGCCCTAGTGACATACGTTACAGGTAGCCTACATGGAGCTGCTCCTGTAGTCGCAGGCCAACCAGCTATAGCCGCTGGAGTGACCATAAGTCCTGTCATGGTAAATTCTGTGATGGGCAAACGTCCACAAAATAAGGAAGACTATCCTTACTGGCTTGCAGAAAAATTCGATCAGATAGAAGCGGTGTTTCCACATACGTCCCCAGTGGATAAACATCGCATCCTTACGATAAGTTTGCCAAAAGACATAATCCCCGATTTGACATCATGTGAAAACTGGGGTAAGGTATTCGCAGCAGTTTATTCAAAATGTTTTGGAACTCCTTCCATGACGGTTCTACCCTCTGTAATTAAAAAAGTACAGGATGAACATGGCCCTGAAGCGGCTGTGGAATTAGGGATGAGACTAGTGGGAGTGTTTGATGTAGTAGCTGAGCTGATCCTTGGAAATGTCAAGGGCGATGCTATGAACTTTCAAGTAGCGAATGCTTTGGCTTTGGTCCCAGAGTTGGACAGGCCTCGCGAATTACCGAAAATAATAGCCCGGGCTTATAAAACAATTGGAAGAAATAGCCTAGGCAACAAGCCTTTTGTAAAAATGCAAACTCAATCGCAAACACAAGTTATACAAACAAAAAGTGCATCTGAGAAAGATGATAAACCAGTCTTCACTAAAAAGAGTTGGAGACAGAAAAAACAGGGTAAGCAACAAAAGAAGCCGGGGTCGAGAGGCGCTTCCCCAGTTTCGGTTTCTTCTGAACGTACTTATGATTTACGTGATAGGTCAAGGATTAAATCACCGGAAAGGTTTCAGAGCTCTGATACGCGTTCTCCTCGTTCTTCACAGGCCCAGACGTCGTCACAGGCTGGTGGAGGAGGACGGCAAGATAGAGGAAGGGGCCGAGAGGCTCCCCAGGAGCGAGACCAACCTCGACAACAAGTCAGAGGGAAAGCAGAAGACTTTCATCTTCCTCGACCGCAATTTCAGAAGAAAAAGTTGCCGCTGTCACAGCGAAATATGCCTCAGACCGTGAGAACGAGACTCCAGAATTGGACGTGGGCAGTGACCCTCCTAGACAGCGCTACCATAGTGCGGGAGGCGCTACGTCCTCATATGGAGGCGACAGCAACTGAAACATTCGTTACTGTAGAGACAGCTGACACGAGAGTGGCACCCCCTGACAGACTATATAATATAGTCATACAAATTGAAGGTGACATACCGCGTGAAATAAAAGGGATTTTTTGGGAAAATCTAACCTCTTCATATGACATTTTGTTAGCGGAGGTGGATTGGCCACCCCCATTCGTTTTAGCTGCACATAAAGGAGAGGAGGTAATCCTTCCAAGCTTTTCACGGCATGTCCCAAAAGACAAAGCTGAAGCACTTGCAGCTGAGTGGGCTGTGTACCTGGCACCAGCGTTATACCGCAACCATGTGGGATGGGATGAAGAATCACCTCCTCATGCAATACCTTTGCGGTCACTACCGCAGCCACAACCCCAATATCCCATCAAACGGCAGGCAAAAGGCCCCGTCTCCGAAATTCTGACACAGTTGGAATATCAGGGAGTAATTGAACCATGCGTATCACCTATGAACAATCCCCTTTTCGTGGTTTCTAAACCCGATGGATCGTACCGCTTAGTTTTGGATTACCGGCATTTAAATACTCATTGTCGGAACTTTGCGGTGCAAAATACACACAGTTCTGCGCTTGTAGACAGTCTTGTTCGTAAAAAATACAAAACGACACTTGACCTTTCAAACGGTTTCTACACGCACAACCTAGCCCCGGAGAGTGGTCAATGGACCGCATTCACATCCGGTGGTAAATTATTCCAGTTCCGGCGATTACCCATGGGCTATAAAAATAGTCCGGGTATATTCGCCGCCCGTGTTGTTTCTTTGTTAAATGACATTGATCAAGACGCATGTTCGTACGTTGATGACATCTATCTGACAGACGACGAGTTATATCAGCATCTGTCCCGTGTGGACCGCATTATTCTTGAATTCGCGGAGCAGGGTTACAAATTTAACTTTGCTAAGTCACACATTGCTGAATTTACCGTTCTGTTCTTGGGCTATGAGCTCAATAACGAAGGTAAGGGCTTAGCCCCCCATTTCTTGGAAAAATGTGCACATTTGTGCCCCCAAATACTCTGAAGAAACTTCAGTCTTTGCTGGGGTTCTTGAACTTCGGGCGTACTTATATTCCCGAATATGCCCAGCGTATCAAGCCTTTGTATGCTTTGATACAACTAACTTATTCAAGGTCTTGCTGGCTGCCTGAGCATACCTCAATACTGCAGTCTTTGCAGACAGACCTTTTGGAGTCTAAATATCTTTTGACTCGTGATAACCACACAAACCTGGTGATTAGAATAATTCCGGGGGCGGTGGGATTCACATACTTAACCTTTAATGAAGGTGATACAGTACCTATCGCATACAAGTCACATCTGTACACTTCCGCTGAATTGCGCTTTACATCTGTTGAAAAAGTTCTGACTGCAGTGCAAATGGCGATTCTAAAAGAACGCGCACTGGCACAGGGAAAGCGGATTCTAGTGGTAACGCCCTGTCCTGCCCTAGAGGCAGTAACAAAGGCAAGTGTACCGAACTCAAAAGCAATGCATCCCCGTTGGATACAATGGGCTACATCTTTGACGTCTTCGGACGTCACTTTTGTTTTTGATTCTTCTCTTCAGACTCAGGAGTTTTTGCAGTATGAATTCGTTCATCCTCCTCCTTTGTTTTTACTACCGCTTGAGGATTACAAATGTGTGATCTACACCGATGGTTCGGCGCAACCGGCCACTGGGTCCAAGCACGCTTATTCTGCTGCATGTGCTATTGTTGCAGGATCCTTTGTGGATGGCAAGTTCAAATCCACTGTAGTGCACACACGCACACTTGGGGATAGTACCGCACAATTGGCCGAGCTGCATGCATTACTACTTGCACTTGAGTTCGCTTCACAGGATGAGACCACTCTTATTGTATGTGATTCTTTTTACTGTGTACAATCTTACAATGACAATCTGTTTTTCTGGTCGAAAACGACTACAAGGACGCAAAAGGGAGCACAATTAAGCATAAAATGCTTTGGGTTCGAGTGGCAGAATTGCAACAACGTCTGCCCCTCACACAGGTGGTTCACACCTTAGGCCATCAGCGGGTGGGCGCACACGCTATTGGTAACGATCTGGCAGATGAGGCTGCCCGTTCAGCAGTAGTCACGTGTACAGTAGCAGCGGTTACCAGGTCCATGTCTAAAATAGACCCTGTTATATTAGCAGCTATTGCTGCAACCAAGGAAGGTAATAATTACCCTACAGGTTTCCCTTCCAAGTACTCTTACACATTAAGTCCCGATCAGGTTCCTTATGTAACTATACCTGACGTTGGAGATCGGCTGATCCCCAACGCGGACCGCAGGAGTGCCTTGATATCAGCTGCACACGAAGGCATGGCTTCGGCTCATGCAGGTGTGTCAGCTACGGTTTCCATCTTGCAGCAGCGTTATTGGTGGCGTGGGTTATATAAAGACACCCGTGCTTTTGTGCTTTCTTGCGACGTTTGTCAACAGATTAAGCCTTCCACGGTAACACGTCCACCACAAACACCGCTCTGCATTGCTAACAGACCCTTTGGGTGTGTTTACTTGGATCACTGCGGTCCATTCTCATCAGACACTGCCTATAAATACATCCTAGTGGCAGTGGACTCGTGCACACGGTTTCTCTGGGTCTGGCCACAACGGAGTGCTGACGCCCGAAATGTAATCAGGGATTTGCGTGTCTTTGTGGGAATTTTCGCATGCGGCACCTTCCATTCGGACCAAGGTCCAGCGTTTGCCTCTAGGGCTTACAAGGATGCAATGGCTTCGCTTGGGGTGCGGGTGAAATTTTCGTCTCCGTATAGGCCTGAGGGCAACTCTATCGTTGAACGAATGAACCGTGACTTAAAGCAATCCTTAACAGCTAGGGTTATAGGTACTGGCAGGAACTGGCTGGCCCATTTGTATACCGTTCAACGTGCACTTAATAATCTCCCTAGAAGACCTCTGGGTGGGCGGACCCCATACGAAATGCTCTTTGGCATAAGAATGTTTGTGCCTGACCTTGAAGGTCCAGACATCGCGGCGCAATCCGCCAAGTTTGATGTAGATAACCATTCTGCTATGTTACAGGACTTACAAGAAGCCCGAGACAAACTTGCGACTACACATTTGCCTTCAGCCACAGATCCTGCGTTGCAGATTCCGGTAGCCGGCTGGCTTCCGAAAGTTGGAGAACTGGTTCGAGAGAAGGTTGAAAACAAAAAGAATTTGGCCCCTCTTTTCGTGCACCGGTTCCAGTTCTGGGCCTGAAGGGAACACGTACAGTCATTTTACCACCGCTTCCTGGTCGCAAAGAGAACAGATACATCTCAGTTGAAAATGTCAAGCTACAGCGCCTGGCCGATCCTGAATAGTGTCACACCAGCGGTCTCTTGTCCTGCCATTTATCGGACATATGTTCGTGGCCCATCTACACGAACGATCGCTGATGCTGTAATTGAGATGGTTGATTTGCCTGAATCCTCTACTTTGCCTGAAACTACAATTGATCCCCAACTCTCCACTAATATCGACGAGGACGAGTATACTTATCCTGCATCTGAATCGGTGGCGCATCAACCAACAACGCCACTTGGCCCGACTCGTTATTCCTTTGATTCGGATTCCACCTCTTCAAAAGTCCCATCCAAGTTCAGTATTTTTGTATCCTGGTTTAGAGACAATTTTTGATTTCACCCTGGACATACCTCTGGTTGGTACTTTTCTTGATTTTTCTGTTCATGTCCATTGGCTTTGTCACAGTGTTTTTTCTACTAATCAATGGTCACTATTTACCTGAACGCTCTGCTGTGGACTATGTTTCTGGAACTTTGGCTCCTCATTCCTCGTCTCACATCATGAAGCGTGACCACACATTTGTGAACATTTCAGCTTTTCCAGTTGCTGATGGCATCGTATGGGATGCAGTGAACTATCAAATCCATGGTCCGACGGAAATTATTAATGTACCTAATGTCCTTCGTGTTTCAATGGGTGATGTAGTACAAAATAATATTCATTCTGACGATTGGGATGTGCATGCCGTTGAAGCATTGTTTGCCGATTTAAAATATTATGCATCTTTTAATGCTGAAGATTTATATATGAATTCTGCGAATTATGCCGATTTGTATTGTTACCAACATTGGGGTAATCATTTTCTCCATAAGCCAAGTGCCCTGCGTAGTTCTGTTAACTACACCCAATGGGAACATTGTCCAAACCCCTTACCAGGTAGCTCACAAACTCTTCGAAATAAGTTTACCTATTTTACTGATTTTAATCGGTCGAACCCTGCATCCTATTATTTTAGACTTAATACCACATCAACTCAGAAAATTATGTTAACACACACCAAATTGCTTTATTCAGGTTCCTTTTTAAGTGCCCTAGTTGTGGGTGGTTATGAGTACTGGGAGGATACAGTAGATTTAAAATCTATTTGGGGCTCCAAGCCATGGCAGGTACAGGGAACCGAGGCATTACACCGTGCTTGCCTCATCCCTACACAAATTATGTTCCTCAATGTCTCCATCTATCAGACTACATGTTGGGGCTTAGCAACCACTAAACAATTGAATACTCCATCAATACCATCCCTGTCGAGTTTTCCCAATGGAAGCTCACGATTCAATATGTCCCTCGTGTCCCTGCAGGCTCTGTTACAAAATAATTCGTATAATGTTTCTGAGCTAGTTCAGTCACCCTGGTTGGTATGGCCTACATCATCGAATGCATGTCAAATGCGTTTTCACGACTCAGGTGCTAGTTACACACAGGATAGGCCTGATCCGAGATTTACTGATTCCCGTACTGTCACTACATATTCTGTTGGTAAATTATGCAAACAATGGCTGCAACATTCGTCCCTTGATTCTGTTAAACAACATTTGTCCCTCCTTTCAGGCAATATTGATCTGTCCGACTTTGTTTTGGGACCTCGTGGTCCCCGACCTAAAAGATTCATTTATGAGACATATAATGAACTCTGGAAGCTATCACAAATGGAAGCTGCTTCCCGTCTTAGGGAAATAGATCAAGCAAATTTGGAAAAGGTGCTTGCTGTTGTTGACAATAGTATTAATACCCTGTCTTCTCGCATTTATACTTTAGAGAATATTGTGTCCTCTGTTGTTGATATTGTACAAGATGATGTTTCTGTGTTATATCATGGTCAGAATCAATTGCGCTCAGTTATGCAGTTTGCATGGACTTTGCAAACGCTCAAGTTAGGGAAAGTTCCTTGGCATTTTTTGAACACCTCGGCCTTGTTTCTACCTTTTAACTTAACTGACAAACAGCAATTTATGTCCATGAAAGATGCAACTTACACTCTGTTACATATCGAAAAGATGGATCCTTTGCCGTTCTCTGTTGCAGAACTCGATTCCGCTGTGTGGCTAGTTCATGGGGTTATCGCGTTACCTTTTTCCTTGTTTGAATTTGACTCGTGCATGAAACATTATCCTGTGGGCCGTTACCGGCCCTTGGGCAGTGCTTTCCTGCATGAACTCTGGTCCTTGCCTTTCATGTATAAATGCCTTCGGGACGGCAAGGAAGTCTTTCTCACGGGGAGTACTGCGACTCGACTATGGGTCATTACGCTATTTGTAAACACATTAAATTGCATGGCTCATGTAGTGTTTCCTCTCCTAATCTAGCTTGTGTGCTGAAAGGTATTCCTGCTCCTGTTATTTCACCTACTTTCACTCTCCTTTCCAATGGTAGTTATTTACTTTTAAATAACGAAAACTGTTGTGGCCTGCAGGCTGGCATTCCATACATTGTAACAGTTTCACACAGGGTTGTCTGCTGCAAAAATGTGCTTTTTCCTCCCCCTCATGGCAAGGTTGATATCTCTATTTGGCCTTCCATCCCTACCATGGAAGCAGATTTCAATAGACTGAGCAGAATAAAGGCACTATTATTAAACGAGGAAGTTATGCTCACGTCCGCCCGGGAGACATTCATTCTCCAGGTGGCGAGTACCCACAGTGAAATACAGGCCCTTTTAAACACTAATCTCCCCCAACATTTTGGGGAGTTAATACATCGTATTTTTAACGCATCTAACACTGAAGGCCTAGTGCACTTTTTAAGGTCGTGGGGTCGGGCTTGGTGTCCTCCTTCCAAACTATATTTGGTGTCATCCCGGCCTTCATACATTCTATTTTTTCCAGTGTCTTTGGCGGTTTCCCATTGATCCTCGCTTTAGTGGCTGGTGTCTTGCTCTTAATTTGCTTTCTGCGCAATGGCTGCTCCCCGATGGGACCTGCTCGATCCAGAACGCCTCCAGCTGCTCCGTGAACGCCTTTTGGCCGGTTTTGGTGTCTTGCCATTGGCGACACTGAGCGTGTCATATACTCTTTCATTTCGCTTTGCGTATTTCACTTGCGTGCAACCTGTGATGACTTGTGTCCGCTGTCCTTTCACCTGGACTCTGGATTATTGCCTCTCCAATTCGTCATTGTCTGTTCCGGATTTTGTTCAGTTGATGGGTCCCTTAGAGGCCCATGAGCAGGACTGTTCCGTTGCTGGCTGTATGGCGCGTGCGGCTGCACTGGGGATTTTGGCGCAATGGGATATCTGGGCGGCTGCCCAGGATCTCCTACAACAAAGCTTTTTCAATTATCACGCAAGCTGTCCCGCATTGCTTCTGGATGCTCCCTTTGTTGAGGAGCATTCCTGCTCTTTTGATCTCATGGATTGGATGGCATCTATGTTTTTTGACGATTCCAATGATGAACTCTTGGAGGGTATGGCTTTTTTCTGCACCTACACTTTCATGGATTGACCTGCCCTTCGCCGTTTGGGCGCTCCCTGTGCTCCAACGGCTTTGTTTTTCCTCTGCTGGGCCTCTGTCCTGGCCGCCGGACTGTCCAGGGGAGGGTGTCTTGTGGATTGTTACCTGCCTTGTTATGTTGGCCTAGGCCTGGCTGCCATGCTGCTTTTCTTTGCGCACGTTACACTGAGCCGGGCCTTCCTCGCCCTTTGCTCGTGCCAAGTTCTTTTGCACTGTCTGCATTTTCTGTTGTTCACCTTTTTGGGCTCAGTCTGCACAAACATGTACAAGAGTCGCATAACAATGTATTTTGGTTCTTCCTGATATGGCCAGTCTCGCGCACCCAGACATAACATTATGTGCAATTGCCATGAAGAATTTGGTATGCTTTTAATACTGTGGTTTACTAGCGCTTAAGACACTTGGAGAAATCCCTTTCAGTGAGAAGAGCTATGATGTCCTGCTGATGTAATTCTGCATCTAGAGACTGAGGTATGGGGGTTCGCTAGCCAAAGCCCAGAGGTCTTCTATTACTATAATAAACTATCTTACTGCAAGGGGAGGGTGGTAATGTTATTTATACGTTTATCCACTGAGCTCTGAGATGCTTTCCCCGTTTGTATTCTATGGAATTGTAACCATGCTGCTTATATTAGTCATATGCATTATGCTATTAGTACTGACACGTGTACTGTACATTAGAGCACGTAAGTTGGAATAAACATTTTAACCTATCCAGTGTCTCTTCCTACGCACCTTGTGAACAAGTACGAGTGAGTGGCGAAAGAGTGTTCTTGTTTCAGTGAGTCCTGAGATAAAGATACCGTGTTCTGGGTTGTCCTAACATTAGTACTTGGGTGCTAATGGGATGCTAAGCTAGTTGGGTTGGGGTTTTTGGGTGCTACGGTATATGGTGGCAAACCACTGTATTCCGGGGTCCCATTTTCCTGTGCATAGCTCTGTGTATGTGCAGAAACCTTATGACACTATCATACATAGCTAATAGATAGAAAGGTACCCCCTATATTATTTTAGGTCCTAGAGGAGGGGGAAGCAACAAGAAGCTGAGAAGAACCTCTAAACCGACCTAGATCATTTATACAACTGGCCAATAAGGCTCATACATCAAACATATCCCCAAAATATCTTCTGAAACTGAAATGAGTTCATAGAACTGTATTTATTATTTATAAAAAGTTTTGAGTCGATTAATTCTCAAAAGTGTGTTGGGTGGGGTTAATCTGATTAGGTCTATTTCTCTCCCAATAAATGGGCAGGCAGTAAGTCAAACTCCAAATGAGACCCTGTCTGTTATTGTAACTATACGGATGTCAACCTGTTTCTATCCTAATGCACAGGCAGTTCGCCTGCTCTCTTACGACCGTGATTTTAGCAGCTGCAGAGAGGCGCCATTTAGCTCACAGTCCAATAGGGTTAAATGATCATCCTGAGCGTGTATCTGGATGCAGACTCGTATCCTAACATCAATCATGTCTTCTACAGCGTGTCGGCGTTTCCCCATAAATCCTGGAGAATTAATCGACTCAAAACTGGTCCTGATGAAGGTGGTTTTATTAGGGTTCCACCGAAACATGCGTTGACCTATATTTAACATACGGGAATCCTGTCAGAGACACATACAAGAAAAGAAACTGTTGGGACGTATCTGCACAACGTAGTTAAACCATCAGTGTCTCGATTCTGACCTATTGGATCCCGCATATGCTTTGAATTGTTTTGTTATCATCTTTTAGTGTTGTATGTATGATAGGATGGATGAGTTAGTTGATAGGTATGATTGCAGGTTTGATGGATGAGTGTGGGGTTATCTTTGTATTTGTCATTTTTGCATTTGTATTGATTATCTGTTTTTTATGATATTGCACTGTCTGTTTTATTTAGTCACGTTAGGCCAACTGAGGTGTTAAGCCATTTATGAAGCTAGGCTCGTAAAATGTATTGAAGTATTGATATTATTGGATTGTTATTTATGGTGTATGTTTCTTCTATGTTTAGTGCCAATTTATAGTAATGAATTTTTGAAAAAGAAAAAATATTTTTATAAATAATAAATACAGTTCTATGAACTCATTTCGGTTTCAGAAGATATTTTGGGGATATGTTTGATGTATGAGCCTTATTGGCCAGTTGTATAAATGATCTAGGTCGGTTTAGAGGTTCTTCTCAGCTCTATCATACATATACTAATGAGTATACAGGACACGGCTTGGATATATGAGATCTGCCTGTCCTGTTTCAATTGATAACCAGACGTACATGTGGTGAGTTTCTTATTTACATATGAAAGAAAGGGGATTAGAAAGGAATGAAAATGGAGTAGGAAATGAGAGTAGAAAAGGAGGTGCACAGAGAAGTGGAAGGAAGAAAAGGGGGGAAGGAGGAGCAGAATGAAGAAGGTGTGAGGAGGAATATAGGGAGCTGTAGCTAGAAATAGAAAATGAATGAGTTGAAAAAAAAAGATGAGAAATAGCCCAAAAGGTTAAAAAATGTATTAGGGTATGGAACTTTTCCAAACTCTTCTTGAAGTTGTGCCCACGCACTCCTCACAGTATGGGGGCTGGTATGACAAAATTTGACAGTGCTAGTTTTGGTTTCCAGTCAGGCCCTGATCACCACGACCGATCAGTCAATCAATCAAACGAGTCATTGGATTCAATAACGCCTTTGCACATCATTACACACAGCACCATCTAAATTTATTTTACATGAAAAAAGTGTAATCCTATGAAAGATAAAAAAGAAGAGCCTGCAGAGATATTACAAAAATGTAGATTGTGTTTGAGAATAATCTACATCAGACGCAACTAACCTGCCCTTTATTTCCTCAGTGGAATGTGCTAGAACCCATTTCATTACATAACAATCCTTGGGAAAAATCCTTCTCGTGGGTCCATAATCTCTAATAGCTATTCTATTTGTATCACAAGGGGTGTGATAAATTTGTGTCATTGTCTTTTTGCACAATTACCAGGGGCGGCTTCTCTGTTATAGCGGAGGAGCGTTGCCCCACTGAAATGCCCCCAAAGATGAAAAAATAAATTGGTAATGAAGTTAATTCTTTACCATTTTAATTTTTGTCACCCCGGCCCAAATGGAGTGTCAGAACGGGGGCGGGGACACTGCTGAATAGCAGCAAGGAAGAGGGTAGGCTGCCTTTTGCACTTGTTTAATGTGCGCATGTCTCTTTGGCCAGCCGTCTTGCTATGGCCAGCCACACATGCACACTTTAAATCTCTCTAACCCAGCTGTCTTAAGACAAATGGGTTAGAAAAAGCAAAAGCCTCCAATGCTCTTGTGAGCACTGACAGAGGCCGCTCCCACCAATCCTGGCACTGCTCTGATGCTGTGAGAGCAGCGCCAGGATTGGTTAAGAGAGTTAGCTGGGGCCCTGGAGTTACGAAGGAAGAAGACTGGAGCAAGGACTACGCAGCAGCAACCACGGTAAGTACATTTTTATTTTATTTACTTAATTGTTTTGATTTTATAAAACCACCCACCCACCACCCATTTGCATGCCATCCACTCGCCGAAGTTGGCAGCCACCACTAATAATTATGCATAGTTTCAGAAACATTACGAGTAATTACTTGAAATGTTAAACTGCCATTTGGACTTGAGGAAATCTTATGCACTAATAGCGCAAAAAACACGAGCCACAAGCAGCAGCCACTCATGTTCTGGTTGTTCACATTGTTCCTGTGTGCTTGCGTTAAAGTTTTGCGATAAACGTGTGTAATTAGGCAACGTGGCTCATAGAGTAATTTTGGGAATTTCGTACAAGCATAATACAAAACTGTCAAAATTATGCAACCTACCACCCTCCATCTTGTGGGTGCTTCTACCCTTCCACCCACGAGAGCACTGCAACGAAATGGAGTCTCCATGCCTGCCTTAGAAACAAAAGGAGGGCTGTTTCTCTGCCATCCAGATCGTTTATGGATAAAGGGGCGGACATCTTGTAACGGCTAAGTAGTGCACCTCGACCAGCCCATGTCCATTCTGAATGACGCCACGCTCACGCTTGACTTTAAGGGAACCATCGGGATCCTTCTGCCTTCTCCTTGTGAGCCGATGATGTTGTTGGGGGCAGCTGAGGAGCTTCTCATTTGATAGACACTTTTGGGGGGGCACTGGGGATCTAACTATCTACCCTTAATCTTGCTGTTACTCCTCCCCTGCCACTCACAAGGGCACCTCAACAAAATAGAGTCTTCTTTCCTGTCATAGAAACTAAAGTAGGACTGTCTCTCTGCCATCAAGCTCTTCTATGGAAATAGTGGCGGCCATCTTGTAACTGCTAAGGAGTGCACCTCGACCAGCCCATCTTTATTCCAGAGGGCGCCAGGCTCACTCTTGACTTCTATGGAATCTGGTGTCCCTATGCCTGCTCTTCATTTCTTGGCTCTCCAGCTCTTGTAGGGACAATGGGGCAGCCATCTTGTAACAGATAAGGAGTACACCTCGACCAGTCCATTTCTATTCTGGAGGACACAAGGCGCACTCTTGACGTTAATTGGAATTATTTACCTCCTCTATTTCTAAGTGCTCTCCTCTAACTGGTCTATTTCCCCTCCTCTTTTTGATCGATACCTACATCATGGCTCAACTCACCTCTTGTTGGCCGAAAGATTTTTGGGCTCCATTGACTGTGTACCTACTTGGGAACCCCGACTTGCAGCAGACATAATGTGTAAAGGTGCGGGTCGCAAAAGTCTGCAAAGGTTGATAATGCCACTGTGAGATGCCATGATTATGTTGGACAGTTGCTATGTGTTCAATAACGGAGACGGTAATACGGGGCAGGGTGGGGGCACGGGTATGTTTGGGATTGTACTGGTTTGATGCAAAATGCTTGTACTATTATATGGTAATTGCTGACCTGGCTGGGTCCTGTATGGGGCCTATGTATTATCGTGTTACAAGCTGTTCAATAAAAACAATAAAAAAAAAAAAAAACTCACCTCTTGCTCCTCTGACCACCTTGCGCAGGTAGGTCTTAATTCTTTTAAAATTATCTACCCCTCCAACCTGTCGAAGAAAGCAAAAAAGACCTACAAACACAACCTCCTCAAACGATGTCTTGAAACGCTTATCTCGGACACATATATTTCCACGAAGGGCTCTGTGGTGACAGACCTCATTTTCTACACTAACAGAAGAGACCAGTGGAGAAAGACTCAAACTTCTGCGCTTCGCTCCAAACAACTGACCAAAACTCCACACGGCTTCCGCTTAACCACACTACCCTCCCTTGCCCTTAAGGCAGATCTGACCATTTCCCTATACAATAATGGGAACATCCTTATTCCAGCCTCTGACCTGAACCTTAAGCGCTTTGACAGTATCTTTTTGAGGATTAAAAACACACTTAATAACTCGAACCCGACCGCGCTCATCCATAGCAGTCCACCCTCAATTTCTGCACCCGCTTTACCTTCCGCCTCTTCTTCCCCCAATTCTGCGTCCCTATCTTTACCTATTCTCTGCTCTGCTCTATCCAACACCTCTGAGGGTATGTATTTCACCCACACTACTAACCAGGTCAACCCTGTTATTCCTCCCCTGAGCAATGGTAGTCCCTACCACCAAGTTGCTGTCCCCAGTACTTCTCCTCCTTACCCACTCCTCACGTCTAATTTCAGGTCACCCTCTTCACCCACTTTCCGATCTGTTATCTCTCCTCGTAATCCCAGTACTTCTCCTCGTAACCCACACACATCATCGTCTTCCTCCTGTGCGTCCCCTATCGCCCATGGTAAAACCACATTGCCCGTTACTTATCCCACGCTAGGATCTGCTCAGCATCCCCTGGCACCAAATCTTGCGCCCCCTTCATGCTAATACTCCTCCCGTGGTAGATGTCGAGACCACTTTCAAACGGGACTCTATCTCCCCCTGTAACTGTGGTAAGGGACATACTCTGCCATCCAATATCCCTATCTCAACTGGTTCAGACCCATTGTCTCCTTCGAGGTCGGCGGTGGAGAGCATTAACCGCCCTTACCTTGATGAGAAGATTGGTGACCTCAAGCATGAGCTCCTTGCGGTCAAAGAGATCATGCAGACCCTTTTACAGTTCTCTTTGAGGATGGAAAAGGTCTGGAATATACATCCCTCCCCGGGGGCCGATCAATTCAATCAACCTAGAGAAAGGAACGAACAGTCCTTCATCCTCTCTCCACCTAGCTCCAGTTGGAGCTCTAAGCCTCTCACTAACCACCATTCTAGGCCCCTTAGGTTTAAGCCTCAGTTGTCGGCTGAGGACACTATCGCTCTTTTAGCACCGTACAATGGCCCGAGGGTTCTCTCCTCCTCTAACTCTACTATCATCATCCCTACTATTACCTCTGACCCGGACAGGGAACCTAGGGTCAACCTCAGATCGGTCAACAAGGAAAACCTACTTCAAATAACTACCTCTCACCATGAAGGGGTCACTACCAACCTTCACATCAAATCGATGCTGCTCAACTGCAGATCGGCTGTGAAGCATGCAGCTGATATTTCTGAACTCATCATCTCGCAAGAGTTGGACCTATTGTTTCTCACTGAAACCTGGCTCAATGATGCCACCTCCCCAGTTCTCGACATCCTAATCCCTCCTGACTATGCCATTATCAGATGCGATCGACTTGTTAAAAAGGAGGGGGGGGGGGCATTGCCTGCATTCATCGCTCCAGCCTCACTATAAAGCAATCTCAAATTGCTTTGCTGTCTTCATGTGAGCAACTAGTCACTGCAATATGGAATAAGGGCAAGATTGTCTGTGTGCTTCACACGATCTACCATCCACCGGGTGACAATATCCTCTTCATAGAGCAAATCATGGAGGTCATTAGCTCGTGCTCGGACAAACTCTGCCATATCTTCCTCGGAGACTTTAACCTCCATTCGAATGACACAAATGATCCTTTAATCTACTTCTTTAAGGCTTTCCTCTCCGATCTCAACTTCTCACAGTTATGTAAGGGACCTACCCACAACAAGGGTGCCACCCTCGACCTTATTATAGCTAAAGACAATGTCATACAACTGTGTGACACTTTACCCTGTGACTGGTCGGATCATCATCAAATTTCCTTCCACATCCTGGAAAAGGTCTTGTGCAGACAGGGCCAACCTCTTAGAGCTAAACAACTGACTCACAATCTGAGAGACAGCAACATCAATGCTCTAACTTCCATCACCAAGAATAGGCTCCAGCCTCCTCCTAACATGACCAACCTTGACGATCTCTCTGATCACTACATTAACACTGTGGCTAATATTTTTGACACCATTGCACCGAAACAACTCAAAAGGATTCCAGTCAAACAATCCAAACCTTGGTTTAATGGTGCCCTAAATGATGAGCGTTGCAAACTTAGGCTCTCTGAGAGGCTTTGGAGAAATGCGCCCTCCACCACAAGCCTCTTTCAGCTAAGGAAGTTGAGAAGTACATACAACAAAAACATCCGCATTGCTAAAACCAACCATTTCAGAGCTCTGCTGGACGGCACTAAAAATAGACCCAAGAAGATCTTTGAAATCATCAAACAACAAGCTAACCACTCTTCCAACCTTACCCCGACTACCTTGACCTCGCTTCCGAGTGGTGAGGACTTCTCAGTGCACTTCTCTGAAAAAACAAGAAAAATTGAACTCGAGCTGCAACCTGACACTCCCATTTTGCGGGCTCTGAACTACTCCGCATCATTAGCTGAGCCTGCGGAACCGTCGGTAGTGTCTTTACCCTTTGGTTATTCTCCCAAAAATGACGCCTCTTGGAATTCCTTTCTCCTGCCAGATGTCACGGAGCTGCTCTACGCTATGGCATCCTTAAAACCTTCCAACCATTTCAGTGATCCACTTCCTGCTAAGTTTTTTAAATATCTAAATTTGGCCATTCTCCCTCTCTGATCCCGGATCATTCATGAATCTCTCCTGCAGGGGAGGATCCCGGATTGCCTCAAGACTGGGCAAGTCACTCCGATCCCTAAGAAGCCAAACACTAATTTATCTGATCCTTACAACTTCTAGCCTATCACCAGCATCATGACTCTAGCTAAATTGCTCGAGAAATGCGTCCACACGCAGCTCTGCAACCACATAGAGAAATTTCAACTCCTTGATCAATCGGGTTTCAGAGCAGGGCATAGTACTGAAACTGCACTAACTCACATTGTGGATGATGCCCTGAGTTCCCTTGATCAAAATGTCCCTTGTCTTCTGATCCTTCTTGACCTGTCCTCAGCATTTGACACCATCAAACATGATAACTTGATTGCGCTTCTTCAACAGAGGATGGGTCTCTCGGGCCCGTTCCTTAATTGGTTTGCCTCTTTCTTACATAACCGCACCCAAAGAATCAAAGTTAACCATTCCCTTGCTACCAGTACCCCAGTCACGATTGAAGTTCCTCAAGGTTTCGCACCCTCGCCCACTCTTTTCAACCTTTTTACGGAACAGCTCACCGACATTCTGAACCATTCTAACATTCATTACCACATGTACGCGGATGACACGCAACTGTACTTGAAGATCTCCTCTCCAGAGGACATAAAAATGTTAAACGATGCACTCTCATAAACTCAACGATGGTTAGCCCAGAACCATCTTTTGTTAAATACGCTCAAAACCGAATTCCTTCTGATTGCCCCCTCAACCACTCTGCACCTACCCTCGACTGGCTTAAACAACTCACTGCACTTAACTGCACCCCTCATGTGGTTGACTCCGCTAAATCGTTAGGCATTACCTTGGACAAATATCTAAATATGCAAGGGCACATCAGTGCAACTATTAGGGGAGCCAACTTTCAACTCAACACCCTTAAGAAAATCAAGCCTTTCCTTCCCCCTGAAGACATAAGATCTGCAGTACAATCCCTGGTTATCTCTCGACTCGAATATGGTTTGGTGACCCTTGCTGGACTTCCCAAAGCTAGCCTGGCCCCACTCAGAGCAACTCTAAACACCTCGGCCAGGCTCATCAAGGGCGCCAGAAAGCATGACCACATTTCCCCCGACCTTATGCAACTAAATTGGCTATCTATTGAAGCTAGGATACGTTTCAAGATAGCTTGCTTGATACATAAAGCCATACATTACAACACCCCAGTTTAGTTGGCGAAAAAGCTTGAACTATCTGGCTCAGCTCGGATCTTAAGAATTACGTCCACCCTACTTTTGAAACCTCCCAAATTCAAAAAGAAAAGAACTTACAATCGTGCCTTCTACGGACTTGCTCCAAGAATTTGGAAAGCTCTTCCATCCGAAATCAGGTCCAATCCTTCCACTGCATCATTCAAGAAACATGTTAAATGGCTACTCTTGAATGATCATTAACAGCATCAACCTGTACTCCTTCTCAAGCCCCCTGTCTGCAGATGTGATACTTATTTTACAACGTTTGTTTCGATGTATTTCTGCTTGTCTGTTCAATTGTTATCTCGTGCTATGGTCCTTCTGAATCTGTACTGGTTGGGCCGACTCCACAGCCCCGGACCTTGATTGTTTCTCCCCTTTGTTTGACAGTGTTTTAAGTTAACTACATCACTTGTGCCATTATGTTGGTTTTATGCGTGCTTTCACCTCTTTGTACAGCGCTCTGATACCCGTAAGGGTCATGTTCGCGCTTTATAAAACTCTTCAAATAAATAAAATAAATACACCAGCATAATGGAAATGTTGCCCAGGCCTATTCACAAAGCAGTGCTGAATCTAACACCACAGTCACTGCTGTGAACATAAACGTACCTTTGATAGCATTGTATTTTAGTTTTAATAGAACAGTAAGGGAAGTTGGAGCAAGAAGTTATTCTTTTTCAGTGAGATAGTTGCACCAAAAGCAGGCCACCCTCGTGAATCTGCCATATCATTCTCAGATATCAGATCTGTCAGAGTGCAGAGAAAGAGGCCAGACTCACATTTCTAAAGCACCCACTCTGATAGTTCAGCCATCATGACCTGGATGAACACCAGACAAACAAGCATTTGCAATGCAATAGGTCTCGCATTATTAAAGTTTGAGCTATTGGTGTTGCATTATTTAGCAATGCCAATAGCTCAAACTCTAATAATGCGAGACCTATTGCATTGTAAATGCTTGTTTCAATGGCTTTCACAATTTTTATAGGTCCGCGATATTACTCCACCCTATTGCTCTGTCTCAATATATATTCCCTCAAGAGCCCTCCAATGAGAGTCCATCTAAGCCCTGCAAAGCTGCAATTTAAGATTCATTGTCCTATGCACAGCACACGGGCATTGAAAACTTACGCTTTGCCTGCCATAGTAGGAGGGCCTCTTCTGCTTCTGGTGACCCTTATTCCAGGAAACCAAGTTTTAAACTCACTCTCGTACCCCAAACCACCAAAAGTGATTTAAAATAGGCCTTAGAAATGATCAACATCCTCTCTTTTAGAGAAGTTATTTTAAGGTACCATTGCCCATGATCCCATGATTCACTTTCTTCTTTAAAGAGATGGTAAACACAGTTTTTGTAGCTGATGGAGGTTTTGTTCTTTAGCTGCAGAATGGGTCGAATGTGTGCCTTGACTGAACTCAACTTTTGGCTCCTTCAAGCAATGGTGGCCTTAAGAGAGAAGTACACACCTTTACTGGGAAAACATTACTCTCATCATCACACACCCTCTTCCCTTACGGAGATGCACTCTTCTGGGAATGTATAAAAAATAGTGCTCAGTCAGGATAAGTGTACATGTCTCTACTGCCAGATAAGCTTCTCTATTCAATATGTATGCACTCACTGAGCCATGCAGGCTCTATATCAAACATGCTGAACAATTCAAGGCCTGTGTTGGTCATATTATACCATTTATTTCACAGGGCCCTCACTCATTTTGAGGAAGCTACAGAGTTAAACCCCTTTCCGCCAGCCACTGCATGCAATATTGAAGGGTCAATGAATATAATTGCAGAGTGAGCACCCAGCATTAAAGCATCAATTCCTGGGAGTGCAGAGAGAGCACACAGCTAAGGAGTATTGATTAATGCATGTGCAGGGTGAGAGCACGGCATAGGAGCTTCTATTAATGCTAGCGCAAAGTGAGGTTGCAGCATCGAAGCATTGATTAATGCAAGTGCAGCTTGAGCTCACAGCATAAGAGTGCCGATTAATGCAAAAGCGCAGTGAACCCAGAGCGTAGGAGCATGGATTAATGTAGGTGCAGAGTGAGCTCACAGTATTGGAGTATTGATTAATGCAAGTGCAGCGTGAGCTCGCAGCATAAGATTACAGATTAATGTAGGTGCAGAGTGAGCGCACAGTATAGGAGTATCGAATGCAAGTGCAGCGTGAGCTCACAGCATAAGATTAGAGATTAACGTAGGTGCAGAGTGAGCTCTCAGTATAGGAGTATCGATTAATGCAAGTGCAGCGTGAGCTCACAGCATAAGATGCAAGTGCAAAGTGAGCATTGTGCATCAGTGCATCAATTACATCAAGATCAGAGTAAACTCACAGCATAGGAACATCTATTAATACAGGCAAAGAGTAGGAGCCCGGAATCACAAGAGTGAGCTCACATTACTTATCGCGAGCATAGAGTCAGCGTACAACAACCGCTGCATCAGTTAGTGCTGACTGGGATCACAGTTACCATGGTCTCAACTGTTGCAAGTGCAGAGTAAGCGGACAACAACTGCAGCAAATGTAAGTTTAGGGTACGCACGCAGCAGCCGGCACACTAACTAGCTCGTGTACAGAGTGCACAACAACCACATAATGGCTAATTTTGAACACTCAGCGAGTCCTGAGTAACAGACACATTGATACATGCAAGTAATGAGCAAAAGGTCAACAAAAAGTACAGTACACTGGTCAATAAAGGCGCGCGCGCACACACACACAAGCACTGGAACTAAATATGTAAGAGCAGAGTGAGGACACAGCAGCCAGAGGATCGATATGAGCAAATAATGGAGGCAGCTAGTTGTGCAAGGTCCAGGTAAACACAAACACAGTGGGTGCACAGCAGCAAGTGATAGACAAGCACAGCACGTAGCAAGCTATGCCACTGATTAATGCTTTCGCTTTTAAACTCACCAAGCCCTGCTAGGGAAAACCTCACATTTCTTCATTTTTTTTCATTTTTTATTCTGCAAATATTTTTGTTGTCGACGCTAAGGAAATCTCAAGACAATTACCACAGAACATCTAGAAAATTCACATTTTCAAGAAACATCCAATAAAACGTAACAATTTAAAAAATCATTTTCCACAAAAAAAACAAGAAAAAAAGCAGTGTTTCCTAAATATACTTTAACTTTTTAAAGTAAAGTTTTATTCAATGATCGGATTATATTTTTTATATAAAAAAAATTCAAGAACCAGAAAATGTTTTTTCCATGAAATTGCTTTGAAAATTGTCAATGGAATCGCCATGGGAATGCTGATGTCAATTTCTGATATAATCTTAAAAATAGTCAACATCCTCTGAAAAAGCCCCAGAACGGACGTGCGTTTTCTCAAAATATTTAACCTATTTTTGGTAAAAATTGATGTATATTTCAAATCTATATTGTTACCCCTCATGTATCCCCACCCTCCAGCCACTCCCACGTATGAGAACATACTCTAAAGGCGGGTGCTCTGGGGGCTTCTACATTGACATCAATAGAAAGAATCTTTGCTGTAAAACCTATGCACTATTAAGGAATTGATTCTAATAGACTATTACTGACAAATATGTATTAAATATAATTACAGGCGAGTAGTAATGTAACAACACAAATTTAATCAGATTATCTCCAGTTTTTCTACAGGGGAGGCCTCGTGTGTAATTTGAGCAGGATTGTTTAAATAAATGCTTTAGTGCTTTGGGCATTGGTAGAACTGCCGCCGCCACCGGATTGAAGTGTATAGCGTTGGTGTCTATGCATTTCAGTGCACAATTGTATTTCACTACATACTTTTGTTACAAATTTTTTGTTGAAATTTTTCTATGGTAAAACACGACTGCATGCCTCAACACCACTGTGTAATAATTTAAAAGAGCGGAAATCAATATGCGCTTCTGTCTGTCTGGTAACACAAAGGTGTAAACATTAACAGAGTACACAGTAATATAATTCAATAACACCAGGGACCTGAACTGGCCAATACTTGCAGAATCGACTCATTAATGCTGAGGCAGGCAGGTGGATTTTGACTGACAGATCTAACATCACCCAGATTACAAATAGTTCTTGGCTTACCTCCCCATAGACAACCTAACTATGTTGATGCTTCGCATGAACACCTTTGACTACAACAGTTGGTTAACACAACCAACATATAATGATTCATTAATCAAGTGTATGAAGAACGGCCAAAACATTCTCATATAGCTCTATTAGTATTGACATCGCTGGCAGTAGCACCACGTAAAATATGACAGACACCATGCCAGGACCAGACCCTTCCCACAAAACAAACTACAACCACACACACAAATATACAGCCATCTGATCCACCTGTAAACGTGCCGTCCAGTTCTGGTGTACAAAGATGCCACATGCGTAGCACTTGCACCCTTTTCAAACGCTAGAAACCATAACGTGGGAAAAGAACAACATAAGAGTGACTAATAGTGTTTACACCTGTCCCTCTCTACGGGCGGGGGTATGCAAAAATGCCATCTTGTTCATGGAGAACACTGGATAAACACTAAGCCTGCCCTGCCACCAACATAAACAAATTGCTATTTTTCAGTGGAAAAACACAATGAAACAAAAGTTGAGATCACACAAAACTAAGTAGTAATGCGCAAGACAATAGAGGCAAAATCAAGATTCATCACACAATAATAGGTTAGAAAAAAGTAACGCATTTTTTGGTGATTCATAATTTTAGTGCATTTGAGGTCTAATTTGAAGCACTTTAAACTATTATCAGTGGAAGAGACATAAATACCAAGTGCCTGATGGAGATATTTAGCAGACGAGGTACAAATGGTTTTAAATCTACAGGAATATGTTAATGATTATTTCTAACCGGTGGTGCGCGCGCACCACAGAGGAGCCGACGCGGGAGTCGAAACCAGTGGTGCGCGCGCACCACAGAGGAGCGGGGGAGGGAGCACGGCAGCGAGGCGAACGCGCGCTGCTGCGCGTGCTGGCCACCGGTGGGAATGGGCGGAGCAAAGGCGGGACTTGCGCCCGCCTTTGCTCAATTGCGTGCATTATTTTTATTAAAAAAACACGCTAAACCCAATGGCAGCCAACGAAAGCCTGATCACACGCACGAGCGTGTGAGCAGCTTTCAGAACCCCATACAAAAGGGTTCTCGCTGCGCGAGCAGTGCTGCGCACTGCAACGCAGGCGCGAGCCCTAAAAAGGGGCTGCATTAGAAGGGGCTAATGGGATTTCTACAGTACTATACATGTGACCAAATGTTCCCCATGTGAGTTATTTTATAAATGGCAAGGCCCTTATGATTAGCAGTGGTGGCTGGCACAGTTAAGGGCGTTGGGCAGTGGGGCGGGCCGAGGGCCGAAGTCAACAGACGACGGGATAGGTAAAATGAAATAAAAAAATAAATAAAACCACTTACCTTGCGCTCGCCACATCACCGAGTCAGCAATGGTTTTATTTTTTTTAATTTAATTTTCCTGTCCACTTTCCCCCACCCCGCCCGCTGCTGCCCCGCCCCACAGCCCAACCGCTCTTACATGTGCCAGTCGCCACTGATGATTAGTGCGTCTTGAGAAGAGAGCTGTAAATCACATATGCTTATGGGTTACCAAGTCCTTGGCTATATACAAATAATTATATTCACTGAAAAAACACAGTTAAAGTTGAATTATGGTTGCAAATTAAAACCGAACCACTGAAATTTGGGGAAGTTATGGTTAGGACTGTATATCATAACTTACACAACAGACATACAAACCCCAACTCGCACACCATATGCAATGCTCTTATCTCACCCTTGACATGACAGATGCAATAACAAATGTTGTAAATAATGTTATAGAAAAGATTACATATCTTATTACCCTTAACACGATGAAACAGCGAACTATGAATGGGACATTATTTATTAGTTTGCGTACGTATTGTTTTTAAATTATGCTGTGCTTTTAGGTGTTGTTAGTTACTGGGGCAAATTTGTGAGGTTATAATCATTACATTTAGTGTGCGAGACCAGCAGCAAGACTACTTCTCCCCAGTCCTTAAGGCTCTACACAGGCTCCCAACTGAAAGAAGGTCTTCTATCAAGTTACTATAAATCACACACAGGACAGTAAAAAGCAAGGGACCAAAATTCTTTCAAGCAAAAATGACCAAATATTTCTAACTAAAGCAACTTATGTTACAGGCTGGGATCATGCTTAATAATCCTTGATTGCAAGAAGAAAACCATTGATGGCACAACTTTCTTCACTCAAGCCACAAACATATGGAATTCACAATCTGCAATGATCAGAGCCACTGTGATTCACTTAGTGTTCAGAAGAATGATTAAAACCTGGCGATTCGGAATGTGACCCAACAGAAAATCTATTTGAGCTCAACTTCTGACGTCTCTGTTTACAGACAGTTACAGCTCCAAGACTCTTTAAGATCAAAGAAGAGGCAAAACAGGCGAAACTCTTTACAAATAACCGCTTGCTAATATCAAGTCCCCTAGAAACATGCCACTCATATATCTGTTTCAAACAAATACATAATAAAATGGAGGATGCAAATCCCATAGATGGTCTACTCCTCCAAATCCTAACAGACAAACCTAAAGGACTCGCTATCGGGACATACCACATAACTCACTACTTCATATCAAAAAGCCAAGTGCAAAGTCAAAAGTATCTAAATTATCTTTTAAATATATGGACCTAAAAACAGTCTGTTACAACACCATCAAAAGCAAAAACAACAGGTGATGGACAGAATGCAGAACAATGTCATACATTCACCCCAATACAGAGATCTGGGCCTAAATCCATCGTTTTTTTGCTCACCATGCCATTCCAGTTTGAACCCAGCCATATGCAAATCAGTCTTGACCCTGTGCCTCATGGGAACAGTCCAGCCCGAACTGCCAAGCCAGGTCCTCCCTGGACTGGAAACAAGCATACTAGGACCGGTTTCGGGGTTTCACCCCTCTTCAGCCAGGATAGCTTGATTCCAGTGGCATGGAGAGCACGGGACCCACGTCTGGGCATACCCGTCCCACTCGGGGTGACAAATGCAAAAACAACAGTTGATGGACAGAATGCAGAACAATGTCATACATTCACCCCAGTACAGAGATCTGGGCCTAAATCCATCGTTTTTTTGCTCACCATGCCATTCCAGTTTGAACCCAGCCATATGCAAATCAGTCTTGACCCTGTGCCTCATGGGAACAGTCCAGTCCGAACTGCCAAGCCAGGTCCTCCCTGGACTGGAAACAAGCATCCTAGGACCGGTTTCGGGGTTTCACCCCTCTTCAGCCAGGATAGCTTGATTCCAGTGGCATGGAGAGCACGGGACCCACGTCTGGGCATACCCGTCCCACTCGGTCAAGCTATCCTGGCTGATGAAGGCTGATAGCCTGAAACCGGTCCTAGGATGCTTGATTCCGGTCCAGGGAAGACATGGCTTGGCAGTTCGGTCTGGACTGTTCCCATGAGGCACAGGGTCAAGACTGATTTGCATATGGCTATGTCTGAACTGGGGTGGCGTGGTGAAGCAAAATAACGATGTATTAAACCCAGATCTGTGACTGGGGGTGAATGTTTGCCAATGTGCAGCATTCCGTCCATCATCTTGTGTGTTTTGCACAACACCATCAAAAGCCAATAGAACACAAAAGATGCATCCCATCTCAAAAAGCCTACCCACCCAACATATTATTAAAACCCTGCACACAAGGTGACCCTGACTTATAACTAGTGATTTTTCTCTCTCCTTTTTAGGTCTCGCGCCTAGCGTTGCAGTGCATAGCACTGCTCGCGCAGCGCGAGACCTCTTGTACGGGCTTCACAAAGCTAACCACACGCTCGTGCATGTGGTTTTGCTTTCGGAAGCCCGCATTGGCTGTAGCGTGCGTTTTTTTTTTTAAACGGCACGCAATTGGGCAAAGGCGGGCGCATGTCCCGCCTTTGCTCCGCCCATTCCCGTCCGTGTCTAGGACGCGCATCAGCGCGCGGCACAGACAGGCTCCCTTGCCCCCCCCCGCTCCTCTGTGGTGCGCGCGCACCACTGGTTTCTGATCTGATTAACAGGGAATCCCTTTTCATTCACATCATGCAGGGTGCTGGGCGGGCATTCCTAGGAACTGCAGGTACTGCCCCTTAAATGGTTTGCGCTCGTACTGTGAAGAGGCAGCATTTACACTGCCTTCAAGAAAGAATTATTGCACCCACGGCTTGATCCAGTACCGCTGCAATTAAAGCTGCGCTTTTCAGATCCACACAGGAGGAAACGTCGCCGTCATTTTCATCTCTCTGCTTCAGTACCAGCGCCGACGATTTCAAACGCTGTGCATGGAGCCCGTTTGGGTGAAACAGGCGGCACTGTTGCTTTAAAGAGCAACCCTGCGGGCTCTCTCGAGCCCCCTTCCCGACCCCTCCCCTCGCCTCTACACATGGAGTTTATAGAAAGTACTTTTGGCAGCGCAGGAAATGCCTCTCTATCTCCGTCCGCTGCCTGTGCCTTCTTTCCAGATGGGGAGTGCGGCTCGCTCCGCTGTGACTGCAGTTCCCGCTCTCCCGAGGAAACTTTCAAGGCGCCTTTGAAGCCGCTCTGCTGGACCTGTTCAGGGGCTCGGGAATAGCAGAGCAGTCCGATCTGAAGAGCGGAAAGGCACAGAAGCGACGCGGAGGGCTCCCTTCTTTCCCTCTCAGCCAGTGGAACATCGGGCATCTCTTTTCCATTCAGGTAAACAGACCTCGCGTTCCCTGTCTGTGGAGATGGGTGAGGTATGTGTGAGGTATTCTGACAGATTCCCTCGGTGAGAATCCGCCACGCGCTGTCACTGCACGTGAGCTGTTGTTTGACGTTCAGGTGACTAGGTGAGGGACGGTTTTTCCGTAATCTTTGAGTTGTACTCTAATTCAGTTAAATTGTTTAACACGACCCTCTTCCACATTCCCAGACAGTCAGAGGCTTCTCCTCGGACTCTCTTTCTTCCTCTCACTTTATAGTTTGGACGCGAGGAAGCAACCAGATCTGTTCGTATTTATACGCCGTTGTAATTTGATAGTTAGTCCAATTGCTTCCAGTGAAGTGAAATAAACAACAAAACCCAAAATGCATTTGGTTAGTTAAAGAAATCCAGTGGTGTAAACATGCGTCATTCGGTGCCACGGAGTCAGTGGGCTCCCCCAAGCAACACCTGCAGCTGGCCACGTCCCCTTCAGGGTATAACCTAGAGTGGGGCAGCATCCTGGTCTTCATCCCCTGGCTAGTTAGGATGGGCAGTGTGTCCGCCTCTGTTTAATGGCTCATGGCTTCAGAAGTGGGTGGGGTGGGGCTGCACATGGGGTGTCCTTCTAGAGGCCAGCAGGGAGCCAGGGCCTCTTTTGTGGTCGCTCCCACACCTAATGCCCCCTATCGGCTGCCCACAAATCGCACGGTCCATCCGAAAAGAACGTGGAGCGCATAAACTACTTGGAACCTACAGGGGATTGGTGGCTTGCAAATATTGCACGTAGTGAATGCCTGTGGGCGCACACAAGGAAGGAGTGATGCGCGCTCCACACATGGAAGGAGTGATGCGCGCTCCACACATGGAAGGAGTGACGCGCGCTCCATGTTATAGGGCTTGTTTTATTAGCCGAGGAGAACGTTTTAAAAGCCGAATTGAAATGTTCTCCTCAGTTCGCACAATATGAACATTGGGTACAAACTGTTGACACCAAGAGAGCCCTGATATTTACAGATTTGATGTCCTGTGGAAAAAGGTTGAAAAAGCAGAGGGATTTTAGCAAGGACATTTTTATTGTAGCTTTGGCATCTGATAAAATAATAGGATTTGTAAGCTTGTATAGTCTGTCAATTTTTTAAGGTAATGAAATGAATCGCCTTTGACTTTGTGTCATTTAAGATATCAACTTGATGTGTTTGCTTTATAAATGATAATAAAATATGGCTAGTTTGCTAAGAAACTATATTCATTCCTTGTTTTATTTGTAATTGGTCAGAAGGATTGTACTTCGTTTATGTTTCAACTAAATGAATCATAAAATGTTTATAATTGCATGTGTTTTTTTAATTAATAAAGTCTTCTAAAGCCTTCAATGTTTCCCTTTCGCAGACATGGGTACAACTGCATGGGTGTCACTATACTATTTATATTATGACCCTGTACTTTACCTCTGAAAGTTTATTATATTTCCTGTCTGCTATTTGTACGAAACTTCTGTTTCCTGAAGCGTTCTCTCACTCACAGGTCCTGTCGGCGCCAGATAAAACTGCCAATAAATAATTACATACATAAATGCATGGCATGTGTATCAATACTTACCTTTTATGCACACATTTACTTTCGTAGGAACTATATAGAACGGTTCCATCTCTGTTTTGCCTGTAAAATACGCTCGTTCCTGAAGAGTATGATATGGAGGTTGCATTATATCCTGTCACGTGACATCCCCCGTGACGTCATTTTGCGTTGGCTATGCCAATTCATTCCCCATTTATGTTGTAAGATGTGTGCCCTAGTGCATAGTATTTATTTGCTAAGGGCCTCATTGGTCCGTCAGATAGTTCTACCCTGGTGTGCGTCAGAGGGTATCTGGGGCAGTCACTTCTCTGCCCCTTCATTCTTGGCTGTGACGCATGCTTCTTGCTTGGCTGCTATCCACAGCATCTGCGTGGGCTGTCAAGTCTTGAAGATGGAGTAGCCGCGTGTTTGAAGTGACTCCTGCACTTTGGCTGGCCCTAGGGCAGGAGTTTATGAGGTATATTTTAAACTCGTTAAATCATGATATTTGCTGGAATTATAGGTTGTTGACTTAATACACCCATTACGGATAGGTGTAGATAAGTGGCCATATTTCTTTAGTAGTACGAGTGAGTGAGATTTTTCAGTGCTTGGCAGGCCTATAAGTGGGATAAAAAAACTAGGGGATCTCTCAAAGGGGCGTGGCCGATGTAATTAAGGGCGTGGCTTAAAACACCTAAGCTAAAAATCTGTACTTAGCAGTTTGTGCCGCCCGACTGCTATTTTACTGCTTCTGTCATTGCATCCAGATGTATAATACAACAAGTAACATTACACCTACAACAAGCCAGGGCTATTGGCTTTGACAATGGTTGTTAGTTGCATAAGATAAATAAGCAACAACCATGGCTTCGTTGCATAGAACATTGAAAATTCTTCCGTTCTGAAATGAGGAGACTGTGAAAGTACTATAGCGAGTCGCCTAGAAATTACATCAAAGGCAGTGAAGGGTGGTACTGCTGCAGAGTTAAGATATTTTTTTTCACCCTCAGGGAGAGCCTATTTAGAACTGCCAGTGCTGAGCACTGGCAGGACCCGGCTCACTTAAAGCCCTGGTGCTTGGATAACACAGGCATCCAAGTGCTCAGTTTAAAGAGAGTTATTGTTAGAAAGTGGGACACCTGCAAACTCCTCTGCTCTGCCCTAGAGAACCTTCACTGGTGTACCCTTTAACTGCAGAACCCCCTCCCTTGGTCCCTGAGAACCTTCACTGGTGTACCCCTTAATGGCAGAAACCCCTCCTTTGGTCCCTGAGAACCTTCACTGGTGTACCCCTTAACGGCAGAAACCCCTCCTTTGGTCCGTGAGCACCTTCACTGGTGTTCCCCCTGAATGGCAGAACCCCCTGCTTTGGTCCCTGAGAACCTTCACTGGTGTACCCCTGAACTGCAGAACCCCCTGCTTTGGTCCCTGAGAACATTCACTGGTGTACCCCTAAACTGCAGAAACCCCTCCTTTGGTCCCTGAGAACCTTCACTGGTGTACCCCATGAACAGCAGAAACCCATCCTTTGGTCCCTGAGAACCTTCACTGGTGTACCCCCTGAACGGCAGAACCCCTCCTTTGGTCCCTGAGTACCTTCACTGATGTACCCCATGAACAGCAGAAACCCCTCCTTTGGTCCCTGAGAGCCTTCTCGGATTTGCGAGAGTTTGAGCTATTGGCATTGTAAATGACATTGCCTTTTATTTATGTTTTGGTTTTTGAAACATAAATAAAAGCCATTGTCATTTACAATGCCAATAGGTCAAACTTCAGCGTAAATGCGAGACCTATTGCATTGCAAATGCTTGTTTTCTTTAGAATGATCCTCTCCTTACACTTCATCCTCTGTATGCCTTTATGCCTGAGAGTAGTTTACTCCTTTGCATGCCTGTCTGCCTTGCTCTCTACTGTATTTCTTCAAACTAACAATACCTTTCTTCACAAATCACAAACTCTCCTTCAATGTAACCATTCCTTGCAGTCTAACAATATCCAGCCTCTTCTATCCTATCTACTCATCCAATTTTCAATCAACACAAACAATAAACTTTCCTTCTGTGTAGCCTCTCCTTGTAACTAACAAGATTCTCATCTAGCCCAACCATTTTTCACTTGAATGAACTCACAATAGTAATCACAACTAACTCCTATTGACTTAATATACCACAAGAAGCTAGAGGGGATGCTTGAAACAGTTTCCTGATGGCACGGGACTAATCCCAATAATCAATCATATACAACAAAGACTAAACTACTCGATAAACCACTAACCTTGGGTTACGGAGTGCCACTCACCATAAAGCATGTGAATGTCTCGTCAGGGTGAGTAAGCACTTTATAAATGCACTTACAAGTTAAAACAATACAGCAGGGTTCTCTGTGTTGAGTACTGGTGACCGCAACTGAAATGCACTCTGATTGGGCAGCCAATCAGAGTGCAGCAGATTAGCAAATTCTTTATTTTTTTACATTGAATCTACGAATCCTCAGTTCATTTGCAAATCCACAGAGGATATTCGGGTTAATGACCCAGATATCTTTAACACTGAACCTCTTCATGCCCAGACAGGAATGTTTTTTAAATGCTAATTTCTCAAAAACTGTTTAACAGATCTACACCGAATCAAAGGCAGTTCCTTGAATAAAGTTCTACTTATATGCCATGTGTGGTGTAATTCCGGTCAGCCATTTTTCTGTATCGAGGAGCAAAGAATCCTATGGAAGTTATGATAGAAAATTTTACTTGTCAGTCCCTTGCTTGATGGATCTGCACAAACGTGACATGAAGAAAGGAATATTCGGAACAACGAGGCCACAGCCACGAGTTCTGGAAGCCCGCAAGCCGAACAACGACTTGCCCGAACAACAACTTTGCCTTAACCACGCATGTGCGTGGTTAAGGCAAAGTCGGTCTAGTGTTCGGGATGGGCGGGGAGAGAGGAGCGTCAGAAAGCAAACAGGACAGGTAAGAGGGGTTCGGAGTAGTTTTTAGGGGGTGGGGGGGTTCGGGGTCGTTTTTAGGGGGTGGAGGGGTTTGGAGTAGATTTTAGGGGTGGGGGTTCAGGGTAGTTTTTAGTGGGTGGGGTAGTTTTTAGGGGGTGGGGTGTTCGCAGTAGTTTTTAGGGGGTGGGAGGGGTTTGGGGTAGTTTTTAGGGGGTGGGGGGTTTGGAGTAGTTTTTAGGGGGTGGGGGGTTCGGGGTAGTTTTTAGGGGGTTGGGGTTCAGGGTATTTTTTAGAGGGTAGGAGGGGATCGGGGTAGTTTTTTGGGGGGGAGTTCGGGGTAGTTTTTAGGAGGTTGGGGTGTGTATTCAGGGCTCAGGGTGAGAGGAAGGGGAGTGGTAACCTTAGCCATGGATAGCTGTTTACCATGCATGCCTTTACCACGGAGATTCGTGGTAAAGGAATGCGTGGTAAAGCAATTCATGGTTAACACATGGTCATTGTAGAGAACGTTGTAAAGGTAGGTGGGGTAGAGGAAGTTGTTGTTGCGTCATACAACCAAATATTCGAAATGTCAATAAAGATATTAAGAAACCAAAAAATGGCCTTACAATGGAAACTCTGACCTAACCATGGACTGGCTTCCACCACAAGTAACAGTAATAAAGTAACAATCTTGTTAGATCCAGTCAAAGGTTTCAATAATTTAAACCTGAGTTCTACCCCTGGTAGCTATGGCACAGGACAGACAGGCTTAATGTAAAGAAAACGTGTAAAGCAGTTAGAAGTACCAAACAGTTAAAAAGTTAAAGACACAACACAATAAAAATACCACTCCAGTTTATAAAGCTAAAGTAAATTTAATGAACAAAATAACACCAAAATGAAAGAAACCCAGATATATGAATATTTTAAAGATTTAAGAGAAAATAATGCCATGAAGTGCAAAGTGGCAGTTTTAGTCAATGGTTGCAGTAGATCAGGACTAAGGCACGATTTTGAGAAGGCCACAATGGGGCCCTGATTAAGTACAACAAGTAGATTAGCCCTGCTAGGGCCTAGAAGTAGAGAAGCTCTGAAAAGTTTTCAAGGCCCAATGTGAAAAGGAACTTTGTTGTTTTTCTGAAGAAAATCTGCTTTGCTATATGAGAGATACCAAAAACTCACTCTGACATCAAGGAACTGCTAGTCGGAATCTTTTCATAGTCGATCCCCTTGAAGCTCTGGAGTAAAAGTTTTGAAAAACTTCCCAAACTTCTTTTAGTGACTAACCATCCACAGTGGTACACTGCCCAGGCCCCCAGGACTTGAGGGGAAATACTTAGAGACTCTCAGAATGGCAGGCAGAGGGCACCAGCAAAGTCCAGTCCAGGTCCAGGTGACACTGATCAGTTGGAATTATTCACAGAAATTTACTTCTCAGCTTTATTATGTTCCTGAAGCCACTGAGGAGCTCAGCCATATTATCCTTGGAGACCTTCCTGTCCTAGGATTTTAAGTGGAAGGGAGTATAACCTCCTCAGGTCCTTCTCACATGTCACAGATGGCAAGTGCAGCAGGTTCAGTCCACCTGGTATCCTTTAGCAATGCCAGCAGTGTTCTGATGGGGTATCTTGGGGTGTCACATTTATGCCTAACACTAGCTAGTGGGTGGAGATGAATCCTGGGCACTCTCTAGCCAATAGGGTAAAAGTTCCCGGGGGCAACCCTACTCACTTTTTTTAGTGGTTTCTCTTTGCCTTACTACAAACAGGCTCAAAATGCTAAGTGCCAGGGCATTGTCCAGATGGCAAAAGTCTACGACCATGCTAAACTTGGGTTCTGAGGGCTGGGACTGTGTGTGGAAATGTCATAGAGAAATCACCAGTGTCTCCCCTTCTAACTCTAAAATCCAGTTTGAAACAGGCACTGTACCCGCAACAAACCCAGAGACAGACGTTTGGTTGGACAAAAGCAGGGTCCTTAAGCAACCAGACAGGGAATACACAAGAATTGTTTAGGCATCCTCTTCTCTCCCTTCCAAGTGAGCCAAAGTGTTACATGTGGCTCAACATACATGTCAGGCAGAATCTGATGCTGTGTTGTCAAAGGATATCCAGAGCCCCCACCCTGCAAATTCTTACACACCTCTTCCTCATCTGAGCACAGACTGGGAGACGCTGGAGAGATAATGTAAATTAGTCTCCAGGAATTTCAGTCAGAGAAAAGGTAGTTTTCTAATCGTTACTTTTCCTTAATATTTATTAAAAAAACAAAATCCACCATTGAATTGGATTTTTAATCACTGTTAAAAATAGAGTTTTAATTATTTTTCTAGCTGGTCGCATTCCTGAGATACAATATTAGTATTGCAATCTGTCCTTTGATTTTCTACATAGAACAGCTAGGCCTGCCACAGTGAAACTAGGTTAAGGGCCTTTTTTTTCAGAGTTTTACATAGTGCGAACTTGACCAGAAGGTATCAGAGCGCTTTACATGAGCACCAGTTGCGTTACACATGGACACATTCATTTTTGTTAGGCATGGGGAGATTAAGGGATTTGCCCAGAATCACAGGATGTTGAGCGTCATTGCCGAGACTCGAACCTGGTTCCCCAGATTTGACATCGACCACCCTAGCCATTAGGCTACATCCTCTGCCTTCTCATTGTAGGGACATTGTTATCATTAATTTTGTACATATCCTACTTTTAAATACCATGCACCCTACATTGTGGGCTACAAGGCCTATGTAGAGGTGACTTACTAATATTTAAAAGAGACGATTTGTTTCTGTTAAAAAACAGGTCACATTGCAGGTTTTAACTATAGCTGTCAGGCTACAATGGTAGTCCTAAAGCCATGTTTTCCTTTGTCATGTTAGTGAATAACACAATAAATGCTGTAGTCCACAGGTGACATTTAATTTTTCATGCCAAGGGTGTATTTCTGCACCATATTATTTGGCCTTATAGAAAAGTTAAGTAAGCCAATAAGGTATTAGACAATGTCTGCATGTTGTAGGGATCAGAGCAAAAAATGAGGTGGGGGTTGACTTTGCAAAAAAGGGGCATTTTCTCACATTATCACATAACCCCACACTGGTGACCACAATAATAATGTGGATGGCCAAAAAACAATGTTTGCTACATGTATAAGCATGGCAATTTAAATTCTATTAGGCTTTATTCTGAAGATGACATGCTTATGAAAATAGAAATTGTTATTGCTGAATCAAATGGACTAAATATGCAAAGTCTGACATTTAACCTGCTACTGAACTAGGAAGAAAGAGAGGCAGATGTAAAAAACTTTTTGGGTCATTAGGAATCAGGCCTGTGTTCACAGGTGGGGCTGGGTGAAGAGCTTGGCTAAAGGCTAGCACACCTCACACCATCGCTGCCTATGGCAGAAGGAAATTCACCTTTAGTTATGTCCTTTCTGAGGCTTGGCATAGGGCCTAACTGAATGACAGGTGCTGTGTTCAAATAGCAAAGACAATGTGCAGTGGTTTATATCCCTGTAGGGACATACAATAGGGCACGCCCAATGGCCAGGCTCTGCCCGCCTTCCCTGCTGTGCGTTTCTAATAGCCATGAGCAGTGGGCGTTATCCTCATGGAGGCTTCATTGCTAATCCTTGCTGCACACAGGTGAAGGCCATGCAAAGTGTGTTAGGCCCTCCTAATGGCATATTGTATTTGTAATTGTAGTTATATAGCGCTTACTACCCCTGACAATGTGTTGAATCGCTTTACAACGAGTAGCACGCTCCTCCGGAACCCAAGGTTAGTGGTTAATCCAGTAGTTATTGCGATCAGTTATGTGCTCTCAAGAAAAAAATGCATGCATTTACTCCAGTTACTTTGTGGCAGACTATAGTAATACCAGCTAGGTGTGATCATTAGTAGGGGGTATATGGTTTCAGGTGAATGATTGGTTAGATAGATAGGCTGGCGGAGATTAGGAAATGTTAGATTACAGGGATAGGGTTTTAAAGAGGAGAGGTTGCGAGCTATGAAATTAGGTTATCAGCCAACTGCAGAATTACAAGAAGAAAGATTAAGGCACACAGTCATGAGACTGAGAGGGGCTATACTCAGAAATAGAAGGCATTCAGAAGATGGAAGGCAAGGAGAGGGTCTCTCTGAAAAAGAAAGGAGAGGAATCAAGCAGAAGTAATTCAAGGTCATTTTTCATGCAGGATTTTAGTAATATAGTGGGCTTTCTGAGATAGCAAGGAATGGGAGGATTTAAAGTGTCGAAAGAAACAACATTATACATAGTGCTTCATATTTGGGGCAGACAGCTTAAACATGCGATTCCGAGCGTATCTCCCATTTAAGCATTGAGAGCTCTACCCTGTTGTGTGCCAAGCCTAGGACAGCCCTTTGAAACATAGTCTGGAGTATGCTGCACAAGGGAAATTGGAGACGAAAAAGAAAATGTCTCTTTTAAATATTCACCCTCACTATTCTGTAATCAAAGGTTTTTTCATTCACTCACAAAACATTAGTTCTTTGGCACTGGATAAGAGCATCCTACCCATGCACAGTCAGATTTATACCCTGTTTTGCCATCTAATCCCATCCAAGTGTATGTGTCCATTGTAGTCTATGCATTGTACATATAAGTGAAGCAGAGCGATGGAGGCCTGTGGCTTCCATTTTGAAAGTCCCTGCCCTGTTCCTAAGCACAAGATGGTGTAATGTTGTTTTCCCAGACAATGGAAGTGTATCAGGAGAGATAGAGGAGGGAGGAGACCGAGTTAGTGAAGTGAGGACAAAGGGGACAAGGCTCCTAAAAATGTGATTAGGTCCTTTTGCTGAGAAGGGCTCCGGACTAGCCTCCCTGTAGCACTGCCACTTGGTGGAAGGTGGGGGTGAAGGGGGCCGCAGTCCCTGTTGTTCAGAGTGAGAATGGTCTTTTACGTAAAACCACCCTTTTGTCTTCTTCCTGGTCATAGTCTTTGTGGCTGGTCATAGTTACCTGCAGACAGTTCACAACTCTTTATCAATCTGTTGTGGGGGTTTCAGGCTATAGGGTACCCTGCTGTGAGGGGCATCACCCCCACACAAAGACTGTCTGCAGAACAGGGTAGAGAGTTAATTGAAAATGAAAGCCACCCCAAACCAGTTCTCCTGCCTGTAGATTTCTGAAAAAAATAGCCCTTCCCGGTTTTCCGAGAGGGTTTTAAGATGGTAACAGTGGATTCAATGAGACTTTTGCATCCTACCAAATGGGCCATTATGCAACAAGGACAAAGTAAGATGTCCGCATCAACGGTTGATAATGGCAGATTTAAATATGTAAATAGTTTCAGATTCACATTGTTCAGCCCATGGACACCTAAAAGCCCCACCAGAAAAGGTGCAAATGGTGAGAGATGCAGTAAAGAAAAATGTTAATGTACAGCCAGCGTTTCAAGTCAGTGTGAACAATTAATTTACTGTACAAACAGCGTGCACACACAATATAGTATGCATATAGAAACAGACATTGTACTATAAACATAGGACGTGTTTGTGCAATCCTTTCTGTGCCCCCCTTGCTGCCCCTGATTGTGCTCGTTTTTCCTTTCTGTGCCCCCTTGCTGCCCCTGATTGTGCTCGTTTTTTCCTTTCTGTGCCCCCTTGCTGCCCCTGATTGTGCTCGTTTTTTTTCCTTTCTGTGCCCCCTTGATGCCCTGATTGTGCTCGTTTTCCCTTCTGTGCCTGTTTCCCGCCGCTGCGCCCTGCGGCCCCGCCCCCTCACTGCCCATTCGCTGCCCCATTCCCTGCTCCTCCCTCCCACCTCCCCATTTATGGCGGCCGCTGCGTGGTGAAGAGAGCGACCCCTGACCTTGACTGGTAGGTCGCTCCCCCACCACACAGCTCCGTCTGTGTGCCCTGCTGCTGCCCCTGATTGTGCTCGTTTTTCCTTTCTGTGCCCCCTTGCTGCCCCTGATTGTGCTCGTTTTAAGGTCTCGCGCCTAGCGTTGCAGTGCGTAGCACTGCTCGCCCAGCGCGAGACCTCTAGAAAGGGCTTCTGAAAACGACCCACACGCTCGTGCGTGTGGTTTTGTTTTCGGAAGCCCACATTGGCTGGAGCGTACGTTTTTTTGATGGAGACGGCACGCGATTGGTCAAAGGCGGGCGCATGTCCCGCCTTTGCCGCGCCCATTCCCGACGGTGGCCAGAACGCGCAGCAGCGCGCGTTCGTCTGCTGCCGCTGCCGCGCTCCCTCCCCCCGCTCCTCTGTGGTGCGCGCGCACCACTGGCTTTTATTTTTTCTAATGTACTGATCTTGAGCTCCGTTCTGGAATCAGACCTTTTCTTATTGACTGTTTTTTTTTTTTTTAATTGTCGGGTCCAAATTTCTTTTGAATTTGAGGTCAATACCGTCCTGATCCACCCAACATCTGAGCGCGCCATTGTGATGCAGATTTTGAGGGGTCGAGCGCGCCCACAATCTAAGTAATTAAATAAAGGAATAAACAAATGAGTGTTCCCTCTTACAGTAGCGCCTTGGATTTGCTGGAAAGAATGTCTAAAGCTGCTCAAGAACTAACTCCCCGGGATCAACAGGACAATCGACCCTGTCTGGAGAGGGGGTGGCGCCGTGGGAAGCGGGGAGGAGGGGGGCTTTGCGAGTTCTTTGGTCTTTTGATCGGTCTATTTTGCAGAAGAGATTTAGTCCGACTATATAGGTCGCTTGCACCAGCCTTTGCCACTTGAAAGCCGCCCGGCTTGTTCTTTCAAGGCTTTCCCAGTTTTCACTGAAACTTGATCTTGACAACAGTCTCTCTCCATTCCATGGAAAATATAAACCAGCCAACCACATTCCTCGCAGCCCTCCTTTGCGGCATCCTTTGGAAGCGGGCGGGGGAATCTTTTCCGCATCGATCGTGTCGGCTTCCGAGGAGTGGAGTTTGCAGCCGGGAGCGGGCATTAAATCTTGTGGGCTGACTGATTCCCCCACCATGAAGATCTGGCTCCTTCTCAGCCTCTTCGTGCTGCACGAAACACTTCAACATGGTGAGTGACGGAGGAGCTGTCAGTGGGTTAGGAGAGGGTGGGAGAGGCCGTCTCGGACACAGAGCAGTTTGTCTGAAGTTACCGAAGTCCAGTATGTCCGTTACCTTGCAGAATGCATTGTATGTAATTAGCAGTAAATCACTCCTCTGAATTAAAGTGTGTGTATATAGTTTACATCCTGTCAGCGTACGTACAAGCGATGCAATGCGAGGGACATTCACTATATTAGCATTTATTTTCAGTAACCATGTCTTGCATTTTGCACGAGGTCATAGCATGCTGACTTATGATATTATGTAATATGCTTGCTCGGATGCATCATAGTTTTTCTTTTCATAGGCGTGATCCATGTTCGATGGTAATAGGGAATGTGTGTCCAATGGTGTGTTAAATGCGGTAAATGATACACTCAACTGCAGTTAATATTGGAGGGTGGGGTAAAGTTCACGCCCAGCGGGGGCTCGTGCAGTATTGGCAATGACAGCGCATGGTAACTGACTAACTGCACACAGAAGGGTAGTGCAGAGTGGAGCCACGTGAGATCACGTCTTTCTGTGTGACACTTCTCCAGATCGTTTTCCAGAAGTGATGTCACATGATATCCCAATGTCATTATGTACAAGTAAAGCCACAAGGTATTCGCCAATAAGTGACAATGCAATGTGGTAATGCACAGAAGATCGCTTTTCCATACGTTCTAATGTAAATGTGATGCTGCACCAGACACCTATGGATGCACAAGTGTCATTACAAGGTCATATCCCTCTATGACACAATACAGAAGAGCTGCCACATACAACCACTCCATCCTATGTGATGTTGCTGAAGTGGAAATATATGTTCCTCTATTTGGTAATGCACAAGTGTTGTCACGTGACAGCAATACACCTAGTTTATATAGGCATAAGTGACATCTCATGAGATCACACCACTCTGTGTCATAAAGAGGCCATAACATCACGTGAGACTGTTTCACACTATGCTGCAATACAGAAGTGGCTTCGGATGAGGCCAATCCTCTCCACGACATGATGTGCATGTAAAGTTGCATGAGATGACTTCACCCTATGCATAATGCACAAGTGATGGCCCATGAGAGTACGCCACTCCTTGTGAATGGGTGCCACATCTTGCTCCGCTTTGTATCACAAGGCTAAATGCACATGTGATGCAATGTGCGAGGATTTCAGTCTATGCAGTAATGCAGCGCTAATGCCGTATGAGATCTCCCACAAAACGAGATAAAGCTAGAAGCCAAAGTCACATGAGATTACCTCACCTACCTGGAAGAGATAAGGAGATGCTATATCCGTTGTGGGAATGCAGATTTGATGTTACATGAGCTCCTGCACTCTGTGCCATAATGCAAAGATGTCATATGAAAGCATTACCTTACGTGATAGCACTTCACCCACGTGGTAATGCAGAAAGTATATCACGAGATAATTCCTCTTAGTGTGCAAGTGATGTCACACCACATCACTTCTCCTCGTTTTAAAATACAGAAGTCACATCATAAGATAACTCCAATGGAGGTGATAATGTAAAGGTGACACAGCAAGAGCTCATTCCGTGCTGCAGCACAATGCACTTGTGATGTCCCATAAAACCACCTCAATACACAAGTGATATCATGGGGGCTACTCTATTTCATGCCATAATGCACAAGTGACATCACTTGTGCTGTCCTACCGTATGTGTTTCTTAGCGCTGGGAAGCCCTAGGGCAGCCATGCGCTCTATAAATCCATAATAATATTAATAATAATATGTAGATAAGTAGAAGTGATTTCACATGAGAACATACATGTTCATAAGGACGTTACATCGAATGCAGTCACCTCACTATGTCATAATGCACAACTGGCTGCAGTAAGATCACATCACTGTACATCAAACACGTTGGTATAAACACGCAATAAATTCAATAAGCAAATAGATAAATTATAACGTATATGTGACTTCACATAAACATTTCTGATCGTAAATGGTAAGGCCAAAGTGACGATCACTTCACCTTACATGGTAATGCAGAAGTAACATCACATGCAATCACTGCAGTCTATGACACAATGCACAAGTGAGGTCACATAACATGACTCCACCCCATACGATAATGCAGTAGCGACATCACACAAGATTGCTTCTTATTTGGAAATGCAGTAATTATACTGCAAGAGAACTCCATTCCATGCTAGAATACAAACGTGACGTTACATGAGATCATTTCCCATCCCATCCCATCCCACCGCTCATCTTTTGGCAGTTTTTTCTCTTAGTTTCCCCTGTGGACTGTTGTCTCTTGCGGTCCTTGATTTTACAGCCTTCGGTCTTTGGTTAAGAATTGTGTCTCGTTTGTCACCTTCATTCGTCAAACTCCCATTTTTTGTAGAACTTTCTGCTTCCTTTACCTCCATTTGTCATAGAAGCACAAGTCTCCTGGCCCAAGAGCCGAGTTCACTTCGTATGCTACTTGCCTATATGAGATTTCCCAATATATAGGTCTCACATTTGCGAGAGATTAAGAATTAGAATGCTTTTTATTTATCTGTTTTCAACACCAACACATACATTGAGCTATTGACATAGTAAATGACAATGCCTTTTATTTATGTGTTGGCTTTAAAAGAGATAAATAAAAGGTATTATAATCTTACAATGCCAATAGCTCAAACTCTTGCAAATGCGAGACCTATTGCATTGCAAATGCTTTTTACTCTTGCCTTGCTCCCTACATCCTTCCTCCTCCTCACCATCCTTTGCTATCCCTTCCCAACTTTCTCTATCCTTTTTACTCTTACTTTTCCCCTACTTCCTTCCTCGCCCTCACCATCTTTTGCTATCCCTTCCCACCAAACAGATGTGCACTCCCGGCTGCTCGGGCAAATCTGTGGGCATCTCATCCAGACCACATCTGGAAAAATAGCAAGGAGAAATAGGGGATGGACAGACACTTTTGTTTTTTAGTGGCTAGCATTCATCCCTAATTTTGGATTAATATTCACACAAAAGGATGTTTGCACTCATCTGTGGGCAAACCAAAGCGAATCCCAGTAGTAATTGTAATAATTCATTATCAATATTTAGTCCGGTCTAAATAATAATAATGAATTATTACAATTACTACTTGGGATTAGGTTTTGAGCCGCAGATCATCCATCACTTGCTGTTGTTGATAAGAATCTTACAGTTCCTAAAACCTTGGTAGAACAGTGAAACAAAGCAGACAGGCTACCTCACCAGGCTCAGGCCCTCACAAGTTAAAGGTGGGAGTTACCTCTCAACCCCCACCAACAGCCCCCCATCTTTATTGTGCTTTAAAAAAACAGAAAATTCCAAAACCTCAATATAGGAAACTTATTGTAGGTTTGTATATCTGTGAATGCCTGTAAGACTATCTGGCATGGCATAATTGTTGTTTTCCACAAAGAGTGGTTCTACTACGCAATAAGAAAACGAGCATTTGCTATGCAATAGGTGTCGCATTTGCGAGAGTTTGAGCTATTGGCATTGTAAATACCAATGCCTTTTATTTCTGTATTTTAAAACCTGCAAGCGGTGCGTAAACAGGCACTTTGTACTTGCAGTCGTTGCTTACGAGAAGCAACGCTGGCAGTAACTATGCCTCTTTTACTGCCAGCCTTCCTTTTCATAAGCAAGGACTATAAGTACAAAGGGCATGATTATGCACTGCATACAGCTTTTCGAAACACATAAATAAAAGGCATTGTCGTTTACAATGGCAATAGCTCAAACTCTTGCAAATGCAACACCAATAGCTCAAACTTTAATAATGCGAGACCTATTGCATTGCAAATGCTTGTTTCCTTTCTGTGTCCCCTTGCTGCCCCTGATTGTGCTCGTTTTTTTTCCTTTCTGTGCCCCCTTGCTGCCCCTGATTGTGCTCGTTTTTCCTTTCTGTGCCCCCCTTGCTGCCCCTGATTGTGCTCGTTTTTCCTTTCTGTGCCCCCTTGCTGCCCGATTGTGCTCGTTTTTCCTTTCTGTGCCCCCCTTGCTGCCCCTGATTGTGCTCGTTTTTCCTTTCTGTGCCCCCTTGCTGCCCCTGATTGTGCTCGTTTTTCCTTTCTGTGTCCCCCCTTGCTGCCCCTGATTGTGCTCTGTTTTTCCTTTCTGTGCCCCCCTTGCTGCCCCTGATTGTGCTCGTTTTTCCTTTCTGTGCCCCCTTGCTGCCCCTGATTGTGCTCTGTTTTTTCCTTTCTGTGCCCCCTTGCTGCCCCTGATTGTGCTCGTTTTTTTTTCCTTTCTGTGCCCCCTTGATGCCCTGATTGTGCTCGTTTTCCCTTCTGTGCCTGTTTCCGCCGCTGCGCCCCTGCGGCCCCGCCCCCTCACTGCCCATTCGCTGCCCCATTCCCTGCTCCTCCCTCCCACCTCCCCATTTATGGCGGCCGCTGCGTGGTGAAGAGAGCGACCCCTGACCTTGACTGGTAGGTCGCTCCCCCACCACACAGCTCCGTCTGTGTGCCCTGCTGCTGCCCCTGATTGTGCTCGTTTTTCCTTTCTGTGCCCCCTTGCTGCCCCCTGATTGTGCTCGTTTTTTCCTTTCTGTGCCCCCTTGCTGCCCCTGATTGTGCTCGTTTTTTTTCCTTTCTGTGCCCCCTTGCTGCCCCTGATTGTGCTCGTTTTTCCTTTCTGTGCCCCCCTTGCTGCCCCTGATTGTGCTCATTTTTCCTTTCTGTGCCCCCTTACTGCCCCTGATTGTGCTCGTTTTTCCTTTCTGTGCCCCCCTTGCTGCCCCTGATTGTGCTCGTTTTTCCTTTCTGTGCCCCCCCTTGCTGCCCCTGATTGTGCTCGTTTTTCCTTTCTGTGCCCCCTTGCTGCCCCTGGATTGTGCTCGTTTTTCCTTTCTGTGCCCCCCTTGCTGCCCCTGATTGTGCTCGTTTTTCCTTTCTGTGCCCCCCTTGCTGCCCCTGATTGTCCTCATTTTTCCTTTCTGTGCCCCCCTTGCTGCCCCTGATTGTGCTCTGTTTTTCCTTTCTGTGCCCCTTGCTGCCCCTGATTGTGCTAGTTTTTTCCTTTCTGTGCCCCCTTGCTGCCCCTGATTGTGCTCGTTTTTTTTTCCTTTCTGTGCCCCCTTGATGCCCTGATTGTGCTCGTTTTCCCTTCTGTGCCTGTTTCCTGCCGCTGCGCCCCTGCGGCCCCGCCCCCTCACTGCCCATTCGCTGCCCCATTCCCTGCTCCTCCCTCCCACCTCCCCATTTATGGCGGCCGCGCAGCGGGTGCGCCGCTGGCGCGCCTAAGGCGCGCCTAAGGCAAGCCCGTCTGCGCCCGTCCGCGCCGTGACCGCGCCCAGCGCCAGACCCCTGGTCCGGGCATCCCCCACGCCCGCCACATCAACAGACGCCGATACGACGCCAGCACCCTCCACGCACTCAACCCCGGAAAGATCACGCCTGCTACCAGGCCACCCCGAAGCGCATCCAAGGGCCCTTCACCTGCCGGAACTGCAGCTTCGCCAGCACCCGCCCCGCCAAACCACCGACCAGGAAAGAACCCAACTACCTCAGATGCATCCTCCTCAACACCCGCTCCGCCCGCAAACACGCCATCGAACTCTGGGACCTTCTCGACTCAACCTCCCCAGACGTCGCATTCCTGACGGAGACCTGGCTGAATCCCGCTTCAGCCCTGATCGACAACCTCGCCACCCTCGGACTCAGACAGCTCGTGACTACACCCACCCACGCCGCCGGCCACACGCTAGACTCCATCTTTTCCGCAAGCCCACACGTCTCCTTCAACCACACCTCCGAACCCCACTGGACTGACCACCACTGCATCCACTTCACCTACAGGAAGCCCACCACGCACCACCGCACCGAACAAATGCCTCGCCGCTGCTGGAGCAGAGTCACGGAAGACCAGCTAACCACAACCCTCGCCCTGAGCCCACCCGCCGAACCCTCCGACCCCGACACCGCCGCCCGCAACCTCAGACAGTGGATCGACGACTGCGCCAACACCCTCGCCCGCTCAAGAATCCGCCCAACAGCCACACCAGCAAGAAAGCCACCTGGTTCACCGAAGACCTCCAGGCCTCCAAACGAACATGCCGAAAACTGGAGAAGATCTGGCTCCACGAACGGACAGCGGACAGCTACGCCGCCCACAAGAGCGCCACCCGCAGTCACCATCACCTCATCAGATCCGCCAAAAGGGCCTCACTCAAAGACCGCCTAGACAACAACGCACACAACAGCAAAGAGCTCTTCAACATCGTGAAGGAACTCTCCAACCCCAGCTCCAACACCAACGACATCCAGCCGTCGCGAGACCTGTGCGACTCACTGGCCACCTTCTTCCACCGCAAAATCGCCGACATCCACGACAGCTTCAACACCACGACCGCCCCGGCAACCACCGAGACCACTGCCCCCACAACCACCAACCGCCTGCTCTCCTGGACCAACATCAACGACGAGGACACCAGCGAGATCATGAACACCATCCACTCCGGTTCACCGCTAGACCCGTGCCCTCACCACATCTTCAACAAAGCCAGTACAGCCATCGCGCCCCATCTCCGGAAAATAATCAACATCTCCTTCGAGACAGCAACCTTCCCGGAAAGCTGGAAGCACGCCAAGATCACCGCCTTACTCAAGAAACCCAAGGCAGACCCCAAGGACCTCAAGAACTTCCGACCCATCTCTCTGCTCCCGTTCCCCGCGAAGGTCACCGAGAAAATCGTCAACAAACAACTGACCCGCTACCTCGAGGAGAACAACATCCTGGACCCTTCCCAGTCCGGCTTCCGCAGCAACCACAGCACCGAAACCGCCCTCATCGCCGCCACCGATGACATCAGGACCCTGCTAGACAACGGAGAAACAGCAGCCCTCATCCTCCTGGACCTATCAGCTGCCTTCGACACGGTCTGCCACCACACACTACGAACACGCCTTCACGACGCTCGGGATCCAAGAGAAGGCCCTGGACTGGACCACATCCTTCCTTTCCGGCAGAACACAAAGCGTCCGCCTCGCCCCTTCCGATCCAAGGCCACCAAGATCATCTGCGGCGTACCCCAAGGCTCCTCCTCAGCCCAACGCTGTTCAACATCTACATGGCACCCCTCGCCCACGTCGCCCGACAGCACAACCTCAACATCATCTCCTACGCCGACGACACCCAGCTGATCCTCTCCTCACCAAAGACCCTCACACCGCCAAAACCCACCTCCACGAAGGAATGAAGGCCGTCGCCGAATGGATGAGGACCAGCCGCCTGAAGCTGAACTCGGACAAGACGGAGGTCCTCATCCTTGGTTCCAACCCTTCAGCCTGGGACGACTCCTGGTGGCCAACATCACTGGGAACAGCCCCGCCACCCACCGACCACGTACGCAACCTAGGGGTCATCCTCGACCCCACCCTCTCCATGACTAAGCAGGTCAACGCCGTTTCCTCATCCTGCTTCAACATCCTCCGAATGCTCCGCAGGATCTTCAAGTGGATCCCCACCGAAACAAGAAAAACAGTCACCCAGGCCCTCGTCACCAGCAGGCTGGACTACGGAAACGCCCTCTACGCAGGAACGACGGCTAAGCTCCTGAGACGGCTGCAACGCATCCAGAACGCCTCTGCACGTCTTATCCTCGACATCCCCCGACGCAGCCACATCACACCCCACCTGAGAGACCTGCACTGGCTCCCTGTCAACAAGAGGATAACCTTCAAGCTCCTCACCCACGCACACAAAGCACTCCACAACTCCGGACCAGCCTACCTCAACAGACGACTCAGCTTCTACACCCCCACCCGCCAGCTCCGCTCGACCAGCCTCGCCCTCGCCACAGTCCCCCGCATCCGGAAAACGACCGCCGGCGGCAGATCCTTCTCCCACCTCGCCGCCAAGACCTGGAACACCCTCCCCAACAACCTCCGACAGACCCAAGACCTACTGGCCTTCAGAAGACTCCTCAAGACCTGGCTCTTCGATCAGTAGCAGCACCACCCCCCTCTTCCCCCAGCGCCTTGAGACCCTCGCGGGTATGTAGTGCGCTTTATAAGTGACATGATTGATTGATTGATTGATTGATCATTATAAAAAATGGGGTAACCCAGTTACGTGTCACAGGACCTGGGTGTCGATCAGTAAGGAAAACAATTGGTCCCTGACAATCCTGAATACACTTCAATTAGTAAGTATTTATGGAATTAATCCATCTGGCAAAAGATTTCAACGTACAAGCACATTCAACAGGGAAAATGGATGGTCACCAGAAATCAATTAAATTGCAAACATCAATTTATTCTTTATATCCAAAACATGGAGAAACATACATGAGACATAATATGTAGCACGGTTATTTCCAAGGCAGGAGAAAGAAGTGAGAAATAAGTGCTCATGTGTAAAATAGCAAAGGAAAAGTAAGAGGACATCAAGGGATATTTGTACAGAACAAATTAGAATACTTCAAAAGAAGGGATCCGACCAAAATATTACTGATAGAGCCGGTACCCCTACAAAGATGGGCCTACCCCTAATTACATTCGCAATATCACTTGTTAATCTATACAGTGAGACTTGATCTCTGATGGCAGTGGTAGGGGGAGTTGGGTGTAGGCCCCTGGGGGGATTGTCAACGTTTCGAACCTATTGCCAAAGGGTAAGTAGACTCCTCAGCTGCGGGTCTTCCTCAGGACAGGGGATGGGGGAACCCGACCACAGTCGTGGTCTGACGAATTTGATTCAATCGATAAGTCAGAGTTCAATCAACGGATGAAGGGGACGAATCACCCCGAAGTTCCGGTGGGAACATGTGGCGTGAGACCTTCTATCAAGTTGCTACCATATGATTAATGAGGCATTGAATTCTTGAGTGGAGCAAGAAAGAGATGAACCGCATCCGTCGGTATCTCTCACAGCACTAAGATGACTCACCCGCTGGGATCATGCGGCGTGAGACCTTCTATCAAATTGCACCCGTGTGATAATAGAAACGTTGAATTCTTGAATGGAGCAAGAAGGAGATGAACCGCATCCGTCGGTGTCTCTCACGGCACTGAGATGCCGCGCATTAATCCGCTACTATATTGAGTCAGCGTGCACGTAGCGTGCTTAGTAATTGAAGTGTATTCAGGATTGTCAGGGTCCATGAGTATATCGTCACAAGTATTATGTCAAAAAGGTGATAAGTGATGTCACCAATGATATCATCAATGATGTAATTTGTGATACTATTTGTAACATTTTGTGTGAGGTCAGGAGCAGTGCACTGGGGGCAAGTTATAATTGGTTAGGCAACCATAAAATGTACATTTCATTGATTTTTCATCTGAAAATCATATCTATATCTTCGCTTTAACTGTGAATTTCTGAGATGTTTGTAGCCACATGATAATGTCTTATGAGCACTAGAAACTATAACTTACCCTTCACAAAGTTTTTCTATTGATTTTTTGTTTTCTTTAAAGGTAGACCACTTCCAACTCCTATATTTTTATAACATAATTTTATTGATTTTTGCCAACATGTCAACAAATACAAAAAACTATAAGCAATAAACATAAAACACCATGCCCCCTTTCCTCCATCGACCATCATACCCTCCATCAACAGTCCATGACAAGCACAGTATATTACATGGCTATAGACAAAGTTGCATGCATGCATCTACTGACTAGGAGATTCCTGGCAGTTAGCTGGGTCCTGATGAAAGTCACTGTGATTCATACAGCACAGAATATTGGCTATAACATGTTGACCTAGCACAACCCACACTAGAATGTGAGAGACCATTATTTTCTCACTGCACATCCACCAGCACTGTTTTTAACCCTACCCAAGGGGTCCACGATGAAAATACCCTAAGGGACGGATTCCCTTGAGGTAGTTTTAAATTTCATTCACAAATTCATGGTGTCACACAAAAATACCAGCTCCGCCCGTAATCAGGCGTCGTAGCACCCCTTAGGTGCACTAGGCATCTAAGGTGGGAATGCAATGATGAAGCATGCCACCAACTAGGTTGGTGGGTGAGGGTTCTTTTTAAAAACCTACTGGTTTATCTGACACATGAGTGGAAGATACTTGTGACAACTTGTTGGTATGGTAACAAGCTCATTTTCATTTGTTTGTTGTATACACAAGGTTGTACATCATAAAGCGCATGACCCTCTCAGCCCTTGTACCCACGTATTTCAGCATCTAGAATAACATCTATATTTTTATATTCCACTTTGCCAAAACCCTGTGTGAAGCAAACCCCTGCCGAACATATTGTTCATGGAATGACTCCTCCATGGAACAAATTCTGACAACTGTTTCACTGCTGTTGGAGCTTTTAAGATGAGTATATTAAACCAGACCCATACCAGGAACCCAACTGAGAAATATCAAGTTTTCACAATATTGGGTGACCAAAAATTATGCAAACTAAAAACTTAAACTATGGGATGTTCCCAATTGAGGTGCGGAGCATTCACAATAAAATGAATCAATAATTCACCAGTGATGGTCTGAAACGTCAGAAGCACAAGAGTTAAATTTGTATCAGGAAGCGTATCATCTATATGAAGATGATATTTTACTAAACCATTTGGTCAAAATGTTTTACCTGAAATGATCATTACCTTAGTCACATTAAAGCTTGACGTGAATAGTATTTGACAAGTCCATATGGCTAACAGTGTCTTATAGAGTATGGCGGACTGGCTCTCAAATAGCTGGGGTGGCAGGGACACTGCCTCCCCGGGCCCAGCCATGATCAGCCCACCACATCTGAAGTTGACTGCTAGGTTGGCAACTTTTCTTCTTTGAAGAGGCAAATGCGTAAAAGGCGGGACCCACTTCATCAAAAAAATCCAATGACAGATGGTCGACCGTACCATGTTATCATGATGGACTGATCTTCGCTGTTCTGTCTCCAGAAAATGAAAAACGAGTGTCCCTTCTGTGTTCTGATTTGTTTAGTAGCAGATGGTGAGAATTTCTGTAATTTTCCCGTCTGGTGCCACCAAGGGAAACATGGTGCTCCAAGACAGGAAAAAGGTGGCAGTCGTTCTGGTGCCATGTTCATCAATGGTTACCCCATCAACAGGGTTTCTCTGACTTCAACTCTGCTGCCAGAAAAACTACCATCTCTGACCTCTACATAAATTGAGGGATTCGTGAAATGGGCAGATAGGACATCCCTCAATTCTTTGTTTGTTTACTCTTATCACCTACCTCTAAATGAGGTCCTAAGCCCACCAAGAAACAGACATCTGAGCAGGTAATTCAGAGCGTTGCTGGTGGATCATGTGACTTATTGCTGTTCTTCACTTAAATTACCAACATCCCAGAGTGCATCTAGGATATTCCCAAGTCACACTTATTGCTTCTAGCTTGTGTTTGTAACACCTGACACTTCTGTGTGCATTATGAATAAAACTAAGCAGAAATGAAGTTTTAAAAAAAATATCTTGTTTTAGAAAGATCAGTGTTCCGTCAGCATTAGGTAAGTCCTAAATAAATACAAAGTAGCATATTTAATGACATACCAGAAAGTGACATTAAAGGTTGTGGCATCAAAGGAATTTACATCTAATGACCTCCTCTATACCTGGCATTAAGGGCAAGAAAGATACTCCACACATAGCTACATCGTTATCAATATCAGTGTTAACACTAATACACATTTGTATTGGGGAGATAGAAAAGGCAAATTAAAAATTCTCTACCAATAAATCTGGGGTGGCCAAATATACGGGGAGGATAGGAGAGGAGATATTTTCCATCACAGATTTCCTTCCACTTACCATAATTACCATCGTGAGGAGAAGGGTGCTCACCGCCATCACTGTGAAGCTGTCTATAAACCACGTGTACCAAATGGTGGAGCTGGAGACACCCATGTTCTTCATGGTTTCCTTCAGTCGCAGCTCTTTCTCTAGCACAATGCTCTTCACCATCATGGAGACCGAGTAGATCCAGGCAAGCACCATAAAGATGGGGAAGCATCGGTTCAATGTGATCATGAATCTGCAGGAGAGGACAGAAAACCTCCGGTAAGAAGACATCACACAAGAGAGAAGTGTGTGTGCTAATGGATAAGAGAAACCAAGGGGATCTAATTAACTAAAGTAGGTTCAAGTTTTGAAATCATGAGTTATGCCTCTGCATTCTTTTAAACTACACCCTGGATAAGTGACCATTGGTTCTGGAGCTCCCATGTGTAAATTATTTACCTGTCTTCCTATCTCTATAACTATGTCTCATTGAGTGAATTGTGCATACCAAGGGTTCCAAAATCAGAATCATTCCTTATTTTCTTATTTTGAATTATATTTCTCATGTGTTTTCCTTCCTGTCCCCCGTGTCAAAACAGAGATATTTCCCACACCACGCAACACATTCAGTCATACCTGCACCAGGATTACACAGGTCTAAATGTGGTTTGCTGAAAGTTATCAGAAATGCATTACAAATGTTTGTGAATATCAACCAAATTAAGACTGATTAAAAGTTAATATCTCTTCATATATTATACTCTACATTTGCTAAGGTATTCTCACCCTCTCCTACAGCTCTCATAATGCACAAGTCCTTGTTGTTCTACTCTAAGGACCTCCCACACCCCCACCCCACACAGACTCAGACTGCCCTACTCAACCAACCTGTTGAGGAAATTGGCTCACTTTACCTTTAAAAAAAACAATAGAATATTGTTAAGGGAGTTAATTCTTTGGCTGGAAAAGCCTACAAGGTAGGCCTTTAATTTCAGAGAGACTCTCAAAACAGTCAAACTACAACTCTTGTCATCTGAACCTATGCACTTGGCTGCCCACGATGTGGATCCCATATGTTCAAATTCAATGGGATAATCTATAAACCCACACCAACTCTATCAATGGAGCCATTCCTTTACTTTTAATTCTCTGATTTCATTAAAACATTCTTCAACCAAAACAGTGATGAGCAGAAGATCATGGAAATCATTCTCATCGGATGATATTGCTCTAACGAATACAGAAAAAATTAAAACCCATCTGCAAGTTAATTCTGAAATAGATCCTGGAGATTCACTTGATAAGTTTAATGAATCACTTACACAAGCTTTAGACACTGACTTGCCCATTCAAAAAAATATTAAAACTACTATAATGAAGAAAGCCACGATGTTCTTCCCAGGGCAATGGCACAAATCTTACACTAAAGAAATTACATTGAAATATACTTTTAAGATGAAAGAGTTACAGGTGGCGATGTTGGACATACTAACTTTATTCAGAGAATATTATGAACAATTATACACCTCACGCCTAAGGTATGATAGACAGGAAATAGCTATCTAGATAATGTTGCATTAGCCTGGGTGGAGGGGAGATACACAAATTGCTGACCTTACCTTTGACAGAAGAAGACGTCAAACAGGTAATTGCTGCACTGGTGTGTGGGAAAGGGCAGGGAAGTGGTTGCTTCCCAGTAAAATTCTATGAAGCAATTGCTAGGGGCGAGCTGCTGCCTTCAATGGTAGAAGCAGAAATTACGGTTATAGCAAAACCAGGCCGAGATCATAGTAGATGTGCATCCTATAGACCACTCTAGTTATTAAACGCAGACAATAAGTTCTTTGCCAAGATACTGGTACAGAGATTGCAACAGTTGATGCACTTGTTGGTGCTGCCTGAGCAAGTAGATCTATTCCCCAACGATCAACAGCCTTTAATCCCTGTACATTAATGGCAATATTACACAGAGTGGACCATACTCTGTCAGCAGTGGCAGTTCTATCAGACACAGAGAAAGTGTTTGATGCTTTAGAATGGACGTAAATGCATGAAGTGTTGAGACATATGGAGCTTGGGAATTATTTTCTACAACTGATATTTCTACTCTGTACACTAAACCAACAGCGCGTGGTGACACAAAGTCATCATGTATTTGCTCTTAATAATGTGATAATTTGCAACATGCTTAAGCATTACTTATGTATGCACGCATTATTTTATACTTAGATTTAGTGAAACAAATAAACAAGAAACACACTTGTTGCAAGAGTAGAAGTTGTTGTTATAGGGCTACTCAATGTCTAAGATCCGGGGACAAATATTGAGTATATTATGTTGTAACTTGTCTGTTGAGATTTGTGGTGTTGGACCGTGAAGCACTATTGGCCACACATGACATAGGGATTTATTACCTTCTATGGTGAGGGTGTATTAATTGAGATTTTTTTCTTGTGGAGTTTTATATAGCGCGAACTAGATCCGAAGGTATCAGAGCGCTTTACATGAGCACCCGTTGCATTACAGACGGACATATTCATTTTTGTTAGGCACGGGGAGGTTATGTGATTTGCTCAGAATAACAGGATGTTGAGCGTCCCTGCCGAGACTCGAACCCAGTTCCCAAGCTTCAAGATCAACTGCCCTAGCCGTTAGGCCACATCTTCTCCCCAATTGGCATTGGTTTAATCCTTCTGCACAGAGGAACTGACTGCACTCCTCGAAAGTGATTGTGTACTTTGAAAATAGAAAAGAATTTTCATTTTTTAAATAATTTTTCGTTCGAATTTGATCACTGAGGAATGAGAACCACCATGGGTGCTGCGAGTTGCGTCATAAGGTGCTGCACTGGTATTGGTTGGTTAATGTGTCTGCTGCACTAGGATTGGTCATTACACCAGAGAGTGCTGCGCTGTGAGAGGACTGTTTTGTGGTGTGGCGTTGAGATTGGGAGTTAGTGTTGTTGCCTTTTTCTTTGCGATTTGTTAAGAACTGCTGGTTATTTTGATTCATGTTAATTGAATTGTGATATGTTAATTATCGAGTAAAGATGACATTTTTCAAGAAATTAAGGGCTTTATTTAGTGATGATATGAGAATACCTGTCAGTATAGGTGAGTAGGCCTCTTCCGAGGGTACACCTGCTCATGACATGATCACCAAGGTCGAGTTACACACATACATTTGGCTTAAACAATGCAATAAGATCACTGCAAGAGAAGGGCTCCTGCAGTTTCCTCCGTATTATGCTTCCAACTTGAGAATAATTGAGAATTTGAGGCAGGTGACATATAAAATGAAGCTTTACGATTAAACAAAATGCTGAATTCCCCTGACCCCTCAATATAAACTGTCACTCTAGGTAGTGTCTGGAAATACCACCACAACTGAATCCATGTTAGAGCAAGGCATTTTAAAAGAGATCTTAGGAAGTCGCTGTAATTTCCCCATCATGGGGATACAGAAACCAAACAAAAAGTGGCGGGTCATATTGGACGTGCAATAGATAAATAATATTGTTGCCCCATGTTATCCTGAGATAATGAAACTAGCTGTTCCAGATCTCCTGTGACACTGAATGGCTCAAGGTTATTGATCTGTGTAATCCGTTCTTTTCCATTCCATTGCACGAAGAGAACCAGTTCATCTTCGCATTCCAGTTCCAAAATAAGGTTTTGGCATGGTGCAGAGTTCCTCAAGGGTATACAGAGAGTTGATCAATCTCCAACCAGATCTTGAAAAAGAATCTGGAGACCCTAAAGCTGCCATGTAACTCAGTCCAATATATGGACGACCTATTGGTGGCATTGACAACCCACGAAGCAAGCTAAAAAAAATACCACAGCCCTGTTGAATCATTTGGCAGAAAATGGACAAGAGGTGTCCCAAACCAAACTGCAGCACTGCCAGAAAGAAGCCCTGTATCTAGGACAACACATTGTGAAAGGAAGAAGGAAAGTGTCATAAGAGAGGCTATCTGCCATATTGCAAATGAGCCCTCCCGAAATGCAGAGAGAAGTCAAGATGTTCTTGGGAATGGTGGGCTACTGTCGTCAGGGGATTCCAATCTTTTGCCTAGTAGCCAAGCCTCTACAGAGGCTTACACACAAAGATGTGTCAGATTCGCTACCATGGAACAATGATTGTGAAAAAGCCTTCCTCAGGCTGAGAGAGAATCTCTGCCGCGCCCCAGCCTTAGGAATGCCAAACTATAAAAAAACATTTATTTTGTATTGTTCTGAAAAGGAGGGGTGCTCCCTATCAGCATTCAGTCAAACCCATGGAAACTCCTAATGTTCCATTGCATACCTTTCAGCCACTCTGAGCCCAGCCGCTGCAGCGTTACCGGATTGCCTAAAAGGGTTGCTGCAGTTGGTGTCAGCATTCAACAATGTGAGGGGATCGTTATGGGCTATCCAGTTACAGTTATGGTTCCCCATTATATCACGATCTCACTGACCCGTACATAAACTCAACATAAGACCAACAGTTGACTTACCAAGTATGAACAGGTTATCCTTGCTACGGAGAACATTACTTTGCGGAGGTGCTCCTTGTTCAATCCTGCACAATGTTCGATTAGATCATGACTGCCTCAATGTGCTTGAGGTAGAACCAAGCCAAAATCCGATATTTGAGATGTCCCTCTGGAAGAGCTTGATTATATGCTGTTTGTGAACAGCTCTTGTCTAAGAGATGAATGAGGGATTTTGAAAACAGCATATGCTGTTTGCACCTTAGAGGGAGTAGTGGAAGCCTCCTGTTTGTGTATTGTAACCTCTACACTTGTGGCTGAACTGGTCAATTTTACTAGAGCCTGTTGTGTCTCTGACAATTTTAGAGTCACTATATGGACACACAGATAGCCAGTACAGGTTTCACGTGGTGAATGATTTTGGGCAGTTATGGTTCCAGAGGGGTTTCATGAATGCATCTAGATCTCCTGTCAGGAACATGAATTATTGTATTGGGAAATTGCGATGCTTTGCAAATGCCGGATCCAGTGTTCGCTGTGAAGTGTGCAGCACACAAGTGAGGAAATTATTTTGTGACCTTTGGCAACTGCTATGCAGGCAAAATAGCCAGATATTGCGCTCTTGGGTCTTGCACATTCAAATTAGATTATTCAAATGAATATGAGTATGACACATCTATGAATCTTTGGATGACTGTTGCTGATATGTGGGAAGAGGCAAAGAGATTGCAGGACGAAGCACCAGAGGGTGAACAAGAGAGGTGGATCCAAGCAGGATGTACTATGAACAAGGATCAGGTTTGGGTCTCTGTAGATGGTCGTCCTGTGCTACCTGACTCTATGCTGCCCTCTATGGCATGTTGTTTCCATGTTGCCACCCACAAAGGTTGTGACACGATGGGTCATTTTTTTTGCACATATTGATGTACTCACAGGTTCCATGTCAAGTCCTAACAAATACATAGAGAGATCAGGTGGTACATTTAATTGCATGCACCTCAACTTTGTCGAGATGCCTGTTTGTAATGGGCTCCATTACACATTGGTGGCAGTTCTTCTATTTTCCCAATGGGTGAGGGTATACACCACTAGGAGAAAGGACAGTCTAAATGTGGTCAAATTGTTGCTAAGGGAATTGATCGCTCATTTTGGGATCCCAGTTTCTCTGGAATCAGACAGTGGCAGTCACTTCAAGAATGAGGTTATGAAACATTTGTGAGCAGCTTTACAGGTGGATCCGAGGTTCTACCTTAGTTATGGACCAGAGGCTTCTGGCAGAGTGAAGCAGATAATTGGGACGCTGAAGTCCGATCTTGCTAAATTTGTGCATCCAATCAATCAATCAATCAGCATTTGTAAAGCGCAACATTGTTACCCCAAAGGGTATCTGGGAGCTGTTTCTCCGTCGAAGAACCAGGTCTTGAGTCCCTTTCTGAAGTCTGTCAGATGGAGCTGGAGGGGAAGGTCGTTCCAGGTCTTGGCAGCGATGTAGGAAAAGGAGCGGCCACTGCTCCGACTGCGACGGATGCAGGGTGTGTGTGCAAGGGTAGGTGAAGAGGACCACAGGTGTCTAGAGGGTTGGTGGAAGTTCAGTCGATGGTTGTTGTAGGCAGGTCCCAGATCGTGGAAGGCTTTGTAGGCGTGTGTGAGGATCTTGAACTGGCATCTCTTCTGGATGAGGAGCCAGTGGAGGTCTCTCAGGTGGGGGGCAATGTGGGTTCATTTAGGGAGGTCCAGTATGAGTCTGGCTGCGGCGTTCTATATGGTCTCGAGTCTTCTGAGGAGCTAGGTGGAGATGCCGGTGTGGACGGAATTGCCGTAGTTGAGGCGGCTGGTGATGAGGGCCTGAGTGACCGTCTTTCTGGTGTTGGTTTGGGATCCATCTAAAGATTCTGCAGAACTGGCCACGAGACAATCTTCTGCCATCCTGGGGGGGGGGGACAAAGGGCATTTGAAGAGAGGGCCTGCTCTTTTGTTCTGGTAATCAGGTTAGCATTGGGGACAGAGGGGGAGGAAGCAGTTGCCAAACCAGTTTTCCAGTGGGCGTGCAGCACTCAGGAGGTTGCTGCTCTAGGTGGGGTACTGAGCAACACACACACAGAAAGGGGTTCTGCCATCTTGGAAGATGGCAGAATTTCGCATTGTGGGATAGCTAGATGGCATACTATGCAGGAAGCCGGCTTCAGGTGGAAGGGGACCTTGTAGCCCATTGGCTACTAGTCACCACATCCCCCGAGGGCAAGTCATCAGCATAAATGTGGCAACCCTGGCACCCAGACCTCAGATCCCATCTGCAATGGTGAAAAAAACGAAAAAGGACTGCCCTGCTGCTCCGAGGACCCGGCAAAAAGGGGCTGTATCAAAGACTGGACTGCACCTGCTGATCCTTGGGCTAGCAAAGAGAGGAATGTGCCTGTGGTGCCATCTCGAGGAAAAGTCATCCCTGAGCCCCAGACAGAAGAAGTGACTCCAAGAGTCAGTTGGCTGACTTCCTGGTACAGCTCCAGGGCCACAAAAGCTGAAGAAGCCTATCTTGGAGAGTTGGTAGCCACAACCACTTGACCGCCACTGACCAACGAAGCACAATTTGGAAGACCAAGTCTCAATTCTCAAAACTTGCACCAGAGTCAGTTGGACCCAGACGAGCCAATGGAGTGCAGTTTGGTCACACAAGACGAACATTAGCCTCAATTAAAGGGGACCACTGGTTTTGCAGTAACTGGAGATCAGTAGACCAGTGGCAACTGGTTTTTGGAGGGACTTCAAGGGACAATGGCCCCATGGCCAAACTCGCCCCACCATGTTCGTGATCAAGGGGTGGCCCCAGGAAGACCCCATCACCGGATCAGCATCCTCAGCATCCTTCAGCATCTTCAGCATCCTGTATACCTTGCATCAGGACCCCTCCGTTGATGTCTATGGTGATTCGCGCATAGAGCCTGCAACTGGACTGGAGACTGCTTTGACTGCAAGGTGAAGGTCCTGCCAAGCCTCATTGGCCTCTGTGACTCGCTCCCTGCTGGAGTTGGGTGCCCAAAGTGGGTCGGATTAGTCGGACACTACTTTACAGAAGTTTTCAAACGTTTTCCAAGTACTTGCTAACCGCAGTAGTTGCCAATGCTTGTTTGTGATTTGAATGAAAAGCAGTGCTAATAATTTATATCTCTGGAAACCCTTCAGTGGATTTTGTTCCTTTTGATGTCTAAAAATTAGAGCTATTTTTATAAATTGGTATTGGATTTTCTTTGTGTTGTGTTTCTTTCTTATTCAGCTGTGTTGATACTTCTAAATGCTTTGCACTTATTCCACAGCTACTCAGGGTTGAGCTAAGGTTTCACAAACGAGCCTGACTGCACCGAAGACAGGTTTGTGAGTTTATTACATGGTCGCACAACCACACCATAAAATAAACCGCTTTCCTCACACCACTCTTGGGAGATGTGCTCGCATTGTGTCACAATTAGTGGGTGATAGTTTTGGTGCTTTAGGGGCACATGCATAAAGCCTGCATTTTGCGATTCCCAAATAGCAAATTTTACTGATTCGCTATTTGGGAATCGCAAAAAGTCTATGCATGTAGGAATCACAAAAAAATGTGCAATTGCTTAACATTACATAATAGCGATTCGGTAAATAGCGAATTGCTATTAGGTAATGTGACTCCATTCATTCCTATGGGCCTACAGCCCCAATGGAATGAATGGTATTGCATTCGCTAATTGCGATTACCAAATTGGTAATCACAAATAGCGAATGCAAAGCCAAGGCTGCCCGGGGGCCTATGGCCCCCCTGAAGCACCCCGAGAAAAATGCAAGTGTGCACATGTAAAGCACACACATGCCCTAAGGGCATGTGTGCGGTACATGGCACTTTGAAAAATGCATTTTTGTGCATTTTTCAAATGCACATATTACCATCAACTTGAAGTTGATGGTAATTAGCGTTTCCTAAATGCACAGTTCGCATTTAGGAAAGGCTTCTTGCATCTGCATTAGGGAATCGCAAATTGCGATTCCCTATTTGTATTCGCAATTTAGGGAATCGCAAAAAATTGCGATTACCTAAATTGCGAATTGCCCAAAAGTTACATGCATCAGAAAAGGCCACTTTGCGATTGCAAACGGCCGATTTTTGCGAATCGCACTGTTAGAGATCGCAAAATGGCTTGATGCATGTGCCCCTCAATTCCTTCTGTAGGTGTGATTTTAAATGAAGTGAATATTAGAAAGTTTGTCTATTTTTGTTGACAGACTGGCAAATGATACCACTGGTGCATTAGGGGCCATTATGTCAGAATTAATAGCAGCCATGGTTCTTCAAAATAGATTAACTTTATACATTGTGCTCGCAAAGGAGGGTGGAGTTTGTATGATGTTGCATGTTCAGCAGTGTGGCACATATGTGCCAGAGAAGAGCAGGTAAATCACAAGTGTTTGAACAGTATTACAAGTCTATCTAAAGACTTGAAGGAGTTGAAAAAAGACAGGGGCTTGGGAAGCAATTGGGAAAGGATTTTCTGCTATAGGATAGTGGCTTAGTGGACTTGGTGATGGACTTTTAGATGCTATATTAAAACCTGCTTTAATTCTGGGAGTTTGTGGGATTTGTTTGTTCTTGACAATAAAGGGATTTGAGTTGATCAAAAAGGAAAAGAGTACAGAACGGAAAGGTGGACAGAAACCATCTGATGGCAAGGAATTGAAAAGAAATAGAATTGGAAGAGAGGCAGTGTTGTGTCTATGATTAGCTGAAGGAGTTAGAGGAATCTAAACCTAAACAGCAGCAATAAGCAAATGGTTTCTGAACTGTCATGAAGAAAAATGAAGGATGTTTTATGGGATGGCCCTATGAGCAATCAGAGTGAAGAAATTGGTGACGCAAAGTCACCATAATTGTTTTGTGCTTAATAGTATGTTAACTTGCAACATGCTTAACCATTATTTATATGCATGCACACATTAATCTACATTTAGATTTAGTGAAACAAGTGATTTATGTTTTTTAAGGAGTGTCTTTCATCGCCTCTTATCTTTCCTATATCCATTGAGCCCTTTATTTGTTGGTTACACGAACATCATGCATGTAGAGGTATCTGTGTTAGATCTGGCTCACTACTGGTGTCTTTGTATGCAGATAACATCATGCTCTATATTCATAACCCTGATGATAATGTAGCACCAATAATCAGATATATAATAAGATTTGGAGGGTATTCAGCGTTACATATTAACTGGGATATGTCTGAGATGTTCCCATTGACTGACTAAACTGAATCGTGGGAAGGGGAATATGAACTACAATGGAAACCTGAGGGAGTAAAACATCTTGGAATATTTGTTACTATTAATGCGTGAAGCTAGTGAGGTAAAATTATGGGGTGATTATGGTGGAATTAAAGACAAGAGTTGAGCACTGGATAAAGCTCCCCTTGTCAATGCTGAGTTGACTATCATTATTTAAAATGGTGAACCTGCTGCAAATCTCATACCTGTTTGTTAATATCTCCATGTGTCTCTCAAAGGAGTTCTTCCGACAAGTCTAGAAACTGTTAACTCGGCTAATATGGGGTGGAGGGTAAGTATGTAAAAAAGGGAAGTGCTAACGCAAACCATGAAGAAAGAGGACTAGGGGTGCCAGATCCCTACCTGTATTACTTGATTGTGCAGGCACACCATGCCAAATACTGGTACATAGCTGAAACAGCATTAAAGAATGTTAATGTGGAGAAAACGACTGCTAGACCACACTCGCTTTCCAATGTAATAGTGAAGAAACCCGAATTGCGTTCAGATGACATAGATGTTATAGAGATCACGTGTTGGGCATGGTGGGAACTTGCGGAACACATGGGCATTGCTCGGCCACACTCCCCTCTGTTACGCATTCAGCATAATCTTTTACTCAACCGCTGATGGAGCACACTTCAGTGGACATTTTACAAGGATGGGTTTGAAGGTAATGGGTGATCTATTTCCAGAGGGCACCTTCATGTTGCAGGAATTGAAAAAGAGAGGTAGCAACACGGCCCTGGTCATACTGCCCTATCACCGATTAAGACATGAGACGTGATCGGTGTTGGTGGACTTCCCATACCCATCTGTGGAGATGTTGTCAAAATTGATACAGAGGAGATGGTGGCAGGACAATAGTCTATATACGAGATGAAGAGTATCATATAGAGGCAGTGCCAGATTATGCAGGGGGAAAGGCCTGGGAGATGGAGCTAGATAAGAGTAGGAAATACTGTTGTCAACAGGTTCAAGACATACCATTTAATCATCGGTACAAGCTGATACATTTTAAAATGGTGCATCGATTATACTACACACCAGAACGTGTAGCTAAATTCACACTAGGAACTGTAATCAAATGCAAAATATGTAAGGCTTTCAATGTTGTTTTGTTACATATGCCGGGCATTGCTTAAAAAGTGTTTCATATTGGTCAGAAGTGTTTGTGGAACTATCTGAAATAGTAGAATTGAGTATTTTGCCAGCCCCAAATGTAGCTTTGCTGAGCCACTAAGTTTCAGTGTCCTTGCAGCTGGCAAAGTGGCGGTGATGTGTTGGTCTGGTGGCTTAGTGGACTAATACCTCCACTGCAGGGGCCTGTGTTCGACCTCACGGTCACAGGTTTAAATCTGGACTGGTCCACTCAGCCTTTCATCGTTCTGAGGTCGATAAAATGAGTACCATTGAGTTGCGTAACAATAAGCATATGTTATTCAGCGCCACAATACCTTTGGGTGAACGTGCGCTTTACAAAATACACATGTTATGTTATGCTGCATAGCCCCTAAACCCCGTACGGTGGGGGCATGGCTGAGGAACATGGCATATAGCATCACCTAAATGGAGGAATATTGCAAACTGGCGCACGCTGTCCAAGAGACGTCTGGCAGTCGTACTGAGCGTATGTAGTGAGTATGGTAAGGTACTCAAGTAATGCAAGTGACTGATGTAAATGATAGCTTGAGGTGGGGCGGGGGATGGGGTTCTGGTGCAGATGTGGTAAGTGATGTATGTTTGGAAGGAGTGTGACCTTTTAGAAAAAGACAGTTATAATGACGTTCTTATGTAAAAGGCACATGCTCTTTATTCATTTATGATCTCTGTATAGTACTGTTTCCGTGTTTGTGTTTCTTTGATGTGAATGCCAGAAAATGAAAATAAAAAGTTAAAAAAGATGAAAGAGTACCGTTGCAAAATGAAGATGGCAAAACAAACACACATTTCAGAACGTTTAATAAAATCTCCAAACATGTCTAAAGAGCTTTTCAGAGCAGTTCATGAATTGCAACCAGCGCCTGTCAATTTAATATAACACCTTCCACTCACAACTTTGCAAAAACCTTGCATCATTCTTTCATGGAAAAATTCGCTTAGTAAAAAGTAACATCACAGCAGATGCCATACAGATGCTCTTTCTGCTGTTTTTGATCAATTACTGAGACCCTCCTACTTGAGATTTTACAAAACGTTGTCCTGCAAGATCACCTCTGGACGCCTGCCCAGCCACATATGTGCAAGCCTAGCCTTTTTCATTCACAAGGACCTTTACTTATCTTCAACTGCGCCACTGATTAATGCCGGTACTAAGGCGGCAAACAATTGACAAACCGCTGCATCTTTGGATACCAATGACCCCAATCACTTCTGACTTATATCTTTCCTACCATATTTATCGATCCAGCTAAAAAAAAATAGGGCCAGATTTATCATTCTTTCACGCGGCACAACGCAGCAAGCCGCCATGCTGCGCTGCGTGAAAGGGCAGGAATGCGCTGTATTTACCATTATACAGTGCATTCCTGTCCTTTACTAGATCACATACCAGGACAATTGGCGACTGAAAGGCAGGTGGGCAAAAGTTCTTTGGCAACAGTGTTGAACTTTCTAAGGTCACGACCATCCCATATCTGGGGGTTCTTTTTGATAATAAAGGCTCTTGGGTTGCTCAAAAATCCTTGAAAAAGAACACACGATTGAGGGCGGTGGATGCTACCATGGATTTTGCAAGCAGACGCGGGGTCAAACCGATACCTGCTTAATTGGAGGTATATCGAGAAAAGTGCATCCCTATGGGAACGATGTGTGGGGGTATAAAGACAGTGGTCAAAAATAATTTTCTACCTCATCTACTTGCTGTTCTCACCAGCACTCCCTCATTCATGCTACACGAGGAGGTTGGTTTGGGTTATATCTCCGACCTCATCGCACTGGCACCCATCTCTCGTTGGTTGAGAATCTGGTCTAGCCCTGCCCTTGTTCTAAATCAGTTAGTAAATGAGGATGGTAGATCACTTGAACGGGCCCTACACATCCCATGGTTAAAATGTGTTAAAGAATCATTGTCGACTTACCACCCAGGAAGAAAGAGGCTGTAAAAAACTTGCTTTTGGAGAAGTGGGTAAATGAAAGAGAGGGTAGGGAACTCGTCAAACCAAACTTAAAACAGTATATTTTATTGAAAACCTGTCTTAAGGGGGAACCATGCCTATCAATTGTTAGTAACGTCTCCCATTGCTCCTTATTGACAAGGTTTAGGTTTAATACCTTTCGTTGGTCTTAGTTACTCCTAAGGGTTTTTGTCAACAAGGAGACCTCAATCCATGCCCCTGTAATAATTTTTCAGACCAGAATATGATGCAATTTCTATTCTTTCATGATTTTTACCGTACCCTGAGGAATAAATTTATACTCGCCTTAGTCAGAAACAAAAACTTTTCTCAAGTAAGACCTGCCATGTTGTTTTTACAACTACTCGCCTCGCCATTGGTGTGTTTTGGGGTTGCAAATTTTCTTTGCGGAGCAATTAGACTCAGGACAAAGTTATCTATTGATTAGGGGTTTCTTAACAGTTTTAGCCAAACTATAAAGTATTTAGCCAGTCCTGATTAATTTCTGATAGCATGACGGACCTATTTTTTGTAAGGTTTTTGGTGTCAGCTGTTTGTTGGTCTGGCCTTTTACATTGCTTCTTATTTCTGTTTTTAACTGAGTATCATTATCTGTCACCTGCACAAAATTAATTGGCATGTTGGTATTTATATGAGTCAAGTGTAATCATGTTTTAAATATTATTAATATACGTATTTTGTAATTTTCATGGTGCTTTTATGGTCTATTTTGACCGAATAAAGAAATACTGACTGGCTGACTGTCCTTTCTTAGCGCTGGCATACTTATGGTTGCCTAGCGCCAATGCAGGCACCCTTGAGTCATGGTGCAAGGGTGCCTGCATTGTAGGCAGGATTGTTTTCCTGCACAAAAACAATAGTGAGGCATTTTCCTCTTTATACGTTTACTACAGAATGCAGCACATGTAGAAAGAGGTAAAAATTAGGAGAAATTAAGATATTTCTCCTTGTTACGCCTCACCTGGGGAAGCGTAGCATTTTGACGCATTCCCAGGTCTACCACTAATGGTTAATCTGGGAATGCGCCAAAATTCATGGGTGGATGCGTTGGAACACCCACGCTCCACCCATGGAACGCCTCCCTGCTGCACAGTAACGCAAGGCAGCGGTTTGCTCTGCATTGCATTGCTCTAGATGTATGAAGCCATGCAGGGCCACGCAAGGTGGCCTCGCGTGGCTTGATAAATCTCACTTAGGTTTTGTGTCACCCTTGCGCCCCCTTATGTGGTGTAAGGGCGATGCAAAACCTTGATAAATCTGGCCCTTAATTTTCATGCTATTACACCATATGGAGCAACATAGCCTCCTGGTCTCTTGTCAGGCTCACTTCTACCCCTGCAAAAGTACAAAACTGTTTGGAGTTTCAGTTTCATATGGCTTTCTAAGCCTCGAAGGCAAATGGATGCTGGTTGGTGAAAGGCCACTCCTCCTCCTAAACCTATTGGCATCTTGCAACATCATTGATCACTGTGTGCTCATCTCAAGACTCTTAGAAATAAGGACCAGTGGAACAACATTGACCTCAATCAAAAAAGGTAAATTCCGGTGTTCTCCAGGGATCAATCCTTTCACATCTGCTTTTTAACGGATAAGTGTTCACAATAGCCCATCTCGTACACTGAATTGGGATGAAATATTTTTAGTATGAATACGGTACCCAACTTATTTTTGAGTTGTCGCCCCACTCAAATTCAGCCACTGTAAGGACTTCTTCAGTGGCAGAAAACCTATCTCTCACACGCTGGTAGATGTCAACTTTCGGAAGCTCAATTGGGCTAAAACTCAACTACGTTTCACTTCCTCCAATATCACAGCAGAAGATCTCCTGTGGCCTTAAGACACGGGCCCTCAGCGTTCCCCATCTACCAGTGTCCACAACCTAGGAATACATATCGACTCAGACCCAAGACTGGTCATCCGAGTATCTAAAATCTCTAGTACATGCTTTTTTCAACTCAAAACGCTTTGTGCCATCTTTCCTTTTATAGACAAAGATCTCAGAATTCAGCTAGCCAATGCCTTGATTCAGTCGAAAATAGTCTATAGAAATGTTGTTCTTCTACCATCTCCTAAGAAACTAACGACCTAACTTCCACTTCTACAGAATGCAGCTGCACATTTTATAAATGCAAAGTTTGATTCCATCACTCCTACCTTAAGGAAACTCCATTGGCTCCCTATTCACAATAGACTACTTTTTAAGACTGTGACAATTGTCCACAAAGTAGAATATCCGACGGTCCCAGTCTTTATGTGTGCAAAATTTAATTGGTACAAACCAGCTAGATCCCTGTACTCAGAGCGCAAGTCCTGCTGCTTCTATCAAAATCACGTACCACTACCTATGGAGATAGAGCTTTCTCTATCACTGCCGCAAAGACCTGAAATTCTCTCCTCTGAAATTTTGAATCTAAAGCTCCCTGTCCCAAGTCAGGAACTCCTTCAAGACACACTTATTTAAATGTAAGGTACCGCAAGTATTGTATTTCCACGATTACTGAAGCAATCTGATTGGCAAGAAGCCACAAGCAAACATTGCACTTTACAAATACCAAAACATAAGCATACTATCTTGACATCACTTACATATATTCCTCCATAACACACACCTTAACCTTTAGTTTAGTTTTTTCCCTATTTTTCTGTAAAACTATATTTTGTGTTCTAATCTAATATATTTGTCATGTAAATATGTATTGATTTGTTTTGAGGATCAGTAAACAGTAAGTCATTACATAGTTGATTTTAATATAAGTATTATCTTAAGGTAAGATTTTATGTTATTTAAAATAATTCCATAAAATATATCGTAAAAAAAGATGTTTAGGGGACGTGGCTAAGATGGCGGCGTGAGAGGACGTGTGATCCTGTCCCTCCGGCGCCGCCGAATATAAGCGTGAGATATCACCCACCTCCCGTGCCATCCGCCTCCCCCTGGGGTCGCCGGGGATCCGCTGCACTGCCGTGCAGCCTCCGCTTGATTTCCCCGACTGGTGGCCCCCGGCTGGTGGCACACCGCGCGGAGCGGCGGCCTAGTGCTCGAGACGGCGGGGCGGCCTAGCTGTGGGGCACGGAAGGTTGGGTGCGGTCCCGAGAGGCTGCCGCCGACGAGGAGGCGGAAGAGCGACTGGCCAGAGAGTTGTGCTGGGAGCCGCGGTATATCGGCGGCAGACGAGGCAGTGGTGGAGCACCGGTCGCGGAGGGCGCCATATTGCTGCAGCTGGAGGCGGCCTAGGGAGAGGACATCGGGCGGGGCCCTGACACTGGAGGGCTCGGCTGAGAGTGCCCACACCTGCATATGCGGAGGTGGAGTGTGCGGAGCTGCAGAGACGGCCGGGTGGTACTCGTGGTGCTGCCGTCGGATCTTGCCTGCCCTGATGCCTGCGAGAGCCCGGTAAGGCATTGTCTCTAAGGGAGCCTGGTGCGGCGGACTCGGTCCGTGGGTCGGCCGGCGCTGGCAGGCGGGGCGCGATTGCTGGTCTGGGCGGCATGCTCTGATACACAGCGGCCGGCAGCAAGGAATGCTGAGGCCGGGGATTTCGCCGCTGTACTGCGCCCCGTGATGTCTGGGCAGTGAAGGGCCCCCGGGTGAGTGAACGGCTGCCTGGGATCGCGGTGCGGGAGCGGTCCCCGCCGGCTGGGCGCTGGGTGCACCATCTTTACAGCGACTGCACTTTAGAGGGCCTCGGGGGCAGCGGTGGTCCTTGCTGGCTGGGCCTGTTGCATCCCGAGGGGGCTGGGAGCTGCGGGCTCCTCCTCGACTCCCCATTCACGCTGAGACGGTGCGGGGGCCCCCCGGAGTGGCGCTTTTGCGCATACCCTGCTCACAGTTTCTGGACTCTGACGGCGGGGAGCCTGCTGCCGACACCAGGCGCCTTTTGGAGGAGTGGGAGATGGCGGTGGGGCCTCTGGGCTTGATTTCACGAGAGCGCGACGAGGGAGAAGACACGTGTGAGACGGAGCAGAGCTGACGGGCCGGGGTGCGCTGAAGGGGGCTATTGTCGGTTCGCAAATCGGCGGACGGTGGGTCTTGGCGTGGATCGGTGCCCAGGGTGGAGTGGAGTTGAACGTCGGCGGGGCGCCGCGACTGCATCCTGTGGGGCGTGCAGCAGTCTCAGTGGGGCATGGCCGCAGCACGGGCACGCAAAGACAAATCCTTGAAGGACCTCCTATTGAAGCAGTCTGGTCATGCAGCGGTACAGGGTGACAAAGAGGCCGGCTCCGTGGAGGGCGAAGATTCCCCTGCTTTCATGGTGGAGCTCTTCTCGGCGATTAAGGAGGACATCCAAGAGTTGCGGTCCCAGCTGGCCTCCAACTTAAAGGACGAGCGCCGCGACGTGGATGAAATTGGGGAGTGTGTGGCGACCCTGGAAGAGCACGACCTTTCTAGAGACGAAGAGATTCATCACCTGCAGCAAGAAATGATTCGCCTCAACGAGCAGAACTTGGATCTTCAGGCCCATGCTGAGGACCTGGAGAACCGCTCTCGACGGAACAACGTCCGCATCAGGGCGGTCCCCTGGAAAGCTGAGGGGGAAGATCTTCGATCGTATGTCAATGCGCTCTTTCAGCAGCACCTCGGGGAGGAAGGCACTGCGGACGTTCAAATGGACAGAGTCCACCGGGTGGGTCTCCCCCGAGGCACTAAAGCACCTCCGCCGGATATCTTAGTGTGCGTGCATGATTTTCAGGTGAAAGAGCGCATACTCCGGAAAGCTCGCGATGCCCAGCCTATACATTTCCGAGGCTGCCAACCGGCTTTGTATCAGAACCTGGCGGCTTCAACCCTCATCAAGAGGTGGGCGTTTAAACCTGTGACCACATACCTAAGGGAGCACAGTGTTCCCTACGCTTGGGACCACCCCTTTCGTCTGATCTTTAAGCACCAGGGCAGGCTACTGCAACTCAGATTGCTTGACGAAGCTACGGGAACACTGGGCCTGGAACGTCCCGCAGCCATGGATGATGCGGAGAAACCCAAGTCGCAGGAGGTGCGTTGCGCCTCGGGCTGGCAGCGGGTGGGAAGGGCCCCCACGGTCAAGAAACCTGACCTGGCCACGCAACTCAAAGAGAAGGAAGCAGTGTTTTCCGACCTGGCGCACACCACGGACTGCCCTGCTACCCCATGAAGATGTCAATTGCAGGCATGGGAGTGGGTACGGGGAGGGGCGTCGGAGGGAAGGCACGTAGAGACCGGTTGCGAACCTTATCGATACCTCACAGTGGAGTAGGGTCCGTTCCAATCCTCACATGGAATGGATGTTGGTTGCAGCCATGATCTCCCAGTGGTTATTCAATGTGACGGACGTTGGTCATATTTTGTTTGCTAATGTTTTTTTCTTTCTGAACGTTATGGTCTGGGTACTTTTGGGGTTGGGGGGGGGGTGGGCTGTTATCGGGAACCTCCGCATCAGTTCAGGTACCAGGGGGACACGTCAACCTAGGACGCAGGGTGGTGAGGCTTCCTATTGCGAGGGGTGGAAGCCGACACTAGCTTTACATGGCGCCTCGCCAGGTGATAGATGGTCAGGGATCTTAAGGTGGTGAGCCTAAACGTCCGCGGGTTAAATAACCCGGTCAAGCGCGCTGCGGTGCTCTCCCTTCTGGGAAACGCTGAGAGCGATATCTGTCTGCTCCAAGAGACGCATTTGCTTTCTAAGGATATTATGCGCATGCGCGATAGGCGATTCCCACAACACGCATGGTCTGCAGGGCCGTCCAAGAAAAATGGGGTGGCTATCTTGCTAGGAGCGCGATGTCAGTGCAAGATCATCTCCACAGTAGCAGAGATTAAGGGGCGCCTACTGGCCATTCGGGTGCAATGGGGGGGGACTTACCTTACTATTGGGTCACTATATGCCCCGAATGAGAAACAAGAGCCCTTTATTTTGTCTGCCTTAGCCTCGGTGCTCACCTCACCGGATGCCGCGATCCTGGTGGGTGGAGACCTGAACCTGGTGATGGACGCGGCTCGGGATAGATCAGGACAACGGATGCACCAGGCCGGAGACTGTCAGCGGTGGGCAGGGAGTGGCTGGCGGACAGTGGGCTGTGTGATGTGTGGCGTACTCAGCATCCCAACGACCAAGACTATACATACTACTCGGGAGCAAATAAAACATACGCGCGACTTGACCATTTCTTGGCCTCTACCACACTCATGTCCAGTCTCCACTCTTCCGACATTGCGCCCCGCTCCCTGTCCGATCACGCGCTCATTTCTGTCCTCCTGCCTTCACAGCGTATGCGCGCCACCCCGCCTAGTTGGCGACTTAGGGAGAGTCTGTTGCATTCCGAGGATACGGTGCAGCGCATGCGAGACACCATTGTGCATTACCTACAGACGAACGATACGGGGTCGGTATCCTTGTCGTCGGTCTGGGAAGCACTGAAACTAGTGGCCAGAGGGGAGTTTATTGCGATCGCCGCAACCTATAATGCTATTCGTAGAGATAAGCGCGTTGCGTTGGAAAGAGAGGTCGGTGAGCTAGAAGCGATTCATAAGCGTACCGGGGCCCCAAGGATCTGGCGGGAGCTGGAGAAGCGCAAGCGTGCACTGAAACACTTGGATCTGGACAGAGCCGAACATGCTCTCCTTAGATTGAAGCACAAATTCTATCTTAGCAGTAATCGCTGCAGTAAAATGTTGGCGCAGAGGCTTCGCGTTAGGACGCAGACCTCGATGATCCAGTCGGTCCGCGATGATAAAGGGATAGAACAGGGGGCGGATGAGCGGATTGTAGATGTCTTCCGCAATTTTTATCAACTTCTCTACTCCGACAGGGATTCATCCTCGTCGGAACCGCAGGCATACCTGGGTACTTGCGACATTGCACCTCTCCCCACGGCGGTCACGGAGGACCTTGAGGCGCCGATTCGCATTGACGAGGTGATCTCTGCGATCTCTCGACTGAAGCTGGCCAAATCCCCGGGGCCAGACGGTTTTACGGCTTCTTTTTATAAGGCGTTTTGTGTGGAGCTGGCTCCCTTTTTAACCCGTCTGTTTAACTCTTTTCTGGATACGGGAACGGTGACCCCGTCTATGGCGGAAGCGGCAATCTCGGTCATTTTAAAGCCGGGAAAGGATGCGCGAGCATGCGGATCGTATAGACCTATTTCGCTTCTTAACATTGACGCGAAACTCTTCGCGGGGATTCTGGCTGCGCTCCTTAACCCCCTTATGGCGGACGTCATTGATCCTGATCAATCGAGTTTTATCCCGTTCAGACAGGGATGCGATAATACCAAGCGCCTGTTACACCTCATAGATAGCTCACAGAGATCTCAAAGGCCGGCCTTTCTTATATCCATCGACGCAGAAAAGGCCTTTGACCGTGTGGGGTGGGACTATTTATTTGCGGCACTGCGCAGGTACGGGATAGGTGAGAACTTTCTAAAGTGGATTCAGTGCATATACCACTCCCCCAGAGCGTTTGTGTGGGTGAATGGGTGTAGGTCTGGTTTCTTCTCTATTGAGCATGGGACGAGGCAGGGTTGCCCTCTCTCCCCGCTCTTATTTGCGCTCTATATGGAGCCTTTCGCTCAGCGGATCCGGGCCAATCAGGAGGTCAGGGGGCTTAAATTTGGGGTGGACGTCCATAAAATTAGTCTGTACGCAGACGACGTGATTCTCTCGCTCACCCAGCCCAGGACGACCATTCCAGCATTGCTAGACGAACTTGCCGCGTTTGGGGAAGTTTCGGGTTTTAAAGTTAATTTGGAGAACTCACTGGTCCTGAACCTGACTGTTCCTGTGGGGGAAGTGGAGTCCCTCCAGAGAGACTTCACTTTCCGATGGACGCATACCGATATAACATATTTGGGTATTCGCTTGGCGCCGACTATTGGGAGGACTGTCTCACTTAACTATGCCTTACTGCTGGAACATACGACCAAGGCGCTGGACGCCTGGTCACGGCTGAAGTTGGCATGGTTGGGGAGGGTGGCGGCGGTGAAGATGACGGTTCTCCCACGCATTTTGTACATCTTCCAGCTGTTACCGATGACCCCACCACCGGGCATGCTCAAGAAGTTACAGGGCCTAATTAATAGGTTTGTGTGGGAAAAGAAAAAGCCACGGCTTTCCTTTTCGCAAATGACTCGCCCGAAGGTGTAGGGGGGGTTGGGTCTCCCAAGCATAGGTGGCTACTACCAAGCAGCGTGTCTCCGCTACGTAGTGGAGTGGAACAGACCTGCATCCAGTAAACACTGGAATTTTATGGATCAGGCAGTTGCTGGAGCGAATGTTTGGAGGGAGCTTTGGTTACCCCGTAAACACCAATCGTGGGGGCTCTACTCCTTGCCGGTCACTTCGCCTACTCTTAGAGTCTGGGACAGAGTGGCGCTGAAACGAGGGTGGACGTCATTTCCCTCGCCCATGACTCCCATTGTTGATAACCCTGAATTTCCCCCGGGACAGAAGTCGGTAGTGTTTCATAGATGGAGGGAGGAGGGGTGCAAACGTGTCGGATCCCTCTTTGATTTGGAGGGGCTGAAACCCTTCGCGCAACTGCGACTGGACTATGACCTTCCGGCTACGGACGCGTTCCCGCATAGACAGGTCTCGCATTGGGTGACGTCCCCCGCTAATTGCTCCCACATGTCCAGACCTTTGACGGCCTTTGAGAAATGGTTAGTGCGCAAGTCGGATGACAAAAGACTTATCTCGGAGTTATACTCCATGCTTATGGCGACCCCATCGGGTCAGCGTACTAAAGCGCAGGTGCGTTGGGAAACGGAAGTAGGTAGGCCCCTGTCACCCAAAGAATGGGAACATGTCATTTACAGAGCGAATCACACTGCACATAATACTGCCGGGGAGGAGTCTGCTTTTAAGGTTATCACATATTGGTACTACACCCCTGCTAGAATACACAGTTGGGACAAGAACAAAACAGAACTATGCTGGAGGGGCTGCGGATCTACCGGCACACTAGCTCATTTATTATGGCACTGACCGAAACTGGAGCGCTATTGGTCCCAGATCCTCGATGACATTGATGCTGCATTCAACATAACGCTTCCCCGCGCTCCAGACTACACTCTGCTAGGGCTCTCTCACCCAAAGGCGTTTCCGCTGCGCTCGCTTAGAGGTCGGCAAATTGCGTTGGCGCTGCTGGCAGCCCGCCAAGTCATTCTAGCCCTATGGGGAACGACCACCATACCATATGTCCTCACATGGATACACCGCTTGTGGCACCTGTTAGCGATGGAGCGCATGTCGCTTAGCGTGGAAGGGAAAGGCAAGGATTTTCCGAAGTTGTGGGCACCCTTTTTGCATTTGTTGACTAGAGGTATGAGAGAAGTGACGTGCCCGAAGTATTTACAGATTCTCAGACTACTGCCACTAGAACCCCTGGGCGCCACCCAGAACCCAGGAGGTTGATTAGCGCTCTGCGCGCCCGCAAGCACACTAGGCCTAGTAATCAGGGACCATATCATGAGATGGAACTGATGCGGAGGTGGGTGGGGGGGGGACAGGGGATGGGACGGGGGGTTTGTTGCTCTTGTTATTTCTCTGTTTTATTTTAATTTTCTGCGAACTGTTCTTAAGGTGGAAGTCACTGCATACGTCTGACATAATTGAGGCCCCAGTGCCCGGCTTCCGGGCTGTGAATGCGATAACGCTAACCCTCGCTCTGCCGGCCCTGAGATGTAGGCAGGAAGCTGTGTACAGTGCTCTTGCGCTCCACGATATAACAATAAAAATGATTGATTCTAAAAAAGATGTTTACCACACTCGCGTAGGGTTTCCTTGACCATTACTCTACCAGACCTCTAGATCACACACCTTAGTAACCTAACTTGAAAATTATTGGTGCATATGTGATGCATGAGTGAGTGGTCTACACACCCTTATACTGCATGCATTTATTTTTGTTTCTTTCTTTGTGAGTCAGACGTATTCAGTCGATGGCTTTTTCCAGGCATAAGTCAAACTTTTGACTGGAAGGTTTGTCTGTGTATCTGGCTTAGAAATAAGAATTTATAATTGGCCTAGAGGGCGAAAGATAGGTGACACTGATGTTTGAATTATGTGTTATTTGTACAATTTCCATTCTAAGACCTTTGCTAGAGACAGGCAACCTACCAACAAACAAAATGCAAAGCGCATTGTTTTTACCAATGGACAAACGTCTACCGCAAAAGGGAGGAAATTTGAAAAGTAAACCAAGTTCGTACTGTAAGAGGTAAAGATGACCGGACAAGTTGTTTGACGTGCCAACAACAGAATGGCCAAAGTGGGGCCAGATTCATTCCGATTTTTAAGATTACTTACAACCATGTAATGAGTTACATTTAGATTCACTGTAAACGCATTTATTTTATGTGGATACCATGAAAATCTGCAATGGATCCCAACTTCCTAGACCTACACAGGACATCCCTGACCCATGACATGTGCTCAAGGCCCTTGACTGGTTTTCTCAGCTGTTTTGGTTAATTCATGCAGTGCTTGATTTTTGCAGATGGTAGCAGGTGTTGGTCATTTTCGGGGACCGGTACTTGTATTTTATCATCAGGCTTTGTTCCAGAGCAAGATAGAGAAAAGCAGAAAGTGGAAAGAGAAGAAGGAAGAGAAAGATAGGAAAATAACAACAAGTGAAACGAGAAGGGATGAAAAAGAAGATGCAAGAATAAGATGGAGAGGGAGTGGAGGATGGTGGAAGAAAGAGGCATGAGGTGGAACCACGACTAGGCCGAACTGGTATTTGGCAACCCTGGCAACCAATATCTCTGGCAGGGGGCTCATACAAAACACTTTAGGCATCTACCTTCATGTTTTTTAAGTTAAGCACTGCATTAATGCCTTTGACTTCTTGGCATAGCAAATTCTAAAGAAACGACCTATGAATGGACAATCTTCGACCACCAGTGGTAGTAAATTGAAAGGGAAAGCGTCAATCACGTTCATATTGGAGTAGCCCAAGGGTCCTGAAGTCTTAAGTGGAGAAGGAGCCAGTAGGTTATCGGCGTGCTTGTTGTGAATGGCTTTGGGACCCTGAGCTGGTGCCTTCTATCAGCTTCTCTCCTTGACAGGAATCCAGTGAAGTATCTTGAGAAATACTTCATGTGTCTGTAAGAACTGAATATGAGCATTGTGGCAGAGTTTCAGAAGAGATATAGCAGGGGCTGTAAGATCCAGGCCAAACTTTTAGCGCTAACATCTGACTATGTAAATGAGTTCGATTCAGATTAAGTCAATGTAAATGTGTCCTTTTTGAACTATCTTCAAAATCTGACATGAATCCGTCCCTCATGTACCAATGTGCAACATCAGTGAGTGGGAATTACGTGTAAAGAAGGCTTTGGCACCTTCCTCGGTTACTGCAGAAGTTACTTTGTTAATTTCACTTTAATTCACAATTAAGAATCAAGTGCAATAAACAGTGACTTAGCTATCAAATAGCCCACATCAAGCGACCCACGTTATTGGTGACCCCATCAGCGGACTCTAATGGGGGCAATTGTGGGCAGTGCTGCCCTCATTATTTCATTCCTGCTGCCTACCTGTGTGATTAATAATTTTAACTCTGCTTTAAAAAAAAAATAACAATTCTCTGTTGCTTTTACTACGGGGTGTGAGTGTGGCTCCTGCACTGCTGCGTGTTGCAGGGTGCAGGAGCGCTGATCTTTTATTTTTGCATTCCTCACTAATTCCAACTTTTAAAATTTTCTCTAGCCCTCTCACCTGGTTAGTGCTGGTGAAGAGGGGCTCTTGGCGTGCCTGCTTGCCGCTTTGGGTGGGGCCATTTCCAGTCGGGACATTTTTGGGCGCCATCTTGGGTCGGCGGTCTAGTTGTCGACCGGCTGGCCTCAACCCCCTATTTAATAGGAGCCGCGGCACGGACGCATGCAGCGGGTGCGCCGCTGGTGTGCCGAAGGCACGCCAAAAGCAAGCCAGTCTGCGCCCGTCCGGATCTGGACCACAGCCAGCGCCAGCCATGCTGCCCGAATTTCAAAGTTGACCCACATTGTTTGGTCTACAGAGCAACTGCTTAATATGTACAAAGTGGCCTGCTTGGAAAAGGCCAAGATAGACCTGGGGACAGTCGCCTCTGATCACTGCTGCAGCACATGCCTCTTTAAACTGGTGGTTAACGGAGGTGGGGTGAAGTGGCAGTAGGATCACTCTGACGCCCCCGATGGTGACCCCCTTGGCCAATAGCAGTAATATTTGGGCCTGTTTGATTAGGACATCTGGTTTTCCCTGGAGTCAAACTCCTGGGATCTTATGTTTCTTACAGAAACCTGGCTGAGGGAGGGCACAAACCCCGACTTGATGCTGGCAGTACCTGGCAGCTTTCAGGTGACCTGTGCCAATCCGGGGGGCAACAAGATGGGAGGGGGTGTGGCTTTTATTCAGAGGGAGGATTGGGAGATCTCCACTAGGAGAATAGAGAACATTGGGAACATTGAGGCCCTGACCTTTTGTGTCAGAATCTCACCCTCCTCTTCGGTGGCCGGAATGTTAGTATATAGACCTCCTGACAGTCCACCTTGCCACCTGTTAGAGCTATGTGATATCATCGCTCAACTTTCTCTGAAGCACGCCAATTTTATTGTACTAGGCGACTTCAATGTCCATGTGGATGATAAAAAATGTTCCCAGGCATTATTACTGGTAGAAACTCTAGAGGGCCTAAATCTCACGCAATTGGTGACCCCCCCTACACATACGGCAGGCCACATGCTTGACCTTATTTTTTCCAACAAACCCAACCTCACAGTGGAGGCACCTGTACGCCTGACCTGGATGGACCATTTTTTGGTACAGTTCAATTTTCAGCTTGAATCCAAACAGTATAATTCCCGGCCGATCTCTGACAGGAGGAGAAACTGGAAGGGGGTCACCTCAGAAGCTATGGGACCGGCGCTCCTAAACGCTCTCTCCCAGCTAACGGGTGATCCCAACAGCGATGTATCCAGCTTTAATTGCTGGGTCACCTCCGCTTTAGAAAGTGTTGCCCCACTCAGATCGGTGACAAACGCAAGAAGGAAACCCTCTGCCCCCTGGTTCTCCACGGAATTACGAACAGAGAAAATCCTTTGCAAGAAATTAGAACGTTCCTGGAGCAAATCCTATGATCCGGTGACTAAAGGCCTATACAAAGAGGCATTATAAAAATTCCATAGGCTCAAGCGCAGTACCATGAGGGAATATTTCTCGAGCCAGATTAAACAATCTGACAACTCGGCTAGAGAGATGTTTAAAATAGTCCAAAGCTTTACTAATCACACTGCTCTGGACAGCACAGTTGTGCCATCTCATACCCTCTGTGCTGACCTGTCTGACTAGTTTGAGGAAAAAATACAAATGGTCTACTCCGCCTTCCCTCTATCAACCTGCCTGCCCTCTCATTTACCCTCTCTTACCCCAGACCCTCCCGGCACCTGGTCTGAATTTCGCCTGTTGCCATCCGAGGTGTCACTGAAGGAACTGCACAAGTGTAAGTCGGGCTCCCTGGGAGATCTGTGCCCGGCTTGGTTCTTTAAACTACTGGCCCCTTGGCTTAATCCGCTCTTGAACCAGATCTGGAACTCCTCCCTGACATCTGGTATCTACCCAGCCACCTGAAAACATGCATTCTTGTTGCCTCTGCTTAAGAAACCTGATGCGGAACCTGCGGAGCACAAGAATTTCAGGCCTATCTCTCTTCTGCCAGCTCCAGCGAAAATCCTGGAAAAGGAAGTCCAGAAGCAACTGGCTGAATTCCTTGAATCAAACGACAGCTTCCATGACTCGCAATCTGGTTTAAGACCAGGGTACAGCACGGAGACCGCACTTCTTGAAGTCTCTGAAGCCATTCGCGAATCTGTGAACCGGGGCGCCTCAGCTATGCTGGTGTTGTTTGACCTGTCCACAGCTTTCGACACTGTGGCCCACCCGATTCTTTTGGAGAGACTGAGACAGGACACTGTGGCCCACCCGATTCTTTTGGAGAGACTGAGACAGGTAGGAGTGCAGGATACTGCCTTGTCCTGGCTCCAATCGTTCATGGAGAACCGCTCACAGCACGTATTTTTACGCTCCTACGTCTCAACCCAGAAATCCCTCGTCTGTGGGGTACCTCAGGGTTCAGCGCTGAGCCTGCTTCTTTTCAATGTATAACTGGCTCCCCTGGAAGCCTTAGTCAAGACATGGGGTGTGAGTGTAGTCTCCTACGCTGATGACACTCAGCTGGTGTTTTCTTTTAAAGAACACTCGGAGGCTGCCTTTCTCAATTTTAAGCAATGCCTGAAAAATATCTCTGCCTGGATGACGGAGAATTGCTTAAAGCTAAACACCGAGAAAACTGAGGTCTTATTTTTCAGCCAGGTGGCACCACCACCCTCAAATATGTGGTGGTCCTCAGAACTGAACCCACCACCTATCCCGGTAGATTCGGCCAGAAATCTGGGGTTTAAATTTGACAACGACCTCTCTTGTAAGACCCAGGTGCGCCATTTCTCCTCTATATGCTTTTGGAAGTTAAGAGCACTAAGAAAATGTCTTCATTTACTGCCGGAGGTCTGCAGGAAGACTACGGTCCATGCACTGGTAACTTCCCAGCTGGAATATTCTAATAGTCTCTACCTAGGGCTTCCAGCTTACCTGGTTCGCAGGTTGCAGATGATTCAAAACGCAGCGGCCAGATTAATTAGGAAAGTGCCATTTCGCCATCATAATTCCCCATATTTACGGCGCCTCCATTGGCTACCGGTTAATAGGAGGATCGAGTTCAAGGCCCTCACCTTGGCCTACAGAGCCACCAGAGATCAGGGTCCGGGCTATCTGAGGCAGGGATTGCAAAGATACCAACAAGACCGGGCCCTGAGATCAAACCACCTGCGACTACTCAGGGTTCCCCGCTTCATTAAGGCCAGGATAGGGGGCAGAGCGTTCACAGTGAAAACTGCGAAACTCTGGAATGCAATGGCCCCCCCACCTCCGCATGATGGAGTCAGAACAGGTCTTTAGGAAGGCCTTAAAAACCTGGCTTTTCAGCTTGCCTTAGATCGACCCTCTTATTACTGTCATGTCCTTTAGGATAGTCCCATCATGTGCATACCAATTACATACATTTTGTCCCATCCATACGACATAACGGTTCTACACAGGTGACCTTTTACTTAGTAGCTTACTTCTGTCTCTTCGACACCAGGATCTCGGTACCCTATCTTAATCCCTGTACCTGACGTACATAAACATGTCCTCAGGCACAGCAGATTTATTCTGTATAAGGGTCACCACTTTTTTTCATCCATGGCCAACAGCTAGCTGTGAATGAGTGTTTTTGTTTAGAAAAGGATTAGCAAAGGATTAGTGAATGTTTTCAAAACATATCAATTCTAGAAGAAAACCTGGAGTGACCACTTTAGTATAAAAGAACCTCACTCCCCTTTACAAAACAGAGGAGAATTCCTTCCAGGCTGGACCGAGACTCTGCAGGCTGATCCTTCGACAGGCTGAGACCTGACATCCCTTGCGGGGTGCCATCCTCGACGCAGAGACGGGGTCCTTCATTCTAAACCACCAGGTGAGAGGTTAGCACTTCCCTAGGGGATTCTTGGCTCCATTAGGATATATCCTAGCACTTACATACACATGCTTCACCTACATATCTAGGCTAGGTACATTTAGGTAGGATACGCATCGTAGGAGTACGCCAATGCTATTGTTTTATATAATCCGCTTTTATTCATCTTATTAGCACTATGGTAGAAATGTATCTGCTATTTACGATATTGGTGCTAGCAATAACATTTGTCTGCTCCTGTCTGTTGATTGTCGCAGCTAATATATTTCACAGTAGACTGACGCTTGACCAATAAATACTTACTGAAACCGTTTCAATCATCATTCTAGGTGTATTCTGAGAAAAGTAAGCACGAGTGACTGAGCGAAAGATACCGTATTGTTTTCCACAATACCTGAGGAATCAGGGTTGTCATGTTCAGTGGTTGACAGAAACTACCTACACCGCTGTAGAATACAGGGGGGTGGTAGTGGCACCGAAGAGCTAGCTGGTCTAACGGCTGACTCATCCTGTGGGGGTGTCCAGAGTCCGTCTGCACACCAAGCCCTCAGTTTAGGTCATCCAAAACGCGCAGGTCCTGGGGGGGGTCCTAGGAACTACACAACATGGCACCGCCAACGTTGGTTGGGTTCTTATATTAACAGTAAAATCTGAGTAGTTCAGTCGTGCTTTCTCAGACAGCCCTACTCACACTTTCCAGAGACGTCTGAAGTGGGAAGGAATATCCGCCTCAGCTGAATAGGTACACCCTGTGTATTGGCTGAAGGTTTAGACAAGCTTGTAAGGATTAAAGGTTCCCCATATTGTGCCAAAACCCTACCTCTTAAACCTTTACTTTCTTCTCCCTTCAAAATGACTGAATCTACAAGTAGCAGTGGAAGCGCAGAAGGAGACGAATTTGCTAACGCTCTTAACATTACAGAAAACTGCAGACAGGCAGTAACTCTGAAATTGTTAGAACATGGAGTACCTGCAACAGGTGGCCAAGTTACTTTTGTGATTGAGGCACATGAGGTGTTCGGATCAGAGGTATTCTATTCCTGGGTGAAATTCCCGCCTGCAGATACACAGACACATCTATTCCACAAATATATTGAAGTGGACTCACCGGCAGAATACATCCCATACGAGGACATTGAAGTCCCGTTAACTTGCCAGCAACATAGAAACTGGTTTAAAGGTGCCCTAAATCACACAACTTCGGTCGTAAGACTCGGTCCGCTCAGCATAGGAGGAGCAACATAGCCGGTCTGAGCGACTTACACTCCACATCCTGAGATAGACACGCTCCCAGTAGGGGAGGTGCGTGCACTTTATAAAGAAGTAGTCAGGCTATACAGACACATTGTCCAGTTCATCAAGCAAACACTCACATTACAACCTGTGAGATCTGCTCCACCTGGAACAGTCCAGACCCAACACACACCAACAATTAGTCCACAGACACTAAAAGCAATCATGGGTGCGTTCCTATCAAAGAGGGATCAAGTACCATTCTGGATCGCTCAAAAAATAGCACAGTTGGAAGCAGTATTTCCCCATACAGATCCGCAGGAAAAACACAGAATGCTAACAATTTGCTTGCCAATGGGGAATGGTTCCCTCACTTGAGGATTGTACCACATGGGGAACAATTTTTGCTGCAGTCTACATTAGAATACACGGTACCCCGACCATATCAGTTATTCCTGAAGTATTGAAACAGATACAAAATAAGTACGGGGCAGGACCTGCCCTGGACTTGGGGATGAAACTGATGTGTAATTTTGACCAAGTCTTAGCAATTATGCTGAACAACATCAAGGGGGAAGCAGCAGCGGTGGCCATACACCAGCGCTTAAGGGAAACAACTCCTGCAAATCAGGAGCAGGCATTACCGAAAATTATCGGGGAAACCTATGTTTCACTAGGTAGAGATAGTTTGGGAGCCAAACCAGGGAAACCAGAAGTGGTGAGTAATTCTGATAAGGATAACTCGAAGCAAGCACCCATTTCTTCTAAAAAGAAATGGGAAAACAATCAAAATCAATCCAAAAATAACAATAAAAGAAACACTTCACGATCAAGGGGTGGGTCTCCCCAACGGGAGTCCTGTGAAAAGAGGTATAATATTAGGAATTGTGATAACATTAGGAAACCTGACAGGTATCAGGATACTAATACACGTTCCTTTCGTTCCTTTCAGGGTTCATAAAAAAACTCGGACAGGGAAGGACGGTCAGAACAAAAGACTGAAGATAGACCAAAGGGAACAAGCATTGGCATAGCCAATAGGTCTCGCCTTTGGGACCTTATAAGTGTTTAGCCATGCAACAGTTGATGGTGTTGCAGTAAGGATATTGTGCTGCATAACTAAATACTTATAAGGTCCCAAAGGTGAGACCTATTGGCTATGCCAATGCTTGTTTTTTTTTAGCAGGGATTTTCAGTACCTTTCTAGAGACCTGCTCTGTCTGCAGGCATTGCAAAAAGGGTATTAAGGAAACGGTCACCAAGGACACACAACAAGCATCAATTCAGCCAGCCATGAGACAGTAGCAGTTAAGAGGACAGGAAGGCGTACCTGCATTGAATTCTACATGGTGTATTGGCAGGGGCACAATGGCAGACGGCAAATAGAGTGCACAATTAAGTAATGTACAAACTACCTCGGTCGTCCTACTGGAAGATATTTATTGTAAGTGGCAGTTTCATTTGTATACAAAAGAATTTCATTTCAAAAAATTCGGTATGGATTTCATGATTTGTGAAAATGTGCAAATATGGGTATCCGCGATGTAGAAAAATATAATTTAGTAATTTATTTCATGTTCGGGGGGGGCTAAAAAATGTGTGATACTGATAAGAGGGGAGATGGTACCGTTTTCTAGATTTTACGTATTCGCTCTTGTACAGAAGTAAGAAAAACCGCGACCACAATAGGCCTGGGTAAAAAAAAAATTGACACAGGTGGGGCAAAAACGTCCACGGAGCATGTTGTGTGCTGGAAAAGTAACAGCAGGGCAAGAACAGTTATATCTCCAGGACAGCACTGTCCACCCGGCATGTCACAATCTAAAATGGCCCACAGAGAACTACTATGCTCATCACAACTGTCCAGGATTAAAGTGAACATACAAGCAGCTCACTTTAAACAGCTGCTTGATCCACTACGTAACAGTAGTGTACCATGGATTTGGTCCACAGCCAAGGTCAGAAGAAAGAGCCGGTCAATGCAGAGTGTGAGAGCGTGTGCGTTGTAGAGTGTGTTGTATGTAGCGTGTGTGTTAATACTAAAACGTATCTGGTGAGAAATTTGCAAAACGAACTCTACATAGAAGAAACAGAGGTGATTTGCTAGTGCTAGCACACAATGTTTTAATATCAGAATTGTTTTGTGTCAATAAAAAGAAATGTATTCTTCTTTTGATGTTAGAGGCCAGAGTCTTTTTTTTAAGCAGTTCTTGGTGTCTTTCAGTCACTTTGCTACAAATGAGGCACCATGTGAAATTACCTTTTTAATCCATAATAAACGGGAATAAGAAAACGGTAATTAACATATTTCCTCTAGTGAATTTGAGCCACAGCAGGGTGTCTACGGAAGAAAAGGTATGTGGAGACGTTTAGGTGGACCAGCTGGAAACAGATTTGCTTGGCAAAAAAAAACACCCACCAATATAGACTTTAAGTCAAAACGCACAGAGCTAGTGGTAGTAAACTGATGCATACCTCTGATAGGGACACTATGGAGACGTAGAGTGAGGATCCATGCAAGCGCTTGTGGCATGAGGCAGTCACCATGTTGTTTATTTTTACTTGACGTTCACTTTGACAGATAAAAAAAAAAAGTCCAAAAGTATATTCCATAAGAGGAGTGGTCTGACAGCAAATAGCAGCTGCCTGGACCTCCGAAAAAGTGTATATTGTTAAAAAAAAAATGTGTTTCTTTAAGAACAGAGACGGGAGGAGTGGGGAACAATAGAGAGGAGGTGTGGAGAAGTCAAGGAAGTTGGGTGAGAGCAACAGGAAGTGGCTGCAAGCCACGCAAAAGCGGGGGGGGATAAAAAATACACATTAAAAAAGGGGGCAATATTAAACGCGAGGGAGTTATTTGACGGGGAAGCTGTACAAAAGGAAGAGAGCAAGAAAGCACGGACTCACTGCACTGCTAAAAGAAACAAGAGTTAAACGCTAGTCATTCCAGACAGCCAACAGCCACCAGGGCATTAAAGGGGATAACAAATGTTGGGCTTTGCGAGGAGGGGGGGAGAACGGTAAAGGCAGAAGGGGGCATTTTCTGTAAAAGCCGCGAAAGTAAAAGCGATCACGGCCGCGCACACAAAGAAGCTATCGGCTTCAGGAATATGAAAGAAAGCTCGTAAAAGCGATCGCACGTGTGTGCTTAATGAGCCTTGACAGAAAGCGCAATCGCAAGTGCGATCGCGATCAAAGAGAAAGACGTGCGGCCAAGTGGTGCTAATGACCCGTGAAAGACAGATGGCGGCTGCATGTGAAGAAGGGTCGAGGAGGGAATTAAACAGGGAAAAAGGAAACGAGGGAAAGAAAAACTTGTGAAAATATAGTGATAAAAGGAGGGACTGAGTGAAAGGTTGAAGGAGGGAAAGAAAAACTTGAGAAAACATAGTGATGAAAGGTTGAAGGAATGGCAGAGCGAGAGGTAAAACAAGCATTGGCCGCACGCGAAAGTGAAAGCAGCGCGACGCGGCGGGGGAGGGGAGGGGCGGAGGAGCGCTTGTCGGAGCGAGAGGAAAGCCAGATGGCGCCTCTCAGAAGGGAGGGGGTAGTGTGCGCAGAGGAGCCATTAGAGAACACCCAGATGGCAGCTGCGCGCGTGCACGCTCACGTGCACGCAAGCTGGGAGCCTCTCTGGTAGCACTTCCAAAAGCCCCTTACTAAATGTCTCGCCGAGCAGCGCATGCGCGCTGGCTCAGCGAGACCTAAAAAGGGAAACACATCGCAATTCAGATTTCATTATCAAATAGGAAGAGCAACCTAAAGCAAAGACTCAATTCAAAAAGAAGAAAGTAGCCGGCTTAAATGCCCAGGTTACTGAGGACCCAGCTTCTGAACAGGGAATGGGCTCTGACGATGCTAGACAGCGCGAGAGAAGTAACAATAGCTCCCTAGAACCTGAAGGAATTTCTGGTGACAGCAGTATTGAATGAATACATCACGGTGGAAACACCTGATACAAGAGTGAGTGTCCCACACCGTCTACACAAAATGAATCTGCAAATAGAAGGGGACATCTCAAGAAAAATTAAAGGTCTCTTTTGGGAAAATTTGACATTTGGATACGACATCCTGTTAGCAGAAAAAGATTGGCCGCCTGAATTTGTAATGGATTGCCCAAAAGGTGAAAACATAATTTTGCCTGCCTTTTCTGACCTCGTTCCTGTTTCCTTAAAACACTCATACTCGCAGGAGTGGGCACAAGCGCTAGCTCTGGCATTATACCGGAACCATGTAGGGTGGGACGTGGTGTCCGAACACCACGAAATCCCATCAAAAACGACTCCAACTCCACAGAGACAGTACCCTATTAAAAATGAGGCGAAGAAACAGGTCAAAGAAATCTTAGACCAACTTGAATACCAAGGTGTGATTGAAACTTGCACCTCGCCAATGAACAACCCTTTGTTTCCCATCATGAAACCTGACAACACATATCGTTTGGTTTTAGACTACAGACATTTGAACACATGCACAAAAACATTTGCAGTTCAGAACGCACATAGTGCCGCATTAATGAATAACATTGTGCGGAAGAAATACAAAACAACACTAGATATCTCAAATGGATGCAGAGAAATCTGGGCTGACCCTCTTCTCCTATGCGGATGATTCGCAAATCATTTTTCTCTATCCATGAAGAGCACGACAGAGATTTCTCCCTTCAGTTAGGTTTGAGGAATATCGCATCATGGATGCAATCTAATTACCTCAAACTGAACGGAGGAAAAACCGAGGTTCTTATATTCGGGAAAAATAGGGAACTTTGGGGTCCTCAACATTGGTCCTGCGAGATGGGTGCTCTTCCTATACCGGTCCGCCAAGCTCGTAATTTGGGTGTAATTATTGATGATACACTGAGTATGCACAACCAAGTCGTTAAAGTAGCCGCTACCTGCTTCACAATCCTGAAGTGGCTAAAAAAAGTCATCTGAATGCTACCAGAACCCACTCAGAAGACTGTTGTTCATGCCTTGATTACTTCAAGACTTGATTACGGCAATGTTCTGTACTTGGGATCTAACAAAGAGGTGACACGCAGGCTGCAACTGGTTCAAAACTCCGCAGCTAGGCTTTTATGCGGGATCCCCAGAACTTCTTCTGTTTCCGGCCATCTTCGTGACCTGCATTGGCTCAGGGTGGAGAACCGAGTTAAGTTCAAAGCCCTGAGCTACATGATTAAAATCAAAAGTGGAGTGGCCCCTAAATACCTTCAATCACTGGTCCATCCCTATGTCCCTCTTCGTGACCTCCGCTCATCCACGCAGGGGAGGTTTTCTGTCCCAAAAATCAAACTAGCGCGGATGGTCGGTAGGTCTTTCTCATATCTTGGCCCCTCACTCTGGAATGCCATGCCCTTAGCTCTTCGTACCGAAACTAATTATATCCAATTTCACAAATCTTTGAAGACATGGCTTTTCAATCATTAGCCTGCTGCCTTTGCTTTTGACATCAGCCTCTGATCTGCGTCTGCGCCGGGAGACCCTTTTTGGGTAGCTGTTGCGCATTATAAGTTTAATTAATAAATAAATAAATTCTTCTGCCAAAATATAGCTCCTGAAAGCAGATATTTGACAGGATTTTCTGCCCTCGGCAATCAGCGTCAATTTTGTCGTCTGCCCCAAGGCTATAAGAACAGCCCCGGCAAGAGTGTCAGAGCTATTACAAACTTGCGATGAAGAGGCAGTGTCCTACGTAGATGATATTTATCTGACGGACGATGAATTACTTGAACACTTGTGCAGGGTGAACAACATAATTGTTGGTTTTGCCAATTTGGGCTACAAATTTAACTTAAAAAAATCGAAACTTGCCCATCTCAGCGTCCTATTTTTGGGATATGAGCTGTCAAGTGAAGGGAAAAGTCTGGCCGCAAATGTTTTAGAAAAATGCGCGCTAATCCACCCTCCAAAGACTCTGAAGGGTTTACAATCCATTTTAGGATTTCTAAATTTCGGCAGAACATACATTCAAGACTACGCAGAAAGAGTCAAACCTTTCTACGACCTAATCAGACCAGATTTCACAGCAAACAAGTGGACTCAAAAACATACAGACACTCTACGTTCAGTTCAAGCTGACATGATAGCTTCAAAACACTTGCAGGCACGAGTAAACATCCGCAACCTGGTAATACGGGTCGTCCCCAGGTTATCAGGGTATACCTACTTCACGTTCAATGAAGGTGAGACAGTTCCAATCCCATACAAATCTTATTTGTACACGAATGCTGAAAATCGATTTGCAGCGACAGAAAAAATACTGACGGCAGTACAGACTGCTTTATGGAGAGAAAGAGCACTAGCATGGGGGAAACGCATCATCGTTGTAACCCTGATACCAACTTTCGAAGCGTTAACCAAAGCCAGCATTCCAAATGCAACGGCTTTGCATCCACGATGGATACAATGGGCTAATTCTCTCGCTACAACAGATGTAGAATATAGATACAATCCTACACTGAGAACACAAGCATTTCTGCAGTACGAACAAGAACAGCCTCTCCCGAATGAGATCTTGCCTCTAGATCAGTATGAATACATCATTTACACTGACGGTTCTGCTCAACCTGCCATTGGAAGTAAACAGCAATATAGGGCTGCGGGTGCAATAGTGAAAGGTAGTATGCGGGATGGTAAGTTCCATCCCAGCAATACAACTACGCAATCTCTGGGAGATTGTACAGCGCAGCTGGCAGAACTGAAGGCCCCGATACTAGCACTACAGTATACGGATCGGGAATTCCCCACACTGATTGTGTGCGATTCATTTTACTGTGTGCACTCTTACAATGAATATCTTCACTAATGGGGCCAGAATGGGTTTTAGGACACCAAGGGTTGCACGATAAAACATAAATTGTTGTGGGAACAAGTGGCGAAGCTGAAAGAATGCCTGCCACGGGCTCAAGTTATTCACACCTTGAGTCATCAGTGTGTTGGCATACACATTGAAGGGAATACACTGGCTGACTAAGCCGCCAAGGCGACAGTGCAAATTGCTGCCGTTGCTGCAATCACTCGTTCACACACGAGAATAGATGGAGATATACTAGTAGCTATCAATGCCACAAAGAACGGCTCTGCCGTCCTGCCAAAAGGCTTTCCACTCAAGTACTCCTATAAGTTAGATGCACAGATGGAGAGGTGTGGTGCAGCGGCCAGGGCAGCTGACTTCGGAGCACAGGGTTCACGGTTCGATCCCCGGCTGCGGCAGCTCAGCTCAGCACCATGTGACTCTGGGCAATAGCTCACTTAATTTCCACGACGGCCCCCAGCGCCTTGAGACCCGTAAGGGTGAGTAGCTGCGCTACATAAAAACGGACTTTTTTTACAGAACACACCGTATGCTTAAATTCCAGGAGTGGGGGGATAGAGTAATACCAAACAAAGATCGCAGATTAGGTTTAATTGTAGCTGCACACAAGGGTCTGGGCCTTGCACACGCAGGAGGTACTGCAACAATTTTATTATTGAAGCAGCGTTACTGGTGGTCGGGGCTGAAAAAAACAAACAAAGGACTATGTCCTGAAGTGCAATATTTGCCTGCAGATGAAGGGTTCCACCATTCACAGACCACCACAAACACCATTACTGATTTCAGATAGACCTCTCGTATGTGTCTATTTGGACCACTGTGGCTCCTTAAATTCAGACGGGGCGTACAAGTACATCTTGGTGGCAGTGGATTCATGCTCTAGATTCCTATGGGTTTGGCCCCAGCGCTCGGCTGACGCTCAAACTGTAATAAAGGATTTGCGAGTCTTCATCGGGACATACGCAACTGGCACATTACATTCTGACCGTGGCCCTGCGTTTAGCTCTCGGGCTTACAAGGAAGCCATGGAAGGTATGGGCGTGGCCTTGCGGTACTCCTCCCCCTACCATCCCGAGGGAAATTCGGTGGTGGAGAGGAAAAACCGGACCTAAAGCAATCCTTAACAGCTAGGGTATTAGGACGCGCGTTTAGCGGGCATGTATTCTTGCCACACGAAGGACAGGCACACTAGTTAGGTGGTATCGAGTTTGATATTTTTCTTTCTTATAGGTTATGGTTTAGACACAGCTTTGTAACGAAACATCTGTTGTTAATTTTTGGAGTGTAATAATGCCGCCACTGATGCGTAACACTGTGGAGTATGGTGATTCGTTCCCCCCCACCCAGTGGGCACACTAATGCAAAAAGAGATGTATGATATCCTATGCTCTACCATGACGTATTTACAGCTGTATGTTATGTTGTGCATAAAATGAATAAAGATTATTAAAAAAAAAAAAAACAGCTAGGGTATTAGGTGCGTGTGGTAGTTGGGTCAATCACCTACACGGGGTCCAGAGGGCACTAAATAATATGCCAAGAAAATCCTTGGGAGGCCGTACCCCTTATGAAATCCTGTTTGGGACAAGAATGTGGGTACCTGATCTCGATTGTGCCAGCACAGTGGCGGATGCAAAACCATTTGAACTGAATGACCGTTTGGCTGTTTTACAGGAACTCAATGAATTCCGGGCATTACAAAGCAACGTGCAAGTCAAACACACCGCCACAGGGGGAGTGAAACCAGTTCCGGCAAGAACTGCCTGGGTCCCGCAGATTGGGGACCTGGTCAGGGAAAAGATCGTGGACAGAAGAGTTTGGGCCATCTTACAGAGCACCTGTACCTGTCCTGGCAGTTGTGGGAACAAAAACAGTACTTCTTCCGCCTCTTGCCGGCAAAAAAGAAAAAAGATTTGTCTCCATTGATCTGATCAAACCGCATCATGTGGCTGATTCTCAACAGTAGGCCGCGTGGGGTCCTGAGTAGCCGCAGATCTCCTCTTGTTACTATACAGGAAGTTCAGATGGAAAGACTAATAACCTTTCAAGACTCCACTACACAAAGTGAAGGAGTACCAAATAATAAAGCACAAATCATTCCAGTTGAAATTGAAAAACATCAAGAAGAAACAACAATGCAAGTTGCAATTCGGCCCAACAATGATGTCTACATTAATGTGCCTTCAAACGACACATCTGCCAGTTCTACAAAACCTACAGAGCTACAAAAGATAGATCGAACTGCGTCTGGCTACTTCATCAACTTCGATGATTTCTCCTCAGATCCAAGTGAACCTGATCAAACGCCACCCATTTCAAAGAAAGAGAAACTTCTACAATTCTATCTTTTGCTCAAAAAGACTTACTTAGTGTCACCTTGGTTGCATATTTGGTTTGCAATATGGGTAGTATACCTGTTAATTTGGATTGGCACAGTGACTGTCTTTTTTCTGCTTCTGAACTGACATTATCTCCCAGAACGCTCTGCAGTACAATCTGTGAACTTGGTCCTGAAACCACATACGTCATCACACCATGAACAAAGAGACTTGTCCCTGGTGAACATTACCGCAAATCCAGTACCTGATGGTATAGTTTGGGATAAAGTTTCATATGATACATTTGGTCCCACTGAACATTTAAAAATTCCACATTTGTTTAAAATTTCTTTAAATTATTTCATTACCCCCAGTACACTCTGTGATGATTGGGACATTGGGACTGTAAATACAATGCTTTCAGATTTAGAACAGTCTGCTGCATTTTCTTAGAGGGAATTGTATGAAGATACAACTGATTATGATACCATGTTTTGTTACCAACATAATGGTCATCATTTTTTGCATAGAGCAAGTGTACCACGCACTGCTAACACTTCCCATCAATGGGAACATTGCCCGACACCACCATAGGGTAGTTCTGCCACATTTGCACAGAAATTTGCATACTTTTCAGGGTTCAATACATCAGACCCAGAATCGTTTTATTCAACAATGACGAAGATTATGCTGACTAATACTAAGCTGATATATTCAGCACCTTTTATCTCCCAACTGTCTATACAGGGTTTCGACTACTGGAGAGACACCATAGACACAAAATCTATCTGGGGTACAAGAGAGTGGCAGGTTCAGGGAACTGAGGCTTTATTCAGAGCTTGCCTTATACCATTACAGATGATTTTCCTGAACAGAACAGTGTAACAGACTACCTGTTATGGGTTTGCTAAAATAAAAGACCTGAGAACACCGAGCATCCCCTCACCCACACCTATTAAGGGTATCTCAAATAACACACTAACAAGTGAGGGGACACATGGTATAAGTACATACAATTCATCATCTCCAGATTGGAAGGTTTGGTTGGTTTGGCCGGTAGACACGAATATGTGTAACTCAAGATTCAAGGGTACCACCGAAGGGTTTAGAATCCATAGGCCCGACCCACGCTATGTACACACAGACGACCCAGGGGTAGTGACTTCCTATAGTGTCGGGAAGTTATTCCTAGATTGACTAAAGACCTCGACACTATCACAGGTGAAACAACACTGGTCCCTTCTGTCAGACAACATGGATATTAGGGATTTCTTGTTAGGTCCCAAGAAACCACGTAGTAAATGCTTCTTGTATGCAATCTATAATGAGGTTTGGAAGGTCTCCCAAAAGGAAGCTGCTGAGAGACTTTGTGAAATCGATAGAATTAACCGAGAAAAGGCCTTAGCTGTGGTAGACAACGGCATGACCACACACTCATCTCGTATTTATTCACTGGGCAACATTGTGTCCTCAGCTATCGACATAATGGAACAAGATTTGTCTATTCTACAACATGGGCGCGCTATTATGCTTTTAAGCTGGACGCTTCAATCATTGCGTTCTGGCCACGTTCCATGGCGATACATTAAAGACACAAATCTGTTTTCGGCTTACAATCTGACCGACAGAAAAATGACCATGGCACGCAGAGATGCGAAGTACACCATGCTGCTCATTGAAAAACCAGAGAAGTTACCTTTTACTGTAGCAGAATCACCACCTACGGAATGGTTAATACATGGCTATATCACACTGCCAATCACGACATTCCAATTCAAATACTTCCTGAAATATTACCCAGTAGGCAGGTATGAAGCATTGGGCGAAGGGTACATACGAGAAACCTGGGAGTTGCCATACACATATAGGTGCAGGAACAAAGACAAGGAGGTTTTCTTGAGTGGTTCAAACTGCGAAAAGGCCTTGAGTGGGTCTTTAGTGTGTAAAGAAGTGTTGCTTCACGGAGCGTGTAATGCGTCAATAGCTAACTTGTCCTGCTACCTGAAGGGTTCCCCAGCTGCTGTAATTAATCCACTTTTTGAGTTGCTTTCCAATGGGAGTTATGTGATGCTGAATGACCAAGGCTGTTGGGGAATGACGCCAGGCATCGCTTATCTTGTGACTGTAAACTCCAGGGTTATTTGTTGTAAGCAAGTATTGTTTCGCCCAGCTCGCACAGTTAGGGAGTCACCACTGTGGCCTTCACTGAATGTTTCCAACATAGGGTTTGATTCTCTGAGCAGACTGAAAGCCATTCTGTTTCAGCAAAATGTGGCCTTAATCTCAGCCCAAGAGATCTTTGATCTCCAAGTTGCGAGGTCCTCGGCAGAGATACAGGCTCTGGTCCGTACGAACTTCCCACTCCATTTCGGAGAAATGGTCCATCGTATCTTTAACATGTCTGATACGCGGGGATAGTACACTTATTTAAGAGCATTGGATCAGGTCTGTTAACCACCTATCAAACCATTTTTGGAGTGATTCCATCATTCATACACTCCGTACTTGGAAGCGTTTTTGGAGGGCTTCCTTTGGTCCTGCTTTCAGTGGCGGGCATCCTGGTTTTAGTTCTATTGCTTCGCAATGGATGTTAACATCACTCGAGACATGGAGAGAACACTGCTGGAGTGACTTTGTCGTGAGCAATTGGTGTTCTTCATGGGTATACCTCGGCTTCGAGAGCTGAGTGAGCATTGGTTCCTGTCTTTCAGACCGACCTGGCTTGACTGCATTCGGCCAGTATTCCGCTGCCTCTTTTGCGGATTCGGACGCATGTTGGACCTCTGTCTGACACTTCCATCAGTTGCGCCGTCGGACATAGACATGCTCCTGGCCCCTTTGCGGGCCCATGTGCACAGTTGTCCACAGCGTATTCCCATGTTGATGATGGCATTCCTAGAGCCTCCACGGGATGCTTCAGCTCTTGTTGGAACGGAGATCGGCTCCACCACGGATGTGCAGGCATCAGTCGCAGGCACACAGGCATCTAATTCTTCCCTGACGGCTGTTGTGGGAACCAGAGATGACCACCTCTGCTCACTTGATATCATACTGGAAGTACTGGAGGGACTGCCTCCTGCGGATGCCATGTTCAGTGATGTTGAATCTTCATCGCAGGATTCTTAAACAATTTGGCCTCTCCTGTGCTGGGAACGTTTGGCAAGTTTTTAAAACATTTACCAAATTGAAGGTCGAACTGACTTGGGTCCATTCTTTTCCCTCTCTGCTCTGTCTGAGCGTAGTGACTTTCAAGGTGCTCAGAGAAACAATACAAATATGTAGAAGACCTTTTAGGAACAGTTTTAGGGGAAAATGCTTTCTGCTTTTATGAACAATTTCTAAGGCCTTTTAAGTGATTTTAGTATGCTTTAATATAAATTATCTTTATGCATTTTTATAGCATTTACTTTAGCATTACCTAGCTGACCTTGTTGACCTTTTGATGAGGAGTGGGTTTCATGTTCTTTAGGATAGTCCCATCATGTACATACCAATTACATACATTTTGTCCCATCCACATGACATAACGGTTCTACACAGGTGACCTTTTACCTAGTAGCTTTCTTCTGTCTCTTCAACACCAGGCTCTCGGTACCCTATCTTAATCCCTGTACCTGATGTACATGAACATGTCCTCGGGCACAGCAGATTTATTCTGTATAAGGGTCACCACTTTTTTTCATCCATGGCCAACAGACAGCTGTGCATGAGTGTTTTTGTTTAGAAAAGGATTAGCAAAGGATTAGTGAATGTTTTCAAAACATATCGACTCTAGTAGAAAACCTGGAGTGACCACTGTAGTATAAAAGACCCTCACTCCCCCTTACAAAACAGAGGAGAGTTCCTTCCAGGCTGGACCAAGATTCTGCAGGCTGATCCTTCGACAGGCAGAGACCTGACATCCCTTGCGGGATGCCTTGACGCAGATACGGGGTCCTTCATTCTAAACCACCAGGTGAGGGGTTAGCACTTCCCCGGGGGATTCTTGGCTCCATTAGGATATATCCTAGCACTTACATACACATGCTTCACCTACATATCTAGGCTAGGTACATTTAGGTAGGATACGCATAGTAGGAGTACGCCAATGCTATTGTTTTATATAATCTGCTTTTATTCATCTTATTAGCACTATGGTAGAAATGTATCTGCTATTTACGATATTGGTGCTAGCGATAACATTTGTCGGCTCCTGTCTGTTGATTGTCACAGCTAATATGTTTCACACTAGACTGACGCTTGACCAATAAATACTTACTGAAACCGTTCCAATCGTCATTCTATGTGTATTCTGAGAAAAGTAAGCACGAGTGACTGAGAGAAAGATACCGTATTGTTTTCCACGATACCTGAGGAATCAGGGTTGTCATGTTCAGTGGTTGCCAGAAACTACCTACACCGCTGTAGAATACAGGGGGGTGGTAGTGGCACCGAAGAGCTAGCTGGTCTAACGGCTGACTCATCCTGTGGGGTTGTCCAGAGTCCATCTGCACACCAAGCCCTCAGTTTAGGTCATCCAAAATGCGCAGGTCCTGGGGCGTCCTAGGAACTACACGACATTACCCCCACCACAAATCTGCAACTTAGCACCGGGACACCTCTGTTGAGGTAGTCGTGCGCTTTATAAATTCAGATGATTGATCAGCCAGTCCAAACTTTTTAGCCAACGACAATTTGTATTCTTGGTCTTGCAGTTTCACTTTTCCAGGTATAAACATTGGGGCGTATTTATGCAGGGGCGGCTCCTCCACTAGGACAGTGGAGCGTCGCCCCAATGCTTTCTCGCAGTGTGAGAAGCAGAAACATAAAATGGTAATAACTACCATTTTATGTTTCTGCTTCTCGCACTGCGAGAAAGCAGAAGTGTTTGGTTGTGGGCGGGGCTGCTCTGCGAGCAGGACTGGGCAGGGGAGGAGTGGTGTGCCCACTACTGAGGGCGCAACGACTGTTTGGTCGGCCCTCTGGGGCAGTCCAAACCAGTCATGAGCACTCTGCCCTTTCTCCATGCAGGCTGAAATACAGCCTACATGGAGAAAATGGCCTCCCCGTAAGCCACTGGCTGGGTGGCGTCCCCACCAATCACAATGCTGCCATTGCAGCGTTGTGATTGGCTTAGGGGAGGGAAGGGAGGCTGCCTGCTTCCTGTTCCTGCCGGAGGCAGGAGAGCAGTAGCAGGAGCCGAGAAAACGCGGGACCCGGCCTGTGAACAGGTAAGTTTTTTTTATTAATTATTAAATGTATCCCCACTCCCCTCCCCGCGCGACCCCCTGCCGCCCCCACCCGCAATTAATGCCGGCCGTGACTGTATTTATGAGCTCCTTTGCATCGCTCTTGCACCACGCAACATGGTGCAAGAGCGACGCAAATTAAAAATGAGATTTATGAAGCCACGCAAGGCCACCTTGCGTGGCCCTGAGTGGCTTCATAAACCTGGTGTAATGCAACACAGCGCAAATCGCTTAGTTGCATTGCTCTGCACCAGGGAGGTGTTTCCATGAGTGTTGCGTGGGTGTTCCCACGCAACATCCATGGATTTTGACGCCTTCCCAGATTTAACAGAAGTGGTAGACCTGGGAATGCGCCGAAACGTACGCCTCCCCATGTGAGGCGCATTAAGGAGAAATGTTTATTTCTCCTAATTTTTTTCTCTTTCTATGTGTGCTGCATTTTGGCAACACACACAGGAAGAGGAAAAAGCCTCAGGGGATTGACGGTGTCCCTTCCTGCACAAAAACAATCCTCCTTGCAACGCAGGCACACTTGCACCCTTGCACCATGGTACAAGGGTGCCTGCATTGGTACTAGGCAGCCAAAAGGGTGCCAGCGCAGGGGAAAAGGGAGGAATGTGCCGTATTGATGCAGGTGCATTCCTGCCCTTTCCCTGTCACGCAGTGCAGCTCAGAAAGGTGACTTGCTGCCTGGCACTGCATGACTTGGCCATAAATATGGTCCTTTGTCCTCCAAGATCCAGTGCGTAAAGTGATCTTAGCTCAAAAAACAAAAAGAACATCTGTCACACTTTGTATGGGACGTCTAGTTAACCCTGCACTGAAGTTAACATTAAATAAAAATGAAACATGAGTGTACATTTCACTCTATAGGACTCTAGGAGTACTGAGGGACTTTTAGGTTTGTAAAGTGTATCTGGGGAGGTGTTCACTACATCATGTGATGTACTTTTCCAGGGGTAAGACTGGGGACCATTAAGGACCTTTGTTACACGAAGGGAGGGGTCTTGGCAAAATCACTGGACCTGAAAGCCCATATTGACCTCGTAGCTTCATGTTTTTATCAAATTAGTGTTTCTGTTGCCTTATCTCCTGACTAATCCATCCTTTTCAGTTTCAGATAGATTAGGCATTATTCAGGAGTCTCGCAATATTTGATATAATAGGGTGGAGATCTGCTGATCACAGTTTGTGTGTCTTCTCATTTAGTTAAGGCTGTACATAAAAAGCTGTTGGCCAGTTTCTAAATCCAGTTACTCACTGCAACTATGTTACAGCAGCGGATTAGCAAAAGTTGTTCTCCTCTGCTGTGACCTCACCAGGGTAAGGCCTCGTTTCCCCAGTGTTCCCGCCTCGCCCGACCGGAGCACAGTGGTGGAATGGAGCCTCGTAGTCTCACCCACTTTCTCTCACCTCTCTTGGGTCTTCACAGACCTGAGGGATGTCTGTCTACCAACCGCCATCTCCCTTGTCAGTTGCAAGTCTCTGAAGACCCCTTCACAGTGAAGTGTTGTCCAGTGAGGCCCTGTGTGTGCTCTCCACTCCAGTCTGAAAGCACAAAGCGAGGCTTCAAGTGGAGAGAGAATGGATGGTGGAGAGAGTGGTAAAAAGCCAGGGAGGGTTTTTAATATTGGAATGGAGAGGGGTTTACACAGGGTGGTGTGGGAGTGTTGAACGTCATGCTGGGACCCTTTAGAAAATATTTCAATCAGGGCAAGACTCTAACAAGGGTGATGTGTAAGGGTGGCTGGGCACCACGTAGAGTTAGGGAGAGGGAGTTTTGTGAGCAGGGGCGGCTCCTCCGTTGGAGCTGAAGAGCGTTGCCCCGCTTTAATTACCCCCAAAGATGAAATATAAAATGGTAATTCATTACCATTTTATTTTTCATCCTCCCACCCTGACGGAGCGTCAGGACCGGCCGCTGCTTAATGACAGCAGCAGGTAGGAGGGTGGGCTGATTGTGCACTTTGCAAAGTGCGCATGTCCCTTTGACTGGCCATCTTGTGATGGCCTGCCACACGTGCACTTTGAAACCTCTAACCCAGCTGTCTTAAAACAGCTGGGTTAGAGTAAGTGCACGGCTCCAGTGTCCTCGGGAGAGGTGAGTGAGGCCGCTCCCTCCAATCAGGGCGCCGCTCTCACAGCATGAGAGCAGCGCCAGGATTGGTGCCTGCACTGCATCCAGTTCCTGAGCAGAGTTCCGGAGCAGAGGACGTCACTTCAGGTAAGTTTTACAAATAATATTTTTGCACGTGCGCCCGCCTCCCGTAGATGCCAGCCGCCACTGCTTGTGGGGCGAAGTTGTGTTGTGCATGACCACTCCACGACCCCTCTACCCTGTGCAGCCAATTCATGACATGAGTTGCACAGGGCGATTGGATGTGGGGTGGTATACACAACATAAACGTATAGATGGCTAGCGGTCAAAAACAGGGTTTCAAGCATAAGAACTTTGTTCTCGTTGTCCATCTGATATCGCTTCGAATCCCAGTGTATACAGTGAAAACATGCAATGCCAAGAAAGTTGGTTTTTAAGAAATAATTCGGTTGCATGCAAAATGTCAGACATGATTCGTGTTTCACGTAGAAGGTTCAACTGGAGTTAAGGAACAAATTCGACCTTCCTAAGTGATGCCACATTCCACTTCATGTTTACATTTTTTCCAAATCTGTTGCTAAACTCTTTCGATAAACTTCCTCAGCAAACACATAGTTCTTTCCAGTACTCTTCATTATTTGGAAAATAACTTCATTTTCAAACCAATTCCCATATCTGTGTGCGAATTGCAGGCCCTGGGGTCTTTCTTTCAAAGGTCGAAAATCCAGAGAATCCACTTCCACGTGCAGATCAAAGCCAATGGCAATTAAGCCCCGTCACAGGCTGTGCACCAGCCAGCCCCTCCTCACCCCACCTCCACACCATCTGTCTGGGGTGACGTCCCAGGCTGCCCATAGTTATGCAACCGAAAACCCAGCAGAGCTCCCCCAAGCGTGCACGCGTGCGTGAACACACACACTCACTCATGTTTGCTGACCAAGACCCTCCAAAACTTCTCATGTCCCTGGCCCATAGCCACATACCAGGAACAGACCCCCCTACAGGCAGTGCACCTCAGACTCATAGGAAAGGCCACTGGAATTATGCAATTCTGCGGTTGTGGCTTTTTTTTCGTATAATTATGCATTTGCCACATAATCCATCATGTGCTGCATAATCTGCAGATTTTAACAAAAAAAATGTTTTGTTTCTAGCTCAAACGGATAAAAAGTTACAAAAAAAATGGCGATGTGTTCACGCGGAGTGGAAGGCCCTCCGCAAAAGTTAACTGGCCATCTTTCAGTTGCTTTTTTCTGCATTTGTTATTAAACTTGTACCAATGATGAGAAATCTTTGTCCAGATAGTATTACCATGTGTAAAAAATGACAAAATAGTGACGTAATACTATCAAAAATGCGTTGCATAATGCCGCATATTTTGCCTTTACCTGCTGCATAATTTAGTCAATCCTGTTGCATAATCTGGTGCTCCCCTGCTGCATAATTCCAGTGGTCCTGCACATAGGGTGTCTCCCTGCAGTGAGATTAGAAATTTTACTTGCACACCATGTGCAGACCCAATACAGCTAGCTCGCCCCAGACCCCAATAAGTATCTACAGGGAGATCATAGGCTGCCATAATCACAGCAAAAGGCCAAGCACATGCAGTGCATCAGTGAACCCCAGGCAGTTCCTGCAGTGAATGTCAACTCTTCCTACTCTCACATCAGAAGGTCCAGTACAAACAGGGCACCCGTGAACCCCAAATACGTCTCTGCAATAGGATCATAGGCTGGTGTTATTCCCACGTCATGCACAGGCCCATCACAGTTAGTGCTTTCTAGCCCAAGGGTGAGTCTCTGTCGTGTGATTGAAGGTGACCCTTACACATGCACCATTTAAAGGCCAAGCACATGGAGTGCACCCCAGCCCCTAAACACTAGTTTAGCGAGTCTCAACATTGAAATCACAGACAGCCCTTATACACCATGTACAGGCCCTACACATTCTTGCACTGAAATCACAGTTCAACCTTGTTTACTGTGTAAACACCCAGCACAGTACATTCCTGTACCTTTCAACTGTTCCAATTTACACAACAGGCTACTGCTTTTCCAGTAGACCTACCATTCATCGATTTCTCATAGTGACATCCAGCGGCGGCTCCTCCGCTATGGCAAAGGAGCATCAGGCCCCCCCCACCCCCCACCCCGCCAGCACTTTAAAAAATGTGAAAATGAAATGATAATAAAAACGGGTATAAAACCCATTTTATTATTGTTTTATTTAGCTTGTGCCGGGCTTTGGGGCGGGGCCAGGGTGATGATAGGCTGGAGGGGAGTTGTGAGTTCTATCTACATGGCGCATGCGGTTTTTGGCCGCCCATCTCAGGCCGGCCAAAAATCACATGCGCAGTGAAGCTCTCTCGAACCCCAGCTGCATTGCTGGGGTTGGAGAGAGCAGGCACAGACTCCCAGTCTGTCCTGGAGCGCACATCATCGGCGCTCAGGCCAATCCTGAAGCTGCTGTCATGCATGAGAGCAGCTTCAGGTTTGGCCGCAGGGCAGGCTGGGAGCCTGTGCCTGCCTGCAGCGGCGGAGAGGAGCTGACGAGCGCGACCCGATGCTGGAGGGCAGCAGGTACGTTTTATTTTTTTGTTTGTATCTGTCGTCCTCCATTTCCCATCCCCTCCCGCGCCCAGCCTCTTTTCCCCGATACGTGCTGCTCCTGGTGACATCCTATCATATGAGCAGGCCTGGAGGTAGCCTAACCTACACAGTGCTCTTGTGCAATGTAAAGTTTAAAACAAGCCCAAAGCAGCCTATCACAACTACGCAGGTCAGGGCCCAGCCAATAAAGATGAAATGGGTGCGAGACTAGTTACTACACGGAGCCACTGGCGCGAGTTGCACACACTTGATGTGCTGTTTATGCTGAGAGCTCACATGTGTAGGGCCCTAACCATCAGCCACGAATACTAAGTTTACTGATATAGGTTAATAACTCTTGCATTTACTTTATCTATCTCTGACGCCTCTCTGTGTTGTCAGTCACTGCTGTAGCGCATGATGGGGCAGCTGTGCTCCACTACAGTCAGTGACTTTCATGAAATCAAATGCATGCCTTTTTGAATATGCATTTTCTTGTTCACAGTTGATTGTTTGCTGAACAGAAAGATTGGAATTAGATTTTGTATTTCATTGTAAGCTGTCTGGTTGTAAAAGACCTATTGTGGGCTTACCAAGAACTTATGTGGGCCTATAGTCCGCACATTGCTTACCACTGGTTAACTTTACTGTCTCTCTTATCTGATTGCTTCTTTTTCGATGGCTGTCCTTGTCCCATCTTGTGATTGTTTCTTATCCGGAGCACAGCCTCTTTACCATCTTTTTGCTTGGCTGATTTGTATCGATTCACTGGTTATTTCTAAGGAACTCCTTTTTTCTTTTTGGTTAAGCACTCTACGAGAGTTTATGTATTACAGCTCTCTTCCTTGTGTCCTTTTCCACCCTCCATATCCACCTGCTCCAGCGCTCCCTGTTGCTCTTTCCTTCATGTGCTTACTCAGCACCAGTGTTGCTCCCTCCCTCCTGTGCTTATACTCCCCTTCTCCTCCCCGCAAAACACCCCCACCCCGTGTTGCACTCTCCCTCATATGTTTCCCGCCCGAAAACACACACCTGAGACTCCATATTTGCTCTCTCCATTGTGTGTTTCCAGCGCAACCATGCTGCTCTCTCCAATGTGTGCTTCCCCCTAAAAACCAGCCTACCCCTGTTCTCCATGCTACTCTCTCCCCCACACTGCTCCCTGCTGTTCTCTCATTGAGTGGTTTGCTGCCCCACACTCTATGATGCTCTTTCCCCCATGTGGTTTCCCATCCCTTGGGTTCCATGTTGCTATCTCCTTTGTGTGCTTCTTCCTCTGCAAATTTTCCACTACATGTTGAAGACTCCTGTGTGTGCTTCTACCCCCAAAAACACCCCCCACGCACTCTATGTTGCTCTCTTCCTATTAGCTTATCAACTCCCTGATAATACCCCAGCTTTGTGTGGCTCTCGCCCATGTGTGCTTCCCTTGCCCCTGCACTCCCTGTTGCTCTCTTCCTGGTGTGCTTCTTCTGCCCCCTGTGATCTATGCTGCTTTCTCCATCGTGTGCTTTCTCCCCCACAACTTCACACCAAACAGTACTGGCAGCTGCGGCCAGTGCAGGTAAGAGCTGTGGGGCAGTGGGGCCAGGTGGGGGGGGGGGGGGGGATTTCGACAGACGACGACGAGGGAAAATTAATTATTTATTTAATTTTCCCTCATGGTCGACTGTCGAATCCCCCTCCAACCTGGCCCCACCGCTCTTACCTGCACGGGCCGCGGTTGTGTACTGGGAAAGCAAATAGGTTCAAAAGGAGAGACCTATTGGCTTTGCAAATGTTTGTTAAACATATTGTTGTCACAGTTAGGCACAGTTTTAGTGCAGAGTGGCGCCACCTTCAACAAATAAGTTGATGCAGCGATGCACTGCCCATGTCCCTTGAGGTAACACAACAGTGTTTCACGCATCAGAACAGCACACATGTGGCAGTTTAAGTTTTCATATTTTTTGCACAGAAACATTAAAGAACAATCGGTTAAAAAAATGCAGGATATTAAGAATAAAGAAATAGGCAGGAGAGAAGGTCATAGTTAGTGACAATTTTGGTGAAGGCGCAAAAGAGGAGGGTCTTATGGAGGGGCAGTCCAAGAATGATGGGAAAGATTGGGGTAAGGAGGTGGAAGGGTGAGGAAAGGCATGAATGAAGTAAGGAATTGGGGTGGTGGAGAGAAAGGCCATAGTGGGGGGAGGAAGAAGAGGCGGGTGTGGGACATAAAGAAGAGGTAGGGAGACTGGGAGAGCTCAAAAGCAAGTGGGAGAAGGGGCAGAGGGGATTTATAGCCAAGGAAAGGATCATTGGGAGAGGAAGGGTAGGTGACAGGATAGTGAGGGGAGAGTCATAAGCAGGGTACAAGGGCAAGAGGGTGTGTGGATAATTGGCACTCTGAGTAAAGGGCATTAAAATGTTTTGTGGTTGAATTGGCCACCCTGAGGATAGGTTTTATACATACAGCCTTTCTAAGGGGCTTAAACTGTCAAGCAGAAGGAAGGGTTGCAGATCCCTTGTATTCTTACCAGAGTGGCTGCACCATGTACTGTGGGGCAGGTTCCTCTTGAGTAACATGTATGATGTCATTTCTGGAGACATCATTGTTAGGCCGCTAGGTAGTAATTTTGAAACCTGAAAAATCTTATCACTTTTGGTCACAAAATGTTGGCATGATTGCACTCCTTACCTAGTGAATTTCTATAGTGAGATGGCTGGCTGTCGACATAGACACACACCGAGTCTCTGTGCAATTGCATGCTGCCCTTACACACCATGCACTACACTCTGGTCCACTCCTTACCCTCAAAGAGCCTCTATGGTGTGATCGCAGCCTGCCCTTGCACACCACAAAACGAAAACATGGCTCAGTTCCTCCTTGAATCTCTCTGCACTGATATCTCATACTCACACTTCATTCTCGAAGCAGGGATGGGGCATCTGCTGGCTGTTGGCCTCCAGTGCACCCAAAGGCTCTCTCTAGGGTGACACCCTAGACTTCCCCAATACTCACACATCGTCCACAAAGCAGGGGTATGGCATCTGCTGGATGTAAAGTCCGAGGGGCTTGCCATTGGTGGTTTGACTTTTGATAATCCCTTGGTCAATGATATCCTGCAAGTAGGCGAAGCCACCCCAGATGTACCGCAGATCTTCCACCGGGTCAGCCCTGGGGCCAGGATCCCAGTACCTGGAGGAGCAAGAGAACAAGTGAACTGACATGGATATGAATAAGCATTTCTTAATAAAGCATACTTCCTCTACCAAAGTGTCTCAAAGCTGTAGCCATTCCTTCGTATCATTAACTCAATCGCGGTGGGCCAGATTTACTAAGGGTTTGTGACGGGACAAATCAAAGTGGCTCTTATTCTTGTAAGGGTATTTACCATCCATCCCAAACAGCGCCCTTTTCTCAGCGCAAATAGGGGCATATTTATGAGAGGTTTGCGTCATGCTTGCACCACGTTACGTGATACATGCATGACGCAAACCTCTACGACAGATTTATGAAGCCATGCAAGACCACTTTGCATGGCTTTGAGTGGCTTCATAAATCTGGAGTAATGCAACGCAGCGCAAATCGCTGTGTTGCCTTACTCTGTCCTGGGTAGGCGTTCCATGGGCGTTGCAATGGGTGTTCCCATGCATCTCCAGTGCATTTTGACACATTTCCAGATTTTCATCGACTTACCAGGGGAGGCGTAACAAGGAGAAATATCTTTATTTCTCCTTGTTCTTTCCTCTTTCTATGTGCTGCTGCAGCACACATAGAAAGAAAAAAAAGATTATCAGGGTTGCTCTTGTGCAGGAAGGTGTCCCTTCCTGCACAAAACAAATCCTGCCTACAACATAGGCACCCTTGGCACCATGGGCCAAGGGTGCCTGCGTTGGCGCTAAACTTCCAAAACAGCGCCACCACAAAGGAAGAGAACAGATTGCGCCGTTTTGGATAAATACGGCGCATTCCTGCCCTTTCCCTGTGACGCAGCGCAGCAAGGTGACTTGCTGCGCTTCCCTGCGCCACAATTTTCATAAATATGCCCCTTGGTGTTTTGCGCCACTTTGCATCAACGGGGCACTACCTGGGTGTAACTTGGGCAGATCGCTGCAAGCACCCATAGCTTTTGATGCAAAGCCTGATCTCCTAAGATAGCCAGACCGGGCTTTGTATTAAAAAATAACACCTGCTTCAAGCAGACACTAACAATGATAAATGTTTTAATTTCTCCAAACATCCCCCACATTATATGTGTGGAGCCTGCACAACACACATGCGAAGTGTGGAATGTTTAAGAGTTTGTCATTCCAGTTCATATTCCTTTCTAGACAGCATGCAAACACCTCTTTCGCATGGTTCAAAGATTGTGTTTGGTGCAAGGCAGCTTGTTTGTGTACCAGTGCAGGGGTGATAAGCAGCAGCAGGCCATTTTCAATAAAAATGACTCTCTGCGGCTTTTTCCTCCTTAAGAAACATAGCGCAGCAACTTTGGTTGCACAAAAAAAAAAAAAAACAGCTCCACTATGTTACAGAGACCCTAATTTGTCAGGTGTGAGCAGCTCTTCCAATTCTGCATTGCATTCTGGTACTAGTAGTTTTGCTTTTTTAAAGAGGCAATGTTTATTTCATAGATGTCCAGTCATGGTCTACGATGGACGGATCCATTCCAGATTTTCAGGATATCCATGTGGGATAGATTACTCACATTAAGGACCTATTTGTGAGAGGGCTGTTAAATTCTGTCCCCTGGGCTAAATTCTGATACGTGAGGAATTGGGTGCAGAGCTGACCAAATTCCTCATGTAATTCCTCATTTTCCAGAGGAAGACTCAGAGTACAAGGTATTTAATGCAGTCAGTAAATATCACACCTGAGGTATAGGTATTTAACTGGTGGGATGAAACAAGTCATCTCCTTCCGAACACTTGGAATAGGGTCTAATAGGAATTAATACACAGCCAGGGGATTTTCTGAAAATCTGCCTTGGGTTTGGCCCTCACGAAGGACACCCCTAGTCTATTAATATATATTTGTATTTAATTAAGACTAAGAGCATTTCTATCAGACATGAAAAAATTTGCTGCATTAAATTATCGACTGTTTGGGATGGAAAGATTTACAGGAAAAGATCTATCAGTGGTGGTTGGTATATTTGAGCAGTGATGCAAACGCCACAATTCATTTACATATACTGCATATAATACATACTTAGATGTTCCTTACATGGATAGAATACAGTATCATGTAAACACTGAGCGCGTGAGGGTGATTTTTATTGTGTTTTTTCGGCACAAACCCCTCCTTTAAAGGCTTGTGTCTGAAAACCAAAAAAGTTTGCTGAGTGAGGCCAAAACAAGGCACCCACTCAGCAGACCCCTCTACCTTCTGTGTACCCGTCTCGCTGTTGGATGTACAGAAAGTAATGAGATCCCCGCAGGGACCAGGGATCACATATTATTGTTGCTGGTCCTCCACCAGGGCGGCAGAAGCCATGGCCTACTCTGGGCATGGCCTCCGCTGACCTGACAGGCCAGCAGGGCCGCACCAAGGTCTAAATTTCTCTCTACGTTCCACAGGGTTATCTTCTCAACCACAAATCGGGGTTCAAGACTTAAATACCAACCTGTCTTTGATTTTGTTTGTTTTCTCCACAACATCGATGTCCATCCGGATCTTGTACTTCACGTGTGGCGGCAGCTTGTTTGTCCATGGGTACATGTCGAGGAAGACCAGCCCGGCCCAAAACTTGTTATCCTCCAGCAGATACAGCGCTTCGTGGGCCAAATGGGACTCATCGGCGAGGCCTTCAAATTTATCCAGGGTCAGACACTGTGGATGAGGAGAACAGAGTGAGAGAACGAGGTGGAAGGTAGCCCTGAGGAGGACAAGCATATCAGAAGAGTGTAAGAAGCAATGTTTTTAAAGCGTAATCCCGTCAAAATGGAATTTGTATTTACACAAAAACAGCTGTGCAAAAGGAACTGCTGCCTTTGGCCACAAACACCAAGACCTTCCTTCTTAACTCCAACCCACCAATCGGTTGGCACTATAAGAAACGCGGATCCTGGTGAAGTCCAATCTCTCTGGCCTGGGTTTTCGAATTTTGTTTTTATCACCTATAAGAGCAGTGGAGCTTACCACAATGTTCTATCAGGCAATGCATTAATAAAATATCAAACTGATTTCGGAAATGCGGTAAATTTAGGTCTTCCACAGAAGAGGGTTTAACTCCTTTAGTGGAATCACAATTCAGCAGCCAGAAAGCTTTTAGGCCCTTATTATGAGTGGCCCATTGTTTGGGGCAATATCTATCAGACCTGACAAAATTCGACTCCACTGGGTCTAAGTTTATCAGTTGCGATAAATAACTCCCAACTGGGAATTTGCCCCCAAAAATAAGGAATAACATGCAGGTTTGATGCATTAAGCAGCAAAATCCGCATGTCCCAATAACTACTGGGAATTTTTCATCTAATAAACTCCGACAGGTTTGTCCTGCTGAAATTTATCAGAGAAAAACTTCTGGAGTGTGGTGTTAGCTGCCAAACTCCTCCTAATTGTGATATGTTAGGTAACAGGAATTGCCATACATATGCCAATTACCCGGGTCACTTGTAATAAGGGCCTTGGGGCCAGATGTACGACCATTGTGATTTGCGACTCGCAAATTGCAAGAAATTGCGAGTCACAATTTGCGAGTTGCAAATCACAATGTACAACAGTGTCTCAGACACTGTTTGCGATTCCCAATGGGGTCGCAAATTGCATGCCTCATGAATATTAATGAGGCACTCGCAATTTGCGACCCCATTGGAAATGGCTGGCCCTCCCAGGTATGGTGGCCTGCTGGACTCGGCAGACCTCCATGTCTGGGACTGCCTTTTAATAAAGCAGTTATTTTTTTCAATGCAGCCCGTTTTCCTTAAAGGAAAACGGGATGCATTTTTTTTTTTTTAAATGAAACGTTTTCGTTTCATTTTGGCAGGTAGTGGTCCCTGGGACCACTGCCTGCCCCTAAAAAATATTTTCCCCTGCATTTGCAAAGGGGAAGGGATCCCCTGGGGACCCCTTGCCATTTGCGAGTGCATTACTACCCTTTTGAAGAGGGCGGTAAATTGCGAGTGTTTTGCGATCACAATTGCGGTCGCAAAACATTCTTACATAGGGTAGCGAGTCATAATTAGGAAGGGACGCCCTTGGAACTCCCATTCCTAATTGCGAGTCGCAAATCCTATTTAGCGAGTCGCAAATAAATTGCGACTCGCTAAATAGGGTTTGTACATGACCCTATTTGTTTTTGCATGCGCAAACGGGTCGCTAACCCGTTTGCGCATGCAAAAATGGGTCGTACATCTGGCCCTAAGTGTGATGAATTAAGAACATATTTTATATCATTTACAGCCGCTTCACTGGATGCCAGTCCACAGAAGGATCGTGTCCAAAACCTCTTGCAACATGCAAATGATTTTTTATATTCATGCTCTTGAAAATGTATTAAACACTTGCCTAAACACCTTCTAAGACCTGTCTCCCTTCTTTTGTTTGTTGTGCGAAATTCAAATACAAGAACCTTTCACTTGAGAGAGTCACTATTTAGGACAAGATTACAGCAAGACTTCTTAAGGTGACTTCAAGTCCTTAAGGTTGTCTGGGTTAGATGAAGAATACCAAAAGATTATTTTAGAGCATGTGTTGGCGCTTTATCAAAAATAATAAAAATAATAATAAGTAGGAAAAAAGGAGGACTGTAGAATCAACAAAACAACACCACCAACAGTGTTATTGCTATTTAGCACTTATATGTGTTTTGCAGGTCGACGTTAGCTCAAATAGGACAAAGGGTTCTTTTTATAGAACTTTAAAACTTACATAATTTTGCAGCCACCTCCGAGATACTTCGGCTACAGCAATGCTAGGAACTGCGTGGCAGATCTAAACAAAACCGCCTAGTTGACTGCATAATCACAAAAAAGCTCTAGCTCAGTGGCGGCCGCCATAAACAAAGGGCGGTCGGGTGGAGAGAGGGAGCACAGGAGGTGTCGCGCAGGAGGGGTCACGCAGTGGGGTAGAAATACTATATTTACATTTTTTTTTAAACTTATCTTTAGCCGCTGGTCGCCTCTAGTGTCGCGCTGCCTCTCTTCCTGCCTGGTCCAAGCAGCCCCTGGTACAGACTCCCATTCAATCCCCGTGCTGCAGAGCAGTGCAGGGATTGGCCTGAGCGGGCTAGAAAGATGCTCCGCTCAGGCCAGGGAGTCTGTGGGGTTTCTCCAGCCCGGCTGCTCAATGCAGCTGGGCTGGAGAAACCCTATATGCACATGTGTGTTTTGGTCGGCCTGAGACGACCGGCCAAGCACACAAGAGCACTTAGGGAGTGGAGTGCAAGTAGCACCCCTCCTCCCCTCTCCCATGTCTCGGCCCCACCCCTCCCTAGAGCGCTGGCTCAGAGCCGGCAAATGCAAAATAATACGATGCAAGAACATCGTTTTATTTTTCATTTGCTGGCTCTGAGCCAGGCAGTAAGGCGACGCTCCTCCACCATTACGGAGGAGCCGCTGCTGCTCTAGCTGTACCCTGAAGGGTAATCATGGGAAGTAGTGTGTGACGATAATCAATGTGACCTGTTATTGAGCTTGGATAGAGGAGGAAGAGAAACGTTTTTTTCATAAAAAAATCAATTTGGGCATCCTGGATGGTATGTCTGGGATTCAGATGGTGGCCACCGCCACTCATTTTAGGGATATGGACTTATTTTTCATCATCAGACTTTGAACCAGAGTAAGATAGAGAGGCAGAAAAGGGGAAAAAGAAGAAAGATCGGGAAAAAGAAGAAAGATCGGAAAAACGTGATAAAAGGGGAAAGCAGGGTTGAAAAAGAACCTGCAGCTGAGTGAGAGATGGAAAATGCAGGGTGATGGAAGAAAGAGCCATGAGGTGGAATCAAGACTAACAAAGCTTGGCATTTTGGCAATCCTGGAGTTCAGCAGTGCTGGCAGTGGGCTCCCAAAAAAAACTCTGCCCCACCTGCACTTTTTTTTTAAACAAATAAAGCACAGTGTTATGCAGGGCTAGCTGTAAATCGGCTTGACCAGGTCAGCGCCCTGAACAAAAAGAAAATTTGGTGTTTTTTGTGGGGGCGGGAGGTCGTTGAGGTGTGCTGGCAGGAGGTGTGAGGAAGATGGGAGGAGGGCAGGGGGTTGATGGGGTGCTAACAGTTACGCTGATGAGCTGCTGTTTGCATAACATTAAGTCAGACAGCTCCCTGCTGCCCAGCTCGCCCATGTGTTATGTGGCATGAGACATTCTGACTGGTTTAACAGGTACATTTCCTTTAGCTTATGTGATTGAACATAACAATCTTCTAAGCCAAATGTATAAAGACAACACTGGCCTACATACCTGTGGGTACGGAAGCCACCCTACTGTTGATGGCCTGCTGAATGTGGACGCCACCTACAATCTAAACCTAGTTTTAGTTCTGGTTAGACAGACGCTATTTTGTTTTAAGCAAACCTCCGCATATTGCAGAGGCTTATTGAAATTGGAACCCTTACTCAGATTGAACCCACATGTATAACCGAGTGTTGTCTGCACACATCTTGAATTGAAGGTGGGGAGATTCATAGTCGGCGCATTTCTGTGTTCATCACCTTCCAAATGAGCTAATGAAGTTCGATTAGTTCTCCCTCATTCAGGTCTGAGTTGACCCCAAACAAAACCCAACCACAACTAGCAACATCCTGATGCCTAGCCGACTGCGGATAGCCAGTGAACAGGTGGATCTCTGTACCCAGCAGCTTATGCAAGATGTTCAAAATCTGCAACAGGCTGCTTTGCCCTCTAACAACCCTAAATATGAAGCACTTTTGCGCCCCCGGAACGTCTCTTTTTGACGCTCCTGTGGTGCAATGTGCCACCGCATATCTATAAGGCCACGTAAAGCCACTTTACATGGCTTTTCATGGCCTTATAAATATGTGCCCATTTCACGCAGAAAACTGCTTGACAGGGGCGTTCCATGGGTGCTGCTGTTGGTGTTCCCACGCAACACCCATGGAATCTGCAGCATTCCCAGATTTACGAGCAATCTTAAACCTGGGAATGCGTCAGAACCTAACGCCACCCCAGGGGTGGCGTCAGGGAGGCGCAACGAAGAGAAATTACAAAAAATTCTCCTTGTGCTTTCATTTTTTTCTATGTGTGCTGCATTCTGCAGCACACATAGAAAAAGGAAAGCACTTGAATGGATTGATTTTGTGCAGTAAGGTGTCCCTTCCTGCAAAAAATCAATCAGCCACGGAACGCAGGCACCCTTGCACCATGGTGCAAAGGTGCCTGAATTGGCGCACAGCAGCCCATTGTGCGCCGGCGCAAAGGAAAAGGACAGGAATGCGCCGTATCACATAGATACAGCGCATTCCTGCCCTTTCCTTTTGCAGTAGGGTAGCGCCGCAGGGAGGCCTGCGGCGCTGCCCTATGGCAAAAGCCCATAAATAAGGCCTGAAGTGACCATGCATGTCAATTTGGAGAAGCTAGGGGTAGCAGCTCCTACTCCAAGCTTGCCTTTTGGTAACACTTGCACTGCCCTTCCTACCACTGGTCCTTACAGTCACAGAGACAGCAGAAGGATCAGAAAGTAATCATGTACATCTAAGAACCCAGCCTGTAGAGTGAATGTAAGGATGCACACATTATGCCAAGCAAAGTGTGCTCAAATGGAGATGTTATGGAGGCCTCTTAGTAATTGGTCACATGCTAGCAAACACTTAACAATTTTTATACATTTTCTTCTGGGTAGTTAAATATTGAATTATTGAAAAGAAATAAAAACACAAATTAGCTTAAAGTACAGCAACACTTGAAAGTCTGAGATCATTAAATGCAACTTAAAACTTTATATATTACCTACCTTATACATGTATAACTTCCATGTACTTATGTATCTATTTATTACTTTACTCGTACTGTTAAAAAAAAACACATTTGCATCTCTCCAATGCACTACCCTATGTTTCACTCTATACCTCTCTCAATATATCCTCTACCTCCACTCTCTGACTCATCCCAAACCTCATTCTACTACTATAATCTCCAAAATAACCCATTCTACTACTATAATCTCCAAAATAACCCATTCTACTACTATAATCTCCAAAATAACCCATTCTACTACTATAATCTCCAAAATAACCCATTCTACTACTATAATCTCCAAAATAACCCATTCTACTACTATAATCTCCAAAATAACCCATTCTACTACTATAATCTCCAAAATAACCCATTCTACTACTATAATCTCCAAAATAACCCATTCTACTACTATAATCTCCAAAATAACCCATTCTACTACTATGATATCCAAAATTCCCCTTTCTAGACTCTACCCTCCCCTATCCCTCTTTGTATCACCCCAAAGCCTCATGTATCCATCCTTAGACGCATCTGAAACCTCATTTTACTACTAGGTCCTCTCTAATCCATTTCTAGAGACACTTCCCTCCTCCAACTCTCCTTTACTCATCTCAAACCTCCTCCTACTGCTATGATCTCCCAATAAACACTTTCTATACTCTTCCCTCTTCTATCCCTCCATTATCTTTTTCAATCCGACTAACAGACTCACATGTCCACCACTCAGATTAATTCATATTTCCCTATACTAATTCACCACTAATCCTTTTTGGGTTCCGGAGTAGCGTGCTACTCACCGAAAAGCGCTTCGAAGCCTCGTCAGGGGTAGTAAGAGCTATATAAATACAATTACAATTACTTTCTGTAGTTTTCATCACTTGCCCTGCCCTAGCCCCTCAACAGTAAATAGGAGGCTACTGAAAGATTAAAAGTATGGCACGCGGTCAGCCTTGAGATGTCATTAGGGTCAAAGGGTTCATGATGTCACTTTCACTACCCCTCGCATTATAGTGGCTAGACATCAAGCAAGTGACCAGGTTTTAGTGACTGGAATGTGTGTATTATGGTGTGACTAAGAGGATACTCTTCAACCAAGAAGCAGAGAGGCCTGGCTCCAGTAGAGTGGCATTGCCAAAGTAAGTGGTTATGATCTTAAATATTGGTCTGTAGGTGTCAGAATAACTTCTTCCAGGAAAATTGGAGACTGCTGTAGAGTTTAATGGGTCAGTAAAGTCAAGGGGTGCTCTAGGCCCGATCTATTGTTACCAATTCTTTAAAATACACAAAGGGGGCTTTGGCTCCTCCCAGAGGAGTATTTTTCTCTCACCTCATGCTACTGGCTGTTTAGACTAGCATTCCACCTTCTAATGAGTGCTTGAATTGCAATACATGGAGGACTATTTTGCATAAAAAAACATATAGTGAATCTTCACACATTCAATTCTTTATATTATACATGAATGAGTCCTGCTTTTAATGTGGTAACATATGCCAACACTGGCATGTATACATGCTGTTTGCATGAGTTCACAACATTGCAGTTAGACTGATAGGATTGATTTGTCAGTGCTTGTTTTCAGTTAAACCTGCATTTCTAATGTTTTTAATCACTTGAGATAGTACTTGTTGATACATGAGTCAAAGGTACCCTTATAAATGGCAGGACGATGGATGTCCAATTGCTGAGCCTGTGCTTGTACTGCGGCCTATAAATTCCAAGCTACTGATTTTATCGGATTCACCAGGATTTAACAAGTTCAGACCAGTCATGATACTTAAGGCAACTGAATTTTTTATTCCAATTTTTATAGAGTGTATTATACTATGGGGTGTAACTTCAGTGGGGCAGTTCCGGGTGTGACACCACCCAAATAAATGCATTCTTGGCTTGGTAGTTAGGTCTGCGGCCCTGAGTTGGGTCTGCTATGTCTGTGTCGATTTTGCTGCCAAGAACTGAAGACAAAACAGTGACCTCTGATGTACAACAGGCGAGCTAGAGACATAGATATACATCTGGTGGCTGAATTTCAAAATGTGAAAGCAGATAACCTTGAATCAATACCAGCCTTCCTCCCTTCTAAACTGTTTGATCGCAGGCAAACATTTTATTTACAGAGCCTCCCTTTTCTTTATTGCCACTTATGAGAACACTTTTAAATACTTGAGTTGATGTACAAGCACCTCTCACGTTTGTTTTTTGGGTGTTTTTTTATAAATATTTTTATTAGAAAAGGTGATTACATAATCCTCCCCACAATAAAATCCTCCATAAAAATCTGCCAGATCCACCCCCTTTGTCCCTCCTCAGGCCTTTCTGAGGACATGACCCGTCCATATAGTGTCTTAGACAAAAGTAAAAGAAAAGGAACATCCCCCCTCATTCCAAAGAATCTCTCCCCTCCAGTCCCCTCTACCCCCCCCCCCCCATGTCCCTGCCATCTCCCTACAATCGTTGTATCTGTTTATCACTTTCCCTCCTAGGAGAGAACTCAGCCTAGCTGGCCCTCCCCAACCCATTATGCGGAAGCCTTCCCTATTCCATTCCAGTCTATACCGATGTCCACGTTTCCATCTCCTAAGCTTTACAAGCCCACTCTCCCCAATTTCTTCGGTAAGTACTATACCTATTCATTCTAGAAAACCAGACTTCCCATTGGCTAACTTTCTTCTTTTTTGTCTCCCATTGCTCAAAACTGGGCCCTACCGGGGACTTCTATAAGGTAGTTATTAATGACCTTCAATCAATGTTCTATAAAAAATAAGATTCCCGGCTTTCGGGATTCTAAGAAAACTTCGGTCTACCAGACCTAAAAGAGCCACTTTCTGTAAGAGATAGATGTTTTCTTCAGTGGCCTGACTCACTTAGCTAAATAGCCTTACCCAGAAAAGTTTATGGGAGCTGCAGGAGCAAAACTTATGGAGCCAGTCTCCCTCAGAATTGCATCTTGGGCACCTCTCTCCATTTGAGGGAAACACTGTATTCAGAGCCTGTGGCTAACGATACAACATCCACCTGTTAACAAAAGCCTTACACTGGAAATTCGCGCCCCTAAAACAAGTAAGGCTCAGGGTGAAGTAGCTCTCCCATTGTTGGTCGCTAACATCCAACCCTAAGCCCTGCAGCCATTTCCTTCTTGCTACTTCAATTAGTCATGTAGGGTCTTGGGCTAATGCCTGGTACCAGAATCTCAGAGAGAGGTTAACTCCATCCCCCCAAAACAGATCTTTTACTGTCCCCTTGGAAGAGTTGATTTCCACCCCGTTAATATCGACCAGTATTGCTCTTATTTGGGCATACATAAGAAAAATGCTGCTGGCTATGAGATGTTCTAGCCAGAAATAATATCTGAGGGGATTTGAACCTAGGGCCTTCAAAAAGCCCCCAACCTTTGTTATGCCTAGATCTGCTCATTTATGCTATAATTCCCTAGTAAATTCAGGTGGTAGACAACTACAAAGGCCTAACGGAGTTTCTGCATTAATACTGGCTATATCCAGACTTAAGAAAATCTTATGCCTACAAATCATCATCTGGGATAGCGTTTTATATCTCACTTTTTTTCTGATGTTTTGGGGTTTTCGCACACCAGGTTGACAAAATGACAAAATGACAGAAAACAGCAAAAATCCAATAAGGGGAAACAGAGATTTAAATTTTAGAAGATTTTAAGGTAAAAAGTGCCAAGGAAAAGTAAAGCAGCAATGATAGGCTATGGTCGCAGTTGGCTTTGACTTAGGCACAAATTCAGGGTGACTGCAATGGGGTATGGGTCGGTTACACGAAGCGGGTTCGTACCGGTCAGAGATCTTACCTTGGGTCTTAGTCTCTAAAATGGAAGTCGAAAGTAGGGCGAGGTTGCAGTCTGTATCTGACAATGGTTTACACAAGGACGGATACCTTCTCGCTGATGGCCTATTTAAATGGATTATTTGCTGCTTGGAGAAGCTCCATGCAGGATAACCCTGTTTCTTCAGCCCAGCGAAGTCGCACTGTGGCTAGATCGGCTCAGGTGGTTGATCCCAGTCCTCTGGCAGCTGGAAGTCAGGCTTTTCCCACATGCCGAAGGCAGGACTGGGGTTGGCTACCCATGGGGGGTGGTTAGCCACATGCAGCGGGGGTTGGGAACCTACAGCTGTGTGCAGTGGGGGGTGGCTGTTCAGGACAGGGCCTGTACCGGAGGCCAAGACCTGCTGCCAACTGTCTGCTGTGCATGGATGTAGTGAAGGAAGTGACCCGATTAGGGCCACCCGGGTCACTCGCGACCACCTCTCAGCCTTCCAAACAAATGAAGAGTCGGTCAGACAGTAGAGAATACAAACCAAAGTTATTTATTAGTATGCGCTTGAGCGGAGTCCGATCTGACCAGCCTCCTTAGATAGCTGCCAAGGGACTGACCCTCACCAACATAACATCAGATATTATACATTTCCAATACCCAACAGGACCCGCACAGACTGGAAATTTCCAGTTGGAGCAGGTTAACAAAGGAGGCACAGAAGGATGAGCTATACCCCTGGGACCGGGTACATGCTATCTCAGCTTCAAGGTTATTCTGCCCGGGCCCAGCTCTCTAAGAGAGTGGGAGCAGGCTACCTACGAGGAAAGGCATGCAAAAACAGAATGATCTATTCATTAGTGCAGCGAAGCTCAACCTTGAATAATAAAGAGAAACAATCGAGGCTGCTTTCTGCTGAGGCAGACAGTATGAGACAGAAGCTTCATTTTGATCATGGTACAAAATGACGGCTGAATACAAAATGGTGCCGCAAATGCTAACTTATCTCGCACAATGCTACAAGGAGTCAGCCAGATGCATTCTCAGTCTAACAGACCCTCCTTTTAGCATTTGCTAACAATTTTGTCTAATGCTATATGCAAAGTAAAAGGACTATTAGTATATGCCAATACACACATTATTAATATTCAAAAATACCCTCATCAATAGCCATGAGGTCGTGGCAGCCTGCATCATCATGCCCGAAAGCCTAGCATCATGTATTGAGGCCTTCGGAGTGGGTGTTAACTTTCCAACACAGTAAGCACAGCAAGCAGGAAGGCAATGTACGCATAGACAACATGTGAAAATGACACCTGCAATTGCTATGAGAAAGATAAGAATCTTCCACCCCCAAGAGGCTACGAAGCCCCAGAACCAACCAGAAAGTGTCCAAATACCATTCTCTTGGTGGATATCAGATGCGAGCCTATGCAACTTCTGCATTGCAGCATATACATTAGGAGCATGGTCCAGTATGTACACACAGCAACTACTGCCGATCACGCGGCAAGCTCCACCACGATCTGCTAGGATGACGTCTAACACCATCCTGTTCTGTAACGCAACAAGCCTCGTATCCTGAAGCTCAGCTGTAATGTTGGTCAAGATCCCTGCCGTGGTATTAATGACCCCTTCCACCACCCTAGTGAGCCTACGGATATTAAGGCTATTGGACATGGGGCCCCAAAAGGGGACAAGGCCTTTCATAGCATCAGTGAACAGCTGCAAAGTAGTGTCTGTCTGATCTATGTCTTCTGTGGCAATAATTCTCCTAACACGAGACAGATGGGCACTCCTACGTCACAATCGATGATCCCTATGGTAGCTGGATGGTGCTATATACACTAGGGGAAGGAGGAATGAGAGATAACATATTCCAGACCATCCCCGAGGAAGCCAAACATACGCCTGGGACTCACAAACAAAATAAACATTGTGAGGGGGTAGCAGAGGTGGGCTACTTTTTGTGCTCAGTACATAGGTGTAATTGCAATTACTCTCGCCCACTTGAACTGGTCCAAATCCCTGAACACAGAAACCCACTGTTGTGTTTACCACCGGCATTTGCCTCATCGTGAGTAATATTGCGTATCTGGAAGGACTTAAAATATTCATTGACATTAAACCCCTGGAAATCCAACATTTCATTTTGAAGCCATGTTACATTTTGTTCTTTCTCATATATATTCATTCAAGCTGTCGGGGACAATGTTTCAGGGGCCACTTGTTCTCTTGGGGTAAACCCTTGGTGGACACGTATATACTTCAAGACAGTGTCATAATCAGCCAGTGTCATATTCATAGTATCTAAATGGAAATGAGTAGATACCATAGTAAACAATTGGAACCATTCCTCGCAACTCCAGAGGTAGGAAAAAGGTATGGACAACAATACATCATTTTTGTGGGTCACTGAAGGGAGCAGTCCACAGATCCAACAATTCGTGACATTGGACGTGCCAGGCGCCTGGTGGAGCATCTGCAAGAAAACGTTATCTACATATGTTTTTCTGAGTTCACCTTTGTGAGGAGCCAGAGTGACAAACATGTGCTCAGGGGGAACAGGCGTTGTACCAATCAAAGAGTGCACAGGCTATTTTTCCTCCAGAAACCACATTACTCCAAGTATTGCTATTAAGGAGATCAGAACAATTACTATGAAAACTATCTTACTCCTTTTGGACCATGTGGGCCAACCAACCCCGTGCCTCTCTGAGCGATGTGCTGCAAAAGGCTGCTCCTCCTCAACAATTGGGTGACCAAAAGGATACATTGTTGTTAGGGGGAAAGAAATGCAATGCAATGGGGCGGGCGGCACAGAAACGAGAGAATGGGCAAAAGTTCCCAGCGTCCGTCAGAGCGTCGCTGGCAGACTCCTATTGTTCATCTACGGTGGTGCTGTTGAGCACTTTCGGTGGAGCTGCGCGATCGCAGCCCTTTCTGAAGAAATCCCACGTCGTTCAGGGTAGTGCACCCCCCCTTTTCCAGGGAAGCACATCGAATTCACCCTGTCCAATGTCTGAACAATCCACCAATCTCCCTTTCCCTAAACTAATGTTGGTACCACAGGCAAGGTACACCCTATTATTTTTCGTCACAGTCCATCCCTACTAGTCTGACTTCCCCTTTGGTGCACTGTTCCTCCGTCGAGGACGCAAATTGTACCTAGCTGCTCCAGGCACAGAGGGGTCAGCAATTGGGGTAAAGAATTTGCTAAATGCAAGTTAGATGGTCATACAAAGCATATCAGGCCCAACTTTTCTGTGTGTTATAATTAAAAGAAAAACATAATGAAATACATATAAATGAACATATATATGTAACAGAAACCATTAGTGTTTGATGTATAACAAAATATTTTTATTCTAGGTATTTCATTGATAGAAAATACTCTTATTTTACAACCATATATATGACATAAATTATACAAAAACAACACTATACATAAAATTGAAATACATAAGAAAACAAATTATAAGGTGATACAAAAACTAACAATAAATGGAAACAACACACAACTATATATATAACATAAATTATACAAAAACAACAGTGTACATAGAATTAAAATGTACGAAAAAAGCAATAGGTTATGAAGTGATACAAAGGCTGGCGGTAGATGAGAACTACGCGCGTTTCGGCATGTATGCCTTCGTCAGGGAAACCCAGCTCTTCTTTTTCTAAAAGAATCAAAAACAACATATCAACAAATATATATATATAACTAGGCCTGAAACATAAGCTATATTTGATAAAATAAGAGCAGGTCATGCTTCTTAAAATAGATCCACAATGCCGGTGGTACCAGGGAGCCACATGCAAGGCTTTTCCACACAAAAAATATACATGTGTGGAATAAATTCAAATTATTAATGATGAAAAGTGAAAAGGAAATAGTCAGAATTCAACGAATAGTGACCTGAAAGAATACTACCATCACTTGAAAGTTAAGAAAAAACCTTTATATCCCCAAGCGATAACCACAAAAGTGTAAAAGAAAGATATGAAAAAGACATAAGACAAATAGATGAAAATAGGCAAAGCATCATATATGATACGAGGGGCTTAAGATGCATAAAATGCCTCCTCTATGAATTATGTCTAATTTGGTTTCCAAGTAAACCTAATAGACATCACGGTGACCTGCATGTCATTGTCACCCGTTAATTGAAGGAAACCAAGAAGATATATTGTACCTTATGTTACTGTAGTTGATAGTGATCTTTACGTTTAGAAACAGCAATTCTTACTTCCTAAGAGCTGGCCAGTGGCCATGGAGCAAGAAAAGAAAAACGATGATTAAGGACATGATTTGTAGTAAAAGATCCAAAGATAAAATGTTTTAACTATAATATGGTAAATATACCTGATTATAGTTTTGAATACAAAAATGTCTATATTTTTACGTATCCTCCTTTTAATAGGTATTTTTCAGTATATAGACAGGACACCACTTTTCTTTGCATGTAGGGCGCAGTTAAAATCGGCACACTTCTATGTCCAACTTAGTTGGTTCAAGGACATATAAAGCTGCAAAGAACAACAATTATACGAAGTTTTTTAGATGAAAGGGGGGACCAGTTAGTAAAGCCCTTATTTATTGAACACTATGAACTATACTTACTTAAAACTTTATTGATTGGAAAATTCACAATGTTTTTTTTAAAAGATTCAACCGAATTCAGATTCGTGCTTCTGTCTGATAATTGGATAATTCAGCACAGTCGTATCCTAGAATCCTACCATAGTTTAAAACTCGATTGATTATCTGATACCTATATAAAGAAGAGATGATCGATTCAGATTGTTAAATATAATACGGCATCTATCTTCTGCATGTTTGTAATACAATAGCGTAACATATGTCCGTGAATGTGAGTCACATCTAACTATAATGGCTTTTACACACTACAAGTTCATGGTTCTAAGTAGATACCTGCATTTATCTCTAGATAGTTGATGATCTCATCAATGGACTCCTTTGATTTATTACGACAATTACTCTCCCAATATGCACCCAAAGAGGAGTTAAGTTAATGTATTTGTGTAGAAGTTCTAATATAATGAGTTTGAAAAATAAGTCAACGCCCTACGGTAAGAAAAGCTAAAACTACATTCATTTATGTAGAGAGCCAAGTTTTCTATATAGGAGCTAAATATATTAGCGAAATCTCACCGGACGAAAGTGAAGTCTACTTACTGATCTCTATAATGCCGCGATGCCCACTGATATTGCCTCCGGAACCGAAGAGAATGAACAGTGATAAAATCACTTCTTATATGCGATTCCCACGATCAATTGCTAAGCGTCTGACGTCACGGAGATGTTGAAACCGCGCGAGATGTGAAAACGGGTCTAGCTCGTGGATTCATAAAAATAGAAGATAGACCACCCAAAAAGGGTTCAAAAGCTACCTATTTTTATATAATACCAATAGTTGAGGGGTATATGCATATTATTCAGTTTTTTACCGTAGCTGTTCTCCTAATTCACTAACCACAAAACGAGTCAATACACATGAATCACATAATTACAATATATGACGGTGTGCATAGATATAGAAAATGGACTAGAGTATAGGGGCCATCTTGGTGGGATATCCATGAGTCACATGATTAAACAGTGTGACAATATAATTAGATCTAGAAAATGGACTAAGATGAAAAAGCCATCTAGGTGGGAATGTGATGGCTGAACACGATCACAGCGATATTTATACTACTGAGAAGCCCATCGCTTACTGATCAGCAAACTATATTTAAGTGACAATGGCCCAAAAAAAAAAAAAATTTATATATATATATATGGGCTTTCTGTATAGTATATTGCTATAACTCTTATATTGTTGTAAAAATAAGACATAGATGTAAAAAACAGATTATAAATACGGTTACCAAATGGATGGAAGATCAGATGTCTCAGACCTGATACAATTTCCAAATAAATGGAAGATCAGATGTCTCAAACTAAATACAGCAATACATATATGTATGCCTGTATTGCCAATACAACCATGTCTGTCTGTGCCAATTATTACTTAACAGAGGGCACTATAAAGTCATAAAAATCCTCAAAATATATAGTAATCGAAAATAATTAATGATCATACAGAGGCCTAATTAAATCGAATAACTTGATCCCATGGTATTTCCGCATTCAGGCCTTTAGTACATGTCTCAAGAGTAAAGATCCAATATACCTCCCGTTTTTTCCTGCTCAGTTAGCCGTGTATTGAGGGTGCGGGCTGTCTCCCCCACATATCCTAAACCGCAAGGACATATTAAAAGATATATTATATCTTTTGTTTTGCAGTCATATAAGAGAGCCAGATTTTATGATAGACAACATCTATTAACGAATATCAAGGACAAGAACATTTCAGAACTAGTGTTCGTTACGCGACACTCTATGTTGAATGAACAAATTAGGCAGATAATTTGTTCAAATTGGCATATCCTGAATGTTAATAAAGAACCACAGGATAGAATACCCAAGCCCCTATTTGCGTATTGAAAAAACAAAAACTTGAAAGATCTAGTAGTGAGATCACGCATGCCCCAGCGCTACCCACTAATACAGAGAAGTATTGTGGGACCTTTGCCGGTTATAGGGAACTTCAAATGTGGTACATGCAAGGTTTGCCCATTGGCATTACAGACGGATACCATTCATATTAATGGACAGACCATACAGACAAAGATTATGACAAACTGCAAAACAAAAGATATAATATATCTTTTAATATGTCCTTGCGGTTTAGGATATGTGGGGAGACAGCCCGCACCCTCAATACACGGCTAACTGAGCATCGCTCAGCTATTCGAACAAAGAAACTGACAGCCCCAATGGTGGAACATTATATGACCGCTAATCATACGGAAGAGGATATCCAGTGGTTTATAATTGAAAAAATTGCTCCTAAACAAGGCCAAAGTAGTGAAAGTATAAGGAAAAAACGGGAGGTATATTGGATCTTTACTCTTGAGACATGTACTAAAGGCCTGAATGCGGAAATACCATGGGATCAAGTTATTCGATTTAATTAGGCCTCTGTATGATCATTAATTATTTTCGATTACTATATATTTTGAGGATTTTTATGACTTTATAGTGCCCTCTGTTAAGTAATAATTGGCACAGACAGACATGGTTGTATTGGCAATACAGGCATACATATATGTATTGCTGTTTTTAGTTTGAGACATCTGATCTTCCATTTATTTGGAAATTGTATCAGGTCTGAGACATCTGATCTTCCATCCATTTGGTAACCGTATTTATAATCTGTTTTTTACATCTATGTCTTATTTTTACAACAATATAAGAGTTATAGCAATATACTATACAGAAAGCCCATATATATATATATATAATTTTTTTTTTTTTGGGCCATTGTCACTTAAATATAGTTTGCTGATCAGTAAGCGATGGGCTTCTCAGTAGTATAAATATCGCTGTGATCGTGTTCAGCCATCACATTCCCCACCTAGATGGCTTTTTCATCTTAGTCCATTTTCTAGATCTAATTATATTGTCACACTGTTTAATCATGTGACTCAAGGATATCCCACCAAGATGGCCCCTATACTCTAGTCCATTTTCTATATCTATGCACACCGTCATATATTGTAATTATGTGATTCATGTGTATTGACTCGTTTTTGTGGTTAGTGAATTAGGAGAACAGCTACGGTAAAAAACTGAATAATATGCGTATACCCCATAACTATTGGTATTATATAAAAAATAGGTAGCTTTTGAACCCTTTTTGGGTGGTCTATCTTCTATTTTTATGAATCCACGAGCTAGACCCGTTTTCACATCTCGCGCGGTTTCAACATCTCCGTGACGTCAGACGCTTAGCAATTGATCGTGGGAATCGCATATAAGAAGTGATTTTATCACTGTTCATTCTCTTCGGTTCCGGAGGCAATATCAGTGGGCATCGCGGCATTATAGAGATCAGTAAGTAGACTTCACTTTCGTCCGGTGAGATTTCGCTAATATATTTAGCTCCTATATAGAAAACTTGGCTCTCTACATAAATGAATGTAGTTTTAGCTTTTCTTACCGTAGGGCGTTGACTTATTTTTCAAACTCATTATATTAGAACTTCTACACGAATACATTAACTTAACTCCTCTTTGGGTGCATATTGGGAGAGTAATTGTCGTAATAAATCAAAGGAGTCCATTGATGAGATCATCAACTATCTAGAGATAAATGCGGGTATCTACTTAGAACCATGAACTTGTAGTGTGTAAAAGCCATTATAGTTAGATGTGACTCACATTCACGGACATATGTTACGCTATTGTATTACAAACATGCAGAAGATAGATGCCGTATTATATTTAACAATCTGAATCGATCATCTCTTCTTTATATAGGTATCAGATAATCAATCGAGTTTTAAACTATGGTAGGATTCTAGGATACGACTGTGCTGAATTATCCAATTATCAGACAGAAGCACGAATCTGAATTCGGTTGAATCTTTTAAAAAAACATTGTGAATTTTCCAATCAATAAAGTTTTAAGTAAGTATAGTTCATAGTGTTCAATAAATAAGGGCTTTACTAACTGGTCCCCCCTTTCATCTAAAAACTTCGTATAATTGTTGTTCTTTGCAGCTTTATATGTCCTTGAACCAACTAAGTTGGACATAGAAGTGTGCCGATTTTAACTGCGCCCTACATGCAAAGAAAAGTGGTGTCCTGTCTATATACTGAAAAATACCTATTAAAGGAGGATACGTAAAAATATAGACATTTTTGTATTCAAAACTATAATCAGGTATATTTACCATATTATAGTTAAAACATTTTATCTTTGGATCTTTTACTACAAATCATGTCCTTAATTATCGTTTTTCTTTTCTTGCTCCATGGCCACTGGCCAGCTCTTAGGAAGTAAGAATTGCTGTTTCTAAACGTAAAAGATCACTATCAACTACAGTAACATAAGGTACAATATATCTTCTTGGTTTCCTTCAATTAACGGGTGACAATGACATGCAGGTCACCGTGATGTCTATTAGGTTTACTTGGAAACCAAATTAGACATAATTCATAGAGGAGGCATTTTATGCATCTTAAGCCCTCGTATCATATATGATGCTTTGCCTATTTTCATCTATTTGTCTTATGTCTTTTTCATATCTTTCTTTTACACTTTTGTGGTTATCGCTTGGGGATATAAAGGTTTTTTTCTTAACTTTCTAGGTGATGGTAGTATTCTTTCAGGTCACTATTCGTTGAATTCTGACTATTTCCTTTTCACTTTTCATCATTAATAATTTGAATTTATTCCACACGTATATTTTTTGTGTGGAAAAGCCTTGCATGTGGCTCCCTGGTACCACCGGCATTGTGGATCTATTTTAAGAAGCATGACCTGCTCTTATTTTATCAAATATAGCTTATGTTTCAGGCCTAGTTATATATATATATTTGTTGATATGTTGTTTTTGATTCTTTTAGAAAAAGTAGAGCTGGGTTTCCTGACGAAGGCATACATGCCGAAACGCGCGTAGTTCTCATCTACCGCCAGCCTTTGTATCACTTCATAACCTATTGCTTTTTTCGTACATTTTAATTCTATGTACACTGTTGTTTTTGTATAATTTATGATATATATATAGTTGTGTGTTGTTTCCATTTATTGTTAGTTTTTGTATCACCTTATAATTTGTTTTCTTGTGTATTTCAATTTTATGTATAGTGTTGTTTTTGTATAATTTATGTCATATATATGGTTGTAAAATAAGAGTATTTTCTATCAATGAAATACCTAGAATAAAAATATTTTGTTATACATCAAACACTAATGGTTTTCATTTATATGTATTTCATTATGTTTTTCTTTTAATTATAACACACAGAAAAGTTGGGCCTGATATGCTTTGTATGACCATCTAACTTGCATTTAGCGAATTCTTTACCCCAATTGTATCTTTCCCTACAGCTAGCAAGTCTTATTGTTTATGGTAGGGGTCCCCTTCTTTACCAAATCACAGAGGGGTCAGCAAACAGGGGCTCAAACACAGAGGGGCCAATGGACTGAGGCTCAAGCACAGATGGGCCAGCAGGCTGGGGCTCCTGGATGGCCTTGATCTCAGGTGGCACTGCCTCGTTCAACACTGCGTCGTTCTCTTCCTCTGAGTGTGCCCACTCCAGCCGGGCATTTGACAACAGAACGAAATGGGGCACTGGTTCTGTTTCAGAATCACCAACTCCATCAAGCACCCACTGATCGTAAGGTAAAGGGAGGGGCACCCTACGACAGTGGTTGGAGTGTATCCAGTTCTTCCGGCCGGCCACTTTCATGGCACTTCGGGTGGCAAGGAGCACCTGGGCAGGCCCCTTCCAGCGGGGCTCCAAACTTCCCTTCCTCTGGAAGTTCTTCGTTAAAACATAATCCCCAAGCCGAAGATCATGTCCTGGCCCCTCAGGCGCTGGCGGCAAGGCTTCGTGAATCTGTTGGTGAATAGAACAAAAACTTTTAGTCAACTCATACAGGTAGTCCACCATCATAGGGTATTCTATCTCGGAGAACCGACGAGGTCGCGGGACGCCTCAGACATTTGCTGGCCGACCAAACACGACCTCGTACGGTGACAATCCTGTCCTAGTGTGAGCTGTAGCTCTTGTAGACAAAAAGGCTAATGGTAAAGCATCTGGCCACTTCAATCCTGTGCTCTCCTGAATCTTTGCTAATTTCGGTTTGCGAGTACCATTGTACTTCTCAACCAAACCTGCTGACTGGGGATGATTTGCAGCATGGAACTTCTGCCTAAAGTGTAGACCATCACAGACCAATTGAATGACTTTTGAATTGAAGTGACTCCCGTTGTCACTCCAAATCAAACGGGCAAGCCGAAACGAGGGAAGAACTCCTTTAGGAGTGCCTTCGCCGTCGCCATGGCTGTGTTCTCTTTAGTAGGGTAAGCCTCAACCCATTTACTGAATGCACAAACAACTACTAACACATATTTTAGGTTGTTGACTCGTTCCATTTCGATAAAATCCATCTGAATGACCTCGAAAGGGAAGGAAGGCGGTGCAAAATTACTAGGAGGCGTAGGGGTGCCTTTCCCGGGGTTATACATCATGCATACCATACAGTATTTCACCAGGTGAGCAGCAGTCTTGGGGATATTGTCATTCTGCTACACGGGGTCTAGCAGTTTGCATATGCCCTAGGCACTGATATGAGCTGGCCCGTGGGCCATAGTGACTACAGGGAGGACATAGGCGTTTGGTAGCATCCATCTATGTTTCCCTGACTTATCCGTCCAACACCCATCCTCGTCTAAACATGCTGTACTCTCCTGCCAGACTGCTAACTCCTCAATCGTTGCATCGCTTTGAATCTCCTTTACACTATCCAGTGTGTCCTCAAACATAGTGACTTCGGATACCCACCTAGCAGGACCTGCCACAAACATCTTTTTCATCTTAGTTCGGGCTGTCTCCTTGGCTATCTGATCCGCAAACGCATTCCCCCTACCCTCATCATCAGTGACTGCCTTGTGGGCGCTGCACTTTATTATGGCCAATTTCTTAGGGAGTGTCAGGGCAGACAGGAGCCTATGTATAAGGGGGCCATTCTGGATGCGTGTCCCATGGGAAGTGAGAAACCCTCTCTCTGCCCAGAGCCGCACAAACTTATGGGCGATCCCGAAGGCATATTGGCTGTCAGTATAAATATTAACAGCCAGTCCCTCGCTCACTTCACAGGCTCTAATAAGGGGGACTAGTTCAGCTGCCTGAGCAGACTGATAGGGAACTCGTTATGTTTCAACTACCGTATGCAATGTGGTGAGAGCGTATGCTGCAGTGGTGGTGCCATCTGGTAATTTGAAACAAGAGCCATCGACATATAGTTCACCTTTGGGGTCAGATAAGGGAACATCTGTCAGGTTTACCCGTCCCTTCGTCTCTTCTTCTGTTCGAAAAAGACAATCATGTATGTCTATTTCTTCACTCTCAGAAGGGAGAGGCAGTAACGTGGCAGGGTTTAGAGTGGCACATCTTTTGATCGTAATATGCGGGGCGAAGAGAGTTAGCTCATAACCGGTCAGACGTGCACTGGTAAGGTGCTGTGTCTTGGTTTTATTCAAAAGGGTATCCACAGCATGGGGGACCATAACTGTGAGATCAGTATCAAGTACGAGCCCCGCCGATTGTCGGATAGAGACGGCCACAGCCGCGGCCGCTCTTAGACAGCTCGGGAGGACTCTTACGACGGGGTCAAGCAAGGCTGAGAAATAAGCACACGGCCTCTGCTTACCTCCAAAGACATGTGTTAAAACAGAAAGCGCACAACCAGCCGTCTCGTGTACATACAACACGAACGGCTTTGCATAGTCTGGCGTACCGAGCACAGGTGCAGAGCAAAGCGCAACTTTCATTTGCTCAAAAGATTGCTGACATTCATGTGTCCAGGGCAAGGGTTCATGCACATCTTTAGTGGTTAGTGCCAACAAAGGTTTTGTTAGTAACGAATAGTTAGCAATCCAATGCCGACAATAAGAAGTAATGCCAATAAAAGCGCGCACGTCCCTCTGAGTCTTAGGAAGAGGCATTTTAACAATAGCACTAATACGCTCTGAGGTCAATCTCCTACCCTCCTTCGACAGCAGGTGACCTAAATAGGCGACCTCCTGTCGACAATACTGAAATTTAGAAAGGGACACCTTATGTCCATGGTGCGCCAAATGCAGTAACAATTGCACTGTACTTTTTCTACAACCTTCTTCAGTGTCAGAAGCAATAAGAAGGTCGTCCACGTATTGCAGCAAGACATTACCTGGGGGAAGCGAAAGGGAGTCCAATTGGGCGTTCAAGGCTTGACTATATATACTTGGACTTTCTATATAGCCTTGGGAAGCCCGACAGAATCTAAAGCTTCTGCCAGCTAGGGTAAAACCGAACAGATGTCGGCTATCAGGATGAATCGGAATGCTAAAGAACGCATTTTTCAAATCAATGACAAGGAAGAATTTAGCAGAGGAAGGAATCATTGTCAGAAAAGCGGTAATATCAGGGACGACCGGGAACTGAGGGACCACTATCTTATTAACTGCGCGTAAATTAATCACAAAACGATAAACATCTGGGTGGTCACCGGGGAGTCTGAAGAAGCCTTTTTTAGAATGGGAAGAATAGGGCTATTACACACATTCGCAGTCGTCTCTTCAACCACACCTGACTCGATGAGATCTGGTATAATTCACAGCAAAGCTCGCTCCCCCGCTTGTGGAATTTTGTACTGGGGAATACGAGGCAAAATAGCATTGTCTTTAACTTTAATGGAAACCGGGGGAATCGTCAATCGTCCCACATCTGTATCCCCAGTGGCCCACAACGTGTCCGGCACATCCTTAAGTTCAGCCGCGAGGGGTGCATCTTTGGACAGACACTGCTTAGTGCTACCAACGTTTGGGCCCATCGTCATGTAAACACCGTCCGGGGAACAAAAAATTGTAGCATGTAGTCTCTTTGATAAATCCAAGCCCATCAAATTTTCCCCACAATTAGACGTCAACAGAAATGGCGAATCCACAGTAAAGGGACCGATAGTCAAGGCAAGGGGTTTAGAAATGGGGCTCACAACCGGCACACCAGAAAAGCCTACCGAAACATTATTTTGGCCACACAGAGCTGTCCTGGGGACCAGCGAACGAGAAACAGAGCTATTCATTGCACGTGTGTCCACTAAGAATTTCTTAACTGAGCCTTGCAAATCTGCGGTAACATAAGGACCGCACTGATCTACAGGTATCTGGACTGGTCTCTCACCTTGTCCCTGGCTGTCCTAGCTGTGAGACATCCCTGTCACCTTGTCCAGATCATAATCGTCGTGATAATACTGTCGTCCTCGAGGATCATCGAAATAGTTCTGGTCAGAACGACCCTGCGATGTCCCACCTTCCTGAGCCCTGTCATGATCACTTACTCCACGACCCCGTCCACGAGAACCCTGTCCACTAGGGGCCGCGACTTTCTGTAATAACACCGGACACTCGCTACGCCAGTGCCCCTCCTCTTTGCAGTACGTGCACTGATTCGGCCCCACAGTCGCAGCGTTCCTGCTGGCACGGGGAAGCTGCCGGGCCGGACCAGCATCACGACCCCTACCGTTTCCCCTAGATGCCTGCTGTAATAACACCTTCGTCTTCAACTCCTTGTGCTTCTTCTCCACCTTCTTTCTCCTCGTTTTCCCTATGTTCATCATACTGTGCCATACTCAGTATAAAGGAAGGAGAGGATGTCGTCCAAGGGCCTCTGAAGCCTGCAACCGAGCTGCAATCTCTGGGAGTAAGTTCGTAACAAATCTATTAACAAACAACCGGACACCCCCTTCGACTGATAAATCCTGCCCACTAAAATCCAAAAACACACCCTCGAACTGCGTGAAAAAATCAGACACACTTTCATCTTTCTTCTGATGACATGCCGTTAACTTGTCCCAGTCTACTCTTCTCGGTGGAATAAGGGAGTGCATATAGGTAATAATTCAGCCGGGTAAAGCTAATATCTCGACCATGGGCTTCTCACCCGGCTTCCTATCCCTGTCCCATGCTCTAATCTCATCCCAGGAACCACCCAATTCCACAACGTGGTGCTGCGTATGCACCTGTCACCAAATATCCACTGGCACTAACAAACCAAAGAACATTTCAATATCTGCTAGTGTCATCACTGTCGATGAGGCAGCTTCCGTTAATTCTTTATAATACGCAGTAGGATTCTTTCTAGGGTCGGGTAACTGAGTCTTAAGGGACAAAACCTCACTCCTTTCCATGGAGTATAAACCCATTGTTCTTGAAAACGAGCCTCTACTCGCTGTCTGACAACAGCATCATGCTTGAAAGGTTGGCTGCATATTTCATATTTCAGTATTTTTTAACGTTCCTTGCTGCTAATTTAAACTCTACCTGCCATTTTATTGATTCGTTTTTGCTGCTACTGCTATTTGGGGGCTGGAAGGGTTTTTAAATAACATTGTTCTTATTTGTATGATTCGGAGTGTGTTAAACTCCTTTTACCTTGTTTACGCTCCTCTCAGCACGTGGCGGCCATCTTTTTGGGACACGTGTCGGGGCGGTTAGCGTGCCACTCTTTACCGCCCGGCCATTTCATTATTTAATGGACACGGGACTGGTCGCGCAGCGCTTGAAAGGTTGGCTGCATATTTCAGTATTTTTTAACGTTCCTTGCTGCTAATTTAAACTCTACCTGCCATTTTATTGATTCGTTTTTGCTGCTACTGCTATTTGGGGGCTGGAAGGGTTTTTTAAATAACATTGTTCTTATTTGTATGATTCGGAGTGTGTTAAACTCCTTTTACCTTGTTTACGCTCCTCTCAGCACGTGGCGGCCATCTTTTTTGGGACACGTGTCGGGGCGGTTAGCGTTTCACTCTTTACCGCCCGGCCATTTCATTATTTAATGGACACGGGACGGTCGCGCAGCGCTTGAAAGGTTGGCTGCATATTTCAGTATTTTTTAACGTTCCTTGCTGCTAATTTAAACTCTACCTGCCATTTTATTGATTCGTTTTTGCTGCTACTGCTATTTGGGGGCTGGAAGGGTTTTTTAAATAACATTGTTCTTATTTGTATGATTCGGAGTGTGTTAAACTCCTTTTACCTTGTTTACGCTCCTCTCAGCACGTGGCGGCCATCTTTTTGGGACACGTGTCGGGGCGGTTAGCGTGCCACTCTTACCGCCCGGCCATTTCATTATTTAATAGACACGGGACGGTCGCGCAGCGCTTGAAAGGTTGGCTGCATATTTCAGTATTTTTTAACGTTCCTTGCTGCTAATTTAAACTCTACCTGCCATTTTATTGATTCGTTTTTGCTGCTACTGCTATTTGGGGGCTGGAAGGGTTTTTTAAATAACATTGTTCTTATTTGTATGATTCGGAGTGTGTTAAACTCCTTTTACCTTGTTTACGCTCCTCTCAGCACGTGGCGGCCATCTTTTTTGGGACACGTGTCGGGGCGGTTAGCGTTTCACTCTTTACCGCCCGGCCATTTCATTATTTAATGGACACGGGACGGACGCGCAGCGGACGCGCCGGTAGCGCGCCGAAGGCGCGCCTAAGGCAAGCTCGTCTGCGCCCGTCCGAGCCCTGCCGGGACCAGGGGCCAGGAAAGCTGGACCTATTAAACCAGGGACCTTTAATTACTCTTCATTTCAGTTAAAGCAACTGAAGACTATTAAGCGCCCTGACTGCAGTCCTCTTGATCTCGAATCTATGACGTCACCTTGCTCTTGTTGTGGATTCACATTTAAGCCCAGTAAGGCTCATAATCTAGCCTTTGATAAATCCCAGAGGACTCCTTCGACTAGTTACCATAAGGAAGTGAAGAATGCTTTCTCTTTTTTCTATATCAATTGTCGTTCACTTGCTAAACACAAGCTAGATATTTTGGACCTTTTGCTTAATGAGCAACCAGACGCCATTTTCCTCACCGAAACTTGGCTTCATGGAAGCTCTGGACCAGATATAGCAATTGCTCTGCCCCCTAATTATGCCCTTGTTAGAAGAGACAGGGGAATTAAAATCAGAGGAGGTATAGCTATTATTTTTAAGAAATACTTCACCTGTAAATTTGATAGTCTACCCTTCCTGGACTGCGAGGCTGGCCTTTTCAGACTTGTTTTAACCCCCAATTTACTTTTTCTGGAATTTTGCTTTATCGGCCACCGGGGCCTGCAGGGGCCTGGGCTGCGTCTTTTCCGGGTCAAGTCCTGCCATATCTTGTAGACGCTACTAATTTTACCATTTTGGGTGATCTCAACTTACATCTTGATGAAATAACCTGTGCCACTAGTGCGACTTTCATCGCAGACTTTGCTGCGGCTAACCTGATGCTTTGCAATTCGGGACCCACGCATGTGGCGGGCCATTTACTTGACCCCATCTTCTCGAATCTGCATAATATTCACTGCTCTCCAACTTTGTCTGTACCGTGGTCTGATCATTTTTTAGTTGGCTTCCAAGTCTCTGCTTACTCTCGTAATCCTTCTCCAACGATTTCTGGTCTTACAGCCAAATTGAGGAAATGGGGAAAATTGAACACTGATGTATTCAATAATATGTTATCTAAAACCGCCCCAACAGTTGGTCTTTCATTTGTAAACGACGTGGCTGCTGTCCAAAGTTGGATTCTTAATTCTGTAGAGGCCTGCCTTCCTCTATCTGCTATCAAGGCAAATAACCATCGTCCGCCTGCTCCTTGGTTTACTGAGATCTTAAAAGCAGAAAAAAGCAAATGTAAAAATTTGGAGAGACGTTGGAGAATGACATATGCTCCTGAGGCCAAATCAATTTACAAAATGGCTCTAAGGGCTTATCATATACTTTGCAAGTCTGCACGCTCTGAATATGTGGCTTCAGTTATTTCCAGAGCACATAATAATTCTAAGCAATTATTTAAGCTTGTAAAAAATTTGTCCGGGGCTGACTGTCTGCCTGCCTCGCCTGACTTGAGTGCTCCACACTGTGAGGAGCTTGCTACTTTCTTTTTGAGGAAAGTTGAATTAATTTATGACTCATTTCAAGATTCTATGCCTAATAATGCCTCACAGCTTACCGGAAATCCTCCTTTCTTGATTAACGAGGAGCCGGCACAACCTGACTCGTCTGATAAACATTCGGATAACCTTGTTCGCTGGGCACCCCTAGACACTGATTCCTTTAGGCGAATATTGGCCAGCCTGAAATCTGGCTCCCCTAGAGACCCCATCCCTGTTACTGTGCTTCAGAAATTTGCACCATCATCTTTGCTTTTAATTATGGAGCTGCTTAATGCATCTTTGGCAGAGGCTATTGTTCCTTCTATTTGGAAACACGCAATGGTTTTGCCTTTGTTAAAGAAGGCCACGGCTGACCCCACGCAATTATCTAATTTTAGGCCCATTTCTCTCCTTCCTGTATTTTCCAAAATTTTGGAAAAGCATGTCAATGCACAACTGACATTTTTTGTGACCTCTCAAAATTTCCTTCATGGTTCTCAATCAGGCTTCAGAGCAGGCTTCTCTACTGAAACCGCTTTGCTTGGGGTCACAGATATGGTGCGCCAGCAGGTTGACGCGGGTGGTACCGTGGCACTTATACTTTTGGTTCTAAGTGCCGCATTTGACACTGTATCACATCCTGTGCTATTGCATGCGCTACAATTATTGGGAGTGACTGATATAGCCCTCAAGTGGCTTGCTGATTTTTTGACTAATCGAACGTTTCAGGTTTTCTCGCCGACAGCATGTTCCGAGATTCATAATTCCCCTTATGGTGTTCCCCAAGGCTCTATCCTCAGCCCATTACTATTTAACATTTATGTTGGACCTATGGCGAGGATTGCTGAGGAAGCAGGGCTGTCTCTTTTTTCATACGCTGATGACACCCAGATTGTGTTCTCCCTCTCTGCGGATGGAGCTCGCAATCCTTCCTTACTTCAGGCCGGTTTAAGGAACATTGCAGGTTGGATGCATACCAACCTGTTGAAACTTAACGGCGAGAAAACAGAAGTGCTGATTGTGGGCCGTAATAAAGACCTGTGGGGCTCCCAGCACTGGCCCACTGAAATGGGTCCTTTGCCCCAACCTAAACAGCAAGTTCAAAACCTGGGTGTCTTAGTTGATGACCAATTGTCTATGAAGCAGCAAGCAATGAGAGTTGCCTCGACCTGCTTCACAATCCTTGGATGGCTAAAAAAAATCTTATGGATGTTGCCTTCCTCTACCCAACGTATGGTGGTCCAGGCTCTCATCACCTCAAGACTGGACTACTGCAACATCTTGTATCTGGGTGCCGCCAAGGAGGTGTTACGCAAGTTGCAACTTGCACAGAATGCGGCTGCGAGGCTGCTTTGTAGGATACCTAAAACTGCTTCCATCTCCAGTTTTATTCGGGATCTCCATTGGCTTAGGATTGAAAGCCGTATTAAGTTTAAGGCTCTGAGTCTCATGTTTAAGATCAAATCTGGAAAGGTACCTCCTTACTTGAAGACTCTTGTTCAACCTTATGTTCCATCTCGTGCTCTGCGCTCAGCCACCCAGGCAAAGTTCATTGTTCCTAGGACGAGACTAGTGCGCATGGGCGATCGTTCCTTCTCCCACTTGGGCCCCTTTTTATGGAACTCCCTTCCGATCGATCTTCGAATTGAATCTTCGTATGAGAACTTTCGTAGGGGTTTAAAAACTTGGTTATTTAATATGTAGGCCCCTCTGTTTATGTTGGCCCCTTCAGGCGGCGCCGGAAACCCTAGGGTAGCTGTGCGCCTTATAAAATTAAAATAACATAACATAACATCACGCAACTCCGGTATTTCAGGGTGATAAATGGGGTAAACTTCCCTCATCGGAAACTGGGATCCTGTCGTCGGGCTCTTCTGATGTAACCTACCTCGATAACCAACTAACACTGCAACATTAGATTAGATTAGATTAGATTAGATACTCATTTGTATGGCGCAGCGAATCATCCCCAGAGGAATCTCTCGGCGCCTGAGAGAGGGACACCAAATAGGCAGTAGAGTCTAAAACAGCCAGGTTTTGAGTAGCTTCTTGAACCGTGCGAAAGTAGAGCAGGCACGGATCTCCTCCGGGAGCCTATTCCAATGCTGAGGGGCAAGATGAGAAAAAGTCCGGCCACCTATCTTGACCTTTCTGATTCTCTGAGTACAGAGTAGAGAGCGATTACTAGATCTTAACTGCCGCGTTGGTCGGTACAATTCAAGTTTTTTCTTCAAGTAGGCAGGGCCGTTTCCCTGTAGAGACTTAAAGACCGTACATAACAATTTAAAGATGGCCCGCTTCCTGATGGGGAGCCAGTGCAGTTGATGTAGGAGAGGAGCAGAGGGCGTACGTGCTGGCTTATTCAGGGCTAGGCGGGCTGCCGTGTTTTGGACCACCTGCAGTTTTGATGCCAGGTCTTCCTTATTCCCACAAGCAGGGAGTTGCCATAGTCTAGTCAACTGATCAAAAGCGACTGAATCAGAGACTTCCTGGCCGCAAGAGGGATCCACGGGAATATCTTCCTAAGCATCCTCATTGTTCCAAAGCAGGCGCCCGAGAGTGATTTAACATGTTCTTCCATCGACAGTTTATTGTCGATTCTGATGCCTAGATCCTTCGCCCATTTCTTTGGGGAAGGTGCCGCTCCTAGTTCTGAAGGCCACCAATCGGAGGTCCACAGCTCTTCTGCTGTCCCAAATAGCAATAACTCGGTTTTAGTTGAGTTCAGCTGAAGGAAATTCTTCCTCATCCAGCTTGCTATAGTGGACATGCAGTTTTTGAACTTTTGCTTTGTTATTGTGACATCTTCTTCTATAGGAACTATCAGCTGCGTGTCGTCTGCATAAGATATTGTCTCAAACCCGCAGCTTCTGATAATACCGGCCAAGGGAGCCACATATATGTTAAACAAAGTGGGACTAAGGATAGATCCCTGGGGAACTCCCTTGTCCACTGTGGTCGTTTGAGACAAAAGAGAGTCCAACTGAACACATTGTGACCTGTCCGACAGATAGCTTTGGATCCATTTCAGAGCCATGCCTCTGACACCAATCCCTCGCAACCTATCTAATAGGATACGTTACCAAAAACTTTGTTAGGGACCATGTCAGCAGCATATACACGGTCCCGAATATCATAAATAATCTGGGGTGCTACACCATTGAAACACTGTTCCCACAATCCAATTAAAGTAGCCGACATGTGCTTAAGGGCATGTTGCTGTACGAACGGCTCATATTCTTTCAACACACGCCACACATCCTCCACACTGTAAATCGGATTTTGGGCCCACTGGGCGGCCTGATTAGCTACCATCTTTTTCTCTGCATCTCCCACATCAGATCGGATCAATATCCGCCCCAATCGCTCCGTTGCTGTCGCCCAGTCCCCGTCGTCTAGTCTACGCACCGGCGTCCCACTACTCAGCAAAATCGGGGAATGGAGAAGCGGGGAAGACACAGAAGCCGAAGGAGCGGGCACTAGAGTTATTAATGGCTGTTGTTAGACCTGGTACCATTGGCGTGAGTCTCCCTTCCATTTTTCTACTGATTGCCTCCTCTGTTTTTGATATGTTTTGCTGGTTTAGATGCTTTGGGCACTGTGCCACTGCTATTCAGTGCCACAGTGCAAGTGCTCCCTATGGTAAATTGATGTATTGATTAGTGACTCCATGATTGGATCATTTGATTTACTTGTCAGACCCTAGTATAGTGCACCAGGTGTGCCCAGGGCCTGTAAATCAAATGCTGCTGGTGGGCTTGCAGCACTGGTTGTGCCACCCACAGAAGCAGCTTGTAAAGTGTGTCTCAGGCCTGCCATTGCAGAGCCTGTGTGCAGTCTGTGACTGCCATGGCGACTTGGCAAGTACACCCACTTGCCAGTCCCTAAACCTTCCCTTTTCTGCATATCAGTCACCCCTAAGGTAGGCCCAAGGGCAGGGTGCATTGTATGTAAAGGTAGGACATGCCCTGGTGTGTGTAGCATGTCCTGATAGTGAATTACAGCCAATTTCGTTTTTCACTATTGCAAGGCTACCTGTCCCCATAGGCCAGAATGGGCAGTTTGATTATAACATCTTATAATCCTAACTGACCCAGGGAACATGGTAGAAAAACGAAATTAGTATGCCTGAACTCAGAATGATAAAATACATCTTTTAGTGAAGTTGGTTTTAACATCTCTGTGTTTGAAAATACCACTTTTAGAAAGTAGGTATTTTCTTGCCTAAACCATCCAGCCTGCCTCTGCTAGCTTGTGTATTGTATGTCTGGTTTTGTGAGTGACAGGGGCTGGGGGGCTCCAGGAGACAGGGTAAGACAGTACAGGGCTGAATAGACCTATCTGCATGTAGAGTGGTGGGAGGAGTAGCACCTGGGCCTGAATAGGGCTGTGCCTGCCTTCCACAATGCTGGCTCCACCTCCTGTGGTGTGTCTGATGACCCTGGCCCACTCTGACAAAGGAAGAAGGTGTGCACTGGCAGAATGCACCCAGAACTGGTTTGGACTAGGTACAGGACCCTCTGCCTTCAGAGGACAAAGGATTTGCTGGTATAAATATTGGGGCCCTGACCCCAGAACTTTAGATCACTTCTGGAAACATCAAGACAAACCTTTGCCAAGGAGAAGAACCAAGGAAGTTTGGACTGCCCCTCTGCCAGTGTGCTGTTTGCTGGGTTGGCCTGCAGTGGTCTTCATTGCCAAGGAAAGGAGAAGGAACTTTTAAAGAACTTTCATCATCTTGCAGAATATTCTCCAAGGGCTTGAACTAGAGCTTGCCTCCTGCTGAAGTCTCAGGGCTACAAGACTTCACCACCAGCTCCCTCCTGAATTCCCTTGCTGGGGATTCTGTCTGCAGAAGCCTGCGTGTCGCTGGGAGCTGGAATCGCGACTCGACGAGAAGAAGCGTGTCGCTGTCACAGCTGTTGCCGTCGCATCGCCGGAGAAGCGTGTCGCCGCCGCCGCATCACCAGAGAAGCGTGCCTTCGTCGCAGCTGTCTGCCGTCGCATCCCCAAAGAAGCGTGTCGCCGTCGCAGCTGCCTGCCGTCGCATCACCGGAGAAGCGTGTCGCTACCGCAAGGGTCGCCGTCGCATCCCCCGAGAAGCGTGTCGCCGTCGCAGCTGCCTGCCGTCGCATCACCGGAGAAGCGTGTCGCAGGGCCTGTCGCGGCTCCAAAGATACAGAGTTCGCCGCACGGCCATTGGGCGTGCCCGCATCGTTTTTTTCTAAAATGTATGTGTATCTTGCCTTTTGGCACATTGAGAATTGATACTATTGTTCATTTTCATTTTTGTAGTTCCACATGGAAGTTGCTTCAAGTCATTAACTGGATCACTACACTGTTGTTATTGTATTATATGTACCCCTGAAGAAGGGTTTTTAATAACCCGAAATGCATTGGGTCATATTCGAAGTGCTATGTTAGCGGAATTTACTTTTGAAGTCGTTATGTTGGCTTTACAGAGCACTAGACTCTTATACTAATTGTTTATGATTGCTATTGTTTTATGCTTTTCATTAGGATAACTACATTTTGCGATGGAATAAGAAATATATTATTCTAATAATGAGTCGGAGTAATAATTTTTTTGTAATTATCTGAACTGTATGAATATAAGTTTGAATTGTTGAAACCTTAGGGACAGTTGCTGTGCACTACGTAGGTTCGGATGTTTCCGGGTCCTCTTAATTGCATGTTTCCCACAGGGGTTAGGGCCATACCCCTTCACGCAGTAGCACGCAAAAACCAATTTCACGTTATCTACTTCATTAAGGAAAATTTGAGCTATTCATTGATGTAAACAGGTGTGCAGGTCTAACTCACATACAACCTTGTATATTTGTGCCATAATGTACTAAACATAATAGGGTCAAGGCCATGTTTAACATACATATCAAAGTTCGGGGTGCCCTCCGGAGGCGCAGGTTGCCTCTCCTCCAATCAAGCATCAGCAGAACAACAACGGCACCCAACACAGCACAGCCTGCTCAGGCAAGGCATCTTAAGAGAAAACAAGTTCACTATTCATGCCAGACAAATAATTTGCAAATACCTTCGCCAAAATCGGTCCACAGACCTCATCAAATGCAAGTCAAAAATAGTAAAGAACCCAAAAACAAATCCAAGCGCTTGTCCAAAACCGATCCTCAGACCGTAGCAAACACAAACCAAATGGGCACCATAACCACAAAGAACCAAACAAAATTACCTGGTGCACACAGGTCAGGCGAATTTATTCTCCACTGCCGACTCTTCGGACCAAACGGTCAAATCCAAGGGTTTCGCCGTTCAGGATCCCAGCCGAAATGACCACTGGGTGAGGCACCCCCTGGTCAGACAGGCGGGGCAGCTGCGAGTGCAAGACTCTCTCGTGCAGGGATCCCCGGTCCGCCCATCCAACCCGACGTGGCCCCGTCCTCCTCACCCGTCCGCAGGCAAAGATGGGTCACTCGCCCGATGGGGTCCCTGTTCGGGCGCCAACTGAAGGAAGTGACCCGATTAGGGCCACCCGGGTCACTCGCAACCACCTCTCAGCCTTCCAAACAAATGAAGAGTCGGTCAGACAGTAGAGAATACAAACCAAAGTTATTTATTAGTATGAGCTCGAGCGGAGTCCGATCTGACCAGCCTCCTTAGATAGCTGCCGAGGGACTGACCCTCACCAACATAACATCAAATATTATACATTTCCAATACCCAACAGGGCCCTCCCAGACTGGAAATTTCCAGTTGGAGCAGGTTAACAAAGGAGGCACAGAAGGATGAGCTATTCTCCTGGGAACGAGTACATGCTATCTCAGCTTCAAGGTTATTCTGCCTGGGCCCAGCTCTCTAAGAGAGTGGGAGCAGGCTACCTACGAGGAAAGGCATGCAAAAACAGAATGATCGATTCATTCGTGCAGCGAAGCTCAACCTTAAATAATATGGAGAAACAATTGAGGCTGCTTCCTGCTGAGGCAGACAGTATGAGACAGAAGCTTCATTTTGATCATTGTACAAAATGGCGGCTGAATACAAAATGGTGCCGCAAATGCTAACTTAACTCACACAATGCTACAAGGAGTCAGCCAGACGCACTCTCAGTCTAACAGTAGGTGTGGGGGTTTGGACACAGGGTTTGTCTAGACTTTCTGTGCACACCTTACTATGCATGTTAAATGCTGTGTACAGCAGAGGGTTGATAATCCGCAGGGGGATTGGCAATGTGCAGCAAGGGATTGTGCAGAGCCTGCAGGGCCCTTCATTTGAATTGCATGAGCTACCTCTGTGATGGTGCCCAAATTGTTTCCTCTGCAGTGCACACCCATGACATCAGGGGGCTTCGAAATGCTTTCCACTGTAGGGAGTAGTCGATGCCATTTCATCCTTCTGTAAACAATCCAAGTAATTTCCACTTTGGGAAAACCTAGATCTTTGTCAATGCCTCAATTTTTTTAATGTTCCAGAGCCCAAAAGACAAAGGAATGGCCCATTACGCAGAACCGAACAATAACACTAGCATCCAAGTGCAACACAGAGAAGGAGTCTGCAGCAGAATTGGAAGTGTTCTAGAAGACTATGGGCCCGATTCTGATGCGGGTTGGAAAAGCTTCCCGACCGAGGGCCTAATTCTGATGCGGTTAGGAAGGCCTCCTAACGGCATTTGCTCCTTCCAAATCGGATCGGGAACGTGTCTTTCCGACCGAGGGCCCAATTCTGATGCGGTTAGGAACAAATGTTCCCATTGAAGTCAATGGGAGTTCAACCAAATCGTATCTGGAAGCATCCGGATGCATCCTACTCCGCCGGTTGGACTTTCCCGATCCGAGTGGGTCGGACACCATTTCCCAACCGATTCGGTCGGGAAGCTTTTCCAACCCGCATCAGAATCGGCCCCTATGTAAGTTGTAAGTTTAAGAAGGAAAGGGGTATTTTATAGTCCTAGGTTTGTCACTGGTTGCAGTTAGTGAGGTAGAACAGTAGGGACGGTAGCGTGTAACTGCCATTTGTTTTGTCAATTGATTGATAAAGAGGGAGTCCTAACTATGGTGTTTGTTGCTATTGGTTTAAAGTCATTAGCTGAACAAGAGGACTACCAATTGTAAGGTCCATGCTGGAAGTTTGATTTGCACCAACCAGGCCCTGCACTCTGACTGACAAGCAGTGTTCCCAGTAACGTGCGCGCCCGCGCGCGCGCGCACATCTGTTCCCCCGAGCGCGCAGTGCTGCGTGTGGAGCGCGCACCCACAGCACATCCCGGGAGAGCATTCGCGCCGCCGCTTTTATAACGCGAGCGGCGCGAAAAATTGTAATTTCCTGGTTGCTGTGGCTCCTGCACTTGCTGTATTTCCTCCTTACTGAAGCACGGCTGGGGGCTGTTGGTGGGCCTTTGTGAAAATATTTGTTAATTGCAGCACCGTCATGCGCTGCAATTAACAAATATTTTCACAATGGCCCACAATCAGCCCGCAGCCGTGCTCCTTTAAGAGAAGAAATGCAGCAAGTCCAAAAGCACGACATGTGCTTTACACGTCGTTTTTTGGACTTGATGCATGTCTTTTTTAATGGAGACGGCTGCGGGCTGATTGTGGGCCATTGTGAAACTATTTATGTTAATTGCAGCGCATGACGGTGCTGCAATTAACATAAATATTTTCACAATGGCCCACAATCAGCCCGCAGCGTGCTCCATTAAGAAAATAAATGCAGCAAGCACAAGCATGAGCGATGGAAAGGAGGAGGGGAGATGATCCAGAGGGACGGCAGAATCCGGGTGATTATTTGTCTCTAGGGCAGCTGTGGTCATTTCATTTCACTCACCAGGTGGTTTCTGGGAGCTGTAGTTCTAGGTCGCCTCATTGGAACTCGCTTTGGATGACTTTTAGTTGGTGTTGCTTTGGACGTAGAAACATGGAATAGAAGGGACAGTAGAGAAACTCGTAAGAGGCGTGAACGTAAAGGGACACGTTAACATGTTGTGGCTGGGGAGCTGGACAATGGGCATTGGAGGGGAATGAGCTCAGTGGTATGTAGGGAAAGACGTAAGGTAGCTCGGAGAGGAAGAAAAGTGTACCGTGGGGAAGGAGCCAGAAGGGAGGCAAGGGTGGCCCTTAAAGGAAGCACTGAAAGAGTATAGCAGGTGGGTAAGGAGGAGGAAAATTAAGAAGAGATTATAAAAGACGGGGTAACAGGTGGAGCAGTGTCGACTGCAGGCGTCTGAAAAAATGGATGTCAGCAAGAAAGTTGAGTTACGAGAAAGCGGAGATTTGAGCATAAAGCCCTAGTGGCCTTAGTGGGGATGGTGAGCGGATTGTGTTAAGCGTTTGACACTGGGATGAGGACGGGGCGCTAAGTGGAGGATAAATAGATGAGTGGTAGGAAGAGAGGAAGTCTTAACAGGAGCATTAAAGACGGTATAGATTTTGGAGAGTGGAGAGAGATTTCCGAAGAGGAATAGGTAAGGAAGTGAGGTGAGGGTGTATGGAGGAGATCTGGTGGACAGAAGAAGTGAAGAGGACGGTAGATAACCACAGCAAGAGTTACTTGGCTTCCACAAAAATGTGCATTTGCGAGATTGTAAGAATCCTTCCTTATAAAGCCAAACTCAAAGTTAAGGGGAGGGGGTTTTCTGACGTGTCACTTGACTAGGAGTGCATAATGCTGCCACCATAGAGGAAGGATGGCAGGATGTTCCTCCCAGTACGTACTATCAAGGGAGGCAGCATCAATTACTAGAGAGACATTAGTCTAAGTTATGTTATTCATTTTTGGGTATGACGCTTCCTTCCATTCTCTTGCTGTGGAGCTTCAACATGTGGGCTGTTAGCGAAAGGATAGGGAGAGAGGCTTGTAATCGCATTCAAGCGTTTAGGGCCTCATTGTGAGCGTTTCACTATTTTAACTGGTAATGCCGCACCTGGCAAACACTGATGGTAGGAAGCCATGGGTTTCTCAGTTACAGCCGTACAAGATTTACCATGAAATAATTATTTTTGTGTCTGCTGTTTGCCAAGACCATTTGTTTTTAATACTATGTGTTTAATGCACTACAAGATAGATAATGTATTTAGTTGTAGGGGCCTCATTAATCCGGCCCTCTTCATCCATTCAAATTTCATATTCCACTATACTAATTCACCACTAATCCTTTATGGGTCCCGGAGTAGCGTGCTACTCGCCGAAAACGCGCTTAGACGCCTCGTCAGGTAGTAAGCGCTAGATAAATGCAATTATAATACAATACAATAAAAAGAACGACGTGTAAAGCACACGTCGTGCTTTTAGGCTTGCTGCACGCCTTTTGTTAATAGAGCGCAGCAGATTGTGTGCCTTTTGAAAGTTTTCATGTTAAATGCAGCCCCGTGTATTAGTATGTCGGGCTCTGCAATTAACATGATAACTTTCAAAAGGCACGCATCTGCCGCCCTCTATTAACAAAAAGGCATGCAGCAAGCCTAGGAAATTAACGTGTGCTTTTACAATCACTAATATATGCTAGTGATTCTGAAAGCACACGTCCTGCTTCTGGACTTTCTGCATGCCTTTTGTTAATAGAGCGTGGCTGCGGGAAGATTGTGTAGCTTTGTTGTGGTTGCAGATGCTCTGCACTTTCTCATTTCGAACATGACACAACCATTATTTTATTTTTTATTTTACAGAGTTTTATTAAGCGCGAACTTGACCCGAATCGGGTATCAGAGCGCTTTACATAGCACCAGTTGCATTACATGAGGGCACATTTTTTATTTTTTGTTATGGCACGGCAGTCACCAACACGAAGACCACCCCCTGGCTGGACTGGCCTTAGCAGGCATCAGGCGCTTTGCCTGCGAGGCTGGAAGGGTGGGGGTCAGTTTTGGAGCAGTGGGGGCCAGTTTTGTTACTGGGGCAGTTTTGCAGCGATGCTGCAATATGGGCCCTCAGTAACAAAAGCACCAGTGCTGGGGACCAGCTTTCAGCAGTAGTGCTTGACACTTGCCTGCCCCCTCCACCCCAACCCTGGTGGGTGGGAGCCGGTGCAGCAAAATTGCCAGGGCTACTTTGGGTTCCCAGTCCGGCCCTGCCTGCCCCATCAAACAGGCCTCCTCCGTTCCAGTACCTAGGTCATTTATCTGCACAATCAAGCAGGAACCCCAGTGTCAGAACCCCTGTCGCTGCACCCACACACGCGGTTGGGTCCTTGGCGCACATTGCCGTGGCTGGAGCGCACAGAGACCTCACACTGCCGCACACAGAGGAAAAAAATTAGAGGGAACATTGCTGACAAGGTAAAACTTTGAACGAGGCCTACCGTGAAGGGTGGCCGCCCAGGGCTCCATCGCGGTCGGCCTGAAACTTTGACTTTGTTTCGGTCTAGCGTGATCAGATGTCCTAATAGGCGCTATAGGTTTCTATGGGCTATATAGTGCTAAATCTTTCAAAATTCATATCTCCGGTTCATAGTGGATTTTTTCGTTTTGGTGTCATTTTAAAGATAAAAATATTTCCTGTTTTTATAATTTGGTGTTGGATTTTTATTGTGTGTTGTGTCTAAATTATTTACTGAATTGGTGTTTTTGAATGCTTTACATACCTGTCTCTGAAGTTAAGCCTGCCTGCTCGCAGCCAAGCTACCAAGGGTTGAGCGTGGGAATCATTTTCTGAGATCTATTCTGAGCCCTGGACTGTGTTAGTGGACTTATTGCCAGTGGTAGATGCATATTTACCACTACTAATAATCCACTTTCCAACATAGGCCTACAGAACTGATGAGATTTGGTTTATGAAAGTGGAGTCCACTAAATGTGAGTGTTGTATACAAGTACTACATCTGGGGAAGAAGAAAGAGCACTTTAACCACAAGAACACTGTGGAATACTGCATTAATAGCTTGTCTTGTGAAAAACATGTGAAATAAAGTTTGTGAATAGGCCAAAACAACTACAGAAAATGATTTAATGTCTAATGAATACAAGAACTTTAACTTCTGACTGTAGTAGGTGAGAAAGGAGAATTCAGACTCAACATGAAGTCGCTCGCCCCTGTTTCCAAACATAAGTGTGCGAAAGCTCATAATCAAACAGAGCAGATCAGCACAGTGTTCAAGGTGGATCAGTGCATGTTGCAGAAGGTAAGCATGGTTTGGAGTTGGATGTCAGTCAGCTGTAAAATATTGCAACTATAGACATCTCTACTTTTCTCTCTTACATCCTAAATATTTAACTGGAGCTGAACCTAAGTGGAATCCCTTAGAAACACACTTCACAGAGTGTGAAAAGTGAGCTGCTGCAAGGGCTACTGAAATGGTGAGATTTGCCTTTACAAAGTGAAGTGAACCATTACTTTGCACCTTACTCGGCTGCTCACTGTGAGAAGGTACACAAGTACTATATCTAAAGAAGTAGAAACAACAGCTTAAGCCAGCGAAAAGTATGTGGAATACTTAATTACCAACCAGTGAAAACATGCAAAATGAAGTCTGAAAGTAGAGTTGAAAACTACTGAAAGTTACTTAATGTGTAGACAGTGGTAGACGTTTACGTTTTTGGGGTCTGCATGAGGGTGAAAAAAGAGAATCCAGACTGAAACTGAAATTACTCACCCCTGCTTTCAAGCATAGGTGTCTGAAACATCATAATGAAATTTGTAGTTGTTTGTCAGACAGCTGCAAAATACTACATCTAGAGACATCCTTACATTCATCTCCCACATCCTGAAAAAGAATTTGGAGCTGAATCCACATGGAACCTCTTGGAAACACTCTTCACAAAGACTCTGACTGGTTGGCTGCTTCTAGGGCTACTGAAGTGGTGAGATTCAGCTTTGCAAAGTGGACTGCAAACTCACTTTACACCTTATTCGTCCACTGAACATGACGAGGGTGAACAAGAAATACATTTGAAGAAATAAAAACAGTAATTTAATACTAGAAAAAGTATGTGGAATACTCTGTTAGTAACTCGCAAGAAAATGCAAAATTTAGTCTGAAATTATGCCCAAAAAATATTGAAAATTATTTAATGTGTAGACAGCTGTAGAGGTTTAACTTCTTGTGGTTTGTGTGCTGAGTACAGTTGGTGAGAAAGGAAAGTCCAAACTGGGACTGAAGTAGCTTATCCCTGCTCTTTACCACACCTGTTTGAAAACTTATAATCAAACAGAGCACACTATCATAGGTTTTAAGGAGGGAAAGTACGTATTCTACAAAGTCAGCATGGTTTCGGGTTGGGTGTCAGGCAGCTTTAAAATATTGCATCCAGAGTAATCTTTATTTTTCTGTCTTAGATCCTGAGTACAAAACTTGAGCTCAATCTACTGGGAAACCCTTGAAAATGTATTTCACAAGGGGTCTAAAGAATGGGCTGGTGCTAGGACCACTGAAGGGCTGTTATTTGGCTTTTGAAAGTGGAGTACAGACTTAGGGCCCGATTTATATCTTGGTGATAAGCATACTCTGTTACAATGGACTCCCATGATGAGGGGGCATCTTCTTTTTTATTTAAAAAAAAAAAAATCCTGTTTCGGGATTTTCTTTTCGAAAAGAAAAAAGAAAACAGTTTGATGCAGGGCTCCATCATGTTGATGGAGCCCTGCACGAAACAACAAAGAGCACTGACAGGAGTCGCCGTGACAGCGGTTCCTGTCGATGCATTATAAATGACCACCAGCGAGCTTGGCGGTCATTTATAAATTCGGCGGACTGTCCCTCCACCAGAAGGACGGAACCACAGGCCATCCCTCGATATAGAAATCGGGCCCTTAGTTTCCACTTTACTCAACTGCCCAACATGAATGTAGAATGCAAGTTCTATATCTGAAGAAGGAGAAACTGCACTTTAACCACGAAAAAAGTATTTGAAATGCTCTATTAGTAACCCCTGAAAATATGCAAAATGTAGCTTGCAAGTAGGTCCAAAAACGATGGGAAATCATTTAATGTGTACAGAGCTGTGGAGCTTTAACTTCTTGTAGTTTCAGTAATTACTGAAGTGAGAAAGATGACCTCAGACTTAAACTGAAGCCATTCACCCCTGCTTCAAACAAAAATTTCTAAAAGCTCATAATGAAACAGAGCAGATCTGCACAGGATTTAAGGTAGTACAATGTGTGTTGTGCAATGTTATCATGATTTGGGGTTGGATGTCAGACAGCTGCAAAATGTTGCATCTACAGAGATCTTTACTTTACTTTTTTACATCCTGAAAAATACATTGGAGCTGAATCCACATGGAACCCCTTGTAAACACACTTCACAAAGAGTGCAAAACGAGCAGTTTCTAGGAGTTTTGAAGTAGTGAGATTCAGATTCACAAAATGGAGTTAACTGTTACTTTGCACCCGGAGTACTGCTCCCCGGGAGAAGCAGTGGGGCAGGGATGGGGGAGGAAGGGGGGTTTAAAAAAAAAAAGAAACACCTGCCAGACAGCCTGCTGCCCGGCCGCTGCAGCCTCTCCTCCGTCCTCTTCCTGGCTTCTTCTCTGCACAGGAAGCACCGGGCTCTCACACTCCCATGACCAATCACAGCGCTGCAATGCAGCATTGTGACTGGTCTGAGCACCGAACCACAGCACTCAGCCAGGGAATGGGAGGCTGGGCATGTTCTCCAAGCAGGCTGTAATGCAGCCTGCATGTAGAACTTGCAAAGTGCGCATGAATGTTTGGCCGGCCCCAGAGGGCGCACTTACATAGTGCCCATCACTCCTCCCCCTGCTCTGCCCTACCCCGCCCGCCGACACGATGCAGCAGGAACAATAAAATGATAACGTAGAGTTATTATCATTTTATTTTTACTTTTATTTACACTGCTTGAAGCAGTGGGGCGACGCTCCTCCGCCTTTGCGGAGGAGCCGCCACTGCTTTGCACTTTACTCATCCACTAAGCTGTCATTTTCTCCTGTACAATGGCTGAAGGTCATCTTGCATAACTTGCAAGTCAATGTCTTAGCAGACTTTTTTCCTAACCTTCTCTGATACAGAAGGAGTGAAACACAATGGACTCTTGAGGTCCCCTTACTAACTCCTGGGTCTCCTCAAGCTGTCACTTCTCATTCACTAAAGCCATTATTTTTAATTTTTCTCTTCAAAACCCCCAAAAATAACAACAAAAATGCTGGAGCTCTGTGACGAGGTTGTTAAGTCACTGACTTCAAGCAGAGTCAGAAAAGGAGTCAGGAACCAATCAGAAGTGCTTTTACTGTGAGTCATTGGAACCGTGGTACTTTGCTAAAAAGATAAAGAAATGTATTTAAAGAGCTTCAATTATCGCCATTATTAGAGGCTGATATACAAAACCCCCTAAGGTCCTACAAAAAAGGTCCTTTCCTTGTGAACTCGAAATTTGTGAATACTTCATTGTCCCTCAGTACCGACCCGGTTCCGCTGGATCTAGAACTGGAAGGAAAACTCATGCGGGAACCCTGGGACACTCCACCAATGTCTGTATGGGTTCCGGGGGAGTACTACGGTACCTTATGGGTGGTCAAAAATAAAAAATAAAGTGAAAGCAGCCAACTGATTGTTTGCAATAAGAACAGTGGTCAAAAAACATGCCCGCAGGCTACAGAAACAATCAGAAGCACATTTCCCTGAATAGCATTTCACATTGCCAATTCAGAGAGGCTGGTTAATTCACAAGCAATCCAAAGCCATCATTGCATCTGAAAACACTACAAAGAAGCAGACATCAAGTACTGCAATGAGTATCCCACCGCACACCCAAGATGAAGAAGTCATTGTGGATGCAACAACTTCCACTGCATCACCCATCACTAGGTCCAACAAAGAGTCACTGGCATGGACATTTTTCAATCTACTGCTTTGAAAAAAGTATCATTTTTTGCTCAACATGTGGCTCCTGAACCTGTTTAAGTTTTCTCTAGGCCTAAACTCAAAATACATGCATACATACATAGATAGAGGTGTTTGGGTTAGGCCACTTCATTATATTCATATTTTTAGTATCATAAAGTCTGTTAAACCTTTCACAAAGATCTCTTGTGGAGTCTGCAGTCACTGGCAAATCAGTTCTCACCTGACTGCCAAACGGGGTAGGGGGACGGCCTATTCAGAAGTCAAGACATCAGTCTTTTGGGAATCATCTCTATTTCCCATTCTGCCTTCTGCCATCTTATCCATTCTCTGGTAAGGTGACCAGGGATGACCCTAACATGCTCCCCTGCACCCCCACTCCAAAGCACGTATTACTCCAAGGTGCAGTAGCAGCGGTGCCCAAGAAAGGGGCCTCAGGAAGGACCACTAGCACCTTGGGTGAAGTCTCATTTCTGAGCATACTCCCTGCCTACAGGGCCACAGATGATGCTTCTAGTGTCTACCTTGTCCTCTTTACTTTTGATGCCCTAGGCGTCTGACTGCTCTAACCTGAATGCAGCTCCAGCACTGCAGATGTACCATCGGAAGCAAATCAGAAAGAGCACAATTGTGCAACAGGGCCCATTAGCAGAGAAAGAATAAAACAAGAGACCTAGGCGCTAAGGGGATGAAGCAGGAGCTCAGGGGTTGATTAGGAGCTAATGAGGTGACTCAGGTGCCACAGGAGCAACAGGATGATCCTGGAGCTAAGGGGCTGAAGCTAAGAGGAGGCTCCAGAGATGAGGGGCTTACTAGGAGCTAAGGGGCTGACCAGGACCTAAGGCAGTGTCCAAGTTGCTAAGTGGGTGACGAGGAGCAACAGGATGATCCTGGAGCTAGGGGGCTGAAGCTAAGAAGAAGCTCCAGAGATGAGGGACTTACTAGGAGCCAAGGGGCTGACCAGGACCTAAGGCAGTGTCCTAGGTGCTAAGTGGCTGATGAGGAGAAACGGGGTGATCCTGAAGCTAGGGGGCTGAAGCTAAGAGGTGGATCAGGAGCTGTGGGGGTTACTAGGAGCTAAGGGGCTGACCAGGACATAAGGCAGTGTCCTAGGTGCTAAGTGGGTGACGAGGAGCAACAGGATGATCCTGGAGCTAAGGGGCTGAAGCTAAGAGGAGGCTTCAGAGATGAGGGGCTTACTAGGAGCCAAGGGGCTGACCAGGCCCTAAGGCAGTGTCCTAGGTGCTAAGTGGGTGACGAGGAGCAACGGGATGATCCTGGAGCTAGGGGGCTGAAGCTAAGAGGAGGCTTCAGAGATGAGGGGCTTACTAGGAGCCAAGGGGCTGACCAGGACCTAAGGCAGTGTCCTAGGTGCTAAGTGGCTGATGAGGAGCAACGGGGTGATCCTGGAGCTAAGGGGCTGAATCTAAGAGGTGGATCAGGAGCTGAGTGGGTTACTAGGAGCTAAGGGGCTGACCAGGACATAAGGCAGTGTCCTAGGTGCAAAGTGGGTGACAAGGAGCAACGGGATGATCCTGGAGCTAGGGGGCTGAAGCTAAGAGGAGGCTTCAGAGATGAGGGGCTTACTAGGAGCCAGGGGGCTGACCAGGACCTAAGGCAGTGTCCTAGGTGCTAAGTGGCTGACGAGGAGCAACGGGGTGATCCTGATGCTAGGGGGCTGAAGCTAAGAGGTGGATCAGGTAATGAGGGGGTTACTAGGAGCTAAGGGGTAGACTATGAGCTCGAAGGCTGACCCGGGGCTTAAGGGGTCGACTAGGAGATAATGGGGTGACCGGGGAGCTAACTTAGTGACACAGGAGCTAAGAGAGACGAGGAGCGAAGGGGTGCTACAACCGATCTAAGAGGCTAACCAGGCTAACCAGGAGCAAGTAAGTGACCAAAGGGACTGGCCAGGAATTAAGGCGGTGACCCAGGTGCTAAGGTGCTGACTAGGAGCTTATGAGGTTACTGTGGAGCTAAGGTGCTGACCAGGAGCTTATGAGGTTACTGCGGAGCTAAGGTGCTGACCAGGGGCTTATGAGGTTACTGTGGAGCTAAGGTGCTGACCAGGAGCTTATGAGGTTACTGTGGAGCTAAGGTGCTGACCAGGAGCTTATGAGGTTACTGTGGAGCTAAGGTGCTGACTAGGAGCTAGCAGGGTAACCAAGGAGCTAAGGGCTGAAGTTAAGGAGGTGACTTAAGAGCTAAAGGGTTGTCTAGGAGCTAAGGGACTGACCCAGGAGCTAAGGAGTACTGTTGACCGTACTGTTGACACTGCCACACACCACAATGCTGAGACTGATACATACCATGCTGATGAAAACATACACCGGTTCCAGAGAGATGGTCACACACCATGATGGTGAGACCAAGACAAGCTGAGCAGGTGAAACTGCAATACATCAGGCTGGTGAGACCAACGCACACTGTGCTGGTGAGACCACCATAAACTGCAGGTGAGACCGCCATGTACCATGTCAGTGAGAATGCATGCCAACAGACCTGATTCAGGCGGGAGACTCCCAATTTTTTAAGTCAAAAGTGCATTTATTTTAGCTAGCTACTGCCTAAAAGTGCCCCTGCTTCAACATAGGCCAATGGGGAAAATACATTTCCCCGATTTTGTTTCAAAATCTCCCGCTTTCCATTTTTTAAATTTTCATATGTATGTCGAAGAGACAACCGCAGAACATGCTAGTGAGACCACCACAAGCTTTCAAACCTTGGGCTAGTTGTGGTACACAAAAACCAAATGCTCCACAGCCCTAAGAGAACTGACAGTCGAAATCTCAAAAAATCATAAAACGGAGAGCACACAAACGCACACAACATAGTTTGGACTGCGAAAACACTAAATAGTGTCATCGGAGGAACATTTCATGATTGAAACAACTTCACAAGGGTATTGTTTTGTCGAGTTAGGTTTATAAAGGTTCTTGATCAAACTGTCAAATTTAAGAATGTCAACTTTTTTTAACTGTTTGTTTTTTAGGGTTATGCAGTCGAATTTTATTTTCAATCTATGTCCCCTATTCTTATTTGGATAATAATGTTTTTTTAATATGGTGTTTCATACCAGACTCCATATAACACGTGTTACTGTTATGGTACTCAACGAATAAGCTACAGAAGGGTGGAACGCCGAGTTGGTCCTGCCAGGACTCTAAACTGGAGCTCCCAGAAGATGCCAGTAGCACGGTCAGACTGTCCTATATGCAGGGCCGATTGAATTATGCGGCAGGAGAGGGCCAGATTATGTGGCAGGGTTGAGTAAATTATCACAAAGAAAAGCCAAATTATGCGGCATAATGCGGCACATTTTGTAATAGCATTACTTCATTTTTTCATCATTTTTAAATCTGGTAACACTGTATGTGCATTGGTTGCACATCACTAGTACCAGTTTAGCACCCAAATATAGCAATAAGCAATAGAAAGGAGACCAGTCCAGCTTTGCAAAGGGCCTCCACTGCGCAGCAACACGTCTTGCTGCATTTTTAGTAACTTTGAACCGTTTGACCTAGAAACAATTTCTTTTTTGTTAAATCTGCAGTTTATGCGGCAGATGACTGATTATGTGGCAAATGCTGCAAATCTATTTTTATGCCAAAATTGCAGCAGCCACACAATCGCATAATTCCAGTGAATCTGCCTATATGGCAATCTGGCAGTACCCGAAGTGCTGGTCTGACGGGTCTGCTGGGTTGGATTTTAATGTTGATTTCTCTGAAATTACCACAATCATCGTCTCTAATAAGCGCAAATGCATGCACTTTCTCACACCTTGCAAAACACTTATACAGTGTGCATTTACATGTTTAAAACTGCAATGATTTGCAAATCTGGCCTTTTTAGCTGCTCGATTCGCTAATGGGGACCCCTCTTATTTTGGTGCCCGGGCCTATTTTCTGTCCCAATCCGACCCTGGTCAGTGGCAAACATTTGCTGAAAGTGTTACTGCGAAAGGATCCTCCCGTGGAGACCCGCTCTCTCTCCCTGCATCTTTTCCATTTTGGTTTTAAATTATTTTGTCTTTCTTATTTCTTCAGGACATTCTGCCAACAGCACTTTCCAAACTCTTTCTTCGTTCTGCACACCACCTCGTTTTCTCTCCGGGTACTCCCCATGCTTATCCACTGTAGGTGGGCGGAAATATTGACATTGTTTGAATTGCCAAAATAACTAACCTTTTTTAAACTCAAAACATTGCAAACATCTTGCCGTGTTTGACTTTCTCTGTTCTGTGTTATCGCCAACTGAACTTTTAAGGAATTTAATAACACAACACAATCATCACTGAAGCCAATCGCGCGTTTTGGTAGTTAGCGAACTAAGCTTTGTTGAGAGAGCAGAGCTTGAAATTTTGGGGGGTACAGGCCAGAAGTGCGTTGTTTTCCAAAGGCTAGCGGGATGAATTGGTTGCAGGATTCCAAGTGTGTGCCGTCTGTTTACGCTGACTGTCGCTAAGCAACAAGCGAATGCACCCCTTCAAAGGGCGTGGCTGTTATCAGAGCAGCAGGTGCAGGGGCCCTTGAGCTACCTACCTGAGGAGCAATGGGGCCTATTTTCCTTGCTTGCATTGGAGTCACGGCACCATTGCTTCTCAAGTATCCATTTCGGAGGACTAGGGAAGCGAGTTGTTGGAAGAAGGTTGTGTGTATGTAAGCGGGGGTCGATCTATGGGGTGGGGTGGGACATTCTGCTACACTGTGCAAAGATGTCGTTTCTAGAGGGCATATTATCGGGGTTACTGGGTGCAGAAATACTGGCCCCGGTTTACTGGGTCGTGGTCCGCAGCCAATAAAACAGTAGAGCAGGGGTTTGGGCCTGCGAGCACAGGTCAGGCCCAGCCCAGCCCCTACCTGACAACCCCCCTCCCCCGCCAACAGTCCCACAAGAGAAAAGACAACACTGTCCATTGCCAGACCACAGTCTGCGATGCCACCGACAACAACCTATTTTTGAGTTGGCCAGAAATAGAGTGATACTGGTGGAAACCTAGGCCCTTACACGAATTCCCCACAGACAGAGTGGGTACTACCCTTTTGTACATCCGACCCTCAGTTACCACATAATGCCTGACTTCACAGACTTCACTGGTTCCCAAAAGTTAACAAGAATGGCCTTTTAGGCCCTTCGCCCCATGCACAAGGCGAACAGGGCCAGAGACCGGGATGATTGCACAAGCTGGCCACGTGGCAAACAGAGGCAACGAACACAGGGACAGATCCGTGAGAGCTCAGGGGTACAGACTAAGGACTCAAGCCTCAGCGTGGACCAAACTACACCCTAATGCCTTAAACTAAACTGTTTCTGCATGCTTTCAACTAAACCCCACAACTCCAGGGACAGTGAATGAAGAATTTTGGAACAGGAATCCTCCCATCCAAAACTGGACTCTAGCTCCCCCTTTCTGTATTCTACCTAGCTCTCTGAAGTAACCCGCGAGAGCCACACAGCACTATATAAATAGTTTAAATAAATAATGCACTCTTACAGAATATTCTGTCATCAGAGCATTTTGACACTGGCTCTCACGTACATTAGAGCGAAGTCGTAGTATGTCTAGTCCACTCTGGTACGATGGCAGGCTGAACAAAATCTCACCAGGATTGGAATTTGTGACACCTGCGAGTTTCCTATCCTGTTCTACACACGTACTAGGTTTCACTTGAATTATCGGTTGCGCAAATCTTTAATTTAGAATTTAATTTGCATCCAAGGCAGGAGTATAGATAATTTGCCCAACCTGACAGGCAACCTGAGTCAGGTCTTCAAGCGTGAAACTATAAAGAGAGTTAGCAACCTCTCACTCCCTGTCAATCAACGATCAATAACAAGGCTCCCAGTTCTATCACGAGGCTAAAGTGCAGCAGTTCTCTCTAAGACTATGAAGAGGGTTATAGAAGCACGCTACACAGACCGGAGGAGGCAGTTTTCTTTCTTCCCATACACTTCACCATCGACCTAAGGTCAGTAACCAACAATTACTGCACATCAGTAGGCTGGCCTGCACCTCCCTTGGCAGACATCTTGAAATAACTAATGATGCCTTTGCGGAGCTTTGAATAATATGTTGTTGCATTCTGAGACAAACCACATGTTGTGCAGACTTTGCATGTGGTTTTTAATGTCTGGCATTTTCTCTCCTACCAGCGGACAATAAATTGACATACTGTGTCCTCAGAGTGTGATGTGGCGCCCAGAAAAACAGTGCCCGCTTTGTCAGTGTCAGACAGATGGAGCCTGTAATGACAATCTCTAGTACTCTGCGAATTCAGCAGGCTTCTTTTTTGTTTGCTTCTTAAGTGCTAATAGGGTTCATTCTTTTTTCTTCTCTTCGGCTCTTATTGGCCCTGTGTATTTGGCGCGCATCTGCAAGCTAGGCCGCAACCAGCGGAGACTCCACACTGGAAAACGTGTTTCTCCAAGGTAATCCGCGGCTTAGCTGGGACTGACCTTGTGTGTGGCAGAGTCAGTGGGCTGTCCGGGTTTATCCCTCATCAACGAGAAGGCCATACTAAGCCAATTTAAGAAGCCACGGTGCTTTGCTTACGCTGCAGAACAGAACTAAAGTGATCATGCGGGGTGGTACTCCCGGTGTGGCGGGTCTCAGGATGACTTCTTTCAAGATCACAGAGGAGATTATCCTCTCCAATATCGAGGTCTACAGAAATTAGCCCTAGATCCGAATTGTCCGCATAGTTTTTCTCCTCGGATTTATTTCATGTGGTCATGATGTGTGTAGGAAGTTTGCAGTCGGTGACTGTATTGTGCGACTTCAATAGCCCCTTTTCCTCATTTCACCTTTCAATGGTAGAATTCTTCAAAGGCCAGAACAGTGGGACAAGAGTGCACCTGGGCTACCCTCTGGGTGGCCAATCAGGCCTTGTCTGATGCCACCAGTACGTAAAGCTGAGATTATGATTATCCCATTATTGTCGCCACAATACTATAGCAACCTCCAAAGTATCACGTTCCTAGCGATCACCTGCAGTTGTGTGAAAATCAGTTTATTTTCACCAACACCTCTAGAAATAAGGGGTTCAAATATAACCAACGCCGAGCCCAATTGGTCTCCATTAGCTATCAAGCTATCAGCTTTGCCAATGCTTGCTGGCTCTGAATGTTTTAACACGAGCAGACATGTTTTTTAAATGGTTTTAAAGCTCGTTTAGGATTGGCGCGACCTGCAGTGCCTGCGCGGCGCGGACTCAATGCTCAGAGAACAGAGAAGGCTAAGAACAGATGCCCGGAACTTAAAGACTTCCACTGGCTGGAGTGAGTTCAAGGTGTTAGTGCAACACCTATCATGTACCCCCTTCTCATGGGTTCCATGCTTAGCTTGGCACCTTTATAAAATAATGAGGTGCGCGTATGTCACTGGCTATTCATCAACTTTTTGTGGTTGAGCACTTCCGGGGAGGCGGGGGGGGGGCATTTGGTAAGGGCCGTCACTTTGAACTTTATCACTGTGTGTGTTTAAAATATTACTTCCAGACGTGAGCCATCAGATGTATTCTCAAGCTGGTTGATGGTCATTTGTTCCTCTGATCTCTGCCGTGGGTTTATCTCTTCTCTCTTTTGTGCAATGACCGGAGCTCCCTCTTATGAGAATGGATGTCAAGTCCACAGTTTCCTTCGCAAACTTGATAAACAAAACACGAGTTTTCTTTTCACCCCTTCCCAAAATAATGTCTTTCATTTTTCTGTCATAAAAGCCATTCATGCCGAAATATTAAAGCTTGGCTGTATTTAGACTACCAAGAACAGGGAATGGCTTCCACATGTCAGGCAGGGAATCGTTCTACTTCCTGTCCCAACACGTGCACAAAGGCTCTGCATTGAGAAGCACTGGAGTGAAGGAGGGCTGGCTCCAGCTCCTATGCAAGGATTTTCAACGCCCCACGCAAAATGACACGTTGCTGTTTGGGCACCTCCACCCCTTTCCACCAGCAACAAGTTTTTTAATTCCGTTTGGTGCAATCTGATGCCCTTTTGTGGTCATTTGTGGCCGCCGCCTGCAGTTGAATGAAATAAAGTAACAGCCCGGGATTGGGACCTTGGCACAGCACCTGTAGCAGAGGAGGCACAATCCTCAGACGTGCTCACGTACACGGTAGAGCCACAAACATTAGGTAGAGCCACAAACATTAGGTAGAGCCACAAACAGTAGGTAGAGCCACAATCACTCCATACCACCGAATTACCAATACACAATAGTTTATTCCTTGCGTGTGAGAAAATATTTAGGTATTGAACAAAACCTCGGTACATTATCACTATAGATCACATACACGGGCCTTGAACCAGGAGGCCGGGAAGTGTTCTCCACAAATAAGAAAGCCAACAGGCCTGGCTTGCACTTTAGACCTGAATAACACATTAAAACAGTCTACTGCATTGAAAAACCATCAAACAACGACGACTTTCTGTATACAGTGCATCGATGAGATACATCATTTTATCTGTAGTAGTTCAGATTTCTTTTGAGATGTAAAAGAGGCCTTCCTCCATTAAACTAAACTCTCCACAGGGTGTGCAATGATACACCAAACAGCCAACAGCTTGAGGTGAAAGATAAATGTTCCTCCAGGCGAAGTCAAAGCCCAGTCTGTATATTTTAAAGAGGTATTAAGCCACACCAAAACAAGCTTTGGCAAAGTCAACAGGTCTCGCCTATGCGAGATCTTTTGGCTCTGTCAATGTTTTGCTGGTCATGTTGCACAGCACAGCTGCTGTGCAACATGGCTGAAAGTAAAGAAAAAAACGTGCTATGATGGGCACAGCACTGACTGCGTCATAGCACTATTATTTCTGCAACATGGCTAACAAAACATTAATAAGGTCAGAGGAAAGATCTTCCTTTCCTGTAGTATCCATTTTCAGATTATTTTGTCAGCACTTGTTAACGAGAACCACGGGACAGCTTGTAGACTAAAAATAGTCTCTCATGATTTCAAATGGAGACCGAAACATACAGCTAAAGAACCAATAGAAAAACGTTGACACCAAAATACTGCTCTGGGCTGTGAATGAGAAAGCCAGTGGGTGAAGATTCCATGGCAAAATAACAAAAAGACTGAAGGAGGCTGACCCAAAACCCTTTAACAAAAGTCTAAAATGCAATATGTTTGCCATGAAAGGAGCAAGCGCCATACGCGTCAAAAAAAGCTTGGCTCACTTTCGGCCCGAGAATCAAGCAGGAGCTTAGGCTTAGCCCTGGTCATTGCTCAAACCCCTCTCTTGCTCACCCACCTCTATTCATTGCTGATCCCTCAAACAGCACTCAAACACTCTGCAGCAGGGTTTATATGCTCGCCCGCACCCAGGATGACTCCTAGAATTACCAGTCTATGCCCAGGAGCCAATGCTTATAATGGCCTCTCCAAGAACACAGCCTCAAGCAAGTGGAGGAGCAACTTACTCTGGGAGCCACCCTGGAAGATAGCAGGGTCCCCTCCTCCAGGAACAGTGTTCAGAGCTAAACCTGAATGCCTAATTTGATCCCTGGTATATGGGACAACCCCAGGATCTCCTGTTATTCTGGTGAAGTTGGAGAGAAGGCTGGGCATCCGGGAAACAGCCTTTACAATGTGGCTTGAACCATGCTGGTCCTTAACAACACGGTCTGAACCACTAATGAGTCTTTACAACACATTCCTTTACCACACAAGACGTTACTAAAAAGCATTGTTGGACTTATGTTGAACTTTAAATCCAACACTTTCCCTACTGTTGCGCAGACTGGAATTGAACTTGTAAATTAAACTATTTCAACTCCAGCGTTTTCCATAAGGCAAGTCATTGTATGGACATGGGTGGTAAAGGAATGTGTTGTAAAGACGCATTCGTGGTTCAGACCATGTTATTAAGGCAGGCAAAGTAAATGGTTTCATGGTTCCAGCATACAACCTTGGCATCCACATTTGGCTGGGGAGGCGTTTCACTCCATTTGGTGCGCTGTGGCCTGATTGGGAGACTAGCAGAGCACAGGATTACTGTGGTGTCAGTGCACCCCTCCCTTACAACTCATTAGGGACTATTGAGAGACAACCGTTGATAGAATGTAAACCTGGAATCGGAGAATGGTTGTGGAGTTCGCAGAGGTGAGGTAGAAGTTGGCTGGAGATGACTTGGAATTCCCATCTGCAGACAAGTGACCTCCACTACGTATCGCATAAGCCAACTTGTTTTTGGGTTACTCTTACATGTTCATGAACTTTACGGGGCAAATCATGGAGACTTTGTGGGTCCCATTCAAGGTTCATAGGTATGAATCACAAATACTCTCATGATTGTTATGGAGTCCTCACAGATAGATGGATTTTGAGTATTATTGAGGATTAATATGTTTGGAGTCTTCTCAAGACATTCCTCAGATTCTAATACTGCTTTTTGTTATCAGGATGCTATAGTTTTATGGTGGGAAAATATGAATTTCTAGGATTTACGGCAGGAAATTTCAAGTTTGAGTAAATAGTTTCATGGCTTCAATCCTTACATAGCTTGTGGGTTTGGATTATGTTTTTTATAGAGAAGGAGATCCTGCGTGTAGAATTCAAAGCTGTTTTATCTAGAATTAGCATTTCCTGGTCAAAACTCAAGATCCTCAGTTTGGAGTCATGAACTCCTCCGTCTGTAATACGAGTAGGAGAATGATTTTCAGTTCAGGTGATTCGCCAAATCAGATTGGGCATACAGTGAGCCATTTCACAGATTGTTTTAGAAAATCTGAGCAGGTGAAATGCACAACACACATGGTCCTCAATTAAGGGTCGTAGCTGCTACCTCTTCTTTGCCATATGGTACCCATGGTCTCAATTAGGACTGGATAAAATTCGAATTACGCCAGAGTAATCGGAGTAATTTCAGTAATTATGCATTACTCATGTGATGCAAAATTACCAAAATCATGCAATTACTCCAGCTTAAGTAATTCAGAGTAATTTGAGGCAAAAGTCCTAACCCAAGAGCACAGGAACAACGAACTAAGAGAGAGCAAGCAGCTGCTGTTCCTGTCCTGTAGAGTTTAGTGCTTTTTTCTGAGCGCAAAATGCATCCTCAGGCCCATTTTTAGACACAAGTGCGCATTTTGCACTAAGAAAACATCGCTAAATGCTATATTAAGATTTTCACACAATTACGCATAATTATGAGTAATGTTGCGGTAATTAAAAGTGACTGTGCTAGACAGAATTAAGCCAGTTACGCCCACCCCTAATCTAAGTGACCATTCATGCAGAGACAGCGACACAGTTCCAAGAACTATATTTACTTTCTGTAGGTTCAGCTCCACAGTTTTATTCTTAGCACCTCAGCAGGACAGAGTAGGATTTTGAGGGGTAATAGGTTGGACTGGGAGTCAACTTTATAATATAATAGGCGATTTAGAGTGACTCCTGGCAATTTTCTGAATCAATGTCCTTGAAAATACACAAAGAGTATTTTTTTAACACAAAGCCAGTTTGAGCAATAAAAAAGTTTACCACTGAAAATGATTGATGTACACATGTCCTGTATCCACAAATGTAGCAGACCTAAAGCATTTACTACTCTGTCATTGTCTGCTGTGAATGTCCTCAATTACATCACAGCAAACCTTACACAAGAGGTGAAGAGTGCACAGACCCTTTACCACCTCAGAAATGGCCAGAGAGCACCTCCAGCAAAGTGATGGAGAAAATCCTTTTCTAGGACGAGAAAAGGAATGGACACCCTAAAACCTGAGTGGACATTTAGGGGGAAGGGTTTCTCAATGGCAAAACATTTATTTTTTCCATTGAGAACAAAAATAAAATTGTAAAAAGTGTGCACTTGCCTGTTCTTCCCCACTGTGCAATTGTACAGTGTATAATTTTGCACAGGGGAAATAACAACATAAAAAAATGTCACATGATGGCATTGCCAGTAACATGCCTAGAAACTGCAAGTGCTGCCAATGTTTGTGACTAGCAAAAAATAGTAAATCTGCACACGTTTGTAGAAGTACTACTCAGTGTTGGACTGGCTTGTTGGGCAGTCTGCCACTCTGGCTCTGCCAGCTAGACAAGCCTGAAAAAGCTAGTGTGTAGGTGCTTTTTAGGTCTTGCCTAGGCAGAGCATGTGCTGTCTTCGAGACATGCTGTATCTACAATGGGGGCTTCAACCACCTCCCATCTTTTTCATTGGTTCCTGTTACTGCCCTTCCTAAATGCTTTTTTTTTGTGGTCAATATGCTTAATTGTCCCTCCTTTTGGTCTTTTGTAATCTCCCATGAGGACTGCCCCTGTTACATGTGCTGTTACTCTTACTGTTATTTATGAGACTCTGTGAGCACTCTTTTTTTTTTTGGTGGCTTGCCGCTGCTCGATCCCCGACAATGACGCACTTCATGCTTATCTTGTTTTTTATTAGTTGCTTTCCGAAGGCGCAGTTCCCAGCTGCTCCTGCTAGTGTCTTCGCTGCTGCTCCCAGCTGATCGTGTCTTTGGCGCAGCTCCCAGCCGTACTGCTAATAAATTTAGCATAGGCATGCATTTGTTACTTTGTTTCTGTTTCAACATTTGTTATTTTGATTTATTATTCCCGGCTCATTTCTAGCGAAATGCGCTCAGCTGGTGTCATTTACATTTTCTAAATTTGATGATCAGGAGCCCTCAGAACGTGAGTGAAAAAGAAGTGCTAGAATGTTAACTTCATGACTGGGACATACGAAAGACACGCGACCTCGTGACAGCCATTTTGACCCAGTATGCAACTATTTACTGACCTTCTCTCCAGGCGTCAGCTCTGCAAGCATCCCAGGCTCTGAAAGTTTATAAATAAGCCTTCTATCAAGTTTTAACAACAGGTGTGCCCTCCCCCATCATGCCCTAAAACCGAACAGTTTCAACAAGCAAATACATACTGAACAGCCCTGCATTAAAGGGGAGGAGGACGCCATGTGTGATACACGGAGTTGAGTCACTGGCTTCCATGGATTGTGAACGCTCTGCGAGGGATAAGGCACTAGCATAGACACAGTACTTTCAGGGACTGTCTAAGAGCTTCACAGGCTGGGCGTGGATGCAGCCAGCCTTAGGCACAAGAGTCCTTTATCCTTATATCAGTGGTGGCTTTAAATGGAAGCTGCAGTATATAATTAACCACTTCTTGCATTAGTCCACAGGACTTATGTGCACTTCACATGCTTAGATAGCACATTGCATCAGATGCCAATTAGAACGTGTCCTCCCCGCACTTGTCTACCTAAATCTTAATATGACGCTGTGTCTAAAAACGGTGTGCAGTGGTGAACAGAAATATGTTCCAGACGCTGTACAGTGACAGTGGTAAGCATTAGGCGTTGTCATGCATCTGATCACTATGATTTAAAGACATGGATGTTTACATGGGGGTTTAGGGCACATGTTTAAGAGATACTGATTATATTGTATTACATTTATATATGCTAGTAACGTGTCACTAGTACAGCCATTGCCACTGGTACCATGCGGGCGACTCACTAAGCTTTGTCCTAACACCAGCCAGATTATATCACCCTGAAAGAGTATGATTCCTGGAAACAGACACAGGCTCTCCTGATGGTACTAACTCTGTTGGACCATGTTCAGCGTTCAACCCGGGCCCATGTGACTGCCATTTCTCTGCTGTGCTGCCTGCCAACACACAGCTTTTTAGAGGAGGTGTGGTTGTGCTTCTAATGGGCCAGATCTAGTGCGGTACAGGGCTGTGTTGGTGAACTCAGATTGTGCACGCACTGTTTATTATATAGTTGAGGCCTGTCTGCTTTTCGATTAGTCGGTAAACCTCTGTCAATTTGTTAAATGGCCCATAACACATGGGAAGTTAATCAAAAAAGGGGAGAGAGAGGTACGTAGTGGACCTTGCCTCCTGTATCATATAGTTAATCAAAAGAAGTCCACTCAGTAGGGTTTGTTTAATATGGTATCTTTCCAAATGTATGTGATCCAAATGGGAAAGAATTATTTTTCCTAAAATAACCCTCACCCACCAAAAGGCCCCTTGGTGGCATGCTTCATCATCGGGTTCTTCCCGCCTGCTGTGGGACGGGGCGTGCTATGACCGACGGAGACGTACTCGTTTGTTGTTCGGTGCTTGATTGTTCTGGGCACCTGTCATGCTCCTGGTTGCTACTCTCTCCTCCTCCTTTTCTGCGGCTCAGTGTACTTGATTCCTCTTCCGTGTACGACCCCTCCTGGGGCCTTGGCATGATCCTAAAAAAGGATTCTGTGAATAATACTAGAAGTCCTGTTGAGGTGTGTTCCAATGGTTGAAAGGCATGGGCGGGCCCTGTGTTGCCGGTGGACCATAAAAGAAGGGCATCGGATACACTGGTGGACCTTGGTGATGGCCCCACCCTCTTGTTCCTTGATAGTTACCTCTTCTGCCTTGACTTCTTCGCCCTTGGTAGCCTGATCTACTGTCTCTGCTTGAACCTGAACTGTTCGAGCCTGTGTCTGATGTATCCACATCTGTGTTGAAATACTAATATCAGTCAGATTGTTTGTAGTCCTCCCTGATATAGGGGTATACTCGCTCGTGGCTAAATTTGTTGGTGTCTTTTTTGAGTTTAGTGAACTTGCTCTGCTTCAGAGTGGCCTCAAAATCATTCATCGTTTGATTCAGCTCTTGGCACCTGGCAGTGAACGCGAGCCGACCGGACATTTATTTAAGTCCCTTTCGGCACTCAGATGCATCTACAGAGTCACGGGCAGGCACAATGCGCTGGGCGAGGGAGCTGCTTTGATGAAGTGAGTACGGCATAGCCGCGTTCCCCGATCCTCGAGAACCCTTCCCTCTGGCAATTTTTCTAAGCTATTTGGTAATCAATTTTCAACAAATAACGCGCCCATACAGGTAATCATTTTCTTCTCCAATGTAATTACCTTTCAGAGTGTGACTACAAGCGCCCCTCCCCTCCAGTGAGAAGCTCATGGGGCAGACTTAGAATGATAATTAAGTATGCTTTTTGGCTATTCATTTCTATTGAGCGGATGAAGATTTTACAAACTGTGTATACCACAGGGCATATTGCGCAGGAGCAACTCACAATGATGGCTCTGTAGAATGTGTGTTTTCTGTTATATGTTGTGTACTGCCTTGTTCAGTAAAACTTTCTTTTAAACAGGCGAAAGGGCACAATGACAATGTCACGATTATAGAAAAATATATCACAAATTTTCCACATAATGGTGATGTTGTTTTACACTACTTGACCTTGTGGGTAAGTCAATCCCATTGATTATGTATTCTTATCTTTCCAGATAGTTTTTGGGAGGCATCATACCAAATTGGTATTATTGAAGCATCATACCAATTGGGTATTGTATAACATTTACATATCATACCGTGTCTAGGCACTGAAGAATACATCAGGCACTACTCAGGAGTGGTATTAGGGATCAACTCATTTGGTCCTGACGAAAAGCCGTAGGGGCAGGCTCGAAACATATAGACCAAGAGTAACACACCCATTACATTGTGTAACTCACCAAACCCCCCCTTTTTAATAATACCAGCCACAGGTTTTCATTAAAGTCTGAGTTCCTAGCGGCCAGGTATGTTGTTTAATATTTTTGCACTATCACTTTGACCCTTCCACTCCTACACCAACAATATAGCCCACACCTCCCAAAAAAGTGCTCCCACGTCTCCATCGGTCGTAGCACGCCCCGTACCGCAGCGGGGCGGGGCGGGAAGAACCCGATGATGAAGCATGCCACCAAGGGACCTTTTGGCGGGTGAGGGTTATTTTAAGAAAAATAATTATTTCCCATATGGATCACGTACATTTGGAAAGATACCATTTTAACCATAACACATGGGTGCTGCTACAGTGGGGATCACACATGGTCAGGCTACTTTAAAAGCTCCCAGCAGCAGTAGAAAGTGCGCGCTTTCTGATAGGCTGAGGAGAGTTAACATGCCTGTGCTGCTCAGTATAGGCAAGATGCCTTAGAAATATGCCCTCTTCCCTGACTGGATTTTATTTGGCCCTCTGTGTGTGTTGGCAAGTCACTCTGCACATGCTCTGTGAAAGCTTTAGGTTTAGCACATCTTAGTCTTATGACGCGCTTTTTTTTTTAAAGGAATAATTGTACAACATTCAGGCTTCCATGCAAGCATAACTTTTCACGAAATGTGCGCAAATCATAGCATTTGTGTTCTGACACTAATAACTCAGCCTTGGAGTTCTCAATTTTCACTTCTTTCTATTTACTGGTGATTGAAAAATATTTTTCAACAATAAGACTATCCATACCTGCAGCTGCTAAATTCATTAACATGTATTTAAAAGTATTTTTAGCTCAGTACTCTTTTATGAAAGTGTTAATATGAAATCATATAGGATTATTTATGAAAAAACACCCTGGGTTTTTCATAAGTGTGTATGTGTAACTTTACTCACCCATGTCTGACCCTTTTGCTGTTCATAGCCTCTGGAAAAGAAGTATGAATGTCATGATGATGTTCTTACCTGTTGTTTACAGTTCCTGTACCTCGTTCCCTCTGCATCAGTGTATCACCACCAGAGCAGCACCTCCTCAGCAACAACGCAGCCCCACCTCAGCAGCAGTTCAGCACCATAGCAGCACCACTTCAGCATCAGTGCAGCACCACCTCAGCATCAGTGCAGCACCACCTCAGCACAGCACCAGCTACGCATCACTCAGTACCAGCTGAGCACCAGCGCAGCACCACCTCAGCACAAGTGTAGCACCACCACCTCACCATGACTCAGCACCACAGCATAAATCAGCACCACCTCAGCATCACTCAGCACCACCTCAGCATCACTCAGCACCACCTCAGTATCACTCAGCATCACCTCCGCACCAGCACAACACCACCTCAGCATCACTCAGGACCACCTCAGTATCATTCCGCACCACCTAAGATTCACCTCCGCACCAGCACACCACCGCCTCAGCACCACCTCAGCACCACTTCAGTCTGCCCTCCGTATTTGGCATCAGTTAATTCTCCCCCAGGGCCCGGCCACTGCTTGTGCTGTAATTCAGGTAGTATTTCCCAAACTTTACCCTCCTTTTGTTTATTTCCCCCCTCATAACAAAAAAACCTATACCAGTTAAACATTAGAACAGTCAGGAAGAAGCTACCAGCATTGCAAGGGCAAAAAAACGAGAAGACATTTTTTATGTTGATTCTTTTTTTTGATAGGGTCGTTCAGTGGTACATGATGTCTTCTTGGTTATATGTAAGGTAACAAAAATGGTTATAACACTTTTTTATTATAAGTTTTCAAGATGCTGTACAGCAGCCACACTGCTCTACAACATAGCTCAAAGACATTGGCAACGCCAATAGCTCTGGCCAAACACTTATAAGGTCCCAAAGGCAAGACCTATTGGCTATGCCAATGCTTGTTTGATGCTGTCACGGCCCATGAGACCCAAAAATAGAAACAGCCCACACACAGACCCTTTGAAGCTGGCCTATCTGGCAGTGGCAGAGTGCCAGACTGTAGGACAGGCCAGTCCAACACTGGTACTGTGAGTGCAGCTTTACTACTGTTTTTTTGTGAATGTGTCCCTAATATGTTTGGTTTCTTTGTGGTGGGAAAGTGAATTTTACCCAGTGTCATACACAAAATTCCAAGAAGTGGAAGAACACTGCCAAATTCCATTGTTCCTCTCCAGGGAACCGTGCCATTCTGTCAACCCCTGGGTGGTAAGAGTGGTTGTGGTATTAAGGTCAGGCTCTATGTTCGCAACAATAGTTCATGTATCTAAAGTCGTAAATTCGTGGCTATGGGGCCAGGACTTTATTTATGAGTTACACTGCCAGATGTCTTCTAAAACTCAATGTGGTCTTGTGCAAGCCCTTTTAGATCCATATTTCAGGATGTCAACAGCAATTCATTAACGCTTATAATGCATCTATGTAAGTAACAATAACCGGAAGGGCACATTCAGCACTTTACAAAACCCCTCAACAAACAAAATTACAAATGTCCTTTGCATATGTTGTGGTGATTTCAGACTGTGTAATGTCATTCTGTACTTCCCACCTGAGAACACCTTACCTCCATGTAGTGATTGAACAGCCGCACGGTGCGGTCTGTGAAATTGAAGACATTGCGCCAATCGAAGCTGCTGGCGCCTGGTGGACGGTCGTCCTCGTGGCCATTGTAAAGGAAGTTTATCACGTCTTCGGCCGACAAACTCGTGTCTGAGAGCTGTCTGTTCAGGAAGTCCTTGACCATGGGGTTCTTTATGGTATCCTGAAAATAAATGGTGCACGTGGCTTAACAGATCATTTCACAAGTGCATGTCACATACCGCCTTATTGTGCGATGCTGTGAGTAGCACAAGAAAGAAGTACACCCTTTGGCAATAGACCCTTTAAGGAAGTGTGTTCAGTCAATCCATCATTTTATACAAGTTTTTACTACCACCGTTAGCAGTTCAAAGATGGCTCCCTTATTGACATATACAGCACTTGTAAAGGATGCAGCAACAATAAAAACTCTGCATTGCAGACGGCCATAATACCATCACCATTAGCACTGTGGAGATGATTCCCAAAAGAACGACTTGCTGTCAAAAGTACGAGCACTGTAATTGAATAATTAATTACATGAGTGACAGCAGCCCAAAGTAGAGAATAGAAAGCCAAGCTCTATTTAAGTGTTTATGTGTGTTCTGTTGTATGTGTGCGTGTTTGTGTAATGCAAGATTCAAAAGTTGCAGAAACACCTCTTTAAAGAACACTACATCACAATGCATTAACTATACACAACCCAGCTTCATCTGCTATCACTCATTGGCATAGCTAGATAGGGGAGATGGGGCTGCCCGACTTTCTACTAAGGTAGCAGCACATATTATTTAGTCCTGTCTATGTAAAATGCATGTGAGGTGCAGCTGATGCAAACAGCAAAATAATCCTGCCTTATCAGGGGCGTAATTCAGGCCCCATGCAGGCTCTGTGGCACAAAGGTGCCCTAACCCTTCAAGCGACCCGAAACCCTCAGGGGGCCCCCATTCAGTCCATGGTCAATGTATATCTATGAGATATGGGAGACTCAGGGGCCCCACATCACATTCTGAAGGGGGGGCAGATTATTTTGCATTACGCCACTGGTCAACACCCAACACTGGGGCACTGTAGCTGATCTCTGGGGAGCATCAGCAGCAACATTTTGCAAATTATACCAGGTTTTGGCCAATATTCTTGACCTAATGTGCTAAAAAGTGCACCATTTGCCCCTTGACCTGATATCAACCGCTGATGTATTAGGCAAGTATGCAATCGGCGCACCCAAACCTTTTTCATTTACTTTTATTTTTAATTCTCGAACCTGGTGCGTTCTTAACTCGGTGCTCTGGGAACCCCTTAGTTCAACCCATGTGGATGGCACATCCCTACATTTGCCACAAAATGGTCTTTACATCCATCAAAATGTTGTCCCCTGTTACTAGCCTGATGTATTAACAAATACACTGTTTGCTCTTCACTTGCACTCAATTTATCCTCCCCAAGCAGGCAGTGGCGGAGCTAGGCCCTTTGCCGCCCGTGGCGGTCCCAGCGTTTTCCGTAAGAGCAGGGTGGGGGGGAGGTGCTGGCAATTCCAGCGCTTGCTGCACTGAAACGGCCATAGGTAGCCACCTCAAAAACTCGTGCTGCACCAATGAGCACCAGTGTAACAAAGTACTGGGGCTACCCTCTTTATCAGTGGTGAAACAGGATATCTAAAGTATAACAAAAAAACGCGGTTCTTATGGAAATATTTTTTATTCTGACAACATCAAGGAGGTTTGCTTGGTGCATTACTAAGTGTCACAGGGTGTGAAATATACCTATTGGTTGTTGAGAAATGTAGGGGAAGATTTATCATAGTGTTGTGTTGTCCTTGCATCTACCAAGGTAACACAACGGTAACGCAACACTAAAGTGAGATTCACCAAGCAATGCCTGTCCACCTTGCATGGACCTGCGATGCTTGTTAAATCTGCAGTGACACAGGGCAATGCAAGTTGCTGCCGTTCGTTACTCTACGCCAGGGAGGTGTTCCATGGGTAAAGCGTGGGTGTTCTCACGCATTCACCCATGGATTTTGGCTCATTGCTAGATTTACCATTAGTGGTAGACTTGGGAATGCGTCAAAATGCTACACCTTTCCAGGGGAGGTGTAACGAGGAGAAATATGTTTATTTCTCCTCGTTAGGCCTTAGAGGATTGTTTTTGTGTAGGAAGGTGTCACTGCCTGCACAAAAAACAATCCTGCCTATAACGCAGGCACCTGTGCACCAAGTCGCAAGGGTGCCAGCGTTGGTGCAAGGCAGCAAGCACATTGAGCGCCAGTGCAAGAAGAGGACAGGAATGATACATATAATGCTAAACATGGCACAGTACTGCCCTCTCCCTTTCAAGCAGCGCGAGGTGAGAGGCTAGGAGCCGGAGTGAGTTACGGCATGCAAGTACGAAAAGAATACTTGGGCCAGTTCAATGGATCCCTAATGTGGAGTCAGCCCTGAGTCACATCACAGGAATTAGAGCTCTGCACCAATATCAATGCTGCTGGGAGAGAAGGCTTCAAAATGATGCAGGGCTCTTCAAGTTGCGCACAAAAGTGGTCCTCAACATGGAAGGCTAGGGGTCTGACAACGAATATTACAATGCATGGGCTATTTACCAATTGTGGCAGGGATACAAATATGGAAAGAAAAGAGACAAAAAAAAATATGATGTGGTCAGACAATTGTACAGTGGGACAGCTGGTAAACACTTGCATGGCGAAGTGTCCATGGGTGTTATGGTTAATGAAGAACGTAATCGGAGCCCAACTGTGGTTTAATATGGAGGTAAAAGTGAGGCACATTACCTCCATAACTCCAGGCCGATGCCCTCTCTGTTTTCCAGTTTAAGAGGTAGCTGACTCCAAGTGCAACCTGAGAGATGACTCCATTCCCCAGGGTACTGAGGATGCTAGTATAATGGGACTGAACTGACTGGTATAAAACTCCTTGGCACTAAAGATGGTGGCGAGGTACCCTAGGTTCTTGGAGGCATTCAAGAGAGAACAGAGCTGTGTGACATAGGGCGAGGATTCATTTACAACCGACAGTCAATTAATTCACTGAGTGGGCATTCCAGGAAGGTAAGGTGAGATCCTGAGCATAGGTACATCTCTTTGCAGTAGTGCACCGGAATTATGTGGCCTGAGAGGGTAAAATTATGCGGTAGGGTTGCGTAAATTATGTGGCAAGAAAAGGCAAATAGTGCGGCCTAATGTGGCACATTTTTAAATAGTTTTCCTTCATTATTTCATCATTTTTAAACTTGGTAACACTGTCTAGGCACTGGTTGCACCTCATTAGCACCATTTTAATACCTAAATATAGCAATAATCAGCAAAAACGTGACCAGTCCAGCTTTGCAAAGCACCTTTCAGTGCGCAGCAACACGTGTGGATGGATTTTTAGTAACTATTGAACCACTTGAGCTAGAAACAAAATATGTTTTTTGTTAAAATCTGCAGATTAAGCGGCCAGTGGACCTGACTATAAGATCGAGTTTAGTCAGGTCCCTACTAACAGCCACTACACACAGGCAGCCATGAAGGGTTGGGGGTGGTTACAGCTGCCAACAAAAGACAACAGGCTTCTGATTGACTTTTAAAGGTTTACAGCACTACTAAGAGTCCTAGAGTGGGTTTGTCATACCCCTTTCAAAGCCGCACTGTTGAGGGCAACCCTTTCTCTGGTTTTCTTTGCAGCCATAAGGGAAAGTGAGCTATCCCCCATCCACTAGTTGCTGACTGTGAGAAAGTCATCCTTTTTGCCCTGATCACCCCCATATTTTGACTGATACTGGTAGTAACTAACTCTGACTGTGCCCGGGGCCAGTGCTCTGATTAAAAAGTATATGGTAATTAGGTGTAATTATAATTGGTACTGACAACCTACCTGTAAGACCCTAGTATTTGGTTGGGCAGGTAGGTTTAGAGGCCCAGCAGATTTAATGCACTTAAGAGTGCACTGAAGTCTTACTGTCAGGGCCGGACTGGCCGTAACGGGCACCGGGCATTTCCCCGGTGGGTCACCAGGGTGGGGGCCGTTTTTGTTTCCGGGGGCTGGGGATAACGGCCCCCGGTAACAAAATCGGCCGAAAACGGCCCTAGAAAACAGCTCGGCCGCACCCCCTCCCCCCTGGAGGGGGAGCCGGCCGAGCAGTTTGCCAGGGCCAGTTTCGGTTCCCAGTCCGGCCCTGCTTACTGTCATTTTAAAAATCAACCATTCTTTGCAAGCTGCTTTTAAATTGAAATGATATGCAAATTTGACTTTGGATTTAAAGGTACTTTCAAAGTATTAAACTACCTTATTTTTACATATATGTCACCCCTAATGTCTATTCTAGGTGCCCCAGAGTAGGGTAGGGTGCCCTGTAAAAATAACCAGGGATATTTTAAAAGATGTTTTGTATGCCCTGGTGAGGAAAAGACTACCAAGTTCATTTTTCCCCACTGTAGCATTTTAGCTCCATAGGCTAACATGGGAATACTGTAATACAGTGTAACTATTGACAGAATTTGGCAAAAATAATATTTCAAAGACTTAAAAGATTGGTAATGATAAATCAAAAAAACTTGCCACTGTTGAATTTATCATAACTAGTACAGAAAAGAAGTTATAGAACTTTCTCTTCTGTGAGCCAAAATCCAGCCTTCAAGCAGCCTCTCCTAACTGGCCAGTCTTGACAGGCTGAGCTAAACTGCTTTGATGAGGTGACCTGCATAGAGACAAAGGTTATCTGACTGAGGGAGATCTGCAGCTGCAGAGAATAGGCCAGGAAGGGGGCTGGGTAAACAAACTGGTCTTCAAAGAGAGCAGGACAGTAAGGATGGAAGTCAGGCCTACCCCCTCTTCCAGCACCTCCCAGTCAGATGGGAGCACCAGGAGTGGAATTTGCAGGAGGTCTGGAAGGGGAGTGTTAAGGGAAATCAGCCACACCAGTAGGTTGGCTTAGCCAGATCTTACCACCAGGAAATAATTTTTCCATTTTGAATTTTAAAGTACAGTGCTTTGTAGGACAAGAATATGCCACACTTTGGAGGAAGCTGTCACCCTTTTGGGTGGCACCCTGTACCCCATTGGTCAGAGGTGTCCTCCTGCTTGTCACCCCAGACCACTGGATATATATGTGAGAGCGACATAGCAACTCAGATTTACCACCTACTTCAAGTAGGTGGTAAAGCATTCGTAAATATTTTCCCATGCATTCCCTTTGCATGGGAAAATATTTTTTAAGGGCAGGCAGTTGTCCCAGGGACCACTGCCTGCCCTTAAAACATGAAACGAAAACGTTTCATTTTTTCTTTTTAAATGCATCCCGTTTTCCTTTAAGGAAAACGGGATGCATAAAAAAAACCTGCTTTATTTAAAAGCAGTCCCAGACATGGAGGTCTGCTGAGCCCAGCAGGCCACCATCCCTGGGAGGGCCAGCCATTCCCAATGGGGTCGCAAATTGCGAGTGGCTCATTAATATTCATGAGCCTCGCATTTTGCGACCCCATTGGGAATCGCTAACAGTGTCTCTGACACTGTCGTACATTGACTTTTGCGACTCGCAATTTTTTGCAATTTCAAGTCGCAAAAGCCTATGGTCGTACATCTGGCCCTAGAGCCCTTAGGGCTTTGCCTTGCTTCAAAAAGAGGAGTGGACTCTCTCAAAGCAACAGGTTAAAAGAGCTCCACCTGCATCATCTCCAGCTAGAAGAACCCAGCTGACCACCTTCAGCTGGACTTTAGAGGATTTGGCAGGAGCACTGTGGGAACTGTAGTCCCAACTTCCGAGGAGCAACTCAGAGACTCTGGAACTTTGGATTTTGTTTGTGGACACTTTGAACCCTCAAAATGAACTTCAGGAAGCACCTCCTGAAGTTTGGAGAACTTGTGAGAGCTTTTGTGGAAAAGCTCCATAAGGTGACCGACCCGACATCAAGAGTCAAGCCAACTATGTCAAACCATGGATTTCAGGTTCGTCCAGCTGAATACTCTGGAGTTCAAGACTTCCAGGATTTCACCGAGGCCTCGCACAAATCCAAGCTGCCATCGTCGATCCGAATCCCAGCCTGACAAAATGCCCCGCTCGACGACAAGAGAAAAAACTCCAGGAAAACGACTAAGTGCGAAGGTAAAACCTTGACTGGGCCTTACTGCTCAGTGTATCCAACCCACGCTCCATTGGGGTCGGTCTTAAACTCTTGGCTTTGTCCATTCATGCGCGACCAGATGTGCCAATTTGGTGCTATTGGTTTTTAAGCACTAGAAAGTGTTTATTCTTTTAAGAATCATATCTCGGGTTCCCTAAATTGGATTCTATTTGTTTTGGTGTAATTTTAATCATAAAAATATTTCTTATCTTCATATATTGGTTGTGGATTTGATTTTTATTGTGTGTTGTGTCTTACTTATTTAATGTATTGGTGTTTTTAAATGTGTTACACACCTGTCTCCTAAGTTAAGCATGCCTGCTCATTGCCAGCTACCAAGGGTTGAGCAAGGAAATCATTTATTGAGACCTTGTCTGGACCTTATTTTGTGTTGGTGGTCTTATTGCTAGTGGTAGGTGCATACTCACCCCTACTAATAATCAATTTTCCGACACCGACTAGTGCATACAATTTGAGAACATACATATAGGGGCCATAAGCATGCCTTTTAGAACTAGGAAATCCAACAAAGATCAGTTGGAGAAAGGGAAAGCACTCAGCCTAAGTGCTTGGCCACACCTGAAAACTGCCTGGTTTGCTTCATCAGGGTATACGTGCCAGTCAGACTAGAAGAGAGCCTCCCGCTTTCCATACATGAGGATGAGCAGTTTCTCAGTAGATCTCAGTTTGCCAAAGTGATGTGCATGGAGCTATGGCAGTCAGGCCTCCCAGCTGTCAAATTCAACACACACTCCTTTAGAATAGGGGCTGCAACAACAGTGGCTGGGCATGCCATGAACAAAGGCAGGGTCATAAGCATGGGCAGATGAGATTCCAAGACAACAAATCCTACATAAGGGGTGACTCAGACTAGCGTGTGCTACCTACCTGCATTCTCTTGATAGTCGGTGGCAAAGGGAAGAGTACGGTCTAGTTTACAGGACATAATTACGTATTGGGACCACAGACATGGGTGACGCAAGAATAGAAGGAAGAAGCACAGCATTTGCCAGGCACAAGGATACAGTGAAAGGGCACACCAGGTATGAAGTTTGGGCAGCTAGTCCCCACCATGGAGAAGCTAATGGCCAAGAGTGGGAAGCCAGATATGGAGGTAAAGCACCGGGTATGAATGACCTGACAAGGCTAGGCAGGGGGCAACTGGTCGAAAACATGAAAAACGATCTAAACAAAGTAGCCAGGCTATGCAGACCTGCTCAGTGGCACTGGAACTAGGGGCGCAGGAGGTGTTGCAGCACCCCCATAAAATCTGAAAGAGTTTAGATGAAGGAAAACAATAAATCTACCCTTCAAAGGTTTTTCTTATGACAGCATTATTTGTGTTTTCTTAGAAACACCGTTAAATATCTATGATCGGACAGCCTCCCCCCTCTAAAAATAGTTCCAGCATCACTGGACCTGAAATGATCCCACGATTGACATGGAGTGTAGCTCTGTTCCATAGTGCACTGGAAAACTTGAGAAGAAATGTCATTGTCAAGATGCAGGAACGCAAGGTTTGATTTCCTAAGACATGGGCTGATCTACCTAAAATGGTGGGCTTCGAAGGGGGTGACAGTGTTCACCTGTAAGAAGTAGGCATGCAGATGTTCATGAGAAACATTATGGGAGCTTTGGGGGCTGCTAGTAAATGAGTACAGAAAAAGGGGAGAGCTACAAAGGAATGTCAATCCTGTAACAACGTGGTGGTAGAATACCACAAAATAGAAAATCCCCGGGCTCAGGTGGCCCAGAGGGGACTGAATGATACTCAGCAGGCTCTGTGCTGCTAGGTGGCAGGGCAGACAGGGTTTAGAGAAAAGGGCATCCTATAACGACTCTCAGTCCTTGCAGCTCACAATCCTGGCCAGGGGCTAGACGCATGGAGCAAACTGACTGCTGGTAGCAAGTTGAAGCCAGGAATCTGCAGACTACAAAAAGGGGCAAAGACACCCCTATCAGTAACAGGAAACAAGGCTACAAAGATATGAAAAATATTTGTGAAATCAAAACCTGAGGTTTTGTCTGACAAAGATGTTCCCACCTGTGACAGATAACTTGATTTATGATCATATGATAATAAACTGCCACCAAATTACCCCACAATGCGATGTCTCAAAGCTCTTGCAACAGCATTAAGGGTTTACTATGCACGTTTGCGGCTGGATGGCCTGACTGCTCAGTTTACTCCCTGGACCTGGGAAACTTAAGAGCACTCTCAATGCTTGTGATAGGTTCAGAGTTGAAAACACTGGAGACTGAAGCTCTGCACAACAGGGCCAGATTCTTTGCACTGCCTGAAAGCAAGACTTAGACCCTGCTATTAACACACAGTTTTACATTTCTTTTCAGACCAACGAATGCTATGACTTTGGTCTTTATTTTTACAAGGTTGCCCAATTGCCCCAGATCATCAACAACATCATTATCCAGTTCTGGCTTTTTGGCCAGCAGCGCTTTGCTTCTTGGTATTCGTAGGCCTAAGCTTTCAATTTGAAAATAGGAATTATAGTCAGCATGCAAAGTGAATGAATGAATATTGCATTTGTAAAGCGAAACTGTCACTCCACAAGGAGCATCCTGATGCTAACGTGCTGCTCGCTTTAAGAAAACACATTGGCAAAGCCAATACACCTCACCTTTGGGACCTATTGGCTTTGCCAATGTATTTTAGCCATGCTGGACAGCATGGCTAAAGTTTTAGAAACCCAAAAAGAAAAAAGTCTTTGATGCGGCCGCACACATAATTTTGCAGGCAAGCGCACCACACACGTGCGCTCCTGAAAAATTACGCTGGTGCCTTTGTTTTCTTTTTAGTTACCGACCCAAGTTGAATTAATAACTAGAAATAAAATAAAAGGCGTGAAAGCATGTTTTTTTTTAAGTAGGTGGCATGGAAGCAATGGGGGCTGAGGCAACATGCGACATGGAAGCAGCATGGGAGGGTTGGAGGCATGCGTAAGCAGCACGAGACGCAAAGCAACACCGGGAAGGGTGGGGCGACTTGGAAGCAACACAGGATGTGAAACCAAAACAAGAGAGGGCAGGAGGGTTGATGAAAGCAACATGACTGTTTGGAGAAAGCAAAATGGAGGACAGGGTTGGATCAAAGCAACAACGGGAAGAGATAGGAGCGCGGGTGGGCAAAACAAACATGCAGGGTATGGGAAACCAAAGGGGAGAAGCACATGGGAGAGCGCAACAAGGACAGGGACGTGGAGAAGTATTCACAGGGATCACAAAAGCAGAGTAGGATTCTCACCATGCTCTCGCCGCACAGAATAGCTGACTTAAGGGAAGTGGCTCAGAGTTACCTTAAGGCGCCATAAATTACAGCTAAATAAGTCATAGGGTACAAAGGACTCTTAAGTGAGATTCGATATTTGTTTGTTTGTCATATATTATAGGGGCACTTATTTTTCATGATATTGAAGCCAAACAAGTAGATTAGGGTTTCCTTTTTTGCCATTGACCCTTGCTTAGCTGCCAGGGCATGACACATGTCCTTCACGATGCCTATTTGGTTCACCATTATGTTTTAATCATGGCACAGACATACACCAGGAATAAAAGAGTATTGAATTGGGATTTCCTGTAGCCAGTTTTAACTGATTTACCACCTAATCTACCACCCATTTCATAATCTTTAAAAAAGGGCACCATCCTTTGCTGTGGCAAATACCAGGCAGGGAAAACAAAAGGTCTCTGTGAAAGAGCTCCCTTGCGGGGCCCGCTGGGTATTGCAGCACACACCCAGCGTGGAGCACAGCCCAATGATTAAACATGCCACTCCAGTAGATGAGGGCTATTTATCCTTTTAAGGATACCCCTTATGATCACATACTTTTTCATTCCACTGACTTGAGATTTGGTGAACTTGTGGAACAACACACTCATTAGAATTTTTTAACTTTACTATACTTAGGGACAGTGGCGGCTCGCCGAGGGAGTGCTGCGGGGTGGTGGGGCGGGGGAGGGGCAGGGTGGGGGGTAGTAAACTCCGGCATATGGAGGAACTGAGTTAAGTAAATAAATAAATAAATAAAACAATTTACATTGCGCGCACTGCAACGCCAACTCGGCGATGCAGCGCGCTCAATGTAAATTGTTTTATTTATTTACTTAACTCAGTTCCGCCGTATGCCGGAGTTTACTACCCCCACCCTGCCCCTCCCCCGCCCCGCCCCACCGCCCCGCAGCACTCCCTCGGCGAGCCGCCACTGCTTAGGGAGGACCTGTGCTGGACCACTCTAAAATAACTAGTCTCCTTCCCCTGGTGGTTTGACAAGAAGTACACAGGCGACAGAGAACAGCATAGAGTGCAGGGGGAGAGAAGTACATGAGAGAGACAGTTGGAAAGCACATGCACTCTCATGGACTACTCAACTCCAAAGAAAAAAAAAAGTAGTGCTTGAAAAGCAAACATTGGAAGCAGAAATGATGGTCAATCAAAAGAGATGGTATACAGGGAATGCTCCATTGGAGGGACAAACACAAGCGAGACAAGCTGGGGCACAAATTACTAAAAGGCAAATGAGAGTGACAGGAAAACAAGCGAATAGTAAGCGATGGGGGAGGTTGGGTTCCAAGCCCCTGCACATCCTTGGTAAGCTACAATATGTGTAACAACCAAGAAAGCACATGCTGCCAAGCAGGCTCGACTGGATAACCAGGCAGGGTAAGGAAGCTTCAGATGACATGGGGCACATACAGCCGCATGTACACAGGCCTCCATAAATCATCTCCTTCTAGCAGAACTGTCAAGTTTCCCAGGTCGATGCATGGGTAGCTCATCCAGTCCAGGCTTTTATTTGCTTTGTATTCTGGGGCTTGTAGTTCTGCTTATTCAAGTACGCATGCCAAACCAGGAACCCAGTGATGGTACATTTAATAACTCTCCATGGAAGGAAAAACATAGTTTTTCTTGTAAAACCTTCACCCACCACGGTTACCCCTTGGTGGCATGCTTCATCATCTGGTCCATCCCGATCCGCTGCGGATCGGGGTGTGCTGCGACCTACGGCTACGTGGGAGCACTTAATTGGTTTTTATATAATGATAAAGGAGATGTTATAAGTGGGGGAGTGGAGGATAGTACTATGCTAACGTATAATCTAAAAATACCTGGCTAGTAGGTATATCTACTTTATTCCTGCCTCTAGCGGTATGGTTAAAAACTGTATATTTTTTAGGAAAACAAGGTTACAATGCACCTATGTTTCTCTGGGTAAACATGTTTCAAGCCGTGCCCCTCTTGGCTCTTCTTCAGGACCAATGGAACCTAGTTCCTTGGTACCACTCCTATATGTTTCTCACTGAGAACACGCTATTTGCATGCCATGCCATATACTGAACATGTACAAGTAGCTGTAGGTCGCAGCACGCCCCGATCAGCAGCAGATCGGGATGGACCCGATGATGAAGCATGCCACCAAGGGGTAACCCTGTGGGTGAGGGTTTTACAAGAAAAACAAAGTTTTTCCTTCCATGGAGAGTTATTAAATGTACCATCGCTGGGTTCCTGGTTTGGCATAGCAATAGTTAGTCGAGGAGGACAAACCCAGTACATCCTCTTCCTCCCCCCTTTTTTCCGATACATATTCAAGTATGCAATCAGGACTGCAAGCACCCGATTGCAAAGGAAGAAACATGGAGAGGATGAACTACTAACGTCTAGTTCTGCGAAACTTGAGATGGTTGCCCTCTACGCTGTTCAGCACTAAGGGGCCCATTAGGATGGCGGGCGGTTTGCCCCCGCCTGGCCGGCGGTAGCCACCGCCGGCCCGGCGGGGGCGAACCACCTGCCATCCACACCAGAAAGACCCCCCGCCATATTAGGATGGCTGGGGGGTCCGCGGCGGACGGAAAGACCATCTGCCGCTTTTCCGCCGGTCGACTCGTCGACCGGGCGGAAAACATGTTTGATATGGTGGCGGTGTCTTGCAGACACCACCATCCATATCAGGATGTTTGCGGAGATCAGCCTTTCCATGGCGGCGTTGCCGCCATGGAAAGGCATGCGGTCTTTGCTTTTGGGGGCCCGTTGCGGGCCCCCAGGGTGTTGGGGGTGTGGGGGGTGCACATAGGGGGTACCTATGGTACCCCCCTGCATTTGCATGCACATGGTGGCAGGCACCGCGCGGTGCCTGTCACGTTGTGCATGCAAATGCACAACATGCTGTTTTACATTGCGGGGGGTGCTGCTTGCAGCACCGCCTGCCGCAATGTAAAATATGCGTGATGCGCCCGCCACTGTGGCGGGCGCATCGTAATCGGCCCGGCGGGACCACCGCACCCCTGGCGGGCGGCCCCGTATTCCGTTGCGGTGGCGGGCGGACTTTGTCCGCCCGCCATCGTAATAGAGCCCTAAGTTATTACCTCCAGTCCTGTACTATTTAAAGCCCAATACAAGAATACATGTTAATCCTTAAATAAGTAAACAAAAAAAACAATTTGTTTCTCAACAGTACTTTTTCATCTTGCGTCATCACTTACCCGAATCACATTCATCTGAACACTGTTTTGGAAGAAGTGCCAGAGCTGTGGCCCTACTTCCTCCCAGATCTTCACCACTTGTCGGAGACGTTCTAGCTCCTCAAATGTGCTGTTTGCCTGTCAACATCAAAAACAAATAATAGAACGTGTCATACATTTACCGAACAAATGTGTGTGAAACAAAGTCACCCACGGACACATAGCATGGCTGCCAACACGCCAAAATAATTAAAATGCTACTCGGCCAGTCCTCATTTTTCAGTCAAAAACACTGAGCATGCATGGACTTGCAGTCTTTCTTTTCCCAATTTAAGCATTGATCCACACGTACCAACATGCATTTATTTTGTTGTTGCAGTTTTATATAGCGCAAACTCAGCCCGAAGGTATTGGAGCGCTATACACGAGCACCAGTTACATTACACAAGGATACATTCATTTTTGGTCGGCACGCGGAGTTTAAGTGATTTGCCCAGAATCGCAGGATGTTGAGCCGATGCCAAGATTCGAACCTGGTTCCTCAACTCCAAAGTCGGCAACTCTCTACTTGCTAACAGTTATGCTAGAGATGTCAGATGGAACTACGCCATGTATGACACCTTCAGCTAAACATGGCCTTTTAATCAGAAGCACTTGCAATCGGGTGTTGCAAACTCTATTTTCCATGCCAAGGAGGAACCTACAAGTCCCAGCATGCAAAGTGCTCTTGACTAAAATGCCAGGAACTGGTTGACGGGTTCACCTATTACATGTACCACTTGAAAGCTGTCACTGCCTCCTCCTTGGGACCTCTTTATAACAAAATAAACCCAATTAGCATAATTTTGCAACTGCTAAAAATAAATTACTGAACGGGAGTGACATATACAAGGCCAATATAACTATCACCGGATTCTCTCATCTATCATTCTGCAGCGGTGACTATAGGGCTCACTATGGGCATCTCACCATTCTGTTTGTACTGAGATTTTGGAATAAACTATGTTACCAGCGCCAGGTGACCAATTTAGGTAGGGATGCTGCCCCACTCGTGTCTTCAGGAAACTATGTTTCCAATTCCCTGTTTTTCTATTTACAAATAATTGCTATTAGGTGGAATGTGTATTGCAATCAATTCATTTAAAGCAAATAGCAAGTGGATTTCCCAGAAAACATTAGGATGTCAAATAAAAGACTAGATCCTCAAATACAATGCTGATGCAGGATGACGTGGCAAACGTAACCTTGGATCACATGAATATTGTACAGCTTCACCAGAAGACTCTGGATAGTGCTGAACTCAGCAGCTTGACTAAACTGACTGCCTCGTGTTCCAGCTAGGCAAGATACCCAGGGCCTTATGTATCAAAGCAGTCCCCCATAGACAGAGAATGGATAAGGCCTTTCTGTACATCAGGCCCTGGTCTCAACTGGTCCACCATAGAGCAACTGAATACACCCTTAGATGTTCGTAGAATTTGTGCCTGACCCAAAGAATGATATAACTTCTACTACCCCGGTTACTTACCGGAAATCTTCATTACTCCGAGTATTGTCTTCCTCGCCACATGAAACACAAAGTGAGCTTTAGCTCCACATCAGAACCCTCCAAAGCAAAGTTAGCAGCCCATGCCTCCCATCCCTTCCTAACATGGCCGACCCTCATCACCCCTGACCTCTATAAGAGGAGAGTCATCCCATCCCACTACCTGAAGAACTACCAAGCCCCAAGAACAAATGAAGCCGATAGCACAACAGGGAGGGAGGGATGGGAACTCATGTGGCGAGGAAGACAATACACCGAGTAATGAAGATTACCGGTAAGTAATTGGGGCATTACCTCCTCGTAAGTCTCCCTCACCACATGAAACACAAAGTGAGCATATACCCAAGCCAAGTGGCTTCATAGCAAACAAAGAAACCATTGACAAGGAGTAGATGCAACAGAACCAAGTTTAATCCAAAACAGCACTAACATTGGACCAAACCACATAGGTAACATGACAGAAAGGCCAATCAAGAGCTGGAAGCACCAGCCCCGAGAACAGCCGCAGCAAACCCCCCAGGCGGAGGACCACCCAAAACCACCCGGTAATGCTCCATGAACACGTGCGGGGAGGACCAGGTCGAGGCCCGACATATATACTCGGAAGAGTCACCTTTGAAAGAAGCGCAGAAAACAGAGAGACTCCTGGTGGAACGACCCTGAACCAGACAGCTCAGACCCCTGAGAATCGTAGGCAAGCAAGAAAGCCTGCTTGAACCAATCACTTAAAGTGGATAGAGACGGCTTGTGACCAGACCGAACTGGGCCAAAAGTCACAAACGAATTGTCACAACAACAGAAAGGGGCTGTCCGATCCAAATACAACAAGACAGCTCGATGAACATCCAAAAGCGAGGGAGATTAATCCGACCCAGACTCCGAAACAGGAGGGAAGGACAGTAATACCACCTCGCGGGAGCGGTTGACCACCGAAGGAATCTTGGGGAGAAACCTCGGATCCGGGCGCAAAACAACACGATCCGGGAGGACCCGCAAGAACGGAGGAGACCGCAGAAAGGAGCCCAGCTCCCCAATCCAACCCGCTGAGACGATCGCTACCAGGAATACCACCTTCAAGGTGAGAAACTTCAAATCCACTGAGCCCAAGGGCTCAAAGGGAGCACCCTGGAGGGCCCATAAAAACAACAGAAGATCCCAGGAAGGAGCTAGGCAAACAGCCCGAGGCCGCTGCAAATAACAACTCCGAGGCACAAGAGGATCGAGCCCGTCCAGCACCGGACTGCGAAACCCCGCAAGGCCGCCCATTGAGCCCGCAGGGTGGAAGGAGCCAGCCCCAGGGAAAACCCCTCAGCAAGAAAATCAAGGACCCTTAAGGGAATCACAGACACAGGGTCAACACCCTTCAACCCACACCAATGAGAGAAGGAGGGCCAATGGTGTGAGTAAGACAGCAGAGTAGAAGCCCGCCGGGAACCCTGTAGCAAATCCACCACTTCCAAAGAACAACCCCGTGCCAGCAAGTTCACCCTCTCAAGAGCCAGGCCTGAAGATGAAGCCGACGCAACACCCCCACTGGGAGCGGGGGCCACGTAAGTGGTAAGGAAGATCCAGAATTGCCCAGCACTCCCGGACAGCCAACTCGCTCAGAAGAGGAAACCGAGGACGGCGAAACCATCCGGCAACCACCAACAGGACAAACGCTTTCTCCTGGCGAATATTGCACAGGACGCGCGGAATCAAGGGAAACGGGGGAAATGCGTACAGCAGGGACGCCGGCCAACGGAACGACAATGCAACCAACCGCCATGCCCCTGGGCATGGGGGGAGACTGCAGAAGCGAGATAGGAGAGCATTGAACTGGTCCGCGAACAAGTCTACCATCGGGTGACAAAACCGGACCAGGAGCTGACAGAACACAGAGAACCTCAGGGAGATGGCAGGCATCGGCGGAAACACCCGGCTCATTCGATCCGCCACGACATTCTCCCTCCCAGGGAGATACACCGCTCTGGGAGACAAGACCAAAGATTCCGCCCAAGACATGAGTACCTGGTCAGGAGCCAAAGAGAGCGACCCCTGCAACCCCCCTGATGATTGATGTACCCCATTACCACCTGATTGTCCGTCCGGACCAAGATATGATGACCTCGAAGAGCAGGGGATAACTGCAGGCATGCCAGGTGAACAGCCTTCAACTCCTGAAAGTTGGAGGAGCAACCCGCCTGAAGCTGATCCCATTGACCCTGAACAGACCAGGAACCCATGGGTGGACAGGACTTCGCAGACCCTCTGGATGTGAAGAGTCCCCTCAAAGGCCGCTGCCATTGCAGCCTGAATCATAGCTTGGATGGACTGTAAAGAAAGGGCCTCAGAGGGTGGCTGGGAGCTGGGACCAGCCACCACAGGGGGATCTGCCCCTTGATCCATGCTGGAATGGCAGGAGAAGCACAACTAATGAGATGCCTGGATAACAGCACCTGCAAGCAAATGAAATCACCAGTATGCCTGAGGTACCGATCACACCACTTAAAATAGTGCCCACTGTTGTAACCGTGAGGTGAATAGACAAAAATCTCACGGTTACCTCGTCTCCAGGCAACCGTGGAACGCGGGAAGCCGGTAATAGCTCGGCCCCGCCCCCCTGGAGGCCACATAGTCCCAGGAGACATGCCATCGCAAAAGCCTCCAGTCGCCGTTGTGAAAAGCAGCGAGTCTCCTGAGATCCCCAATGCTGCCCGGCGCAAGGTCACCTTTAATCCACTTTGGATTCACTATCTAAAATAACGAGGCAGGCGCTGGAAGCTGGAAGGCAAGAAAAAGGTTTATTACTCTTAGAGGAGACCACGTCAACTGCTGACACCAGGATGTCTTCAGGAGGTGTTCTACTGGCAATGCTTCTGACTCTTCCTTTTATACAGTTTTACACAATGTATTTGTTTCTTTTATCATGGTTACAAGCTTGGAGTCTCCGCCCCGGGCAGGTTGTCACACAAGCCTGACATTGTTTTATCAACATGGTTACACAAGCCCAACATTAACTCTCCTCCCACCCAGGTCAAAAACAGACAATTTAATTGCAGCTGGACCTTGCTTCAGGGTCTAAAAACGAGTGAGACCGGCCAGATCTAAGAGTCCGTTCTGTTGATAAGAACAGGTCCCATTGTTGGCAAAAACCAGTCTTGCTGTGTGTAGTGCAATAAACCATGTTTGCAAGAGTCTGTTTGGTATTTGTAACCCGTTTGTGCAGGGATGAGAGGAAAGACGAGTTTGAGGCAGCAGGTGATGTTGATGTTTGTCGTGGAAATAGTTTATAGCCCCCAGCACACATATCAGGTTTGGTCAGAGAGTCAGAAGGCTGCTAGAGGACAGGGTGAAATGAAGGTGACCAACAGAGTACAAAATGGCTGTGGTAAATCAGAATGACTGTAGTTTATGTGCACGTAGGAACTTTCATCAGACAAGATGGCGCAGAATGTTCATGATTGTTTTTTGTTCTTAACAGTCGCCCCTTTGAACATAACTAGCCATCTTGTCAGTCTATTTCGATCTCCATAATGTCCTGTATTTCTTGTTCATACATTACTCTCATTTTTGTTAACTGAGTGTCCATAGTCTTAGGGCGCAAGGCACTTATGCAAAGAGAACACAAAGGTGGTATACAGTGTACACCCAAACAGCAACCACATATTGCCAATACTGGGACCAAGAGAAACATTGATATTTTCCAACCCCAGTCCTTTAAGATGCCCCAAAGCCAACTTCCAATTGTCCAAGTCTATGATCCTTGATGAATTTCTGAAGACAGTCTGTGGAGATGTTCGATTGCTTCATAGACAGAGGGTGAATTATCAGGGATGTATATGCAGCAACTGGCACCAATGATGCGACATGCTCCTCCACGATCCGCTAGTACCACGTCCAGGACCATGCGGTTTTGTAGGGCCACCAGACGGACCGCTTGAAGCTCGGCAGTGTTGTTGGTGAGGATGCCAGCTGTGACGTTCAGGGCGGTTTCTACCGCTTGAGATAGATGTCTGATGGCTCGGCTGTTTGCCATCGGACCCCATAGCGGGACGAGCCCTTTTGCTGCGTCAACGAACTGTGATGCGGCAGAGTCTGCTTGATCAGTGTCTTTAGAACGCTTTTCTCGATGATGCTCTGCAGGGGCTGTGTAGGTCGGTGGCAAAACAAAGGCGATGTAGCACGTGCCCCCCAGTTTCTTGGGAGCCAGGTGTAGGCTTTGGTTCCACAGACAAAGTACATATTGGGTGATGCAACAAATGCTGGAGGATTGGCAGTGTTCAAAGTCCTTACAATGTTACAAGTGCTGTGACCCACATTCTTAGTCCCACGGCCTTCAATGCATACAAGGCCAGAGACGTTCACCACAGATAGGGCCACAGTCAGTGTTGCAGCAGTTCTTTTCTTCAGGTAGGAAAATGTGGCTCTGACAGGATTATTGAACACTTGTATTTCCACTCGTTCTTTGGAGGGGACATTCATTGGGAATGTCGTATTGGAGGTGTGAGGGCAAAAGGGAGCTGCTGTTCTTCCTGTTTGGTTTAGCCAGAACTCGTTGTAGAACTGAGCGATTGTCCCATCGGAAGTGGCATTGTCTTTGTAACTTTCTTGTAGGAGCATCATCCAGGCAAGGCAAGATCCATGAACAGAAAAGGGTGAAGGGATGAAAGGGATGGAATGTTCAGTGGCATGTGGTAGCAGCCCACAGACCCAACAGTTAGTGGCATTGGTGGCAAGATTGTGCTGGTGCAGCATCTGTACGAAAGAATTATTCCAGAATTCTTTGCGTCGTTCTCGGAGATGTGGCGGTAGTGATACCAGGTAGTGTTCTTTCTTTGTGATTGGTTGCATGGTTGGTGACAATGTTCTGTATGCAGGTGCATTCTCTTCAATGATCCAGAGTGTGACCATTAGCAGGAGGCAGGTGAGAAATGCAGCTACAAGTGCAATTGTCTTTGTACTGTGCAGTTCAAAAGTCTTGGTGTCTTTGCGGTGGCTTTGCAGGTGTTCCGTTTCTTCCATCATCTTCGAGGAGCTCACCAACTGTTAGGACCACAGACTTTTGTCTGGTGTTTTTCCTGGTAGCGTCGTTTGGCTGTGCTACCGATCTGAGACTCTGACTCAGTTAGTGGCCTGGTTGTTGGAGCTCCCCCTTTTCGTCGATCTTAGGTTGTACCCTTCCTTGGATGGCACCGTGGGGTCGGGAAATTCAGACAGTTGGAGGGTGTCTTCTTGTGGGTAGCAACTCAGAGCTGGTCGGTCTTTTGCGAGTACTTCCTCTTGCACCTCCACCTCTTCACAGGTTGCCAGCGTTGGAGGGACTTTCTTGCAGTGGTGGGCGTGCAGCCAATTTTTTTTTTTCTTCCACTCGGAGGGCAGTTCGAGTGGTGATCAAGACTTGCCAGGGGCCCGTCCACCTGGGCTCCAGATTCTTCGTTCTTTGGAAGTTGCGAACTAGGATGAAGTCCCCAGGCTTTATCACATGTCCTGGGCCCCTGGATATGTCAGGCAAGGCTTGCTGCACCTGTTGGTGGATAATTGTTAGCTCGTTTGTCAATTTATGCAGATAGTCTGACATTAATATGTTCGGGACATCGTTAATGGAGGTGGGTCTTGGTGCCGCCCAAATGTTCATAGGCCTGCCGAAGACCACTTCATACGGGGTCAGTCTGTGTTTGGTCGGGGTGGAGCGCATTGATAGCAATGCCAATGGAAGGGCGTCGGGCCATTTCAACCCGGTTGTGGCAACTATTTTGGCTAGCTTTAGTTTCAATGTTGCATTGTGTCTCTCTACCAGGCCCGCTGATTGGGGGTGGAAGACGGCATGGAATTTTTGTTTTACCCCAATCCTTTCAGTATGTTCTGTATCACTTCGGCTATGAAGTGTGGGCCGTTGTCGCTCCATAAAATTCTGCAAAGGCCGTACCGGGGGAAGAATTCTTTCAACAATACTTTTGCAGTGGCTATGGCAGTATTGTCGCGGGTGGGATATGCATCCACCCATTTGCTAAAAGCGCACACAACCACCAGGACATATTTTAGACCATGGCATCTCTCTAGTTGGATGTAATCCATTTGAAGGACTTCAAAGGGGTGATCAGGGACTCCAAACCCTCCCCGTGGTACTACTGTCCCTTTCCCTGGGTTGTGTTGTAGGCATACTATACATTGTTGTACTAGGCGCTTTGCAGATTCTGTTATCTTGACATTATGCCATACTCTTGTGATTAGTTCAATCATGGGGGTGGAGCCTATGTGTGCTGGTAAATGTGCCATGGTCAATATGGGGATGAGGTAGGCATTGGGTAACAGCCATTTATTTCCGTCTTTAGTTCTCCAGCAATTTTCCTCGTCTTTTAGTCCCACCTTTTCCCACTCTGTCAATTCGCCTTGTGTGCCTGTAGTCTGTATGTCCCTTACAGTGGTCCTAGCATCAGTCCATTGTTCAGCTTGTGACCTGGTCACATACATTCGTGTCATGGTTCTGTCTTCTGCTGTGGCTCGGGCAGTAACGTCTGCTAGCGCATTTCCCTGTCCAATGAGATCTGTCACTTTCCTATGTGCTTGGCATTTTATCACTGCTAGCTTTTGGGGAGGAGGACTGCTTCCGTCAAGGCGGAGACTAAATCTCCATGCAGGATGGGTGTACCGTGTGAAGTCAGGAACCCTCTTTCTTTCCATAGAATCCCGAAATGGTGAACCACCCCGAGGCGTATTGGCTGTCGGTGTATATGTTAACTGTCGTGCCAGCTGCTAAAATACATGCTCGTGTGAGGGCAATGAGTTCTGCTGCCTGGGCGGAACGTTGGGCAATACGCGCTGTTTCTAGAATGGTTCGGGCTGTGGTGACAGCGTATGCAGCTGAGGTGGTGCCGTCGGGGAGTTTGATGCACGAACCATCCACCCATAGTTCTCCATCTGGCTCTAGAAAGGCGGTGTCTCTGAGGTCTACTCTACTTTTTGTTTGTTCATCGGTTAGTGTCACACAGTCGTGTAGTGGAGCCACGTTAGAATCGTTCTCGGGTAGGGGTAACAGTGTGGCTGGATTGAGGGTGGTGCATCGCTTTAGGGTAATGTGCGGTGCTAGCAGGGTCAACTCATATCCTGTCAGTCGGGCGCTAGTCAAGTGTTGGGTTTTGGTCTGGTTCAGTAGTGTGTCGACTGCATGGGGTACTAAAACAGTGACTGGATTGGAGAGCACTATTCCTTCGCTCTGGCGTATTGATACCGCTGCAGCTGCCACAGCGCGCAGGCACGCTGGCAGTGCTCTGGCTACTGGATCGAGGGTGGCAGAAAAATATGCACAAGGGCGTTGTTTGTGACCAATTGATTGTGTTAGGACAGACAATGCACATCCCTCCCTTTCGTGTGTGTAGAGGAAGAATGGTTTGGAGTAATCTGGGGTTCCTAGGACTGGTGCTGAGCAAAGGGCATTGCGTAGTTCTTTAAAGGCTGTCTGGCATTCGGGGGTCCAGGGGAGAGGTGAGGGGATGTCCTTAGCTAGGAGGGAGAGAAGGGGTTTGACAATGAGGCTAAAGTTCGGTAACCACTGTCTGCAAAACGAGGTGAGGCCTATCAAAGAGCGGACTTGCTTCTGTTTTTTGGGGACAGGGGTGTCTAGAATTGTCTGGATCCTGTCAGGCGTGGGTTTTCTCCCTTCTTTTGATAAAAGGTGACCCAAATAGGTCACTTGTGATTTACAGAACTGCAGTTTCTTTCGGGAGACCTTGTGACCATTCTCAGCATGGAAATGTAGTAGTTTGATGGTGGCTGTGACGGCTATTGGTATGGTGTCTGCTGCTAGAAGGATGTCGTCTACATATTGAATTAGTGCCACTCCATCTGGCAATTGTATGGCGTCCAACTGTCTTTTAAGTGCCTGGCTATAGATACTTGGGCTCTCAGTGTACCCCTGAGGTGCTCTACAAAATCTATACGAACGGGAATTTAGGGTAAATCCAAAAAGATAGCGGCTGTCCTCGTGTATAGGTATGGAAAAGAAGGCGTTCTTGAGGTCGATCACAGTGAAGGTGGTGGCAGTGGAGGGGATTAAAGTCAAAATTGTCGTGATGTCGGAAACTACTGGGTATTGTGGTACTACGATTTTGTTTACCTCCCGCAGGTCAATGATGAAGCGGTAGGCTTTCCCATCTCCCTCTCCCTGTCTCTTTACAATCGGTAGTATGGGACTGATACAAATGTTGCTCACTACTTCCTCTACCACCCCTGCCTCTACCAAAGAGTGTATGATCTCTGTTAGTGCTTTCTCACCCTCTGGCGATATTTTGTACTGCGGTACCTTCGGTAGGGTTGCGTCCTGTCGTATTGTTACGTGTACTGGGTCAATCATCATTCGTCCTACGTCTGAATCAGCCCTAGCCCATAAGTGTGATGGCAAAGTGTCCAGTAGGGATGTGTCAGTCTCAGAGATGGAAAACATGTGCTGAAAAGGGTTCTCTCTATGGCGTTGGGGGTTGTCATACAGGATGACACGCACTCCGTCTGGTGAGCATCTGATAGTCGCATGGAAGTGTTTCAAAAGGTCGAGGCCCATAATGGCGTCTGGGGTGTTAGATGAGAGGAGGAATGTCGTTTCGACGCCATTGCTGTCAAGATTAAAAGGGATGGGTCGGGACAAAGGGTTGGTGGAGGGCGTACCGTCAAATCCTATTGAGGTCACATGTGAGCCTGACAAGGGTGCCCTTGGAATCAGTCGTTTGGATAGTGCACTACGTGTTGCTCCTGTGTCTACCAAAAATGGCGACCTTGTGCCCAGGACCTCAGCGGTAACATAAGGGCCTTGCTGATCAACGCAGAGCTCGACTGGATCCCTCCCTTGCCCCTGGCTGTCCTATGCAAAGTCGTACGTATTGTCATAATCTGTCTGTTGGTACTGATTCTGTCTGGGATGGTCAAATGCGTTCACTCTTCCTGGCCTTTCCTCGCTTGCTTCACTCGAGTACCCTCTCCCACGTCCTCTTCCTCTCTGTCCACTTGCTATTTCCCTCGCCCCTCTGCCCCTAGCAGCTCCTAACAAAACCGGGCATTGGGATTTCCAGTGTCCATATTTTTTGCAAAATGCACATTGATCCTGTCCTAGGTCTTGGCGTCCTACATATGATGTAGATGGATTGTTCCTAGGTGGCTGTACTCTAGGGGTATTCTGCTGGTTTCCTCCCCTATATTGCTCCCCTCCTGTATTCGCCCCCTGGAGTTGTGCTATCATTACCCTTTCCTTCAAGTCCTTCTTTTTCCTTTCTGTAGCCCTGTCATTTTCGTTTCTCTGATGCTCGTAATACTGGGCCATTTGGAGAATGGCCGTCGGTTTAGATGCTGCCCAACTACTTTCGCTGGCTTGTAGTTTCTGGGATACATCTGGCAGTAATCCTTTGACGTAGTTCTGCACAAATAAGTGGTGTCCGGTTGCGGTGGACATGTCTTGTCCACTGTAATCAGAGAACACAGTTTCAAATCTGGAGAAGTACTCTGAGACGTCCTCTTGTGGTTTCTGGCGGCATGCGGTTACTATGGACCAGTCTATCTTTTTCTCTGGGATCAGCGTTTTCACTTTCTGCACTATTTTGTCAGGGAGGTCTAATATTGCTTTAACTGGTTTTTGACCAGGGTTCCGCTGTTTATCTAGTGTGTCGAGTTGTTCCCAGGTATGACCAAACAGTTCGGTATGGTTTACTTTCTTAACCTGTTTCCACACATCTGCTGGCAAACATAACCCGAAGAACAAGTCTATGTCGGCAAGTGTCATTATTGTTGATCCCAGAGCGGTACCTAGCTCGGTGTAAAAGGCGGTGGGGTTCTTTCGTAAATCCGGCAAAGATTTACGGAAGGTCAGGATGTCCTGTCTGTCCCATGGCTGATACACCCAATTGTAGACCACCCTTCCTCTAGCGTCTTGATGGTTTATATCGTCATTAGTCCCTTGTCCTCTAGGAGGTACCCAGTAAGGGGCAGCTTCTTTTATTGGCATCATGCTATCTGTTTTTTCCACTGGGGGTCCTGCTACCTTAGTTGTCCTGTCCCTATCTATCTGTCCTTGTTCTATGAGGTGACGCAATACTTCTAGTGTGGATGAAAATAGTTCTGCAACATCGTTGTCGCCTTCATCTCCGATGTCTACCTTCCTGTAGAGAGCCACTAATCGCTCGGGCCCTACGTTTTGGTACTTCTCTTCATATGCAGTAAGGGTGTGGTAACAGAGACGTACAATAAAGTATCGTTTGTGGTTTTCAACATAGGAGTCGCATATGTCTGTTACGTGTTCTTCTGTTTCTTTCCTATCTATGAGGGTTTTAACTATTTTATCAATGCCTTCTCGCTCATTTTTACTTAATCGCGGGACCCTGGGCGCTCCTATTTCCTTGGTTCCTACCTCTACTACTGCCTCCTTTGATGAGGCATTTGGTGTGGGTGGCTCGGTGGGAGCAGAGGTAGTGGAGACTGAGGCGATTGTGCCATCTCCAGCTATACTTTGGGGGTCCTGGCGTTGTACTACGGGATGAGTAGGGGCATAAGGGGGTGGCATGTATATCATTGGGGGACCTAACAATAAATCATCATCTACCCCCTGTTTTGCTGGTAACTCGGGGTAAAGAGTTGAGGGCGTTCTAACAGGGCATTGACCTGATATTTTTGATTCCTGTTCCTTTTTATCGATTTCCTTTTCTTTTAGTTCTTCTTCTAACTTTTTACAGGCTTGGTAAGCTGATTTTCGCGTTTCTTTATCTTGTCTAGCTTCGTCTCTTTTCTTTCGTTGAGCTGCTTCTTTTCGCCATAAACCAAAACTATCAAACATGGCTGGTCTAGCTTTCTTTTTGTGGAGAGCTAATTCTAACGTTTCTATTTTAGCGGGATCGAAAGATCCCGTCAGTGGCCACTGATTTACCCGGTCCTTCCTAGTGTACTTATGCCATAGTTTGCTATAAGCTACGGTGGCTAATCCATATTTTACGTACATGTCCTTGTTAGGGTGCCTTCCGGCGGTGCCGGATGACTGACCTCTAACAAACGGTCCGGTCCAAAACAATCAAACAATCTAGAGAAAACAGGCATGACGTATTTAGCGGTCAAAATGAATATCTCAATTAATGTTAGACAAAAGTCTGCACTACCTGTCCTTCGCTGTCTGCAAAGAGAGAATATTCCTATTCTACGTTGTTTGCAAGCAGGGAATGTCTCAAATAACTCAAAAAGGAATACTAGTATTTCTATCAATCAATCAATTTAAGTCATGTTTTCTCACGACCTTACCCGGACCGTATGGACAGTTCTTAGTCTTCCCCTTCCAGCGCCTGGTTGTCCTCTCACTCCAACAATCAATGCGGCGTTCCTGTAAGGCCCCAGTCAGGACCGCAGGTCACTCGAGAGAGGTCCGTTCGGAACCGGTGAAGTTCAGTCAATTGGCAGCCAGACGAGGGTCTCTTTCAGGCAGGTGCACTCCAATCATTTAGTCGTTCACTCCGTCGTTAGGACCTCTCTACTGGACCCACGTGTCTCTGATGGGCCCCCAGTTGGGTCGCCAATTTGTGAAAAGCAGCGAGTCTCCTGAGATCCCCAATGCTGCCCGGCGCAAGGTCACCTTTAATCCACTTTGGATTCACTATCTAAAATAACGAGGCAGGCGCTGGAAGCTGGAAGGCAAGAAAAAGGTTTATTACTCTTAGAGGAGACCACGTCAACTGCTGACACCAGGATGTCTTCAGGGAGGTGTTCTACTGGCAATGCTTCTGACTCTTCCTTTTATACAGTTTTACACAATGTATTTGTTTCTTTTATCATGGTTACAAGCTTGGAGTCTCCGCCCGGGCAGGTTGTCACACAAGCCTGACATTGTTTTATCAACATGGTTACACAAGCCCAACATTAACTCTCCTCCCACCCAGGTCAAAAACAGACAATTTAATTGCAGCTGGACCTTCCTTCAGGGTCTAAAAACGAGTGAGACCGGCCAGATCTAAGAGTCCGTTCTGTTGATAAGAACAGGTCCCATTGTTGGCAAAAACCAGTCTTGCTGTGTGTAGTGCAATAAACCATGTTTGCAAGAGTCTGTTTGGTATTTGTAACCCGTTTGTGCAGGGATGAGAGGAAAGACAAGTTTGAGGCAGCAGGTGATGTTGATGTTTGTCGTGGAAATAGTTTATAGCCCTCAGCACACATATCAGGTTTGGTCAGAGAGTCAGAAGGCTGCTAGAGGACAGGGTGAAATGAAGGTGACCAACAGAGTACAAAATGGCTGTGGTAAATCAGAATGACTGTAGTTTATGTGCACGTAGGAACTTTCATCAGACAAGATGGCGCAGAATGTTCATGATTGTTTTTTGTTCTTAACACCGTGTTCAAGAAAGGCAGCTCTCAGCCCCCCTACCCTGATGAAAAGTGCACTGGATTGGTGCCGGGAGAGGAGGGAAGTGGCCCAGTCGGAGATCAACTGCCACCGCGACTCCTATGCAGGTGAGGAGGGACCGCAAGACCTGAACCGGCCTCGCCAGTGGAGCCACGCGCTGGGTATAACCTCCGCTTTGAGAACCACAGCTACTTGCGCTGAGTGCGGGCAGGAGCCGAGACCGGAAGGCGAACTCCCTGTCCTGGCTCCCGCTCCGAAGATTTACCCAACAACCAGCGTCCCCCAAGCCGCAGGGGGCCGGAAGAACACTGCCATGCCCGAATTACGAGCGGCTCGCCCCCTATTAACCCCTGGCTCGCTATAACAGAGCCTAACCGAAACACTCAGATAGGAGGAACGGGGGAAGAAAGGGGGAAGACCCCCCCCCCGCATACTCAGGCCCGCTAAGGCAGGGCCTCCACCCAGGGGTCGTGGGTCCTGCTAGAGCAGGACCCTGACTTACCTCTAGCGCACTTTGAGAGTCCAGCGCAGAACTAAAAAAACAGGTAGTGGGATGGGCTGACTCTCCTCTTATAGAGGTCAGGGGTGACGAGGGTCGGCCATGTTAGGAAGGGATGGGAGGCATGGGCTGCTAACTTTGCTTTGGAGGGTTCTGGTGTGGAGCTAAAGCTCACTTTGTGTTTCATGTGGCGAGGAAGACTTACGAGGAGATAACTCGCATTATCAAATGTGGTATGGAAGAAATGGGGTTTCCTTCCTCCCAAGATTAGGGTTCCCAGGCCCTCCCTTCTCTCATGATGCTACAATTTGAGTCCTAGGCTTTTCTTTTACAAATCATTGTTTTCTGGTGTTTTAGTCCAATTCGTCAATTTGAAATGGAGCAACATTACAACTTACAACTCGCTGAGCTGTTAAATGAAAGAAAGCCTTAACGCCAAATTTGTGTAGCTATTTGGGCACCTGTCCCCCTAATGAGGAAGGATCCATGGATGTTTTGGATTGAGCTAACACCACTAAAAGATAAACACAACAAACAAAAACTTTGACAAGCTTGAAAGGCATTCACCACAACATTGTAAAAGTTTGTGGGACAGTGTTGGTGCGAGAATGAATTCTGCATGTTGCTGGTAGGGTTGCCAGATTAGCCCATGTCAGTAGGGCGCCATGTTTCCAGGCCTGAATTGTATTCTTGTAACTCATTATTTCTGGGTTTGTTAGTCCAGCGGAATTCACCGAAGTGAACCGAGACACCATGTGCGGGATGGCAAATCAAAGCCCAATCGTAGAAACATGCTTTGGAAATGAGGAGAGATCTGGCAACACTACTTTTTATACATTAAATTACACAGCCATCAACAAAAATGTTGCCTTATCTCATGAATGTATTGACAGGTTGACAGTAGGAGGGTTTTGTAAAGAGATCACTCCAACAGACACCCCGGCTGGGATGGGCAGGCTCAGGGCAGAAGCGCAGTGTTTGATGACACAGACAGCCCCTCCGCCCAGAGGACAAGATGTGGATGGAGCAAGCAGAACCGAAAATCAAACTTTCCCCAAATATTCTTGCAGTGGAATCCTTTCACATGGCAGTGGTTTTCATCAACTTTTCCGATAAGTATTCAAGGATAGGATAATGCACTATCTTAAGTACAGTCCTGCAATATTTTGGGAAAGTGTGCTCCTGATAATCATTTGTGACCAGCAAGGCTGCTTTCGCTTACCTGGATTGTTGGGGTATAAGAGTATATTTCGACGGTCGATAGGGTCGGTCCAGCAGAAAGCGTAATGCAAAGCGAGCACTTTTGTCACAAAGGCCCCTGGTTTGGGCAGGTGGTAAATGGGATCAGGGGCTAGTGCGGGTCATAGAGATGGAGGGAAGGAGAGGCCATCTAAGGTCATGCCAGGTAGTGGCCTGGCTGGGAAGCATTGTCTTCTTCCCCTCATGGTGCTGGACAGGGTGGGCGCCTTTGCCCATAGCCTCCTCCTCTTTCCAACTGTGGTTTTACTTGGCGCTGATCCAGTAAAACTGGTCCAGTGTTTCCGCACCCAGGCCCTTATTTATGAAGGGCTTACGCCGTCATTGTGTTACATTTTGTGATGCTGTGGCGGCGTAAAGAATGAGACACACTGCGCCACATTTACAAAGTGATGCATCTAGTCAGATGAGTCACTTTGTAAACCCCTGCGCTACATTATACCTGCGTCAGATATAATGTATGCAGGGTGGGCGTTCTGACGCAGCAAAGCCACGTAGAAGTGACGCAGTGAAATCTATGAGATTTCACTGCAACTCTTCTAGGGCGTCACTGCGTCAGATCCTTACTCATGCTTCACAGCAGGTGTAAAGACTGACGCAGGCTCTTTTACATGGGACTCGCCCATGTGTAATGACACATTGCTGGAGTTGCATCTGTTTTGCGACACACTCCAGCAATGCATCATTACTGCGCCAACACATACGTATGGATTCCTGACATAGCTGGTCAACCCTTGCGACATGGAGCGCCGTACTGTAAATATAGCGCATCCAAGGTGTCGCAAAGAGGGCGCAATGAAAAGTGTTGTACTTTTTCTGTGTGATCACTGGGGACACCTATCACCTTTTTTTGTCATTCTGCTACCTTTTTTCATGATTATTTGCGTCTAATAATATTGTTTATTAATTCAGAATGGCATATATAGAAGCTAGGCCAGTGTTTTGGTGACACAATATTTTACATTGTTTGTAGCAATTAGTTTGTTATCACTTCTATACTTCTTTGACAAATGAGTCCTGGGTGGACCACTATTTCATATCCGTTGTGTTTCAAATGCAGCCTGTTTGGTTCTTTGTTTCTAGAGGCATTCTCCTTCTTTTGGTGAGAGATCTTTCCAGGCTTGGTTTAATGACCAGATGCAGAAACACAGCCCGATTGTGCATTCATCCTGTGCTTACACTTTGTTTTAGACTATTTTAGCCCCTGGGCATGAGATAACAGAATATGATTGATATCAGTGGCTGAGCTCATGGGAAACGCAATCCGGAAGTGTAACCACCTCCACAGATACTGCTGGGATCACTCACTGAAAACAAGAGGCCAATGTAATAATCAACACACTGAGCCATACACATTCTGAGAATTTCAAGTCACTATAAGAGGATATTCATCCTTGGCATGATCATGGCAGTGCTTAATTTGTAAAATATTAAGTGCCAGGGCTCTGACCAGGAGGCCACTGCAGCTTGCACCACCCATCGCCCTTGTCATCGCTGCCAAAACAACTACTAACCATCTCTCTCGCATCTATATGCGACAGTTCAGATTTTTCCAGGTCCCCAAAGCTAAAGGAATGGCTGGGGAGGCAGGTATTAGCAATTTTAATGTATATTGTAGTCCTAAACTACCGTTATTCTGCTCATCTCTAAATTAAATGAGCAGCGCCACCATGTGGTGGACTGTTCCAAGTATGGTGTTGACAATTAGGTGCCGATGCCGAGCACCGGAAACCAATTAAGTGCCGGTGCTGAGCACCAGAAAGCACCGGCTCAAATTAAGCACTGGATCATGGGCAGAAACATCTCTGAAGTAGTTAATGAATGTAGATGTGGACAGAGCACAGGTTGTGTTCTGCGATGTCCTGCTTGTGCATACCTTCCGGAGTGCTGGTGTCTGGGCTTAGTGCTGTCACAGTGTGGAGTGTTGTTGTAAATGGTGCTGGTGCACTGCATCTAGGCTGAATGTTGATTTGAACTAGTCACTAATCTGTACCCTAAAAACGAAATACACGAAGACCCCACAGACTCAGTGGCCTTCCTTTGCCTACATTGGGGATATGGTGTGTGTGTGTGTGGAAGGAGAAAGTGTTCTGTCCTGTGGGCCACTGCGTCTGTGAATTAGGAAACTTCTGTCTATTTCTGGGTTGGTATGCTGAGTGGTCCCATTAGAAAGAGACACATAATGCAAGAGTGAGAGAGAGAGACATGCTTGGAGTGTGATGTCATGCGTGTGTTCTGGGTTTACCCCCTCATGAATTGTTGTTTCATGTGTACTTGTACTCTGTGGTAAGGGTTCTCTGGTTCTCTGTATTTTAAATGTTGTTCAATTCAGTATGTGTTCTCAGTGGTAAGGATTCTGCGGTTCTCTATGTGAAGGGTTGTCAGTGCTTAATTTGAACCAGTGCTGGCCGGTGGGGCCCGCTGGCACTTGTTTTTGGGGAACCCGACTTATTTTTCCTCATCAGACATTTCTCGAGAGCAAGACAGAGAAAACCACAAACAGTAAAGAAGTAAAAAAGAGAAAGACGTAAATACAGTGACAAAGGAAGAAAGAAGAGATGAAACAGGACCTGTAAGTGTGAGATAAAGGAGCAGGGAGCACCTGGTGGTGACTTAAAACGACAACAGGTGGAATCAAGACTATGAGGCCTGGGTATTCAGCACCCCCGATATTTGTAGCGCTGGCACCGGGGTTCTCAGCAGAGCTTTACTATTTCACAAATTAAGCACCAAGGGGCTTATTTACAAGCCCATTGCCCACCGGTATCTCACTTTTATTGACGTACCGGCAGCGCAATGGGCTTCCCCATATTTACAAGGTCATATAAAGTCACCCTGCGTGACTTTTTATGGCCCTGTAAATATGTTTCCCATTCATGCATAACTCTGTGTGAAAGGGGCATTCCATGGGTGTTGCTGTGGGTGTTCCCACGCAACATTCATGGAACTTGACGCATTCCCAGATTTACAACATTTTGTAAACCTGGAAATGCATCAGAATCCTACGCTTCCCCAGGGGAGGTGCAAGGAAGCACAACGAGGAAAAATACTTTAATTTCTCCTTGTTTTTTCCTTTTTCTATGCGTGCTGTATTTTGCAGCACATATAGAAAGAGGAAAATGCCTTTAATGATTGTTTATGGTTTATGTACAGGAAGGTGTCCCTTCCTGCACAAAAACAATCATCCACTCAAAGCAGGCACCTTTGCAAAATGACGCAAGAGTGTCTGCGCTGCTGCATGGCTGCTGTTTGTGCGCTGGCGCAGGGGAGAAGGACAGGAATGCGCCGTATCTTGTAGATACGGCGCATTCCTGCCCTTTTCTTTTGAGGCAGGGCAGCGCAGCAGGAAGGCCTGCTGCGCTGCAGTGCGTCAAAAGTCTGTAAATTAGGTCCCGAGTGCTATTAAATTCGGTATAGGTACACAGTGGTAGGAGGTGTGTGTGTGTGTGTGTGCGTTGTTTTGTATTTCCAGCGGTGGAGGTTCAGTGGTTCCGACTTTCTGTTGCTTTGATGTTGGGCAGGTATTCTGCCATTTCCTATACAAATACTGTTATTCCATTAGTGCTTTTAACTAGCCGCAGGGTGACTGCGGTTCCCATAAATTAGTGTGGTGTTTCTCCCTACTTGAATGATGGTAGAGGGTCTGTGGTTTCCTGTACCTGCATGTTTTTTCTTTCTTTATTCTGGGCGTATGCAACAGATATTCCATTGTACTAAGTTAGTTTTGGTTCGATTGCTAAACTGTGCGTTTGTTGTGGTGCACATCTCATACCCTGTTTGAGGTTTGTTTGTGTGTAAAAAGGAGAGGTGTGTTATACCCTGATTCTCATTCTGAGTCGGCTGGAATTGTACCCCCAGTGAGGGTATATCCCCGCCTGATTCTTAGTGGTCGGGAGTTTCCTCACCCCTAATCAGGTCTGGCTTTAGCGCTGGTGGCGCCCAGTGCGACAATCTTTTTTGGCGCCCCCCATATGACCTCCTCCTCAGATTCCCTCATTACCATCAGCCGCAGCCCATGCAGGTAAGGGCGGTGGGGATGCGACAGACGACCACGAGGGAAAATTAAATAAATAATTACTTTTCCCTCGTCGCCATCTGTCGAAATCCCCCACTCCCGACCCCACCGCCCCACCCCTCTTATCTGCACGGGCCGCGGCTGATTACCATCTAGCAAAAGTGCACCTCATCTCTCCATAGCCCCTCTCTCAATTACATTTCATATGTTTTAAAGCGCTGGTAACGGCTGGCTTTACTAATCCACTCAGCTATCCACACAAAATACAGATCTGTTCTTTGCAGCAGGTATATAAACCCTCTGCGTTACTTTATGATGAATCAAAACTGCCACTAGACAAAACTCTGATCTTTTTCCCTCTAACAGGAACATTCATCACAAGAGTTATCTTGACATTTTTATTGCTGCGTGAAAACTGAACACACAAGAAACTCTGCAGCAGGTGATTTTAAATCTTCCTTATTGCTAAACATAGCGCCCCTCTCATGAGATTAGTGCCCCCTACCCTCCAGGTCAGTGCCCAGTGCGGCCGCACAGGTCGCACCGCCCTACAGCCGGCCTTGCCCCTAATACCAGATGGATGAACGCCGGCCCGGTTTCAATGAATGCAAATTCACCGTTTATAAAACTACCCCAGGCAATGGCCACAGGCACAGCCCTGCCAAGCCCACAACGTCCCCTCCTGCAGCATAGGGGGAGTGTGCAACGCCCCATCTGCAGCCCCGAGCCTGCCCTGCCCCGCCACCCCCACACACCTCTGAACCGCTCCCAGCCCGTCACATACTGGCCCCCACTCCCAAACAGATGCTAAATGGGAGCAGAAAATTCCCTTAATCGGAAAACATTTGGAAAGAGACACAGTATCCCCAAATCCTGATGATTACTTCCGGTTCCGGGGAAAACATTTATAATGCCAGGAGTTTGGAAGAGTGGGAGATACCATTCGGAATTGTCAGTGCTTAACTTGTAAAAAAAAAAATGCCAGGGCTCTTGTCAGGAGACCATTGCTGTTTGCACCAAACGTTGCCCCTGCCATTGCTGCCAATGATAGTAACAACACAACTACTAACTATCACACTCTCTACGTGTGACAATTTGGACTATTCCAGGCCCCCCGAAGCTATAAGAATGGCTTGGGCGGCAGGTAATTGTCATTTAGAATGTATATTGAATTACTAGTTAACTGTTGGTGTGGTCATCTCTAAATTATCCAGACAGCGCCATCTTGTCACGAGCGTCGGTGTTGACAATTAAGTGCCCGATGCCAAGCACCGGAAACTACCTGCTCAAATTAAGCACTATTCCAACACTGGTAACTCTTCCTCTAAAATCTTGTCACCTTGCAATGAGGCCAGCGTGGGCTTTTTCAATTGCAAGCCAAGAAGCCTCTATGCGGTACTGAGGGGGTGTGGTGGGGGGTTTGGGGGGTCCTCTTTGGCCTCATTCCTTGTGTGTCTTTGTTCCTTCTCATGGTGTGGAGTGTTGTGTGTGCGTGTTTCCCCTCTTGACACTGTTGACAGTCACATGCTTTAGTGCTGTTTTGGAGACTAAGGAAACGTCATCTAGATCCTGGTGGGGCATTCGTTACCTTTGAACCTATTCTGTACCCTATATAACTAAGACAAAGTATATACACTAACTTATAGGCTCGGTGTGCTTCCTTAGTCTTAGCCCGCGGCACTACTTCAATGTCCTATAGCAGATGGCAGCTGTCTGCCAAATAACACCTGTTTATAAATTAAGATCACTATGGGGTGCACCCTGGGAGTTAACCACAAAACCAAGCACCTGGGGCTTCACTTTAAAGGCACTGGCAGGCTAGACTGGATAATTATAAATTGTACTTAAGAAGACATGCGTTGCCACGTTGCACTTGATTTGCACATTGTGTAAGCTACAGCCTGACGTTTCCTCCCTTGTTCTTCACGTCTGCATTGCAGTAGCCGTTTTATGCGTCTGGATTTGCAGATGGCACCGGCTGATGACATCATAAACGAGGACACCTGCTGATAATTTCACAGTGGCCGAATATTCTCCTTTCTGCACGTGCAGTGAGTGGTTAATTATCTGTGCAGCGGGAAGAGGGTGTGGCGTAACGGTCAGACCAGCCGACTTTGGAACTGGGGATCCAGGTTCGAGTCTCGGCGTCGGCTCAACACCACCCAGTGGTTCTGAGCAAATCACTTAATCTCACCGTGCCTAGCAAAAAGATAATGTATCCTTGTTTAAAGTAACGTGCTCATGCGAAGAGCTCCCCTACCTTCAGGTCGAGTTCGCGGTATATAAAACTGCAAAAAAATAAAGAGGCTAAAATTGTGAAGTCCTCAAACCAGGTCTTCCAAACTGTGGGACTGACATAGATACAACTGCAACTTTATACCGATCAAAATCAACACATGTCAAACTAGGCTGTCCGACGGCAGTAAACTACATGGCATTTTTGTGTCTCGTCTATGGCACTGTTGATACAAATGCCATATTAAGTTATTAGCCTTATCAGATTAAATTACATATTTCTGTTTTGCTGAGTGCCGTTAAATTGGTTTATTGGGTTAATACACCCCTCGCAGACATCTTTTGTGTAAACTGAATTCCACACCATCCATGCACATTTTCATCGTTCTAAGGTCTATTAAACAGGAACCGTTTAAAGTGGGGCAAGCAAAATGTGTTATTTAGTGTACCAAATGTCGTAACTAGATACAAGATAAGGTGTGTTATACGTCATACGAACCGCAACGCCTTCATTTTTTGTTGAAAGGACGTAATGCAGTTTTCCATCATATTTATCACGATAACTTACATATGTTTGTTAAGATGGCAGAATGCAGTTTTACCTAATGCATACTGAGACACCTTGCAGTTCTGTTACAATTTTACATCATACATACCACAAAAGCTTAACTTTTTTGTTGAAAGGACACAATGTAGTCAGTTATACATCACATATATGGAGAAACTTTGCATTTTCGGTTAATAAGATAGAATGTAGTTAAAGTCACACATATAGAGAAACTTGCATTTTCGGTTAATAAGATAGAATGTAGTTTAACGTCACACATATGGTGAAACTTTGCAATTTCGGTTAATAAGATAGAATATAGTTTAACATCATACATATCGCAAAGCCTTACATTTTTCAGTATCTGCCGAACGGCAGGGGAGTCCGGCGCGTAGAGGATCTTTCCCATCAGCAGTGGCTTCATGGCGCTCCAGGCGATTTTGGTCGCAGGATTGGATTCCAGGCCCTGGATCAGTGCGTTACAAAATGGAGCTAGATGACGCAAGAGATGAGGAAACGCGCATGTCAGTACCGCGTGCTCATTACTGCTCTCCACTAAACACAGCCTGATAAATGTTAAGGTACAGAAGCCGGACAGGCCGTTTATTCCACCGGGCATTTCTCAGGTGTGATTGCTCCCGGTGGCCGGTTTTGAAAGCCCAGGGCCACTTCCCCTGGTGCCTCTGGTGCCTCTATCACTTTTACCAGGTCCTCGAGGATATTTGCAGCAGGCATGGGGAGGCTTCGAGAGAGAGAGAGAGAAAGAGCGGGAGTGAGGAAGCAGTGCCATCTTAATGCATGGGCACGCTGGGCAGTTGCCCGGGGGCTCCATGAGCATAGGTGCCTCATGCAGTCCAGAATTTAACACTAATTTTCCGTTAAACATTTTTATTCCTGTGAGTGGTTGTGTAGGCGGGGCCTATAATGCTGTTAAGACGGCCCTGGGGGGAAGGTACAGCAAAAGCGATCGGAGACAGAGAAGAGAGTGAAGGGAAGGAAAGGCAGTGGATGGAAAGAAAGCGAGCAAGCACGAGGAGACAAAGGGAGCCGGCTAGTTTCAGCATTTTTGACAGGGCTGCTTTTAGTTCCCCAGTCCAGCCTTTCCCATCCCTGCACAGCACTCAAGGATTCAGGCAAAGCAGCATGCACCCAAAGGACCAACCAATCACATATGCACACACTCTGTAAACAAGCTGCTCTTTTTTCATAAATATTCAGCTGCAATCAAGGGCAGAGAAACAGCACACATGCCTTCTGATAGCACTAAAATACTCTGTTTACTGGGAATCTGAGCATTACCTCCTCAACCCTGCCCTCGTGTTAGTCCTTAGAACTTTGAGGATAAGCCAAAGCAGATCATTCGCAACCTGCTCTCTTAAAAATACAGGTCCAGATGTACGACCGTTTTTTGCGGTCGCAGAGGGGTTTCAGACCCCTTTGCAACCTCAAAAAACGAGTTGGCCATGTACTATTCCCATTTTGCGAGTCGCAAATTATTTGCGACTCACAAAATAGGAATAGCGAGCCGTTATTAGGAAGGGGAGTTCCGAGGGCGTCCCTTCCTAATAGCGAGTCCTCCAGGTATGTATGACTCTTTTGCGACCGCAATTGCGGTCGCAAAACAGTCGCAGTTTACCACCCTTCTCAGAAGGGTGGTAAAGCACTCGCAAACGGGAAGGGGTCCCCGGGGGACCCCTTCCCCTTTGGGAATGCAGGGGAAAATATTTTTTAAGAGCAGGCAGTGGTCACAGGGACCACTACCTGCCCTTAAAAAATGAAACGAAAACGTTTCATTTTTTCTTTTTTAAATGCATCCCGTTTTCCTTTAAGGAAAACGGGCTGCATTTAAAAAAAAAAACTGCTTAATTGAAAAGCAGTCACAGACATGGTGGTCTGCTGACCCCAGTAGGCCACCATCCCTGTGAGGCTGGCCATTCCCAATGGGGTCGCAAATTGCGAGTGGCTCATGAATATTGATGAGCCTCGCATTTTGCGAGGCCATTGGGAATCGCTAACAGTGTCTCTGACACTGTTGTACATTGAATTTAGCGCCTCGCAATTTACAACTCGCAATTTGTCGCAAATTGCGAGGCGCTAAATCCAAAGGTCGTACATCTGGCCCAGAGTCCCCTAAAGTAACGCTACACATCTAGTTTTAATAAGGAAAAACATAACAAAAGATTATTGATAAATGTCCTGAATGGAAATCTTCTTCCCCAAGAGGCAGCCATAACTTGCGTAAAACACCCTTGAACTAGACAAAAAAAAAAGAAGTGCCTTGCAAACTATAGGCAAGAAAATAAGGTGAAGTAGCGACTGACTTTGCCTGACATCAGCTGATTGGATCCTTCATTTAAATAAAGTTTTGAAAACCACTGATCTCCATGGAGATCCCACAATCATTCAATCACTCAATCAATAAATGGATTGTAAAGCGCGACTACTCACCCATAAGGGTCTCAAGGCGCTTGGGGGGGAGATCAGGGGGTATCATCTAAGGCTGATATTGAGTGACAATCCCTTTTGACTGCTTGGTTCAGAAGGTGTACATCAATAGTGATCCAAACCCCCATGTGGTACTTGGGCTTGAACGTGGCCACCATTGGGGAATTTATAATTGCGGATCTTGGCATTTTGTCAGTTATCTCTTCTTGTTCTAGCTTAGCGAGTTCCAGTCCTATTTGTAGGTGGAAATGAAATGGTATTCTCCTGTGCCGAAGCACCATGGGCTTCATAGTGTTATCAATATGTAGTTTTGATGGGTTTCACTTTTAGGCAGCCTAGGGTTCTGAGCAAGTGGTCTAATTTACACAGCATTTCCTGTGTGTCCCAGCTGTTAACAATTCTGGCAAAGTATATGAACCCTAGGTCGTGCACTGGATGCAGCACAAGTGAGCAGCATGCCTGTACAAACACTTCTGCCTTGCTGGGTTTTTTCTCATACTGTGAAGGATGGTGGGCTCAAACATTGCAGCCTGCTGGAAGCAGGCGTCGGTCACACCCTTGCTGAAAAAAGCAACACTTGACCCGGCCTGTCTAAAGAACTACAGACCCATCTCCCTCCTGCCTTATCCAGTTAAGATTCTGGAACGAGTGGTTAGTAAAGCACTCTCCCAGTTTTTAGAAATAAATAACATTCTTGACAAAGTACAATTTGGATTTCGCCCAGGCCATGGGACGGAGACTGCCCTGGTGACCGTCATGGACGATCTACGGATGCGTGCAGACAGGGGTCAGTCGGCCATACTGGTCCTCCTCGACCTGTCTGCCGCATTCGATACGGTGAACCATGGGATTCTCTTGTCCAGGCTTGAAGAGGTGGGAGTGACGGGCACTGCCCTTAAGTGGTTTTATTCTTACCTATCTAATAGACAACAAGCAGTAGCCCTCCCCCCTTTTCGGTCCAAGTTCTCTAACATGCTGTATGGAGTCCCACAGGGATCAGCAATCAGTCCTATCCTTTGTAACATCTATATGAGCCCTTTACCTGCCATTATTAGATCACATAATGTCAATTTAGTGAATTATGCAGATGACACCCAGCTTATCCTGTCTCTTGAGGGTGAGCAATCAGTGTCTCTAACAGCTTTTCATGCGTGTCTGCAGGATATAGCAATCTGGCTCAGAGAGAACTCTCTTCAATTTAATTCAGAGAAGACAGAGATTCTACATTGTGCAGTAGGAAGAATTCCCTCTCTACTTCCATCTAACTTCTGGCCTACTTCTTCCAGTACCTCACTGGCTCCCAGTAATACTGTACGCAACCTGGGAGTCATGTTTGACAATAAACTGACATTAGAGAAACATGTCAACAAGACAGTTGGAAGCTGTTTTGGCCTGATTAGAGCACTTCGGAAAATCTTTCCGATGTTCTCTTTGGAGGCTAGAACGTTGATAGTCCGAAGTACTATCCTTAGCAGATTGGACTACTGCAATGCTCTGCTCTTAGACTCTCCACAATATCTGATTGAGAGATTGCAGAGAATACAGACCATGGCTGCTAAATTAGCACTACGGCGATCGCGCCGTTCTTCTGCATCCCTGGCACTCTCTGACTTGCATTGGCTGCCGGTCTCGCAGAGAATACAATTCAAGGCATTATGCATAATGTTTAAGGCCCTACATGGACAGGGACCCAAATCACTGCAGGAAAAATTTACCTGGTATGTCCCCCTTCGAATGCTTCGCTCCTCATCGGCAAATCTGGTGAGGGTGCATAGAGTTAAAAAAGTTAAATCAGGAGGCAGGGCCTTCTGTTCGGCAGCCCCTCACCTTTGGAACAAACTTCCATCTGATATCAGACATATAGACAATATTCTGCAGTTCAGAAAAAGGATAAAAACCTGGCTTTACCCCCGGGTATGCTCCTTGGTTCCCTGTTAATTCCTTCTGGACAGGGGCTACAGTTCTTGCTACAGTTTTCTTTCTATATCCAGCTAACATCTTATCACAGCGCCAGGGTACCCGCAGGGTGTCAGCTGCGCTTTACAAGCAATTATAATAATAATAATAAGTTGTAGCGGAGTTAAGCCTCCATAAGTATAAATCCTTCTTTTGGTGTGCTGGAGTCTCAGTTGCGGCTTCAGTCAAAGCTACAGCCATTTATCTGTGAGTCTATCAAGGCTGTGACAGCTAGTTTATGTGTCTGCATTCAACATTTGGGATGTGGTCTCTTGAATTTGGATGTGCCGTTGAGAAAAGAGATGATGAATATTTCTTCTCCCTCTTGATCATTCACCATCAATGACATGGTTGAGATGTTTTCCCTCTCATCCAGTCTTGTGAATTAGCTTGGACATCCCCTAATGCCACCACTCTCTGCTGTGGTTACTTTCTCGTTTTCTTCAATTCAGAGTCGCAAAAAAATATTTTGGCCTTCCACAATTTGAGTCTTTTCCTTGCACTCGAAATGGGTGGATGTCGATCAAGAATTCGTAATCAGGGTTCAATTCAGAATTGAAGTGTGCTTCCACTTCTATTACTGCTCCATCATAATCAGGTTCATCTTCAGGTTTGATATCTTTTGGGATAGTTTTACTATTTTTTTACCTGCGTAGTGGAGCAGACGGGATCGCTTCAATCCATTGCCCATTTCTTCTGTAGCCCTAAAGCTATTACTCAGGCAGCCCTTCGTAATGCAACACCTTGGATCTGCAGGGGCCCTCAGCATGCTGAACGGTGATAGTTGGTTATGGCACCCTGGAGCGATGGGTGTAGTTGTAGTTATGACATACAGGGCGGGGCCTGCATCTTGGTTGTCAGCAGTTTGCCTGTCTCCTCTCAGGTTGAAAGATTATTTATCACACTGATTTCACCCACTGGTGTTAGAAATTTCTGGCCGGATTTTGTCAATGTTGTGGACAGTGGGCGTGATGGGCAACCAACTCAAGCTTTGGTGAACCTTATGATGCTACTCAACGTTGTCATGATGATGGCTATCTGCGGTCTGTGTTTCCATGGTGTGTATTCCAACAAAATGTACATGCACGTTGGAGTTTACTGCTTGTTTGTTCAATGTTCCATTCTCTTCTCGCCAGCAGGATGGTTGGATCGTTGTGTGGGGGTATTCAAGTAGCTCACCTCATAAGCAAGGCCCCCGGGGCCTGATGCACTTGCTCAGGCCATTAGCACGGTTCGCTCAGGGCACGCTGTTTCGCCTGGTTGTCTGAGCACAACAGATGTGTGCAGTGGGGGTGGGGGATCATAAGCGTAAGGAGGCAAGAAGGGTGCTGTGCCTCTTCAGGCAGGTCGATGTGTGTTCTTGTCAGGACCATCAGTCATCTCTCCAACTATAGGCACAATGTGTTTTAGGGAAAAGGCAGGTGCTCAGTGTGAGGTGCGGGTGGGTTAGTACCACATCAGGCACACAGCTGGCCTGCATCTTGTTGTCAATAAAGCGAGGATGACGCATCAAAATTGTCACTATTCTCTGAACTGAGCTCGTGCACAGGGTCCTCTTTTATGTAACCTATGATGTTGCTCCTGGCATCAGAATATGTGGATGCATGTGATGTACCACTTCCCCACCTGATGCCACGTGCCCCTTACTCAAGCTAATCCACAAGAAGCCTGAAGGTCAGACCACATTTCAGCTGGACAGCATTGCCTCCGTAAAGCTTGGATTGTCATCCGTTCCGCACCAACAAATTGTGCCACAATTTTTACCCTAAACTCACACTGCTATGATCAAATCAGAAAATTATCAAAATGTGTTCCTAACCCTTATCCAAACCAAAATCCTGACATTGACCCTAAATATCACCAACAAATTTTCCAAACTTCATCCCAAACCTTTAAGTTGACTCTTTTTGTAATACTCATCCTAACCTAGACCTAAACCGTACCTCAGCCCTAAACTTGCTGCTCAGCACTATGCTAACACTAACATGACTGACCCAAACTCTAATCTTGACCCCCAACTTTCACTCTAATTATCACTCTGACCCCCGCTTAAGCTCTAAGCCAACCCTATCCCTAACCTTGACATTTACCCTTACCCAAACACTCACCTGAACTAAACCAAAGCCTAACCTATGTCTATACCATGACCCTAATCCCTAACTTTATCCTAACCCTGATCCTAGTCACTAACTGCATCCCTAAGCCTTATAATGTCTTTAATCTGCTCCCCAACATTATGTCTTATCCTAAAGATATCCTTGACCCTAACATTTACACTAGCTCTAAACCCCAAACTAACTCTGGCCACAATTTCAATTTTGACCAATCTATTACTTTATAATCCTAATCTGGGTTGAATGTATTTCTGTTATTTGTATTCCTCTGCTCTGCTTTTATTTTTCAATCGAACGGTTTTTTATTAAATGATTAATTCAAATGGTTTCCTTTGAAATGTACTGGAGTGAAATGAGAGGAGGCTCATGGGAATGTGGTGGGATATCATACAACACCCATAAAGTGAGGGGTTTGTGCAGTTTTCTGCGTGTGGGCTCAGGCTAATCAATCTCTACAACTAACAAACAAGTCAGGAATTGGCCATGCAGCGAGGAGATATTGAATGTAATCATTTATTGCTATTTTAATAACCTATTTATTAACTGGTGATTAGTTTGGTGCCACATGTTACCAATTAGCATGTGTTTCCTATTATTATTAATATTATTATTAAGGAGTTTTGTAGAGCGCGCAGCTACCCCCAACGGGGGTGTCCCAGGGCTGATGCAGTCGTCTGATGACAGGTGCAAAAAGGACTAGATGCTGGTGAAGAACCAGGTTTTCAGGGCACGCCGAAAATTGAGTTCTGTCTCCGATAAGTGGATGGAGAGTGGCAGGGCATTCCAAAGTTTAGAGGTTCTAACCGCGAAGGCTCTGCCACCAGTCCTGGCCTTACGAAAGCAGGGAATGACAAGGAGACACTGATGGTTGGATCTCAGGGTCCGGTCATGATGGTAATGCTGGAGTCTGGCTCTCAGGTACGACGGGCCTAGTCCCCAGAATGCTCTAAATGCCAGGGTAAGGGCCTTGAATTCAATGCGCGTGATCACAGGTAACCAGTGGAGGTTTCTCAGGTGGGGGGTAATCGAGTGGCGGAAAGGTATCTTACAGATCAATCTGGCAGCAGCATTTTGTATTATCTGCAAACACCGAGTCAGATAGGCGGGAGACCCAGATAGAGATTGTTGGCGTAGTCCAGGTGGGATGTGATTAGGGCATGGACTACTGTTCTTCGGCACTCCAGAGGAAGAAAGTGGAGGAATTTCCGCATTGTGCGAAGCTTCCCAAAGCATGAAGAGGAGACTTGCCTGATTTGGGTTTTACAGGAGAGTTCATTGTCGAATCTGAAACCCAGATTTCTCACTGAGTCAACGGGCTCAGGAGGAGGATTCATCTTCTGTGGCCACCATAGCGCAGGGGGGGAGGGGATTTTGGTTGAAAAAGAGTACCTTGGTTTTGTCCGAGTTAAGCTTGAGACAGCTCAGTGACATCCAGGCCGAGATGTTACTCAGGCATTTTCTAAAATTAGCAAAAGCAGCTTCTGATTGCTCCTCAAAGGATAACACCAGTTGGGTGTCATCTGCGTAGGAGACCACCCTCACCCCGCATGATTCCACCAACGCCGCAAGTGGTGCGAGGTAGGTGTTGAAAAGGAGAGGACTCAAGGCAGATCCCTGAGGGACCCCGCAGAGCAAGGGTTTCTCAACGGAGATGAAAGGGTGGAGAAAGACTTGTTGAGACCGGTTACCCAAGAAGGACCGGATCCAGGACAGGACCGTACCCTGAATACCCAAGTCTCTTAATCTATCCATAAGAATGGAGTGGGCAACCGTGTCGAACGCCGCGGACAGGTCGAGTAGCACAAGCATAGCTGCTTTACCCAAATCGATGCTCTCGCAGACACTCTCGGATACTTCAAGGATGGCAGTCTCCGTGCTGTAGCCTGCTCTGAAGCCGGATTGGGAGTCATGAAAATGATTCCTAGATTCCAGATGATTGGAGAGTTGCTCTTGGACTATTTGTTCGAGAATTTTGCTGGTGCCGGTAAAAGGGAAATGGGTCTAAAGTTTTTTAATGCAGCAGGGTCAGCATCTGGTTTTTTGAGGATCGGCAGGAGATAGGCCTGTTTCCACACTGCAGGGAAAATTCCTGAGCTCAAAGAGGAATTCCAGATCTGATTCAGTGGGGCATTGATGCACGGTGCCAGGAGTTTAAAAAACTGTGCCGGGCAGGGATCGCCAGGTGACCCAGATTTGCAAGTTCAAAGTTTTTTCAGCGAAGCATCAAGAGAGAGAGGGCGGAATGTGGTCAGCGAAGCAAGCGAAGCAGGCCAGGGTTGTTCCCCTGCTAAAAAAACCAACCCTCGACACAGCCAAACCTGAGAACTTTCGTCCTATCTCTCTCCTGCCGTGGGCATCTAAGATCTCTGAGGCCTACATAAAATCCATCTTGACAGGCTTCTTGGAAGAGAATAACATACTTGACCCCTCTCAGAATGGCTTCCGTCCGGGCCACAGCACGGAGTCTGCCCTCCTTGCAGTGACCGTACATCTGAGGGCAGCACTGGACGAGGGACGTACTTCGGCACTGATCCTATTGGATCTCAGTGCCGCGTTCGACACAGTCTCTCACCAGATCTTACTGCAAAGGTTGGAGGAGGCAGGCATAGTGGGCATTGCACTGGACTGGTTCGCCTCTTTTCTTTCTGAGAGGACCTTCCAGGTAACGGCCCCCCCTTTCACCTCCAGGGTTCACACTATTAAACAGGGTGTGCCACAGGGCTCAGCTCTGAGCCCAACGCTTTTCAACCTATATGTCCAACCATTAGCAGCGGTGGCCAGGAGTAGAGGGCTCACAGTAGTATCATATGCAGATGATGCGCAGTTGGTAGTTGCACTCTCTGACAACTGCGTGCAGGACGCCCATAAGTTTCGGAGCGATCTTGCTGCTGTCGCTGGGTGGATGACTGCCAACTGCCTCCAGCTCAATGCCAGCAAGTCTGAGGTCTTGCTGGTGGGGAAAGATCCTGAGCTGTGGAGTGAACGCTGGTGGCCTGCTACCCTGGGTTGTGCACCCGCCCCCAAACAGGAGGTGAAAAACCTAGGTGTCTGGGTCGACTCGGCTCTCAGCTTCCAGGCCCAAACTAAGAAAGTGGCAGGGACGTGTTTTGGTATACTATGGGGGCTCAAACCGCTGTTGGGTTTTTTCGATCCATCCATCAGGCAGGTTATTGTCCAGGCCTCCGTTTTGTCGAGACTGGATTACGCCAGCTCGCTCTACTTGGGGGCAAACAAGTCTGAGATTGTGAGACTGCAGAGGAGTTTAAGTCTCTCTGCATTGCGTTTAAGATCTTGAATTTCTCCTCTCCTGGCATCTTGGCCAACCTGCTCTCATCATACACCCCCACTCGCCAACTCTGCTCGATAGGTCATCACCTGGCGGTTGTTCCCCGGGTAAGGAGGGTTCGAGCTGGTGGGCGCTCTTTCCGCACACTAGCAGCCAAACTCTGGAACTCACTTCCTATACACATTCGCAGCATAGATAATTACCTGGCTTTTCGTAAGGCTATCAACACCCACCTCTTTCCTTCAATTTAGGCCTCCTTCTGTCTCTTGCCTCCCGTTTTGTCTTCTATCAGCGCTGGGACGCCCCTTTGCTGGGGCAGCTGTGCGCTCTATAAAACATCCTAACATAACATAACATAACATTGCTGACCGGCAGAGCCGTAGGCTCTGAGGTAGTCTGCGGGGAGTCAAAGGTGATATATATCGCTTGGATTTTGTCCTGAAAGAAGTCTGACAGTCCGGTGCAGAGAGAAGCGGTAGGGAGAACTGTACTGGCAGTGGCAGCTGGCTTAGTGAACTCCTGTACAATTTTAAAGAGTGTTTTTGCTGAGTTCCCCGCTAAGCTGATCTTATTGGTGAAGTAGTCCCTCATAGTGTTGCGCTTGAGTTTGTGAAAATCTTTTAAGGCTTTTTTGTATGCCACCTTGGCAGTGAGGTCATAGGATAATCTCCAGAAGCGCTCCAACTTTTTACAGTGGCTTTTCTCAGCACGGAGCTCAGGAGAGAACAAAGGGGCTGATGGTCTCAGCCTAGAAGAAGAGACTGACCTGAGGGGGGCAACAGTGTCTAAGGCTAAGGATAGCCAGCTGTTAAAGCTAACTGAATCTATGTCAGGGTTACCAGACAATAAGAGGGGTGTTGTAGAGAGTGCGGGTGCCATACTATTTCTGGTGACGTTGCGCCACAACCTTCTTTTTTCTGGGACTTGATGTGGTCTGGAAATACGGGAGTTCAGTTCCAAGCTGAAAGGTACTAAGAAGTGATCAGACCAAGTGAGCGGCAAGGGCGGGCGCAACATTCAGATTAGGATTATTAGTGAAATTAAGGTCCAGCGTATGGCCAGCAGAATGCGTAGGGCCTTTTACCAGCTGTGTCAAGTTAAGGCCGTCAAATGTATCGGCCAATTGAATAGCTTTTGGGCAGTTGTCGTCATCCATATGGACATTGAAATCCCCTAAGATCATGAAACTGGCGTGCTTGAGCGAAAGGTCAGCTGCTGTATCATATAGTTCTAACTGGTGACAAGCTGGGGAGTTAGGAGGTCTGTAGACTAAGATACCGGCCATCGCAAGGTCCGGAGCAATCTTAACACAGAAGAACATAGCTTCTAAGGGCCCCGTGTTCTCGATCTTCCTATGTGAAATTTCCCAGCCTGCTCGGAGGATCACCGCCACACCTCCCCCGGTTTTGTTACCAGCCCTGTTGACCCCTAGCAACCGGTATCCAGCCGGAATGGCTAGTGTGAGGTCAGGGTTTGAGCTGTCTTTGATCCAGGTTTCAGTGAGGAAGTGTTAAGTGTTAACTGCTATTTAATCATTTTATGTCTTTTTTGCCTAAATATATGTGCCCCCTTAACTGAGCCGGGGTGCATCCAGACTCTCCTTACATATACAAGCACAAAATATAGTAAATACACCTAACATACAGCAAGACAGTCTTTAACTCTGTTAAAACTTTAAAATAATTCCTGCACCATCTTAAGCAACACAGAACTGCATACTTAAAACACTCTCAGGGTCATTTAGACTGTCGCAGGCAGCCTGGAGACCCACCAACTTTACAGAGACCTCCACTCCTCTGGACCTGATGCACAGGGGGTCTTACCCATGCAGGTGGAAGCCCTTGATGGACTTACAATCTTGGAACTGACTTTCCTTGCACCTTGTTGTTTCTCTTTGTGGATGACTCATTAACTGTTGAGACAAGGATCATGACTGTTGTCTAAAGCAGCCTTACAGTAAAGCATTTATACCAGCGGAGGCTCCTCTGTAATGACGGAGGAGCGTCACCTCACTGGCTCAGAGTCAGCAGCTGAAAAATGAAACAATAGTTTATTATTGTTTTATTTTGCAGCTGCCGGCTGAGCCAGCGTGTATAGGTAGAGGCGGGGCCGGGCCATGGCAGATGGGGCGGAGTGATGTGCACTGCTAAGTGCACATGCCGGTTTGTCCGGCTGTCTTAGGCCGGCGAAACAGACATGCACAGTTAGGTTTCTCCAAACCAGCTGTATTGTACAGCTGAGTTGGAAGCACTGACTACCTGTGCCTGAACGAGTGTTAAGCCAGCCCGCGCAGGTCAATCCCTGCGCTGCTCTCATGCTTGGTAATATAGCATGAGAGCAGCATGGGGATTTACTGGGGAGTCTCTGATGCTGTCCCAGGGACTGCTGGGAGCAGGAAGCAGAGGAGCACCGAGGCGCGAGGTGGCAGGCAGCATCAGGTAAGTTTTATTTATTTATTATTAACCCCCCCACGCTCCCCTCGCACCCCCTCCACCCACCCCACCACTTTTTATTTGTGCCGGCTGCCACTGACTTCGACCACACAAAGTATCCACATATTATTAATTTTGTTGCTGCTGAGAATGGAATGCTTTCGAGCACACTTACTAGTCGTAGTATCATAGAAGTAAGTGGATTCCCTGCTGGTGGAGTTCACACCAAGGAAGGCCTTGTAGTTGTTGTCTTCATACCAGTTGAAAGAGAAGACCCGTGTGCCACCACCCTCGGGATAGCCGCAGAAGAGATCAGAGAGGGAGTACAACAGCTGGCTGAACGAGCTGGGTCCACCATCTTGTACGATTGGTTGGAGCACATAGAACAGGTCTTCAAAACTCTTCTTCTGGGATAACTGAGGAAAAAAGAGAGGCCCTCTGTGTTAGTTGCTGAAGTATAGAAAAGAAAGCAAGTGCTTCACACAGAAACATTAAATTTGAAGAATGCTAAAGCTTTTCTAGAATGGTGCAATGGGCTCCATCAAAAGTGTTTTGCTATGCAGTCTTAGGGACTGATTTAAAGTTTGGTGTACTGGATACTCCATCAGAAACGTGACAGATATCCCACCGCCTTATTATAAGTGCTTTATATCCTTTTGCAATTGTCATATATCTGCCACGTTTGCGGTGAGTAACCGTCCGCCGAACTCTAAATCAGGCCCAGAGTTGCTAAAGAAAAGCAAAAGGTGGTTTTGGCTTTTGATAACAAGTCTTCATAAATGTCTGAAAATATAAGGGAATTGTTTGTAGAAACAACCTCCACTGAAAATAGTGAACCCAAGCACAGAATTATTATCTGCTCTCTTGGGCAGTGGGTTATAATTAAGGCTCCCTGTTTTCCGTTTTTACGGATTTTTACAGATAAATGCAGACAGAAAACAATGTGTTTTCTGTCTGCCTTTATTTTTAAAAGTGGATAAACACAGAAAATTGTGCTCCTTTTAAGTTACTCTCCATGCTGTCTTTGATGAATTATAGGCCAGCAGCTGAGCGTATGGACAGCATGGGAAATTAAAAAACAGGATGAAATGTATTTAAATAACGACATTGGTCATCATACATTATGGTATAATTCTAGTATTTACCAGTGGATGTTTTGATATGTAATATTTGACAGCTTAAAAAGCTAAAACACGACAGACATCAAAGTATGAGTGCGCGTCTATCAGTTAAATAAGTATGGAAATGTACAGTTTTTCAACTTCATTCATACGCATAACACAAAATAAACATAGATAAATGCAGAAAAATGGCCCAAAAATAAATATGGATAAATGCAGACGGAAATGTTAAAAAAATAAATACCATAAAACCGGGAGCCCTAGTTATAATGTAAAGAGAATGTAAACAAGAACAGATATGGTGACCAATAGTTATTCTGATTTCCCTTTTACATCGTGTGGCTCCACACAATATAGAAGCAATGGAGCACAGTAAGACATATCCATGATATGATGAGTCCAGAGGCAGCAGAGTTCAGATTGAGAAATACGAATTTCACCACCCCTATTATTAGGTGCTTCTTTTTTAATACCTTTATTTTCAGTTTCAAGACAGAAAGAACATGAGTAGCCATATAGTGGACAAGGTGAAGAGGCAGAGAGAGGGTGGCCGTATAAGTAAATAGATCCATATTACATTTCGTCGGCTGCGTTGGATTATAATTATAGTGATGCTGGTTCGTTAGTGCATTTGTGACATTTGAAAGCATAGTTTGCAGCACACACAGAGTCCCAGTTTTCATGGCAGAGCTGTCTATTTGTTAATGTATAATTTCAAAGGTTTTGAGTCTGCTGGCCCATTGGGATGTCCGAGAATGCCCAATTTCCTGATTAAATCAGTTTGATATCTTTATTGTGGAAGTCCACTTTGGTCTTTGGTGACACAAATTTGGAAGAGCCTCCAAATCGAGTTATATTTGCAACATTATGAACTGTTGAAGCTAGTCTCTCCATTGCAAGCTGATTCCTGAGTTTGAACTACGATAACTGTTGTGAAGGTGAAGTAGTCCAGAACACTGATATTGGATTCAGACACATTACATTGTAAGGACTGGGCCGAGGAAGCAGAATCAGAGGAATGGCATTATCTGTAAATAATTGAAGGATTATGAACTCACCACTTCTTCATACCAGACCTTAGGTCACAAGGCTATACCAAAGCAGGCAGGACTGGCATCAATCGCTCATCAAAGTAACGATCGGAAATGGTAAAGTCCAGTCACAAAGAAGGAATGACCAATCTCAGAAGGCCAAGAAAGTCCCAAATGCCAGTGCAAAAGAAAGCCAACAAGAACTAGATGCCCAAAAAGTAGCGGGCAACACTTGTGCAACCATAGGAACAGGGACCCACAATTAGGAAACGTGCAAAAAAGGTCATAAGCAGCAGCAAGAGTGCCAAAGAAGCCAAAGACCACAGCAATAAGTAACTCTCCACTGGTGATGCAGGATTGGATCCAGAAGTGACCAAAAGACACCAACACAAAGACCCTACCGCAAACCAGGCACTTCCCAGCTCAAGTAAAAACGAGAGCCCATGGAAGAGAATGTCACCGAGCCGCATCAACATGGGAAGGCAGAAATAATAACCCCAAATGAGCAGCCCAGATCCAAGACACGAAATAAAGAGTCCCAGAAGAAACTCAACTTGAAGCACCCTTGGGAAAGCCAGAAGCTGGCACTGTATCACACCCAAAACAGGGCACAAGCACATCGGAATGGGCAAGTTACCAAAGGTGAATCCAAAAGCAGTGTTAACTATCACCAACAAGACAGCAGAACAGCAAATCAGTTTCCAAACATAAAAAGTTAAAACACATTCCAAAGGAAAAGACATGCCATGGTTAAAAAAACTCCAGAGTTCCCCAGGGGAAGTACACCGGCACAAAGGGCAAGACCTAGCTTGGCACTGAAGGAAATAATCTGAGAAGACTCAATACAAGTGTACTATATAGCAAGGTGCACCTACCAACACCAGAACAAAGGCAAGTGCAGAATCTCCACAATACAAGGAAGATGGACAAATAAATACAACATAACCTAAAACAAGGAACCAAAAGCCACATCCAACAGCAGATGCATCCCCTGCCAAATGTCCAACTTGGACCACCAGGTAAAGCATGTGATCAGACCCTACACAAAAAAGAGGGAGAAAGGGAACTGTAGACCCCAACAAGGCACATAACAGCAGGCAGAGCAGTAACAGGGAAGTCCAGCTCCTACCCCAACCAAGAGCAGAGGAGTGGAACTACCAGAATCCAGGTCCAACAAGCCCAACAAAAAATAAAGCAGCAACCAGAATAAGCATTTCTAGGACATCCTATGCACTATGTTTGAAGGGTCAATAGACAGTCTGGACCATAGAACTCCAGAGAAGCCACTAAAGGCAAAGAAAGGAGGATTCATCGAAACATGTTGGGTGGAGCAAAGGAGGAAGTCTCCCCCTACAGCAAAGACCGAGCAAGCAGCACAGACCTGAAAGGGCAGGATCATCAAACAAGGCACCAATAAGCCTATGATAATTCAGGAGCAGGGGGCAGCCCACAAAGAACAAAAGCAGAGCCACAGAGCACTTTCAAAAGAATCCTAACAGAGAAGGTGGGGGTGTTGAAGGACAAAGAAGAAAAAGGCTAAGCCATGGCAACCCACACCAGCCAATGCACCCAGTGGCAAACAGCAAAATAAGAAGGAGGGAGGCCAGCAAAAGTGAAAACTGGCAAGAGTGTCCAAAGGGCTAGAAACCAATTCTCCAAGGCCAGCAAAGGGCATGATGCACAAGGTAAGCAAGCATCACATCAACAAAGGATACGAGCATCCAACTCCAAGAATGAGGACACCATTCTGCAGATCCTCAAAGAGGAAGGAGAGAGACCACAGCAAGTCCCACATCTGAGTCCCAGATAGTGCCCTGTACGACCGTTAGGTTCAGAAGAGAAGGTTTTGAAAGGGCAGGGAATAACCCAGAGCAAAACAACCTGCAAAAATAAATGAACACAAGGCTGGCCAGCCCACCAAAGAGCAAGGGGATCACCCCTATCAGGGTAAAACGTCCCAAATAAGGTCAACTTCCAACAAGAAGTCCATAGTACTGCCCATTACTCAGCCACATGCCAAATAAACAAGGAGAGCAAAATCCAATAAAACAGAAGCTCCAGTGTAAGAACCAACGAAACTTGGGAGGCCACAGTGACCCACCCAGCCCCCCTCCCACTCATCCAGGTGCAAAGAACCCAAGCAAAAGAAAGAAGAGGTGCTAGCCTGGTGTACAATTGCAAAACCCTTCACAGGTGATACACAGTTAGAGAGTAGAAGTAGAACAGATCTTCCACAAAACCCCAAGATCAACCTCAAATGCAAGGGTGTGATTGAGTCGGAGCCAAAGCAAGAAAACAGAAGCACCCACCAGCAGTGAAGGGAAAAGCCAGTCTCAGCCAAATCTACCAGGAGAAATCAGAGAGCAATGCAATCCACAAGCAGGAAGCCCAAGAGGGAGCAAGTGCAGACCCCAACAAAAAGCCAATCAGTGCACCATGCACCACCAAGAAAAAAGGACTTAGCTCCTGGGCCACGGCATATCAAAACTTAAAGCACGGTGAACAGCTCAATGACAAACACCACCCAAAAAATGGGAAGAGGAGGGCCACACTGGAAGGAGTGGTCCCCGTCATATGATGTATTATTTGCAAAAACAGCCTGGAGGCCAAAAGAAGCAAAAGAGCAACTCATGCATAGGATGCCAACCTAAGCAAAATACAGAACAAGGTGTCTGGGTCAACCCATCAACACCCCACGCACCAAAGTAAAGGGGGTGGGCATGTAGGGTAGAACATTGAGGATGCAACAAGCAGACAAATCCCTATTCCACAAGCACTTGGTCAATCAGTAATGCATACAGTGCAGGGCACAAGGAACAGGACCATCACTAATGTTCAACTCCAAAAACAACAAAAAAAGGGATGGTAGTAAGTCAGCTGAGTCCAGGAAAATGAAGTCAGGATACATGTCCCAAAAAGCCCAAGTCCAACAGGTGCACATGGAGGTGGTCAAACCCAGCACACTCCCCAGTCAAGCAGTGTAAACCCAATTCTACCCCCACACCTACAGAGAGGCAAGTAAGGACAAGCCAAACATCAGAACCATCCCACAAAAGCCACCAACAAGCCCAGAAAAGAGGCAGAGGCGCAGAGGCAGACCTGAAACAGGGATATGCAGCACATATTCAGTAATCCCCAGTCGAGCATAGAGAATAGCTGGAAGCACAAGACCAGCACACATCCCACCAGCAGAAAAGGTGGGGCATGCACCTTTACCTTAGTGAAGGAGCCATGTTGTAAGCTGTTAAGTCAAATATCAGAACCTGTACCACATAGGCCAGTAGACACAGGGATGCACATAACCACGGGACAGGGAGGCAGGGTACATATCCAGTAATACCCAAGGCCAGCAGAGAGCATGGGGTAAACTCAATCTGGCCTCACGCACAAGGACATATGAGGGGCAACCACATGTCTATCAGTGTAGGGACCTCAGTACTGCACAAAGGGTAGGAATACCTTATGTCCCAAACCCAGAAGGAACACTCAGAAGAGGGCTTAGGCTCACCCCCTGAGTCATGCAGTATAGACAATCATTCAGTGTTGCGTAGCATCGCCATGCAGAACAACCCCAACACCCAAAACCATAAGTTAGGATCTAAGAATAGGGTCAAACATCTTAAGAGCACCACAAAGCCCCAAAAAAGCCAAGCAGGTCAACTGGGTCACACAAACGCCAAAAGGAGGTGCACAGAAGAGAGTGGAAATCCCAAGTCCAGCCCGCACCCCAGGAAGAAAATAAAGGGAAATGCGGCACTCCCCTTTCCTCCAGCAAAGAGACTCCAACACCGCTCAACAGACAGGCACACGCCAGACGCACACCCAGCAGAGAGCACACACAGGGAAGGTCCACACCCAGCCTCTCTTGCCTGGGTGAAACTGGTCACTTCCAACAACACCCTTGGTGCGACGGTCCCATGTATTACCTTTTTACGCCTGTTTCTCTTTTCGTACCTTTCTTTTTTCATCACACTTAAGACTTCGGGCACACAGCAGACCCAACTCTTATCTTTGTCCTTAGCTCAAGTTGGTTTCTTAGTTTTGCTAAATGTCTTTATGCCTCAGGAAGGGTTTTCCAACAGGGTGGTGTGAGTGCTCTCAGTGCCAGCATAAAACATGCCATGAACCAGGCTGCGAGCTAGGAATTCAGCAAAGGTCGGGAAACAATCCAATCCACAGAAACGCAGGAAAAGCCTGAACAAGGTCCACAAGGTACAGAGATAGGAGACACATGATAACTGCCTCTCAAAAGAGACAGACATAACAGGAGGTTTCTGAGTAGAGGTGGTCTCATATTGGCACAACAGGAGTGGGAAGAGTTGACATTTTTTTCTTTAGATAAGCAGTAGGGTGGCTAACTCCAGGTAGTAGAGACACCTCATGATGCAGGAATGGGGACAAGTAAGTGATGAGGAGGTAATGAAATTTCAGTTGATTGAGGGGCTAAATTGTGAGCTATAAAATGTTGATGGAGAGAATAACTGCATATTGGAAATATGGCATCTATAGTCAGGAATGCCAGATTTTACATATGTTTTCTCTTGCTTTTACAAATGTTTTTCTTTATTTTGAAATGTTTTGAAAATTGAGCTTGTCATCCCACAACATAGTGAAATAAAGTTTGGTTCTCAAGATGATCAACAAACATACAAAATAATCTCTCCTTATATTCATGGTAAACAGATCTTTCTCATACATATTATTTGTGGATGTCTTGAAAAGCCTTACTTTGTTTTATTTATCCAGTGGATTGAAAACCTCAGGACTACATTTTTGTTAAATGAATTTACTAATTTTGCTTGAAGTCAGGTCTAAGCTTGGACCTAGATACTGAGTTTTGTTTTAATTTAGTTAACGGAACACTTACCTCTTGTAGTGATTCTGAGATGTTGGAAAAGACGTTCCCCCAAAACTGTAGATCAATACCGGGGGACCTACTATCAAGCACCGTGGGAAGCTAAAAGACAAAACAAATAACAGTGACAGGCAGTTATATCAATAATCTATAACATTTTCCATTCAATTCTCTTGAGAGGAAGATTATGATCATTGTGAAAACAAATTGTCAACCGCAATGCTCTCAATAGATGTGAGTTTTACATTTCTTTGTGTTTTTCATAGCTTTAACTCATCATAATGGTGAGATTACATTTGTAACCTGTAGAAAATACGAAACCAAAGTTGCAACCTTAAATATTTTCTCTGGACCTTATCTATCACCCACTCTACGTATAAACATCACCAGTTAAACTTGCTCCATTACATTTTCGATTTGATTTTTTTTTGTTTTTGTTTATTTAAGATTGATAATTAACCATTTAAACTTTACAACATCAATAAATTCAGTTTACAGTTCCAAGAAAGACGTCAATGTATTTCAACATATCCAAAATAAAGGATCAATTCCTATTATTATTTAAAGGGCATAAAATATACTTTATAGATGTTTTATTTGATATGGGCAGTGGTCCAAGTCCCAGGCCTTACATTACTATTTGAAAACCCCTACAGCCGTAGAATGTAGGGTATAATTTGCAATTCCTGATTCGCAAAGCCGACACAATCTCTATTCCTGGGGAACACAGGCCCAAGCTCCATTAGTTTCAAGCAACATGAGGTGCTAAATATGGTATCTTAAATTTTAGTGACCACAGTGGAGATTTCTAGTATTTAACAGTTTTAGGGCTTACCTACCAGACAGTGCAAGCTGTCTGAATGTGAAAGACCTATTGTGAACTTAGAGTGAGCTTATACCACCCACAGTTTACCACTGGTTGGCTTTATCGTCACTATAATTTGCTAGTGTCTTATTCAATGGCTTGCCTTCCTCTTCATGTGTCTGTCCCTCTGCTGGGACATACCCTCTGCACCACCCTTTTGATAGGCTGATTTGTATTCTTCCACTGCTCATTTTTAGGGAACTATGATTTTCTTTTTGGTTAAGCACTCCATGAGAGAGCATGTGTTTTCCAGCTCTCTGCCTCTTGTGCTTCTCCCCGTGCCAAATACTGACCTAGGCTCTATGTCGCTCTCTAATGTTCTGCTCACTCTCTTTCCTGTGCTTCTCCCCCAAACCTCCGCATCCCACGCTCCATGATGCTCTCTCCCTCATATGTTTCTCTCTCCTTCCAGAGTTGCTCACTCTCTCTCTCGTGTGCTTCTCCCCCATCAAACTCCCCCACCCACATCCTCCAAGTTGTTCTCTCCATTGTGTGTTTCTTCCCTGGCCCCTTTTGTGCTCTCTCTCTCTCGTGCTGATTTTACCTAACTCTACCCATCAGCTCCGTCCACCCGCTCCTCTGTTGGCACCCTAACCCTATTGTTCTTTTTTATTTTTATTTTGCCCTTTCATGCTAAAAAAAAGATTACATATTTTTATATACTAATCCAAGTGCTGTCCGCCATCTTGGATCATTAAGCATAAAAAAAGGAAAATGGCAATTTAGCAACATTCTGTACGTGTGCACATGTGCCTATAGAATGATGAAACAGGCAACAGTGGTCGCATCATTGCGCCTTTGTCTTCTTTTTTTTCTTTACCTCTGCTGTGCATTTGCATTTTGCTTTTTGCCGATGCTGCACATCATCATCAAAATGCATTGGTAAAGCCTAACGGTCAAAAAGGTGAGACCTACTGGCTTTGCCAGTTATTCTTAGATTGGGTTTGTGATGGTAGGCTTTGTGATATACAACCTAGGCTGGTTTAGTGCACAGCAGTAGCATATCCACCTTGTTGCTTTTGGCATTGTGTGTTTTACAGCAGAGATCCAATTTTTTTTTTAGTTAACTCTGTTTATTAAACTTAGGTAGACATACAGCAGATGTTAAGTATAACCACAGTTTAGACAAGCAAACCAATTATGAATTACTTTTCAATGTTCAGTTCAAACCATCAGTGACCCATTACAATTCTTCACCATTTCCATCCGAGCAGACATCCAAACTTGGGGGCAGATTTACAAGCCCCTTGCGCCACTTTTGCGTCACTTTTCCCATGTTAAAAATGACGCAAAAGTTTCGCAAGGGCCTTGTAAATAAGCCCCTTGATCTGTATCATGTTTACATGCGGCCCCTTAAATTGTGAACCCTGCACCAAAAACCCTGTTTGCGCAGGGATCGCAATTATAAGTAGTGCGATGTTTCTCGTGTCTGATAATTACCACCAGGTGCGATAAAGACAGCAGCGTTCGTTAATCTCCGGCAGGTTAAGCTGTCAGAATTTAACAAGGGGGACAGGCGCGGTTTTTACTGAAACATGTGGATTTTAATGTGATAAGCACCAAAATATACCCCAGAAACTCAGACTATGGGATTATTACCACATCTGATAATTTCTGAAAACGTCATTGTCAGACTTTTACTGAATGTGATTATTATCATATCCAATAGGGCCTACTGGTAATTGGAGTGATGCCTAGAGCCCTCGCTCGACTTGATTCCCAGCTCCAGCCAATTAAGTACTACTGCGCTGCCAGAAGGTCACTTTTTTGACTTTCCGGTGGTGCAATGTGCCATGAAGGCCATGAAAAAGCCATGTTACGTGGCTTTTCATGGCCTTATAAATATGTGCCCCTTTCATGCAGAACACTGCGTGAAAGGGGCGTTCCATGGGTGTTGCTGGGGGCATACCCAGCAACATCCATGGCTTTTTGACACTACCCCAGATTTATGAGAAATCGTAAGCCTGAGGCCGCGCCAAAAACTTACGCCTCCATATCTTTATTTCTCCTCGTTTTGCGAAAGAGGAAAAAGCCTCTTGTGATTGTTTTTGTGCAGGAAGGTTTCCCTTCCTGCGCAAAAATAATCATCTCCGCAACGCAGGCACCCTTGCACCATGGTGCAAAGGTGCCTGGGTTGGCGCACGGCAGCCTATTGTGCGCCGGCGCAGGGGAAAAGGACAGGAATGTGCCGTATCTAATAGATACTGCGCATTCCTGCCCTTTTCTTTTGCCGTAGGGCAGCACAGCAGCAAGGCCTGCTGCGCTGCCCTATGGCAAAATACCCATAACTGAGGCCCTAAGGGGCTTATTTACAATCCCCTTGCGCCACCGGTACGTCACTTTTTCCCATATTAAAAGTTACGCACCAGCGGCGCAAGGGGCTTGTAAATAAGCCCCTAACTGTGTTCATTTTTTAGGCCTAATAGGGACATAACAGAGGCTCCTGCAGCCCCTGCGTTGCAGGGCGTGGCCCCAATGCATCAAGGGCCCGGGGCCCATCATTCCTCCCAAGGACAATGATGTGGGAGACTCAGGGCCCCTCATCCCATTCTGCCGGTGGGATGGGGGGTTGGGCATCGTTTTGTGTTACATCACTGCCTATTAGTCGACTTTAGATTTCAAGTCACTCCAACAATGAATGACATTCTGGAAACCCAAAAAGATCCCCCAAAACAAGTAAAGCAACTGTCTGAGCCCCATAAGCTGGAATTAAGGCTTCATTGAGAAGTCTACAAGCTGCCCATTAAAAGAACACAGGGCGCCGCCCAAAGAATAAAGTGCATTTTGCTTATGCTCGGTGTCAGCCTGCCAAAGTAAGGGGCAGCCAAAATAAACGCTTAAATACTTATATGTGGCAGTTTCTATCAGTTTTTGACCTTCAGCAAACCATGTTCTGGCATAAGAACTCTTGATAAAAAAACACCGTTTTTTTTTCCTGGTTTATTGTTAGTGAGTTGTTTATTGCATAATTGTTTATAGTGCCAAGACGTGTTGCAATCGACTAGTGTGATCACAAATAAAAGAGTCCGCTTAGCAGAGTGCACGGGGAGGAAAGAGGGTGCGACCTTACCGCAAAGATCTGAATCTGGAAAACAAATTATTGGCAAAGAAGGGTCAGACACACTCGTGCCCAACTTTGAGAATAAAACATGGAATTTGAAAGAGACGGTTATGGCGTAAAACCGAACTGGAATACAATATCAAACATACAGATCTCTTATTTAGCTGTAGAGCATATTTTGACAGTAATGTCGCATGTTGTAGACTAGATAACAGAATTAAATGGTATCATTTGGCAAGGATCAGAAACAGAGTTCATGTTGTTATGGACGTAGGCCAAGCGCCAAGCGCCAAGCGCGTCTCCAGTACGATTCTTCAACTCAGTATTGCCAATTTGAGGGTTGATGCTTTTCTATGAAAGCAACCCTCCCTCTAGACATGGTGTCAGCGTCAACGATCGGTCCCTTCTGATCTGTCCCCCATCCCACGGGCAGCGTATTATGTAGAATAGCAAATCATCCAACGATCTAGAAAAATTCCACCATCTTGTCAGTGACAGCACAGGTTTAGAACAGGTAGAATGTGTTACCCATTCACCAGTGGGTTGCAAACTTAATCAAACCAATTCACTTGTTGGGTGTGCATCTCGGGTTGCACTGGAGCAAACAGTGTAAAAAATTGTTGCTCACTGGTAAGATAGCATAATTTTTCTACGGTGCATATTTACTTTCATTCGAAATTTTCGTGCTCGGAGTTTTCCATCCGTCCTCAGGTGAGTAACTATGTATGTATCCTCCCTATCAAGTGGCTCCATGCCGGCTCCCCTCAAACTTGCTCAAGTCACACCCCTCATCAAAAAAACAGATGCTGGCCAGAATGACCGTAATAACTACAGACCGATAACCAGCCTCCCCCCTCCTCACTAAAACAATTGAAAAATGTGTGCTTGCTTAACTCAACACCCACATTGAAAAATACAATTTGCTGGACACCTTCCAGTCCGGATTCAGGAAAGGCTGCAGTATGGATACGGTTTTACTAAACATCATTGACGACCTACACAGATCTCTGGACGAGGGCCAGGCCAGCCTCCTAGTCCTCCTAGACCTCTCGGCTGCTTTTAACACTGTAAACCACAACATCCTCCTAAACACTCGTTTGCAGCATGCTGGCATCAATGGGACCAACGGTTCACTTCTTTTCTAAGCCAACGCTCGCAGCTCATCAAGCTCAACAACCTCAAGCACAATTCCAGTCCCACAAGAAGTCCCCCAAGGGTCAATCCTATCTCCCACTTTATTCAACCGCTACATGGAAACCTTTGCAATGATCCTGAAGCAAGCCAAAATAGCTTACCATCTATATGCCAACACTCAACTTTACATGAAAATCTCGTTAGTCAAAGACATCCAGCACCTAAATAACACTCTCACCACAGTTCAAGCCTGGCTGACAAATAACCACCTCACACTCAACCCCAACAAAACTGAACTCCTTCTCATCCATCCCAAAGGAAAACCTTTGCCGTAGACACCTAACTTCGCAACCTCACGGCATTAAACTGCAAACTGACCATCTCTGTCAAATCCCTGGGGATTACTCTTGGCTGCCACCTAAGCATGAAAGACCATATCAATGTTTCCGCAAAAAGTGCTTTCTACACACTGAAAAACCTTGTAAAATGTAAACCCTTCATCCCCATTGAAGACTTAAAAGACAACAGTGCAATCACTAGTCCTACCCAAGCTGGACTATGGAAACGCAATGGATGTGGACGCCCTAAAATCTTACCTAACCCCATTGAAAGGTACTCTCCACGCTGCGTCTAGACTTATATCGGGGAATTAGCTCTTTGACCACATCCCTCCCACCCTCAAGCAACTCAACTGGCTGCCAGTAGAGGCAAAGGCCATTTAAAAAACTTCTTGCATAACTCACAAAGCGCTCAACACTGAAAAACCAATCTACCTCACAAATACATTACCAAAAGCAGGTCAAAAGAGATGTCTACGAAGCTCAAACAGTCTACTCCTGATCCCACCAAAATTCAAGAGAGAGAAATTTTGCACCCGCTCCTTCTCTGAGAACGCTCCTAGAATCTGGAACTCCCTGCCCCAGGGCCTGCGAGAAAACCAATCCTTCCCGCATTTCAAGAAGAAACTGAAGCTCTTACTCTCTAACAAATACCTAAATCCACCCCCTTGAGCACCTGACCAGCCTGCTGACACTTGGCTTTGCACCCTCTAAGTTAATCGGTGCAACATCATCAGAAGGAAAACTGTGCCTCTAATTTCCCTTGCCAGCACAAGTCCTTACCATAGCTACCTCAGAACTACACCGTCCATCCCAAAGACTGATCATTCTTGCTTCGCTGCTTTTTTTTCTATACTGTTACTATGTACTTTTCTTTTAACTGCTTCTCCGATAAGGTCGTACAATTGACGCATGGACTGTAATGCACTATATATAATTATGTATACCTGTAATCTACCTCAAAATGTATACACCTTGTCACATACCAAGCATCACTTTTTGTCACTGTGTATATGTATCTACTCCAAATGTATTGGAGACAGTGAAGTCTCCAATGTTAACCTACCGGCCCAACCTGTAGACTTTATTGCAGCTGTCCAGACCTTACACACCACTCATGTGGCAGATGGAAGAGTCTGTGGCATGACAACACCATACAGAAGGTGTGGAAGGTTCTGATGACCCATCTCCGACCCCTTCACTGCATGTGCTGGATCGTCAAATCCCTTGAACCACTAGTCATTCACCAAAAGTAGGTGTGCTGCCCATGTAATCATGTCTGGGGTAGCAATCCTATTTGTTAACCGGACAACAGCATTTTTCCAGAGCTATTCGAGGCAGGACCGCTCCACATAACAGCATTCTGATGTGAGCGTTCAATTTGGTAAAATAGACCCCTTCCACTGGGTAAGGCTGGTTCTGTGGCTGGTATAAGAGGTGCGGCAAGGAGACCATTTTGAAGATGGTGGAACATCCCAGAAGGGACAGAGGGAGAGTGGACCAGAATTTAACATCCCTCACAAGGCCTTCCAGTTGGGGCACCAAAGTTCGTTGAAAGGACCTCGGTGCATGGTCTGTAATTAAGACACCCAAGTATTTAAACACCTCAGAGTATGCTGATATCCTCTCTACCCACAGCATGTCCACTGGGCAAAGAGCTATGGGACAGATAGAGGATTTATTTATGTTTATGTGAAGCCCAGAGTACGTTCTGAATATAAGCAAAATTTGAAGGGCTCTAGGTCCAGACGACCCGGGTCACCCAAAAACAACAGGACGTTGTCCGCGTATAGCGAGATTCTGTCGCTCACCCCAGAGGGCCATTGAAAGCCCTGGAACATTGCATCTACTCGCACCCAAGCAGCCTAGGGGCTTGATCATCAAAGCGAACAGCACGGGTGATAAGGGACAACCCTGGCACGTGCCGCGAGTCACTGGGAACCACTCTGAAGTCGCCCCCCCTACACACACCTTAGCTTTAAGGCTGGTGTGTAGTAAGCACACATAACCAATACATTTTGGTCCGAATGCCACATGAGGCAAAAGAGCAAATAGGTATTCCCAGTCCACCTAATCAAAGGTTTTCCTAAAATCGACTGAGAGGAGGGATCTATGGACATGACAGGTCTTGGTTAATTCAATCACATTGTGCACTCATCTTAGGTTGTGTTGAGTAGCCCGGTGTGGCATGAACCCTGACTGGTCTGGATAAATCAGCCGATTTACAACCCTTGCTAGTCGGGTGGCCAACACCAGATTTTCACCTCCGAGTTCAATAATGAGATCAGTCTAAAATCATCACAGTTTGTCCTACCGTGCCTGGTTTTGGTAATACAACTATTTCTGAAGATATAAAGTCTGTGGGTAATTCGCCTTGCTCAAGAGCTTCTTGAAAAACCTCCAACAGCAGAGGGCCTGTTTGAGGCCATACCAGATGCCAGAATTTTGCCGGGAAGCCGCTGGGCCCCGGCGCCTTAACAGCTTGTAGCTGTGCTCAGCTCGTCACAGGTGACATCTGTCTCTAGGGAGTCGAGTTCCTCCGGAGATAAGCATGGCATCGGCAGGTCTAGCACAAACATGTGTAAGTCTGCACCAGGCTTAAAGGATTCGAGCTGTACAGCTTCTGATAACAGGATGCGATAGCATGCGCAACAGGTTCACTTTCAGTCCCTTGAGAGCCGTCTTCGGCCAACAGATAAGCCACTGGTGCACCACTCTCCCTAGGAGTACACAGCCAATGTAGAGTCTTGCTGGGCTTGTCACCCCATTGATAAATCCTGCTGTGTGTGGTCATCCTTGCCTCCTGTGTGAGCTCCTGCCTAAGCAGTGTCTGCATGTCCAGTGAGCCTCGTAGGACCGAGTCTTGCATCAACATTACATAACGTCCCTCAAGTTCAAGTATTCGGTCCTCTAGGCCTTTGACCACCTGCCGGACCAGGTGTTTCTGGTTTTTAATGTAGCTAATGATATCCCCCTGGACGGTGGCTTTATGGGCTTCACACCGCATACCCGGGGAGGTCACTGATCCCCTATTTTCTGTAAGGTATCGTTGACATGCTTGTTGGCACATTTCCCAGAACTGTTCTGTTTGAAGGTTTCAGTGGCTTAGGTGCCAGCCCGCTGCCACCCTCCTCGGTCCCCAAGTGAGTTCCAACTCCACTGGTGAGTGATAAGATAGGCCCCGAGCCAGTAGTCTTACATCTAAAATCCGATGGCCATCGCGCCGATGCATGAGAAAATAATCTAGCATAGAAAAAGATTGATGGGCACCAGAGTAGAAGGTATAACCCCTTTTTTCTGAATGGTGCGCTCTCCATACATCAATTAGATTTAAATTATACAGAGAGGGCGAGAGGCGGGTCTGGTGATGACCAGCATTTACAGGGGTCGAGGAGCGGTCAAGGCCCAGGTCGCACACCCCGTTGAGATCACCCCCTCAGGAGCCACGGGGCTTCTGGAAGCTCCTGTATCAGGTTCCCTAGTTTGGTCAAAAAGTCAGATGTCAGGGGAGAAGGAGCATAGACAGAGTAGTGTAATTGGGAAGTTCTGTAAGGTGCCCATAACCGACACATATCGCCCCAGCCCATCCTTCCATACCCTGGAGACCTCCAGGGGGGTCCGTCTTCTAATCAGAATGGCTGTGCCTCTGGAGCCCCTAAGAAAACCAGAGTGACACACCTGGCCGAAGGCCCAGCAGGCCAGGAAGGGACACCTGTTTCCCAGTAAATCGGTTTCTTGAAGCATCACTATGTCTGCATCGGTCTGTGAGACCACTTTTAAAAACGCCCCCTCTTAATTTTGTCCAGCCTCCAACTGACGTTCAATGATAGGAGTTTAAGTGTACCGGGGATTGCGTGTCTCTGCACAGACGCCCCATGATTAAGTGTGTCAGCCATTATCTAGTTATGTCTGTGAAGTGTATAGAATAGTCTCATGTGTTTGCCACAAACTGTTGCCCGCCACCATTCTTAAAAAGAAAACTAGAAACAACGCCCCAGAGACCTCCCCCACCCTCAGCACCCCCCATACTTCCTGAACTGGAAGTATCTGTCATGGAGTGACTAGAGACTGTAGCCAACAGGGGTAACGTGAGTGTCACCCCTACCATCGAACCCCCCGCCCCAACTAAAGCCTTCCTAAACTAAAATGTGAGAGACCTAACTAAAGCCTAGCAAAACATCTATGCAGATATCAGTCATAGCAATAAACACCCATGGCCCATGTCTTGACAATTGCTTCATGGAGGGTTCGGCAGAACCAATGAGGGTTCATTGGTGTCAGTTTGTGCAGCAGATTCATCCACCTCCGTGGCAGGGTCCCCCCCCCCCCCCAGGGCAGAGTGCTCAGGGGCCAGGGACTGGGTCCTCTGCTCCCTCCTGTGTAACCTCTTCCTTAGAACTAAGCGCCATTCCCTTGGAGGCCCTCCAGTGCCTCTCCCAATCCTCCCCGCTTCCCCTTGGGATGGTGGATCGTTGGTGTGTCCGGGGGGGCGCTCCTCAATCCAATTCCAATTCCGGGGAGCCTCAGGTGTATTGAAGAAAAAGATTTTGCCCTGGTAAATGACTTTTAGGTGGGCTGGTAATAGAAGCATGTAGGTAATATCCATGACCCTTAGTTTTTGCTTTGCTTCTTGGAAGGAGCGTCTTTGCTGTTGCACTTGTAGTGTAGAGTCTGAAAAAATAATAACATCACTGAGGAGGATTGATACGACAGCTCGCCAGCCTTGCGTTGCACCCTGAGGACAGAGTCTCAATTGGTGTAGTTGAGCACCCCGCATGATGAAGGGGTGCGGCGGCGCCCACCGCATGTTTGCTGATTAGGGCCCTGGGCGCTCACAAAATGATGAAGCAATTCGATACCTCGCCCATGGGGACCCAGCTCTGGAACCAATCGTAGATAAATTTGGTGGTTGTAGCCCTCTCCACCCCCTCCAGGATGCCCAAGATGCGTGAATTGCTACGCCTAGACCTGCCCTCTGGGTCGTCGGCTCGGACTTCCAGTTGTATGACTAGGCGCTACAGAGTCACCAGTCAGTCTTCGTGCTCTTTGATAGTGTCCTCAGTCTCATACAGCCTGCTGTCCTCCTCGATGACTCTATGGTGTTACATAGGTCTTGTCTGATTAACCCTAGATCAACTTTCAGTTACCCCATGTTGCCCTCCAGGGTGACTTTAAGAACTTGAATCATGTGACATATAGTAGAAGTGTGTGTGCTGTCTTCTGACGGGGGACCGCCCCCAGTGGCGCCCACCTCCCCAGCAGGTGCACTGTGTTTGCTATACTTGTTGATTTTCTGTTGTGAGGCTAAGCCGTCAGTTTGTACTTTGCCATCGTACAGCCAGGGGGGGAACAACGATTGCCTGATATCCACTCAGCTTTTCTCGCCTCCCCCGGCACAGATAAGAGGTCTTCCTCTTAGTGCCCTATACAAGAGAGGGCAGGGGAATTCAATGAGTGTCCCCCAAAGTCAGTCCTAGGATATAGTATGAAATTGGAGAGTAGGCCCCTCACGAGGTCTCGTGCAGTGCTAACATGATGTGGAGTCAAGTGGGTGTTGAGTGTCCTCCCCTGACTGAGCCCGCCTAGGCTCCCCTCCACTGTTACGGTGCTCTGAAGCTGCACTTACCACCAACAAGCATGTGGTGAGCAAGAGTGCCGGCCAGCCGCTCGGGGGATCTCCAGCCCAAGGAAGAAAAGAGAGCAAGGAAAAATCAATTGTCTCACTCCAGTGTTAGATGATGTCAGGCACCAGGCAATACCCTCATTGCCTCAATCGTGCCCACAGGGGGTCGCCACCACAGTCCAACCAGGTCCCCTGAGGCAGCACCAACTCTCGGGCTTAACAGGGGCAATGTTCCTCGTGCCAAAGTAGCAATCATGCAGTCCACTCAGGAAGCCGGGCTGGGATCTTGATTTTGATGACACTGTGTCATTTAGCCCCTGTAGCTGTGAGACTAGTCCACAGGGGCACTGCATTCAGGAAAGGAGGATCAAGTAGGGCAAACAATGCAGGCCTCAGCCTTAGGGCTCCTCATGTGTCCGGGCCCTGCCACCTATGGCTCCAAGCGCCCCCGGCTCAGGGGCCCACACCAACAATCACTGCTTGGGCCAGGCCTATAGGCCACTTATACATCGGGATCTGGCCCCGTCATTTGGCCTCACCCCAGACCTACCAGGCGCGTCGGCTTTCAAACAGCCTTCAGCTTTGGGGGTGCCCTCGCAGTCCCTTGCGTTTCTCAGGGTGCATGTCTTCTAAACACTTGAGGCGCACCGCGGTGTGGGGGTCCCCATCTTGTCTCATCCACCACCCACGTAGTCTCTAATGGTGTTGTGGGAGCCCTCAATCACTCACCGCTACTCCCCTGGCCGCTTTTACCTCTCTCCCGGGCCGAGGCCCCATGCCTTCGGGGTCTCCGTTATTCGGTGGTCTCTCCTCAGGGGCGTGCATCCCTGGGTCCCAGCAGATCTCAAGAGGAATCCGTCCCAGAGGCTTGCTCTTGTGCTCTGCACCCTCCACTGACAGTACTGGTCACACGGACTCTCAGAGCCAGCTCCTCTCATCTGCCCCATCAGTCTCAGGCCCCGAGGCCGTATCTTGCCCGGTTGGACCAGGGATGATCTTTAGGGGGGATGGGTGGGGGTGCCCTCCAGCAGCGCTCCAGTGACTTCCAGAAGCAGCCCATCAGGTGCACTCGCACAGTTGCCCACTGCCAGGCCTTCTCCCACTCTTCTCGATCCAGGCCCGATCCTCTCCTCCGCTCGGCAACAAATTAATCTATTTTTAATCTATTTTATGCCTCTGCCATCAGGTGTGGGATGCAGCCGCCAGGGAGGCTTAACCCAGATCAGATGAGCCCAATGAGTGTCGGTTTCGTGTGGATTGCCTGCATTGTGGAGCGGAGCTCACGCAGACAGCAACTGCCATGTTTGCTGGCTAAGCCATGCCCCCTATATATTTGGTATTTTTATATATAGCGTAAACCTAGCCACAAGGCAGAAGTACACTGCACATATTCATTTAAAAAAAAAAAAAATTTATAACAACTTCCTGCACATATTCATAAATAAGCATAAAGACAACAGATAACAGGCGAGGAAGATGGATTGTGGACGGTAAATGCATTGTGATGTAGTGTTCTTTAAAGCGGTGAGTCTTCAACTCTTTCCTCAGTTGAATCAGCGTTGGGTGGTCCTGATGGATACAGGGATGTTGTTCCAGATCCTGGGTGCATAGAAGGAAAAGATCTCCAGTCTTGATTTTGCTTTTTTTACACTTCATTGTCTGCAGCCTGACGGTGTCCAGGCTGCAGGTGTGGCAAGAACTACCAGAGATGGTGAGCATTTCTGCTTCATACCCCATTTCTCGCGCTCCTGTAAATTACAGGTGCAACCATTGCCTAATTTGATGGCATTTGATGTATTGACCTCAAAAGAAAGAAAGATTGAGCTGCCCTTGCCAAGGCTCAAATTAGTGAGGTTCAAGCTACAGGAGACATGAGTGTGGACCATTTCACTCTTGGAGCCATCTTGACAGCAAAAAGGAATCAGGTGGAAAGGGCCTGTAATGAGGATCTCAATCCAGCAGCACAGTTGCTCAACCCAGCAAATGATGTTTGAGCCAGAAACAACTCCTGAATGGCTTGTGCTTTTGCTTGCAGCAAATTAAATAGGTGAAAATGTGTCAGAGAGTAGAGCATAATTCCACATGCACACCATCGCTAACTCAGGAATGAATGAGCCGCATCTCTAATTGAATTAGAATTTGGTTTTAATAAATGGTCAAAAAGGGGAGTGCCTTTGGAGTTGGATCTAACTCATTGACATAGGCTAACTTTCTCCACTCTTTGCTGCTGTCTAGATATGGAACGGTGCACACCTGTCGGCAGGGGAGGGAACAGGGCCCTCTCCTGAAAGCTCATTCAACGAGGCCAAGAGTGCCTCCTAGAGGATGATGCTAGCCAGTGGTACACAAACCAGTCAAAAGTTGGGTACTTAAGTGTCTCCATATTACTGTGTCACTTAGGGTGACTGTGTCACTTAGGGTGAGCTTGTAAGTAAGCCGGCTTCCATCAACGGTTTTAAATATCGTACTTTTTTATAAACATAATAAGCCTTACCAACATAAAGAAACAACTAAATAAAGGTAAAGCCATCTCCCGGCTGGCCCTTAATCACTTACTGGATAAACAAGAATGCTAATCCCTGATCCCTGGATAGGGATAGTGCAACTCATTCAAGCGCAGAAGCCTAGACAAGTGTATAACTACACCAAGGCTTGGAAAAGGTGAAACAAAACTGCCTCCCCTCATATGAACAATACAAGAGCAGCCTTTCCAACCTAGTGGGTAAACGGTGCAACACAAATGCTGGGTCCAGGTGGGTTTCCAAGCCCTACTACCAGTCCAGGAGGTGTAATTTGACAATAGCGGCTCCAGATTAACGATGCTGGTGAGGGGGGTGGTCTATGCGAACTGATATCATTGCAACGTGTATGCTTTGTGGTTTTACTAACAAGTGGAAACACATTTCTGAAGCCTGCTGGTAAAACACTACCCCCAGAAAATAAGTCAAGCAGAAATCACAAGAAGCATGAAAAAGGTAATCGTATTTTGCTAGGATTTTAACCCCATAGTTGTTTTTTAGGTCGATCCTGGGCAGCGCATGCGCTGCCCTGCGAGGCATGCTGTATTCAGGTACGGGCTTGAAGCTCCGCCCATTTTCCTCCCATCTTTTCAATCAGCTCTTGTTACTGTCCTTTCTAAATCGTTGCTTTTGATTCATAAATAGGTTTAGTAGTCCCTCCTTAGTACCGCCATGTCGGCATTTGTAAACTCCCATGAGGACTGGACTTTTTACTTGTGTTGTTACATGGTCTGTTTTATCTACAGTCTGTGAGCACTATTTTCCTTAATGATTTTCCCCTATTCCACCTACAACGTGCTTTCCTACAATGCAGCACGCCGCCCGCTTTTATATTATTATTAGTAGTAGCAGCTGGTCTGCTTTAACTATAGCTGCCGCGCTTCTTTATTTATTTTATTTGCCAGCCCATGGTCTGCTTTAACTATAGCGGCCGCGCTCCAGAACCTTTGGGGTTTTTTTGGGGGGTCAAAGCGCCCGCGTCTAAAAAAAGGGAAGTGGCCGCCATTACAGTGAAAGCAAGGCATGGGGCGCTTTTACAAAAAAAAAACATTTGTTTGTGAACATCACAAACAAATGTTTTTTTGTGAAAGCGCCCATGCCATGCTTTCACTTTATTGGCAGACGCGCCCCTTTCTTTAGATGCGGCCCACTGTAAGCTAAATACGGCGAGCAGCATCTAAAGAAGGGGGATTTGGGGGGCAGCCGAGCGCAGCGAGGTCTGCCCCCCGGGTAGATTGGGAGGGGGAGGGGCTAGACGGCGCTCGGCCATGTTGGGGGAGTTGGGCTACATTGGGAATAGCCCAATTGTAGCCCAATTTTTGAAGAGACAGCCCAAAGTATATTGGGCTGTTTCGCGCCTCACCAGCCACCATTTTAGGTTTGGTGACCTGGTGGCTGGGAGCGCTGTAGTGTAGGTTTTTGTCAGGGTAGTTTGTCAAGAGTAAGAGGTAGGCCGGCTAGTGTAGTGTCGTGTTAGTGACAGGGCAGGGTACGTGTGAAGATGTCGGGAGAAGACTATCGTGTCTTGGAGGCGGTCCGGCTGCTCAGCGAGGCTGGCAGGCTGGACATGTTGATGCCGGAGGCCCCTGGGGGAGCGCGCCCGGTGAGGCGCGCGTCTGCCGGGGTGGCGGCCACCGTCGCGGCTTGTTCCCCCCCCCGGAGAGCGGCGAAAGCAAAGGTGAGGGGGAGGGGCCGTGCGGAGGTCAAGAGCGCGGCCCCAGGTAGCGTTGGGCATGCGGTTGGAGGGCGGGGGGACGGGCGTCATGTGGCAGCAAGGCTGGAGGGGCTCGGCGAGGGAGCGCGGACCGCGTCTCCCCGCCGTGTGTCGCAGTCGTTGGGGGCCGCTCGTGTACAGGGAGAGCGGCGCCGATTGGTTCAGGCGGTGCGCAGGGGGGGGGCAGCGCCGATAGACAGAGCGCGGCCCCCATGATCTGTACCAGTCAAGGAGGGCGCCTGGGAGATGCGCTGGGGGCGGATGGGAGGCCTCGGCGAGGGCGGCATCGCGGGCCTCCCCGCCAAGGTCACAGAGGGAGAGGGGCCGCTCCGGTGTCAGGAGAGCGGCCCCAGATGCCGTAAAAGAGGGGGAGCTGGGTTTTGGGTGGAGGGCTGCGCGTGGGGGCCCAGGCCAGTCGTGCGTTGAGGAGCTGGGGGTGGGGCTTGGGTCTGGGAGGGTGGGGGGGGGGAAATGGAAGGGGTGGTATTCTCAGGTGCAGGGAGAGAGGCACTAGGAGACACACAGGCTGGGTTAGGCGCCGGGCAGGGGGGGTCCAGGCATATGGGGAGGGAGGGTTTGTCGGGAGCGGTGGTATGCGAAGGGGTGGGGGCTTCTCGGGGGGGAGGTGGCAGGTTTGGGGGTGTCCGGGAGGGGGAAGGGGGGTCAGTGGGGAAGCTGGGGGGGAGGGGTGGATGTCCCCTTTATTGTTGGACTCAGAAGGGAGTGAGAGGGACTGGGAGGGTTTGGACATTTTTGCTTCCTGGGCGGAGGAGGTTGGGGGGGTACGTAGGGGGGGCCAGTCGGTAGGGGAGGGTGAGGAGTTGGCGGTGTCAGGTGCTAGTAGGGGGGTCATAGGGGAGCCGGGGGCGGGTGGGATACGGGAGGAGGCTGGGTCGAGTGGGGTAGGTGGGCAGGGGGCAACGGTTTTGGTGTGGAGCGACGAGGAGGGGGAGGAGGGGGAGGATGAGGAGGTGGTCGACCTTAGTGCGGTGGGGCAGGCATGGTTAGCTAGCACCTTGGGGACAGGTAGCAAGAGGGGTTGGGATGGGAGAGAGAAGAGAGGTAGGCCCAGCACACCAGACCATACTTTTCTTTTACAGGTGAAGGAGCAACAGGCAGAACATCGCGGGGTGCCAGACTTGGTAGGGCTGGGAGCGGCCCGGTGGCACCAAGGAGAAGGGAGGGTGGAGCCTTGGGCGGCGTACCCAGTACCGGCGGGGGATCCCGTCTCGGCCGGCACAAGTAGGCCCAGAGCGGGCTCGCCGGCCCCAACACCCATTGGGCCTCAGCGGGCTGGGGGACAACGACAAAGACGGAGCGACGACAACGCGCATTTAGGTGTTGCAAGGAGGGTGCATTCCGCACCCCGGCGGGGCAGCCGGGGGCGCTAGGCAGGAAGAGTTGGATTATGATGAGGAGAGTATGGGAGAAGGAGAGTTGCGGGATGGGGAAGATGAGGGACAGGGGGGGCCAAGTAATGCTGTGCATAGTTTTTTGCAGGTGTCACGACGCCAGGCGAGGCCCACGGGTCGGACATCACGTTGGGAGGAGAGGTCGGCCCCTTTGCCAGGACGCACAGTGGAGAGACGGGCGGAGTCCTTGGCGCTAGGTAAGCGTTCGGCGCGATTGCGGCCTGTGATGGTGTCGGTAGGGGTGGGTGGACCTGATCGGGTGGAAGGGGTAGGGGGCAGGTTGCGCAAGGGTTCCTACGTAGTGGACATAGGGGTAGGAACGGAGGCCCCGGGCGAAGGGGCAGTGGGGGCGCAGGTAAGGCGTCATTAAGCTTGGGGACAGCGGGGCTGACAAGAAGGCGACGGTAGATACTCCGACAGGGGAGGGGGAGACCATATTGGAAAGCAAGGAGTTGAAGATTAAACGGTTGCCATACATGGGTGTTACAAAGCCATTGGGAGCCCATTTGATGTTGTCCACCAAGGAACGCATATGGAAGGGGGAATATGTTGAAATACTTAAACTCCTCCACAGAGAGGTTCGGGCGAAAGAAGGGTCTAAAGAGGAAGAATTTGAACTGGCAAAAAGGCCAAAGGTGCTGTTGACAATTGAGAATTGGACAGCAGCATTCCTTATATATGCCAGCGTTTATTGCGAAAAATACCCTGAACGGTCAGTGGCCATGTTCAAATACATGGACGTGATTAGGAAAGCCCAGATTACTGGGGGTGGGTACGCCTGGGCTCAATATGATGAGGAGTTCAGGGCACGCATGGCTTGGGATGCGGAGGCAAAGTGGGGGGAGCTAGATACGGATCTGTGGCAACACACTATGGGTTTAGCCGGGTCTGGAAAAACCATTTTTACGGCCAGCGGGCTGCCTCTCGTATACAGGCCCTTTCGGGGCGGCCCCACCCGAGGTGCGGTGGGGGGAGCAGGGAGAGGACAGCCAGGTACAAAAGGGGCGTGTTGGGTCTACAATAAGGGTTTGTGCACCAGAGAGTACTGCCGTTTCAGGCATGATTGCTCAGGGTGCGGAGGACGACATGCATTGGTCAATTGCTGGGGGGGCCAGGGTCAGCAGCCAGGGTCACAGCAGTGGCAGACAGGGGGTTTAAGGCAGGGGGACAGCAGCAGCAGTTCCTGGGGGGCGTGGTGCTAAGGGACCTGGGCCGAAAGGCTCATACTCCGGTTAATGTAAGAAAGTTGATAGCAGCCTTGCAAGGATATCCAGATGTGGAGGCTGCTATGTGTTTGCGGGTGGGGTTCTTGGAGGGTTTCAGGCTGGGGTACGACGGGCCGAGGGTAAGACGTTGGGCGGACAATTTGAAATCGGCAAAAGAGCACTCTAAGGTAGTGCAAGAAAAACTGGATAAAGAAGTGCGTGAGGGCCGCATGGCGGGACCCTTAGAGGAATGGCCTTTTCAGAATTTGATTGTGTCACCCATTGGAGTGGTGCCGAAAAAGGAGCAAAGACAGTTTCGCCTAATACAGCATTTGTCGTGGCCTGAAGGAATTTCGGTGAATGATTTTATTGACGAACAGGAGGCCACGGTGTCATACTCATCTGTTGACGTTGCCATGTCACTGGTAGTGACGGCGGGCGCAACGGCGATGATGGCAAAGTGCGACATAAAGTCGGCTTTCCGGCTGCTTCCAGTCCACCCAGATGACTGGGACCTTTTGGGTATCCAGTTTGGGGGTCACTGGTACGTGGACAAAGCATTGCCGATGGGCTGCTCTATGTCATGCGCACTTTTTGAGTGTTTCAGCACGTTCCTACAATGGTTGTTCACGGAACGGATGGGTCACCAAGGAGTAACGCACTACCTGGATGACTTTTTCTTTGTGGGCACCTCAGGCTCAGCGGGCTGCCAGAAGGCACTGGACAGCTTTCAGGAGATCATGAGGGATTTGGGCGTGCCGTTGGCACCGGAAAAGACTATGGGACCCTGTACGGCTCTGGCCTTTTTAGGTATTGAACTTGACTCTCATTTGATGGAGGCACGACTTCCGGCAGACAAAAAGCAGCAGATGTTGGGGCTGCTGGCAACAATGTTGGGAAAACTGAAGGTCACAGTGAAAGAGATTCAGGTGCTGTTGGGGCACCTCAACTTTGCATGTAGGGTGGTGAGAGTGGGGAGGACGTTTTGTAGACGACTGTGCAGGGCGCTGGCGGGACAGAGGCCCCTCATCATCATGTGCGTCTGTCAGCAGGGGTGCGGGAGGACTTGCGAATGTGGCAGTTTTTCCTACAAGATTTCAATGGCATCCCCTTGAGGAGGGAGGGCGACATGCTTTGGGAAGTGCAAATATTTTCTGATGCGGCTGGGAGTTCAGGTTTTGGCCTGTATTGGCAAGGAAGGTGGTGTGCTGAGCAGTGGCCCCCGGAGTGGGCAGATGGGGGCAGGAGTATAGCCTTTTGGAATTCTTTCCGTTGGTGGTGGCGATCACCTTATGGGGGATCAGCTGGCGCACAAGAGGGTAACCTTCAGAGTTGATAACATGGCGGTGGTCCAAATTGTGAACCGACAATCCGCACGGGATGAACAGGTTCTGAAATTGCTGAGGGTGTTTGTGTTGGGCTGCTTGCGGCATGATATCGCCTTCCGCGCGGTGCATGTGCCGGGTGTGGACAATGACATAGCGGATGCTTTGTCTCGTTCACAGTGGGGGAGATTCCGTGGGCTCGCCAGGGATGCGGACGGATTTCCGACCAGAATGCCGGTGCATTTGTGGTACGTAGGCAACACAGGATGTTGCAGTTGGTTTTAGGTTCTCTGGCGCAATCTACCAAAACAGCATACAAGACAGCATGGGGGGAATTTTTGCACTCTGGCGCGACGCGGAGGGATTCCCTTGAGCTTAGACAGGAAGATGTACTTCAATTTATTTTGGATTTGATTGAGAGGGGTTTGACCAGGGTTACGAAAGCGGGTAAGCTGGCGGGCATTGGTTTTGTTGGGAAATTGTTGTGGGGGTATGCCCCCTCCGCAGGGGAGCTGGGGAAGCGCATGTTGGAAGGTTGGGCGCGGGAGTGTGGGCGCGCATCTAGGGTTCGTAAGCCTCTGTCCTGGGAGTTGTTGGAAAGGGTGATTGGGATCTTGCCTGGGATATGTTATGGGGAGGTTGAAAACTGCCTCTTCTCCACTCTGATGTCATGGATGTTTTTCGGGGCTTTTCGGGTGTCTGAGCTGTTAGGGAGCAAAGCTGGGCAGGGGGTACTTTGGAGTGAGGTTTCCTTTCGTCCGGATGGGGTCAGCATATGGCTTAGGAAGTCGAAAACAGATCAGAGGGGAGGGGGCACTTGGGTGCTTTAAAAATGGAAGGAGTACAGCTGGCTTGCCCTTGCCGGTGGGGTTTGAAGTGGAGAACTTTGTCTAGGGATAAAGTGGGTCTAGTCTTCAGGCACAAGGATGAAAGGAGGGTAACGGCTGCGCAGCTTTTGGCGGTGCTGAGGAAGGCGTTGGGCAGGCTGGGAATTGACGGGAGGGATTTTGGTACGCACTCATTTAGGATTGGGGCGGCATCTGAAGCGAACAATCTAGGTTGGGGGCGAGGGGACATCATGCGTTTGGGAAGGTGGTCATCTGACTGTTATCAGCGGTATGTGCGCAGCGCAGACGGGGGGATATAGCGAAGTTAGTCCCATTTTCCCTTTGGTTCATTCATGTTTCTCGTTGCAGGTTCGGTGATGGGTCCCCTCGCCAGGGAGATGTCCATTTGGATTGTGGGCCATTCCTTTGTGAAGTGGGCGCAAGTTCAGGCCCGTGCCAGTTATTTTGGGGAAAGCCTGGGTTTCAATAAAGAAATGTTTACAGTTTGTTGGAGGGGAAGGGGTGGTATGTGTTGGAAAGAGTTGCTGCAGGTGCTCAACGGAATCCTGGTGGCGGGTAGGTGCCCCGATGTATTGGTCCTTCATTTGGGGGAAAATGATATGGTGAGAGAAACTGGTTTGGCTTTAATGCGGTGTATGAAGCGGGATTTGGCGGTGATCAAGGGTCAGTGGGCCGGCTGCGCCATCATATGGACGGAGTTTGTTCCTAGGAGGGTTTGGAGGGGGGCAGCTAACCCGGGGGCAGTGGACAAGGCTAGGCAAAAGCTTAACACAGAGATGGTGCATTTTTGTCGCCAAATGGGAATTTTTAGGATTGCGCACAGGGACATCAGGTACGACACGCCAGATTTTTTCAGAGGCGATGGGGTCCATTTATCCCGGCTGGGCATGGACTTATATCTATTGGAGCTGAGGGAAGTTTTGGCCAGGTTGTTGGGAGTCCACAGGCGTTGAAGAAAATTTTCCTAGGGGGGGGGCAGGAAAACGGGGAGGCGGCGTCCTGCCTACACTCCCGCCTTTTCCTGGGTGGCGGGGTTGGAAAAAGTTGTCCATGATTGGCTGTAGTTTTTGGTTAAATGTTGGTAGTTGGGGAGCAGGAGCAGGAAAAGGGTAACCAGGTAGGCTAAGTTTAGATTAGAGGTTTCTTGGTTACAGTTGCAAAAAGGCAGGTAGGGATTTGGGTCATGGGAGGTTAGGATTGGTAAATGCTATATTGTGTAGGATTGTGTAATATGATTGTTATGGAATGTTATGTTGTATTTTGCGGGGTGGGGGATTTGATGTGGGGATCGTAGGGGTGGGGGGAAACAAGGGGTCAGGTAATTCATGTATAGTGAGGTTTAGTTTTGGAAGGCAGTTGCCAAGGTACAAAATGTGATATGCACCTGTTTCAATAAAGCGGCCTTTTTCACACACAAAAAATGGGTCTTGTGCTGGTTTGCCCCCTTCCTCCCAAGGGGGATTTGGGGGCAGCCGAGCGCAGCGAGGTCTGCCCCCGGGTAGATTGGGAGGGGAGGGGCTAGACGGCGCTCGGCCATGTTGGGAGTTGGGCTACATTGGGAATAGCCCAATTGTAGCCCAATTTTTGAAGAGACAGCCCAAAGTATATTGAGCTGTTTCGCGCCTCACCAGCCACCATTTTAGGTTTGGTGACCTGGTGGCTGGGAGCGCTGTAGTGTAGGTTTTTGTCCCCTCCCTCCCTCCCTCGTTTTTTAGGTTTCTGGGGGCATTTTTAGTTCCCCAGGTGGGGGGGTGTTTTGGCGGTGGAGTTGGAACAGGTACATAGGGAATTTTGTGTAAATTGTATAGCTGTCGCTTGGAACAGGTGCTGGCGGGGTTGGAAAAAGTTGGCCAGGATTGGCTGTAGTTTTTGGTTAAATGTTGGTAGTTGGGGAGCAGGAGCAGGAAAAGGGTAACCAGGTAGGCTAAGTTTAGATTAGAGGTTTCTTGGTTACAGTTGCAAAAAGGCAGGTAGGGATTTGGGTCATGGGAGGTTAGGATTGGTAAATGCTATATTGTGTAGGATTGTGTAATATGATTGTTATGGAATGTTATGTTGTATTTTGCGGGGTGGGGGATTTGATGTGGGGATCGTAGGGGTGGGGGGAAAACAAGGGGTCAGGTAATTCATGTATAGTGAGGTTTAGTTTTGGAAGGCAGTTGCCAAGGTACAAAATGTGATATGCACCTGTTTCAATAAAGCGGCCTTTTTCACACACAAAAAATGGGTCTTGTGCTGGTTTGCCCCCCTTCCCTCCCAAAGGGCTGCGGCCACCATTAAAGTGGTCTCGCATTTGCGATAGTTTGAGCTATTGCCATTATAAATGACAATGCCTTTTATTCATGTGTTGGTTTTCAAAACACATCAATTTACAATGCCATTGGCTTAAACGCTCGCAAATGCAAGACCTATTGCATTGCAAATGCTTGTTTAATACAGGCATAATTTCCTGGGACAGTAAGGAGTCATTGCACATCTTTTGACTCTCACTTCACCACGATGCAATCAAAAGACATTGCATCACTTGACCTTTGACCCTGCCAGCACAACAAAAGCCATGACCAACCTCATAAGTGATTAAACAGTACACAAGTCCCCCTGTCTACATCAGCAAGACCTCTTCTTGACCCAATAGGCCATCCCGAACATGCAGTCCTGAGTCTTACCCCAACACACCACCTTGCATTCCTCCTCGATACTTCTTACCTGGTAACCGATAAAGAGGGGCTCTGGAGACCTTAGCTGTATCTCACTGAAAAATGGGCATGTTCACCATTAGTACAACTGATGCAATGGTAATGGGGTCCAGAGGTTGAGGGGACTAGCCACGTCTGCAGTCACAGAGGCATTGAGAAACTGTACCGAATTTAGGGCCATATGTGCAAAGCTTTTTCGCAAACTGCCCACTTCACAGAATTGGGCCGTTTGCAACTGCAGAAAAGCATTTTTCAATGTACAAAATCCAAATTGCGATTCAGTAACCATTTACCTAATCTCAATTTGGATTTGCGATATTTGGAAGGGACATGTTTAAGGCGGTCCTTCCAAATACCGATTCACAGATGTATGTATTAATGTTCTGCGACTGAATTATGTTGTTAAAGATTCAATTTTTACCGACTAATGAAAGGTAGTGGTAACCATTTGCAAATAGGAAGGGGGTCCCCATAGGAACCCTTCACCTTTGAGAATTTAAAAATAAGGTTTCATTTTTCTTTTAAAATGCATCTTGTTTTCGATTAAGGAACAAGGGCTGCATTTCAAAGAAAAAAAGTTTTAATAAAAAGTGATCACAGACAGGTGGCCAGCTGACCCCAGCAGGCTACCATCCCTGTGATTGTTGTGAATCCTAGTGGGTCCAAATTGCAACATACCTCATTAATATTCATGAGGTAGGTCGATGTGCCCCCCCAGGAATCGCTATTTTAAAATGTATTTTTTAGTATCTTAGGAATTGCGATTTCCAAATTGCGATTCACTAAGGATCACAATTTAGAAATCGCTATTCCTAATTTTAACACATTTGGTCCTTACTTTCCTGCTTCTTGACCTGGGATTTCTTTCTTCTGTAAATGTGTTTGGGGTAGATTTGAGGGGGCGGGTATGGATTTTGCTGTCGTCTGATGCAGCAAACATACTTTGTAAATTACAAAAAGGCTCTCAATGAGAGTTTTGCTGCACGCGCTTTTATAATTACTCAGGAGCAGGTAATGGTGAAAAGTGGCACAGCACCAAGCTTTCTGCACTTTTAACATCAATGAATCCAGGATGGCACTGCAACAATCGCGAGGTGCCGAAACTTTGCATGCACTTTGTCATCTATAGTCGTCAGTACAGGATAGTCAGCCAGCCAACACCATGCCAATGCTCGTAAGCAAGGAATGTAGTGCAAGAGTGGTGCAGCACAGAGATTGGGTAGTGTAATGATAGAGCAGATGGTAGTCAGTAAAAAAAGTGCACAAATTATTGTGTCATTGGTATGCAGTAATTTTTTGTATTACTTACATAGATTATATTTGCTTCTGAATCCAAGATGGTAAAATAAACCGAAGCAGTGATATTTTTGGGCTTGCAATATTCACCTATTACGCACTGGCACTCAGTGCGTCAAAATGAGATTTAGTGTTAATACATAAACTAATTTTACAAAAATAACAGGAACTACCCTCATCACATTATTCTGGTGTGTTCCTGATCTAGTAAAATTCCCAGTTTCTCACTTTTTGAAAAGCAGTTCTCCAAAATTAAAATTCTGTAACACTCAGAAATATGAATAAACACTCCTTGCCTTCTTTTTTACATTTTGTCTGAGACAGCGGATGCATTGTCGCTTGAGAGATATTTTGTTATCTGACAGTGGGCTTAGAGCCCGCCCACTGCTTACTATTGGTTGGCTTCATCATCACTCTTATTTCCTTGCTTCTCAATGGTGAGCGCATGCAGGCTTCACTTCCTTTTCATGTGTTTGTCCCTCCCCTGGAGCTTGGCCCAAGTACTTGTGTCCTTCCACTGTTCGTGCTTTTGGAGCTACGTTTTATATTTAGATGAAGTACTTTACAAAAGTACATGTGTTTGTAGGCCACCTCCGTCATGTACTTCTACCCCGTCCCACTCTCCCTTCCTTCTCCGTATTGTTGCTTGTCCCCTCCCTCTTTGCTCTGTCCTGTTGCTTGACCCCTCTCAACCCCGTCCAGCATTGTTTGCCCCCTCCCACCCTGTCCCGCATTGTTTCTTGCTCCTACCCACCCTCTCACCTCATTCTGTCTTGTTGCATGTCCCATTCACCCTCCCACCCTTCTCTTGCTGTTGCCTGCCACTCCCGTCCCATCTAGTGTTGTTGCTTGACCCCTCCCAGCCTCCCAACCCATCCTGCATTTTTGCTCGCCACCTGTCACCTCCCGTCCCATCCTACATTGTTCCTTGCCCCATCCCACCCTGTCCACTGTCTTTGCTTGCCCCCTTCCACCCGCCTGCATTGGGGCTTGCCTCCCCATTCTGCGTTGCTTGCCCCCTCAAAGCCTCCCACATTGTTGCTTGCCCCATTGCACCCACTCGTCCTGTCAGAAAAAACAAGCTTTTGCAACATCACTAGGTCGAGCCTATGCGACTTACTAGCTTTGTCAATGTTTTAAGACACGTTGCACAGCAACACAACTGCAGTGCATCATGTCTGATTTTTCTTTTTTTTTTTAAAGCAATATGAAACAACCAGTGCTGGCCATGTCATAGTACTTATTTTTTATTGCTGGTGGGAGTTTTCTGTTGGAACTTTCACCTTTTACTCAGTTTAACCCACAATTAATACCCTGCTCTATATTGCTACACATAAAATCTGATTTAAAATGTAAAAAATTAACATTCCTCAGGAAATTAATGGAGTCCCACTCCTGTATCCAAAGAGTGTCCTGTACTAGATATTGTCTAGAAGGCCAGTCACAGTGCAGGAGAAAGGGTCCATTACATGCTAAAGGATAGTCACTGTGCAGGACTGAGACTCCATTTGAGTTTATAAGGCCAATCAAGGAGCAGGAATTAAATTCCACTGAAGTTTAGGCAGCTGTTTGGGAGGGGAACTACTCACAACAGAGAAAGGGCTGGAAGCACACTGGGCTGAGCACTTCAAAGAAGTCTTGAACAGATCAGTACTAACAACTGAAGCGGACATCCAAGAAGCAGAGACAGACTTAAATGTGAACACCGCTCCAACACAGAAAGAAGAAATTGTCATTGCCATCCGATCTCTGAAGAATGGAAAAGCTCCTGGCCAAGACAACCTGAATGCAGAAATGTTCAAAGCAGACCCGAAGCATCAGCTAAGATCCTCCAATCACTGTTTACATTGATTTGGGCGGGAAAGAAAGAATCAGATGCAGTGGTGGGCGGCACGGATCGGGGGTGGCGGGACAGGGGGGGAGAAAGGGGTTTTAAAAAAATGAAGAAAAAAAACGTACTGTATCGCTGCGTCTCTCCCCCACTCTCCTCCGCATCGGGCCGGAACAGGAAGCACCCAGGCTCTCCTAAGCCAATCACAACGCTGCAATGCAGTGTTGTGATTGGTCTGAGCGCCGTGGGTCGGCGCTCAGACAGGCAGTCGGAGCCTAGGCATGTTCTCCACCCAGGCTTCAATACAGCCTGGGTGGCGAACATGCAAAGTGCGCATGATTGTTTGGCTGGCCCGAGATGGCCGGCCAAACAGTCATGAGCATTTGCAGTGTGCCACCACTCCTCCCCCTGCTCCTCTGTCATCAGAGCAGCCCCGCCAGCAAAGCTGCCACAGCAGGAATAAATAAAATGATAATAACGTTGCGTTATTCTTTTCCTTTATTTCACTGCTGCAAAGCATTGGGGAACACTCCTCCGCCTTAGCGGAGGAGCCGCCGCTGACCAAATGACTGGAATCAAGGCAACATCGTCAAGATTGCAAAGAAGGAGCCGCCACTAAAATATGCCAGGATCTGGCTCTCATTGGGCCTTATAGTGGGTAAGCGAAAACATAGCAAGACTTTGGGGAGGGGTTGAGGTTCCGCGAGTGGGCAACTGGGAGCGGGATTTAGACTGGTGCATGATTAATGAGAAGCCAATATATCAGGGAAGAGGCTGCCCACACAAGTGGGAGAAAGTATGGGCAGGTTGGCGATCCTATAGAGGTCTGGATCTGGGGCCCACCCTAGGAGCAGACAATGATGTGTATGACACACTCTGTGCGTAGTCAGAATGAGATGGTTAAATGTGCAGACTGCCTTCCTTTAACTTCCTTTCCTTGTGTGATTCCTTGAGGTCTCCGACATTAACATGCTGTATCAAAAAACGCTATATAAGGATCTCTGTATGCTGCATTTTGGTTTATGTATTTGTGTATTGCATAAAAATCAATCAAAAGATATTAAAAAAAGAAGATTCCAAAGAAGGGAGTATTAACCAGTTGACGATGAATCCAGCTGGCGTGGAATCACCCTTTTGTTAATCCTGAGTACAATCCTCGTGAAAATCATTATACATAGCATTTCTGATGCCGTGGAAAAAAAGTTAAGAGAATTACAGGCTGGGTTCCACAATGGCAGTGGGTGTGTTGATCATATCCTTACTCTATGCAACATCATAGAGCAGTGCAGAGTGGGAAAGACAACTATACATCAACATCATTGATTTTGAGAAAGCCTTTGACCATATCCACTGTGACAGCTTCTGGCACACCGCAGCAGATAGTTCTCCTCATCAAGAGAGTCTATCACAATTTAACCTGCAAGATAGGAGATACTCAGTATAGCTTCAAAGTTAAGACCGGTGTGCGACAGGGATGCATGATGTGAGCATTGCTCTTCAACCTAGTCATCGACTGTTTGATGCAACGCACAACTAAAGACCAAGACAGAGGCATCAGATGGACCTTATTCTCTACACTGGTGGACATTGACTATGTGGATGGCCTAGCCGTGCTCTCTCACACACACCAGCATATGTAGGAAAGGGTGTCTCATCTCAACATCTATGCACAGCGAGTGGGTCTGAAGATCAACACGAAAAAATAAGAAGTTATGCCACTCAACATACCAAACCCTAGATCAATCAAAGTGGATAGAAAGGCCATAGCCATGACTGAAGTGTTCACCTACCTAGGCAGTACTATCAGACATGATGGAGGGGCAGGCAGTGACATCAAGAGCAGGCTGAACGAGGCCAAGAATGCCTTCTGGATGCTAAACAATGTGAGGAGGTCACCTCAGTACAGCATCAACACCAAGTTGAGGCCTTACCAGAGCTGTGTTCTATCCACACTCTTGTTTGGACAAGAATGCTGGCGGATGACAAAAAGTGACATCACCAAACTGTCAGCCTTCCACACCAGTAAACAGAGAAGAATCTTCTGCATATTCTGGCCGCAAACCATCTTCAACCAGGAACTGCTCACCAGGTGCAAGCAAGAGAGCATGGACAACATATTTTGCAAGGTGAAAGTATTATGTGGTATGGCAGGGGTGCCTTACCATGTAATAGTAGCACAATACACAAAGATGGACCCTGTGTACTCTCTTGTAGCACCATCTTTCAGTCCTGGTAGAGTGGCAAAGAGCAGACAGGCTACTTAGAGGGACACGTGTCAAGCATTTCACATCTCCAAAATGGACAATAAGTAATTGACACAACTCTAGAGAAATTCGACACCAATTAAAAAAAATAAAGCAGATTTTTATATATTGTTAGACACCAAAACAAAATTGATACATATAGGATAACCAGAATTATCAATTTTAAAGCATCAAATAAATCAGTACTTTAGCAGTGTAAAACATTAATGTTGCTGTCAATGGGAAAAACACATATATGCAATCGGTTACTTAGAGAGCGAGTTCAATGAAACCCACTTGGGGTTAAGGTCTCATGAGTCCCTAGACCAGTTCACAACAGCTAGCACAATTTTACCTAGCTCAGGGCAGCAGGGTGCAGAGGTGCAAGTTAGTCGTCAAACAGAGCTGTCAATCAGGCTCACGGTCTTTAAATGGCTGCCTTACGATAAAAAAGGTACTTGCGGGGTGAACGGAGCAAAACCCTTTGCAACTTAAGCAGGGATCTGGCCTTGGACCAGGAGACTCCAGGCAGATTCAATCTACCTGGCTCAGAGGACTCAGGTGCAAAGGTACTTCTGGCTATCAGTGGTGCTGAACAGGATCCACGGCAAAAGGTGCTGGCAGGCGTGCCAAGAGAGGGTGAAAACAAATGCAGGATTTTTATGATGGAGCCACAGGAGTGGATTGTCATTCGTGCAGATAGGATCCCTTCTCTTGGAGTGTTGAATGAAGCATGTAGTAGTCGGACTGACCACCAATAAGCCTTGGTAACTGCAAGCACTGCAATTGAGAAAATCTTCTTCCAGAGGACTAGGGGAACGTTGTAGAAAGCTGAGCCTCGCTGAGGGTTGGAACTACAGTTCCCAGAAGCCACCTACCCAGTGACTTTGAGCGGCCATGCCGGATGGCTCGGTGGACAGTACTTCAAGGTCATGGATTTAGTGGTTTGTGTCTGCCGACTGCAGGAGACTAGTTCCTCTAGCACAAGGGAGTTCTTGTGAAGTCTGGGGATTGCAGAGGGATTCACCTTTCTTTTGGAACAGGCCTATTGCCTTTCTCGAGTTGGAATCCAGTGGGTGCAGGGTGGCTACCACAGGTGCAGAGCTTAGCGTCTCTTCGTGGGGTCCTGCCTTGTCGTGGAAATGAGTCTCTTTTTAGTATCACATCGAATCTCAGGTTCTGGTGTCAGGGGTGCCCCATAAATCCTGGATTCAGGGGGTGTTAGTGGGTGTGAGGACTAGTAATCAATGGGAATCTAGTCCTGCGGCTAATCGGCCCCTTTAGTAACTAGATCCGGTGGGTGTATGTCACTAAAACAAGTCAGAACCTGCTTTCTAGCCTGAATTCAAGATGACCAAAACCATCCTCGGCTCTACACTTCAGCTGCTACACCCTAGAGGTGTGGTCAGCCTTGTGGAGGTGTACACCTCCTGTGAAAAACAGTGCTTGGGGCAGGGGGAGGCTTTGTCCTCGAGTGGGGTACAAGTTCCTTTGTCCAGATGTGCCAGTGAAACCTTTAATCCAGAGTCAGTGCTATATTGAAGATGTCCAGCCGGACAATAAATTTAATGAATTAATAAATGCAAGAGCGAATAGGAGCACAACAATACAGTGGGACACAATCCTGCGTCCGACACAGACACAAAACAATTGCATTTAGACAGAGACATTTCAGGCAAGACAAGGGTAGCTTGTGGAAAATATGAATAATTAGGGCAAGCTTGGAAAAAACAGCTAGTGCACTTGTTTTATCATATTGGATTAATGTGCATGCTGTTTAAACAAGTCAACGACGTTTCGATCCTTTTAAAACAATACTAGGATCATCATCAGGACGGGTATAATACAAGCCTGAATTATATAATGCCTGTGGAGAAATGGGAAATAAGGAAGGAAGGCAGAAGGGGAGAAAAAATTAGAAGGTACGTAATAGGAGGGAAAAAAGTGACAACCTGGTGCAAACTGTTGTGCATGCTAAGATTAACAATGCTGTTGTCAGACAAGTGCAAGGAGAGCAAATTGGGAACTTAAATGAGCGAGGGCAGTAGATCAAGGAACTCAGGCATGGTGGTGCGAGTTCCTCCGTGAAAAGAAGTGATGAAACTTATGCGCTGATATTACAGTTGCCTCCGTGAAAAACGTGAATTAATAATCGCTTGAAAAAAGCAAATATACAATTATGCGGCGGACTACAAAACATCGAGTCAATCCAACGTGTGAATAGATAACCTGTCGCTGTGCCTGTGGAATTCCGTAGATGACAAAGTGAAAACCGAGCTGCGAGTGCTAGGGTGAGGTAGCCGGAATGAAGTGTGGAGCATAGCAGGGCAGAGAGTGAGCGACGAGATGGCGGCAGTGAAGATAATTACGCTAACCTCGTAAACGTTGTTACGGGCGGGGTAACGGAAAGCATGGAGGCTCGGATGGAGCCTAAAGGTGGCTGCACATAGCGGACCTAGTGAGAGAAAATTATGGGGGTGAGAGGGATTAAGGTTAAAGCTAAGGCGGTAGACGCCGGTGGCAAAAAGGTTGAGCCGCATACCTTGAGTGATTAGGTTGCAGCTTGTACAATGAGTCTATACTTTAAGGATACTTAGAATACGCTAACCGGCAATGGCTGCGGCGAAGGCTAATGCACTGTCAGCACTGGGGAAGAAAGGAGTCCGGGTCAAGATGTGCACAGTGATTATGCTCGGAGGTGTACATGTGCAATGCATGCGCGCTTACCGATCAAAGAAGAATCCGATCCATAGCTCGATGGCTGGGATACGGTGGGGCCGATTACACCCTTGAATTTATAGCGCTCACAGACACACGTGATCTGAAGTGGTGTCACGGCGGCCATGTTGGGTGAGGGGTGTATTAAAAAGACACTGAAGAGAGACTATAGTTCAGTGATGCATGCTACGGCGATAGAGAAATGAAAATGGAAGAGAAGATAGATGATAGTTACAAAATGAAAAGGTGATACATTAAGTAATAAACGCATCCGTTAAATAAAAGTGCATTAAAAACAAAAATACATATTGTATAATTGTTGTACAGTAGGACAAAAATAACCAGTCATTGTAACAGGTAATGGCATGGTTGTGTTTAAGAGGACATGATAGGTTATAAGAACCACAACAAATAAAGTATAACCATGAGGAAACAGATCTGTGATGAGATGGTAATGGCATGGTCATGTTTATATGCCTCATTCCAGAGGGGGTGATGGCATCAAGATTACAGTTAACCTGAAAAATTAAAATAGATTAAATAATTCCTGAAAATTTGCAAAGGAAACAGTTCTTGAGATATTGATAGCACGGCATGGGGATCTTAGAGTAGGGTGGTCCAATCTTCATTTCTGTTCAATCCGTTCTTGATGCTATCAGTGCGGATAATCAGTCTCAGTTCCTCTTTGTTTAAAAGTTGTGCAATGTCTGCACCTCTGGGTGGTGGTTTCACAACGCTGATAACTGCCCATTTAATGTCATCCTCGTTGTGGCCGTCAAGATGGAAATGTTCTACAAGAGGCGCATTCTGGGTTTTACAGCGGACCCTGCTCCGGTGTTGTCCGATGCGGGTCTTCACTTTCTGTATTGTTTGGCCAATGTAAACTTTCAGGCAAGGGCATTGAATCAGATAAATTACATTGCAAGTATTGCAGTTTGAAAATGACCGTGATTTAATTACAACATTGTTAAAAGTAAATTCCTTGCCTTCTATTGTGAAATCGCACACATTACAATTACAGCATTTTGCGTGTCCAATCAGTGGTTCAAGGCCCCAGTGTGCATCAAGAGTAAGGGCCGGTTTGGGGTTAGGTAACGCTGCTCGTACTAGATGGTCTTTCAAGTTACGACTTTTGCGAAATGCAAAGAGAGGGCGTTCAATATTCAAATTGCCAGCGTTAAGGGTAGTCCAGTGTCTTAAGATGGACTTCCGAATGGGATGTGATACTGGTGAGAATGTGGTCACGCAAACTATGCGGTTTGTGTTGGACTTGATTTTGGGAGATAGCAGAATTTCCCTCGGGCAATACCATGCTCGCTTTTGGGCATTGCGTATGAGTCGTTTAGGGTAACCTCGTGCCTTAAGCTTGGTGGATAAGGTAGAGGCCTCATGAAAGTAATCTTCTTTTGTAAAGCAATTACGCCTGATACGTAAAAATTGAGAGTATCGTAAAGAGTCACGTAGTGCTCGTGGGTGATTGCTTTCGTAGCGAAGTAGCGTGTTTTGCTCTGTGGTTTTCCTGTATAACCTCGTGAGTAGTTCACCGTTAAAGTGGTAAATGGTGAGATCCAGGAAAGCGATTGAGGATTGGTCAAGGGACAAGGTGAATTTGAGTCCTAGGCAATTGTTATTTAACCAGTGTAGAAATTGGTTGAGTGTGTCCTCATTGTTGTGCCAGATCAGAAAGATATCATCTATGTACCGGCGCCATAATGTGACGCCGGAAAAAAAGGGGTTTGTGGGGGAGAGGATTACTGTCATCTCAAGGTAATCCATGAAAAGTATGGCTAAGTTGGGGGCAAAAATGGCCCCCATTGATGTTCCTTTGACCTGCTGGTAGTATTCGTTATCAAAGAAGAAAAAGTTCCTTGTGAGGCAAAGTTCAAGTAGTTGGAGTATGAAGAGAGTAGGAACGGCATGAGGGCGAGGCCTGGAGTCAAGCACCCGTTGGATCACGGTCATAGCCAAGACCTGCGGAATGTTGGTGTACAAGGATTCAACATCCATTGTACACAACATGTCAGACATTGGGTCGAACGGGTGGTGTTCAACTAAGCTTATCATAGCCATGCTATCCCTTACATAGCATTCAGTTTTTGGTACAAAGTCCTTTATAAAATAGCCCACGTATTGGCCTAAGGGTTCAAGTATAGAGCCGCGCACAGATACTATGGGGCGTCCCGGTGGACTTGTTAGATTTATGTGTACTTTTGGGAGTGTATATATCACCGGCATACGTGGTGACTTTACGTTTAGAAAGAGAAATTCCTTTTGGCTTAGAAAACCTTCTGATTTTGCTTCAGTAGTGATCTGTAGAATAAGGCTTTGCAGTTCCCTTGTTGGATTGGTGGGCAATCTGCAGTAATGGTCAGTATTGGTGAGTTGGCGTAGGATTTCTGCTTTATAAAGTTCCTTTTCTTGTAGGACAATCCCACCCCCTTTGTCTGCAGATTTTATAATTAAGGAATCATTCCTTTTGAGGGTCTCAATGGCTACCATTTTTTCAAATGTAGCTATTTCTCCTGGGATCATATTGGCTGAGGGGGAGAAGGTGGATGGGGGCTGAAGGGAGTGTTGGAGATGGTGACAGGTGAAGGGTTCAACAAAAAATAAGCATGTAGACGTAAGCGTCTGAAGAATCTCAACAACTCAGTATGGAGTTCAAGAAAATTGGGGTGAATGGTCGGAACAAAAGAAGGGCCTTTACTAAGGAGAGACAATTCCGATTGTGTCCCACTGTATTGTTGTGCTCCTATTCGCTCTTGCATTTATTAATTCATTAAATTTATTGTCCGGCCGGACATCTTCAATATAGCACTGACTCAAGTCTATATTAATCACATCATTATTGTGTCTTTTAAGGACCATTGTTTTTGTAAAAAAGTGACACCCAAGGTCCTTATCCACCTTGTGGGTTCCCTTGTTTGATTTAAAATATGTTCAGCGCAATCGCTAGATTGCAAGGTAGACATTCCCTATCCCCCTCCTTGTGAGTGGGCCATTCCTGCCTCCCTTTCTCTTTACCCACCCTCTTGATTTTCCTGTTCAAAACTCCTGTCCTTGCAACTGCTATGTCAGACCACGCACCATTATATTCTGACGAATATATTAAGAAAATACTCGAGGGTCCGTCCCTATTTTCTGATTCAGCTGACACCCCCATTAATACAAATATATATCTCTCAGACCAACTAGAGAAATGTAAGAAGAAACAGGTTTGTCTCTAACTAATGATTCGCATGCTAACAGAATATTTAAAAGCGGATATAATCCCTGTTGGCTTGCAAGTAAGAAATATACCAGGCATTTTTACAGACAATCCTAAATACATTAACAACTTTAGCTATATTGGTACCACCTGTTCCAGACACTGGCTAGTGCTAGGCATCGACACTGCAACCGAAACCCTTAAAAAACTTACCGAAGAGATCAGTGATATCGAAAAGCAGATTAAAGAATCTAGTTCAGTCACTGAAGGTAAAAAATTGCTTGAACAAATCCAAAAAACAGTTGAGGATTTTCACAGACTAGAACAGAACAAAAAATCACTTAAGGTTAAGAAAGCTATCAAAGCCTATAGTGTAGAACGCACATATCCATACTTGCAAAAAGATTTTTACACATATAGGACATACACCAATCCTCAGAACACCAGACCTTGGGGGCGTTTCAACAGACGGAACAACTTGGTAGGATTCTCTGACACCTCTGTTGACTCATCGGATAACTCAGATTCAGGTGAAGGACCTAGTACTTCCAACCGCAACCCCGGCCCCAATTTTTTAGGCAGGGGCCAAAGCGAGCCACCAAAACGTGGTCGCGTGAAGCAAGCTCAACAATGGTACAATCCCCCAGGCGAACGACAGACATGCCAGAAGTTTTACCAATGGTAAACATTGACAGCAATGACTCTGTGCACTCACAGATCATACCCATTTTTAACCTGTCTAAACACACCCTTGCAGATTCGGAATTGTCTCTCCTTAGTAAAGGCCTTTCTTTTGTTCCGACCATTCACCCCAATTTTCTTGAACTCCATACTGAGTTGTTGAGATTTTTCAGACGCTTACGTCTACATGCTTATTTTTTGTTGAACCCTTCACCTGTCACCATCTCCAACACTCCCTTCTGCCCCCCATCCACCTTCTCCCCCTCAGCCAATATGATCCCAGGAGAAATAGCTACATTTGAAAAAGTGGTACTCAAGAATTTAACTCTACTTAAGAGCAAAAAAACGGTTTATTCCCTATAATATATCCCTCGTTGGATTGGTGGGAAATCTGCAGTAATGGTCAGTATTGGTGAGTTGGCGTAGGATTTCTGCTTTATAAAGTTCCTTTTCTTGTAGGACAATCCCACCCCTTTGTCTGCAGATTTTATAATTAAGGAATCATTCCTTTTGAGGGTCTCAATGGCTACCATTTTTTCAAATGTAGCTATTTCTCCTGGGATCATATTGGCTGAGGGGGAGAAGGTGGATGGGGGGCTGAAGGGAGTGTTGGAGTGTTGGAGATGGTGACAGGTGAAGGGTTCAACAAAAAATAAGCATGAAGGGCCTTTACTAAGGAGAGACAATTCCGATTGTGTCCCACTGTATTGTTGTGCTCCTATTCGCTCTTGCATTTATTAATTCATTAAATTTATTGTCCGGCTGGACATCTTCAATATAGCACTGACTCAAGTCTATATTAATCACATCATTATTGTGTCTTTTAAGGACCATTGTTTTTGTAAAAAACTGACATCCAAGGTCCTTATCCACCTTGTGGGTTCCCTTCTTTGATTTAAAATATAGTGAGACCTTTAAGGCTCACCGCCGTGATAGGGCCATTCACTAGTCATCCTGTGTGGGCGGAGATGTCACCTCCTGCACACACAGGTCTTTGTTTCTGACCTCTGGGAGATGCACACACTCCCCAGCATGAGGACAGAACTCGGCAAACCCTCGAAAAAGCCCACCAAGGCATGAGAACACTTGGTTAACTTGGTGGGCATTGTCTAAAGTTCCACCTTGGTTCTTGCTGGTTAAGCCTCAACACCACCATGTCAGAGGTTAAAAAGCATTGTGTTTGACACTAAACACGAAAGAAATATACCGTTCCATGATGGAGCTGGACATCTGGGGTATGTCTCGTGTCCAGCCAATGTTATCCTTAGAGGGTCGGTCACTCGCGGTAGAATTACATTTAGAATGCTACTACAGGGTAATATATGCCTGCATATATATTTCCACACATATAATATAATGCACCCTGCCTCCTTGGATATAGGAGGCATATCTTAGGGGTGGCTGACATATATTAAATGCAGTGAGGTGACCCTGTCACACATGGTGTGTAGGATTGAACTCGCGCAGGCAACCTGCTCGTGCAGGGCTAACATGTCAGACCTGCAGCCTTTGGCTTTACTAGCGTTACTCAGGGTGGCACAATAAGTGATGCAGCCCTGGTACCCCTTTTACATCCCTGCCTTGGGTACCACTGGAAGCAAATACTAGGGCCTTACATGGGTGTAACATATTTGCAGTTTAAGGGAAAGAGCACTGGTGCTGGGCCTTGTTAGCAGGGCCCAGCACATGTTCAGATCAATTACGACAGCATGTAGCAGTAAGAACTTGGGGGGGCATCTGCAAAAGTCCAGTTTCCTATAACATCATTAAGAGAAAAACATGGAGATGGATAGGACAACCCATCAGAAAAGATCATGACAAAGGAGATGCTCTCCTGAGGACCCAGAAGGCAAACAGAAGAGAGGCAGGCCAAAGAACACCTGGAAGTGAACTGAGGAAACAGAAATGAAGACTCTGAACCAAAGCTGAGGCCCTGTCCAGAAACTTGCCCAAGACAGACAGTAGTGAAGGTCCTTTGTTGCTGTCCTACAAGCCAGTCGGCATAACGGGCAGATAGTAATTTGGAGGGGGAAAGTCAAGAGTATGTCAGCATAGTCCCTCATCTATACAATAGGTTAATTCAGGACATTTTGTTTCATTTCATTTTGTTTATGGTTATTCTGGCAACTGATGGGGGTCAATTGTAATGTTTTCCAGCAGTGCTGTAATACTTACATCAATGTGTGCTTCAGGGCTACGTAAGAGGCATCACTTACTTACAGTTCCATGACTCAAACAATGTAGTCCCACATTCTGTATCAAAAAGTTGTATTCTTTATGTTCATGCAAAAGTGGGTTTCCCATCACAATCAGGATGACAGCCAATGGGAAAAGTACTCGAGTGCAGGTAGACGTAGTCATGGAACCTCTGAACTAAACTAGATTTCCTAATTCACATTGGTCTGTTGTTGGGTTCCACTTTTGGCAGTAAACCATTAGTCAGCACTAGCTGCGCCTTGAGAGTTGTGACTATGCCTGGTGAGCATTCAATTTCTAATCCCAGGTGTTTGGGGCGCGAGGGTGAGGCACCGCTAGCCGAATGGTCCTCCGAAATGCCACCACAGAGGGTAAAATAAATTTGTCCCCTAATTTAAAAGTTGATCTCTAGAGCCACACTTAACATCTCTCAAGCAAATCAGTTGGCTTCTGAGGAGTTGCCTGATGTCTATTAGTTTTGTTGTTGTAGTGTAAGATACCACAGCAGCTAAATGTACCTACTGCAGAAGTCTGTATGAATGTTGCAGGCCACAGGGCTCTGCTAGGTTTCTCAGGAAGCTTTTACTAGTGGTCAGTAAAGCTTGCATAGGTGGTACTGGTAATCTACCAGTTGCACTGTATGTGAGGGATGCTTGCAGCTCGCTACCCATGAATTTATGTACTATAAATGACAGACGCTTGCTCTGTTACTGACTATGTTGTGCCTTTTGTGTTTGAGGACAATATGACCGCTACTGCCATGGTTACAATTGTTCTGTCTATGAGGTGAGCACAGTGCTGCCCCCTGTGCTCCATCCATTAGGTCTGACATTGTACTCTGTCATCATGGACACTGTTTCCAGTCCTGAACATTTCACCTACAATTCACTGCTATCAGGTGTGTTAGCGTAAGTAATTCAATGGTAGAAAACCAGAAGTACAATAACCAGAATGCGATATGAATCACACGAAACTTCAGTAATGAATACATTGGAGCAGTTTTTCAAATATGTCGCTCAATGTAGCAACCAGAGGTGCTGTGCTGGGTTGCCTGAGAGGAGGAGAGCAAGTCAGTGCCATTTCTACCGCGATATTATGCTTTTTCTCCCCATGCTCTGGTGCTATCTAAGCCTGCCTTGTGCAATGCACAAAAATGTGTTTTGTATTGCTACTGCCCACTATGTGCCTCCTGGTGGTATATGGGAAACCTACCACAGCTGTCGCCTATGCTGTATCTGTTCTGTGTGTGTGTGTGTGTGGGCGTGTGTGTGTGCGTGTGCGTGTGCATGTGTGTGTATGACGTTTGTTGTGCTAATGATGCTTGTGACATGCGCTTTGCTTTGTGTTGGTACTGGGCGGTAGACACTAAGGCATGGTGTCAAGTATTGTACATCAGTAGAAGACAATAACATCAGTGTGAATAGTAAAGACACTGGAGTCTCCTGCTCACACACTGGAGGAATCATTTGTTGTCGAAGACTCGCCTCCCATGCAATGATTAGAGCAGACCAGATTCACATCTCCATTCTTTCAAAATGTGACCAGGATTTACGATTATAAAAACATTTACATTACACTGACTTCTGTAAACCGCTTAAGGTGGCCCATGCAAGCCTCAGGAGCTCGACTACTGCTGGTTTCTTTTCAGCACTCTGGAAATTGTATTTTGTTTTCCTAATTATAAATTCAGGGCCTCATTTATGGGTTTTTTGCTGTAGGGCAGCGCAGCAGGCCTTGTTGCTGCGCTGCCCTACGGTTAGATACGGCGCATTCCTGGCCTTTTCCCCTGCGCCGGCGCGCAATGGGCTGCAATGCGCCAACGTAGGCACCTTTGCACCATGGTGCAAGGGTGCCTGCGTTGCGGGGATGATTATTTTTGTGCAGGGAGGAAAACCGTCCTGCACAAAAACAATCACAAGAGGATTTTCCTCTTCCTGTGTGTGCTGCAGCAAACATAGAAAGAGGAAAAAGGAGGAGAAATAAAGACATTTCTCCTCGTTGTGCCTCCCTTATGCCACCCCTGGGGAGGCGTTTGTTTTTGGCGCTGCCTCAGACTTACAATTTCTCGTAAATCTGAGGCAGTGTCAAAAATCCATGGATGTTGCTGGGAACACCCCCAGCAACACCCATGGAACGCCCCGTTTACGCAGTTTTCTGCGTGAAAGCGGCACATATTTATAAGGCCATGAAAAGCCACGTAACGTGGCTTTATGTGGCCCTATAAATATGCCAGTGGCACATTGAGCCACCAGAACGTCCAAAAAGTGACGTTCCGGCAGCGCAAAAGTACCTGGCCCTCAGTACTACAAGTACCAGAATTTAATTTAAAAAATCGGAACTGCATGAACTTCTCTCCAGGCGTGTGACCACATGCAAGGTTATTTAATAATGATGCATTCACGTATGCGGCTGAGCATGGAGTGTGAGGTACCAACAATCCTTTTCAGGGCAGGAGCAAAGGTAAGCACTAATTAAAAAAGAAAAAGCTGAATTTGTTAGCAAAATTATTGTAAAGGAAAATTATTAAAAACGAAAGACTGGCATTTACCATCTAAATAACTGGTTTTCAAATTCAGAAACAGGCAGTGGCGGTGCGTCCATTGGGGCGCTGGGGCGTTGCCCCACTAAAGCCACATGCCCCCATTTGCCCCCATTCGTTTTTAATAATGTACGTCAAAAATTAGTATACTAACGCGCTAATTCCTGGCCGGTCGCCGGGCCACGTCCGAGGCAATCAGGAAGCTGAAGGGGGTCGGGCCGCGGCAGCACTCAGTAGTGCGCATGTTCGGTTTTGGGCTGGTCATTTTTACGACCAGCCCGAACATGCGCACTAGCCTTCACCTTAGGAGAGCGAGGGTTGCTCCATGCCGCAGCCCCCGGTCTCCTAATGGGCGGGGATTATCCCTGCTCAAGCCAATCTGGCGCTGCTCCAGCAGCGCCAGGATTGGCTGAAAAGGCTCAGGCACCGCACACGTTCACACTTCCCCGCGCAGTGAGAGGCTGCTGGCATAATAGCCAGGCATTGGGTGCCGCGCGTGGGTGGAACTTGATGAACCTATGTGGCCAATCACTGTGGCTTATCAAGCCATGCAGAGACAGTGATTGGCCAATGGCCATTTTGTTATGATGACGTCGTGGGGACACACACGACGACGAGTCGAGTCGACACCACACCTCGTGTTTGTTCAGTGAGTGCCTGCCTGCCTAAGTCTACTGCTCGGGTCACCATTAGACGTCGTCACCACGTATCGTAAGGTAAGTCAAGTCACTCAGAAGTGTGCAATGCATGATAATGCATTTATTTTATTTTCCGTGACAAATGGTTTTAGGCGGCGGCTCTCGTTCGCCTGCGCGGTCTCGAGATCTTAGTATACAGCACTTGGAAACAGATTAAAAATGTAATCTGTTTCCAAGTGCTATAGTTACTAAGATCTCGAGACTCTCGAGGCCGCGCAAGCGAACGAGAGCCGCCGCCACAGATGGGGTCCGCCAAAACGCATTCATTAGCAGTTAGCAATAGGCCTTAGGCCGCATTGACACTGCAGCCCCTCGAAGCATTACAGGCATTATCGTTCGACGCAAGTGTGCAGGTGAGAAAGGCCTCGTCCTCGCCTCTTCTGAGCCCTAATCCCGGCCTCCCGCCCAAAGCTCTCAGGGACCCGGACCCATGCCTTTGAGGCGCTACCGGAGGTCTGGTTTACACTGGGATCCCCTAATGAAAGCAGGGTGTTCCTTAAAACCGCTGTCTGGCTTCATCCAGGCCTGGGAATCCCGGCCCTCTCGTGCACACAAAAGTGCTGATGGATGTCTGTCTGTCAGTGCCTCGACTCAAGGGCCTCGAGCCTTTGTCTGACAAAGTGCCCGTCTTTCTGATGCCAGCCGCTCGAAGCTTACCTATTTTTATTTCGTGCATAGAAATTCCCACTTCTCCGTCAAAGAATGATAGTCAGTGTTTTGTTTCTGTTTCTAAATGTGTTTAACTACATCATTAGAAGGTGTGTTAGTGTTTTACCAGATTCACATCGTAATTTGGGCACCTCAGTTCACAAATGCCTTAACAACTTTACATTTACGATTTGGATTTATACTCGAAAATGGGGTCAATGACATGTAAACCTACACTAGTATGGTACCAGTTTATGTTAGATTGAGTATCCTTAGAGGGTCGGATTGTGGACGTTTCTGGGTGGTGACCCCTGTAAAAGTAGAAGACAATGCAGGCATTCAAAAGCTTTTGCAGGTAGCGTTGTGTATTCGATGTGGGCACACTCCAGAAATTGATGGGGATGGATGTCGCCAGCATTCATTCCTGGGGACAGGAACTCTGGCCACCTTCCTGCGGACAGCAATCTCCAAACCCCAATCATGATTTTCATGTCTTTTCTGGCTCATATCATCATGCATGTTGCTTTAATACAACATGTGATGTCACTCAGTCACACTTTAGTGCTATTCATTGATCGTCATGACTCATGACTGATACAAGGTGGCGTCTATGACTAATCTGCAGTGCCAGTGTCACCTGTCTGCTGCCTTAGTTAAGCACGCTAACCTATTCTGTGGTTCTACCGACCTGTGTGAAGCATGCCCAGTTGTCTCCTTCTGCGCCCTCTTCTTTGTCTGTCCCGCCAATCTTTCCCCTTCCTTGTACATTACCCCCTCTCTACTTTCCTCTCATGTGTCTCTCTTTCTTCTCTCTGCGTTGTTGTTTCCCCATCCAAGTCTCTCCATCTTACACTGGTTCTCACCACGTGTCTCCGTCTCTCTGTGCCCATCTCCCTCCCAGCCTCTTTGTATCTCACCCTCTCTCTATGGTTCTCGTTCCCTACCTCCTCTTGCTCTCCACATGTCTCTTACACTTTCGACGCATCTCATCTCCCTCTTTCGAGCTTTCTCAGTCTCCCTCTCATTCCCTCTGTCTCCCTCTCATTCCCTGTCTCCCTCTCATTCCCTCTGTCTCCCTCTCATTTCCTGTCTCCTGAAACCCTCTCATTCCCTCTGTCTCCCTCTCATTCCCTCCGTCTCCCTCTCATTCCCTCTGTCTCCCTCTTAACATTCACCTCAGTGTCAATTAACTCCCGAATACAGCAATCAGCAAGGAAAAAGTGACCAATGAAACCTTTACAAATTGTCTGGCACTGCGCTGCACCACGTGTGGCATTTTTCTGGTAATTTTTTTCTTCAGTTAGAAATGTTTTATATATACATATACAATTTGGCAAAAGGTGAATTATGTGCATAGTGCGCAAAATTCTGCTTCAGTGTTCTTGCCCATATAAACTTTCAAATGTCATCAGCCGCCACTGGACTGGTCAAGTAAGGTTCAAACTATGAAAAATAAATAAAAAATGAAATAAAGCAAGTCAGAGTGTTCGCAAAGTGGCTACATTGATTTTATTCACACCCAAACATATAAGCGCTACTTTACAGAGTTTGCCAGTGAAGCAGTACTTTTGTTTTCTTGTCTTTTTTTGAAAAGCATTGTTTTCCCTGGTGGGGAAGTGCACCAATCATGGGGTACTGCAATGACTGATTGATGGGTGGATTGGTAACCATGTTCTTCCTGCTTACATTTCACATGCTTTACTTTGCTTTTTCCAGGATGTTGGTACTTTTTATTTAGGCAGCATATTGCTCTCTTGTCTAGTGCGTAATTTGAATGGAGTTGCAAGTATATTATGGTTCTAAAAGCACTCGCTACCACCTTCCTGGCCTCTAGCAATTTTCAGAAACAATACACAAATGTCATGATAACGCTGATGGTTAATGTTTTTCCTAGAGAGAGATCAGAGTTTTGTCTAGTGGAAGTTTTGACTCATGAAAAGGTCGCGCAGAAGTGAACAATATGTTGAATGCTGCTAGTTTGCGGCCTGTTTAGTTGTTTGTTAAATAAAAAACATCTGTGAGGTACTCAGAAATGCATTGTATCTCGAAGTCTGTTATGAAGCTCTGTGGTTATACTGAATAAGCAGCTACCTATGTTATATGACACCTCTTTATTAATGTAATAACTGCACTTTCACAATTGATTTATTAACCTTCCTGCTTTCTCAAATTTGCTTGAAAATGCACCATTTGTCCACTCTTTTTTCAAAATTTTCTCGGGGAGAGAACCCCCCCGAACCTCCCTTAGGTTGTTTGGGCTCGCTCACTATGCTCGCTCGCTACGGTGCAGTATAACAATCATTTTACGCCCTCAACACTTTCAAATCTCACCAGCCGCCACTGGAAACAGGCGATGCTATGCAATATAAACGGTCAAACTATCATTTAATAAATAAAAAAGGGAAGCAGCTCTTTGAGGACAAATAAAGTATTATGTCATAAAGTTCCAGGATTCTGTTTGGGGAACAATAGATTACTTGCCAAAAATAACAGGCTTTTATTTGGGCCAATAATGGGTGTGTATTTTCAGGACATGGCAAGCTTATGGCAGATGACAACATGATTACACTACCAGAATATTTTTAAAGCTCATAATTGTATTTGAGTGACCACTCATGCACATATGGAATGCATATTCCTGATAGGGTAGAGGATGTGGCCTAACGGCTAGGGCGGTCGACCTCGAAGCTGGGGAACGGGGTTCGCGTCTCGGTAGGGATACTCAACATCGTGTGGTTCTGGGAGAATCTCATAATCTCCACGTGCCTAACAAAAATTTATGTGTCTGTCTGTAATGCAATTGGTGCTCATGTAAAGTGCTCTGATAACTTCGGGTCTAGTTTGCGCTATATAAAACTATAGATCAGAATGACCTAAGCTGCATGTCTGCTATCTGAACTTCTAGGGTCTCTTTATCAGGAGTGAATTGTCTGGTAGCTGAGCCAGTGAGAGCTGTCTGAGGAGAAGGATAGCTCTCCTGCCCGAGGCCTTATATTGTGTGATATGTGTAACTCTAAATTGTTCATCCGAGCTCAGTCACGTTATAAATGAAGATGTACCTGGAAGTTCTGATGAAAAGTGGAAGGAATTTAAGATAAAATTTACGGAAAGGTTTTATACTAAAAAAATGGTAAGAAAGCCATGCCATAGTTGCTATTAATTTAAAAAGCCTGTAAAAGTGATACATTTTAGGCAATTCCTTTCAAAAATTATAATTTGAAATGCTCTGCCAGGCCCTATTTTCAGAAAGAAATTCTTGGGGGGGAGGGGGTGGTTTGAGGCACGGGTGAGACTCTATGGAGATGATTTCTCTTTGAAAAACTATGGAAAACACAATTTACCACGCAGTCTGAACCACGCAGTGTCTTTACAACACAGTCTGAACAATGACTGTGTCTTTACAACACGTTCCTTTAGCATGAAAGTCGTTACAAGGACTTGCAATATGGAACGCAGTGTTGGACTGGTGTTGGATTTTAAGTCAAACACCTTCCCTACTGATACACAAACAGGAGTTGGAATAGTAAATTATAAAATTTCAAAGTCCACCGCTTCCCTAAGGCAAGTCGTTGTAACTACTTGTATGTTAAAGGAATGCGTGGTGACCAGCAGTGCTGGACTGGCCGTAGCGGGCACCGGGTATTTCCCCGGTGGGCCCCTAGGGTGGGGGCCGGTTTTGGGCCCCCTGAGGGCCATTTTTCTTACTGGGGGCCGGCAATTTCGGCCCCCTGTAACAAAATCGGCCGAAACTGGCCGTAGCAAACAGCTCGGCCGCACCCCCTCTCCCCCCTCCTGGGGGCCAGCCAAGCAGTTTGCCAGGGCCGGTTTCGGTTCCCAGTCCGGCCCTGGTGACCAGTGGTTCATTTGTAAAAAAATAAGGGCTGGGGCTCTCGTCAAGAGGCAGCTTACACCAGCCCATTTCTCCTGTTAGCGCCACCTAAAACAGAATCAACTGCTAACCATGAAAGTGGGGAGAGGATGTAGCATAATGGCCAGAGCTGCTGACTTCGAAGATAAGGAACCAGGTTCGAGTCTCGGGTCGGCTCAACATCCTGTGATTCTGGGCAAATCACTTAATGTGTCCTTAACTGGTGCTCATAAAATCGCCAGTGTTGATGATTAAGTGCTGGTGTTGAGCACCGGAAACCATCGGCTCAAATGAAGCACTGGTGATGACGACGCAGTCATTGTTAAGGCACGTGTGATTCAGGCATGCAGGTTCTGTCATACAAACGTAAACTATGAACTCCAATAGGGTCCCTCCTGGAACTACTTGAAAAATCAGTTACATATAGTCATTCATCTGCTGTAAAATCCACCATTTCGTTCATCTAGAAAGAAAACTCAACATTTCAGGGGCGAGGTTAGGCATGTATAGTTTACGTTCACTCGGTAGAGGAGGTCCATGATCTCTTTTTCCATTATCACTTTAGGCCACCTTGCTATGCTGTCAGCGAATAAACTGGGACACTTTGCTTGCCTTTAGCAAAGGTGAAGTTTTTCCACTTCACCCGACTACCCAACTAAGTGGGCATAGTAAAAACTTCATCCACCCAAAGATTAAACATCATTAGAGGAAAAGAGAGTGATATTTTACATATTGGACTTCTTGATAGCTCCAGTGCACTGAATTTCAAAGCCTTCGACAAACATATATTTTTCTTCTGGACGTTGCCTCTTCCCTGATAACAAACTGGTTTGCCTACTGTGCACCTAATGTTGCACCAGCCCTACATATAGTTGTAGTGGGGCCTGAAAGCACTTGATATTGTTTAAGGGCACCATATTCTGCTGATGCCAGCTTCTGCAGAAGGATACAGAGACTCACCTTACCAAGAGGTCTCTCGTCACTATCCCTGCCACAGCCCCATCATTTGTCATTCATAATGCACCATCCCAAAAAATTATCAGGAAACTCTCACAACCATGATTAGGTCTAAACGTAGACTGTAGAGGGAACAGGCAGACATGGGTCTAAAAAACACTTTGTAATTTACCCACTTTTGTTTTTCAAGTTTTTGTTCAAGGGCAGGCAATATCGCAATGAGTTGAAAATTAGAAGTGTTTTTTTTAACATAGTGGTCCAGAATGACAAAGAATTTGCTTCGATGTAACGCAAACCTGGTGCAAATTGTTGTGCTGGTATTTACAATCCAAAAGACACACAATTGATGGACGGAATGCAGAACAAATCAAAACATTCACCCCCAGTCAATAGATCTGGGTTAAATCCATCATTCTTTTGCTCACCATGCCACCCCAGTTTAGACCTGGCCATATGCAAATCAGTCTTGACCCTGTGCCTCATGGGAACAGTCCAGCCCGAACTGCCAAGCCAGGTCCTCCCTGGACCGGAAACAAGCATCCTAGGACCAGTTTCAGGGTTTCACCCCTCTTCAGCCGGGATAGCTTGATTTCAGTGGCACAGTGAGCCCGGGACCCACGTCTGGGCATACCCGGCGCACTTAGGGCAAGGAAGCAAAAGACACACAATTGATGGACGGAATGCAGAACAAATCAAAACATTCACCCCCAGTCAATAGATCTGGGTTAAATCCATCATTCTTTTGCTCACCATGCCACCCCAGTTTAGACCTGGCCATATGCAAATCAGTCTTGATCCTGTGCCTCATGGGAACAGTCCAGCCCGAACTGCCAAGCCAGGTACTCCCTGGACCGGAAACAAGCATCCTAGGACCGGTTTCGGGGTTTCACCCCTCTTCAGCCAGGATAGCTTGATTTCAGTGGCACAGTGAGCCCGGGACCCACGTCTGGGCATACCCGGCGCACTTAGGGCGAGGAAGCAAAAGACACACAATTGATGGACGGAATGCAGAACAAATCAAAACATTCACCCCCAGTCAATAGATCTGGGTTAAATCCATCATTCTTTTGCTCACCATGCCACCCCAGTTTAGACCTGGCCATATGCAAATCAGTCTTGACCCTGTGCCTCATGGGAACAGTCCAGCCCGAACTGCCAAGCCAGGTCCTCCCTGGACCGGAAACAAGCATCCTAGGACCGGTTTCGGGGTTTCACCCCTCTTCAGCCAGGATAGCTTGATTTCAGTGGCACAGTGAGCCCGGGACCCACGTCTGGGCATACCCGGCGCACTTAGGGCGAGGAAGCAAAAGACACACAATTGATGGACGGAATGCAGAACAAATCAAAACATTCACCCCCAGTCAATAGATCTGGGTTAAATCCATCATTCTTTTGCTCACCATGCCACCCCAGTTTAGACCTTGCCATGTGCAAATCAGTCTTGACCCTGTGCCTCATGGGAACAGTCCAGCCCGAACTGCCAAGCCAGGTCCTCCCTGGACCGGAAACAAGCATCCTAGGACCGGTTTCGGGGTTTCACCCCTCTTCAGCCAGGATAGCTTGATTTCAGTGGCACAGTGAGCCCGGGACCCACGTCTGGGCATACCCGGCGCACTTAGGGCGAGGAAGCAAAAGACACACAATTGAATGGCATGGTGAGCAAAAAAACGATGGATTTAGGCCCAGATCTCCATACTGGGGTGAATGTATGACATTGTTCTGCATTCTGTCCATCAACTGTTGTTTTTGGTATTTACAATCCAGCGCAAATTGCAATTCACGTTTGATTGTAATCAAAAGTAGCGCAAAGCACTGCCTTGTGTTACTTTGCGTCAAGGGGGCATTCAATGGGTGGTACACAGGTTTTCCGATGCAAACACCCATGGGTTTTGACACAGATACCTATTTACAAAGAACTGTAGACAGATAATTATTCCACATTCGTGTGCCTCCGTGAGGCAGGCGTAACAATGAGGAATATTTTCATCTGTCCTAGTTTTTCCCTTGTTGCATTCTACAGCACAGATACAAAGATGGAAACGCCTTAAAGTATAGTTTTTGTACAGAGAGGAATCCATTCCTGTACAAAATCTATACTTACCACAACGCAGACCTCCTACCACGGTGTCTGTGTTGGCACATGGCAGCATAAAGAGCACCAGTGCATGTAGAGCGCAGAACACCACCACATCTTCACATATGTGTCACTGTACTGCTCCCTGCCATTCACGCAACGCAGCACAGCAACTTCACTTGCTGTGCCACGCTGCATGATTTCTCAGGAAATCAGCGCCAGGATTGTTCTAGAGGTGAACAACAATCCCTTTAAAGGACTCTGGGACAGTCTCCTGCACTACCAATAGGTTTAACAAGATAGTCAACAAATTGGAGGCGACAAGAACAATTTTCACGTTCAATATCCACAAAAGAGTTCACAAATTATCACCTAATACCCAATGCACTGGATTTTTTTTTACAAACTGACAGCTGCCAGAAGATGAGCTTTTAAGAGACAACTGTTATGTGAATCTACTGTCTCTGGTTTATGTACTTTAATTTGTTAATGGGTACATTACATTAAGACAGTATTTTCTCTATAGAGTCTTCAATGTAAAGTTTTCGTTTGTTTGAGTTTATTCATTTTTTTCTATCTTTTAGAAACAATATTTAAGAAGGCTTGATTGTAATGTTCTTTCAAGATCAAATCAATATTATTTTGATAGTTGTTGCGGGGCCTCTAAAAGGAGTGGGGCCCATAGGTCGGTGCCTACTTTGCCTATTTGGTAATCCGGTAATGGATTTAATCAGGAGTAGAGGGTGGTGAATGCCAGGACCAAAAATGTCCTGGTATGGGAGCTACAAAGGGTCACCACAGCCTCCCTCTGTAAATGCCCCCAGTCTGTCACACCGGTTCTAAGAAAAGCAGAGGAAACATTTATCAAAGTGTTTGGATTTTTAGCTTCCTGTAAACAAAACTGCTGAACTCCCAAAAACACATTAAAAAACACACAGCTTAAAAAATGATAAAACAATCATTTGTGGCGTGTTTCATTTCAGCGTCTTTGAATGGAATACCTGTTCTTTTTAGGCCCCAGGCTCTGGGACAAGCCTTTCATTTCCGCTTGGATTGTATGAACTGTGTTAGTGCGTTGTTTTTCTTTTTCCCTAACTTTCTGTGCTTGTCATTCATTTAGAAACTATGGTTTTCGATAAAGAATTTAGTTTTCATTTTTTATTGCATCGGCCTTGTGTATTTTGTCTTCATACTCCGAAACACTATTTTCCTTTCCTCGGTCTGTGAAGTGCATTGCAATTTTGAAGCTTGTCCAAGGGAAACAAGACATAACTTTCAAAACTCGCCTGAAGCGCTTGAACGTGAGCCAAGAAGCTCCATATTGAGAGACAGGAAAGTACCAGAGACAGCTGGCTTGACAGTGTAGTAAACAAGACAACCTCGCAAAGGTTAGATTTTTATATAGATCTTTTTACAGGCAGTAAACCCATTTTACGGTGCTCAAAATGTGGGCACAAAATAGACCTGATGCGTAGGAAGATGGCCATGATCACAGAGTTTGTACATTGGGAGACCTTGATTTGGAAAAACATAGTTGCCCATTTAAGAATTTAGGGCCTTATTTAGAGTTTGGTGGCAAGGGTACTCTACTCTGCTACAAACATGGAGGAGTATTCTGTCTGCCAAACCCTCAGTCCAACTCTTTAGTTAGAGTCAGGGAACCGTTGTGCTTCTGCCAGCAGAGCCTCCTCAGTCTCCGCAAGCGGAAACCTTAGGCTTATGGTCCCACGGACATTAGCCCATGGTCTAAAAACCTTAGGACATAGGGTGGATGGTCAAATGTACTTTTTCACTGTTTAGGGACACCTTAAAAAACCTGGCAGTCCAGAAAAAGAAGAAAAAATATCAAGCATTTGCAAAGCCCATTGGTTTCACTTATGCGAGATCTATTGGCTTTGTCAATGTGTTTTTTAGACATGTTGCACAGCAGCGCAGGCTGCTGTGCAACATGGCTCAAAGTAAAGATGAAAAGGGTTATGAAGCGGCCAGCGTTGACTGCATCATAGCACTTTTTTTAGCCATGTTGCACAGCAGTCCATGCTGCTGTGCAATATGTTAAAAAACAAAAGGACGGGAGAGCAAGCCACACAAGTGAGATGCAAGGGAAGAGGGAGGGAGCAGAAATAAAGGACAATGGGAGGGGGGGAAAGCAACATGAGGAATGCGCAGGGGAGGAGGGTGGTAGCAGCAACAATGGGAGGGGCAAAAGCAACACAAAGGAGGTGTGGGGAGAGGGAAGAGTGGAGCAATAATGGACAGCGAGTGGGAGTGACAAGCATCATGAAGGAGATGAGGAGGTGGGAGAGAGCAGCAATACAAAGGACAGGACAGGAGGACAAGCAACACGAGGGAGATAGACTGCAGACACATACACTCTTCGAGAGTGCATGTCCAAAAAGTAAAACAGAAGAACCTGCAGGAGCGCGCTGCAAGTGGAAGGACACTGGCTGCAGACAGGAAGCTGTACTAGGTTCTTTGTTCCAAGGCAGGGACATACACTGAAAGCAATGGCGTAACAAAGGCCCCAGCAGCCCCAGCAGCCCCTGTAGTGCGGGGGGGCCTGAGATCCAGGGGGCACCCTCAGCACAATACCCTGGCCTGAGAGCTCCTGAGTGCGTCCGGAGGGGGGCCCTCCATGTACTTTGCAGGAGCGGGGCCCTCAACGTTCATTATGCCACTGACCGGAAGCACCTGGAGGAAGCAGGAAGGAGCAGGAGGCGCTGACCAATCAGAAGCAAGGAAACAAGAGTGACGTGGAAGCCAACCAATGGTAAGTAATGGGCAGGCTCTAAGCCTGTTTTAAGCTTTTTTTTGTAAACAATAGATTTCACTGACAGCTTATGTGCACCGTTCAAGTGAAACCCAAAAATGAGGCCCGCATGCTGGCTGTAAACTCCCAAGGGATCAGGTCCATTAGTTGCTTCTTTTTTTTTTTAAAAACCTTCAGCTTTAGGAGTTTATTTTTGGAAAACAAAAGTCTTAGCTGAGCAGCCACATGAAACATGGCGGCCACTCTGCAAAGATACAGTGCTACAATTAGTCACCCCTCTGCTCCCCATCAGGATTGCAAGATGTGGTTTTTCATGCAAAGACTTCTGCTGCTGAAAACAGCGGAAAACAGCTGAAATCTCCTATTCAAACACAGAGAGAAAATATGCAAAAATCTATGAAGAAATACCAATTCCCATATGTGATGCTCCGGAATCGCATAATAGGCTGTATTTCCAGACCTCACCTCCCAAGTCTTTCCAATGCCCCCAGTACTGGTAACTTCAGGAGGTGGAAGAGAGGGGCGGGAATATCAGGCCATAAGCTATCCGACTCAGAATCTTGCTGTTAGTGGCTGGACCACATGACTTAGCTTCATTTCATTTACTTTTCACCTCTTGAAAGGTGGTGTTTATACTTGGGGTAAAGGCATGTCTACAACTCTGTATTAATCCTCTGTGTTAATGGTTGTTAACCAACTGTTGAGGGGGGGCGCTAGAGGGCCCACGGCAAGATGGCTGCACCGTAGTGCAGCTGTGTCGGCCGAGGGCAATAATCCGTCCATTATCCGCTGAATGGTATGACATCCCTGCCCGCAACAGAGTGGATTCGCAAAATGAGAGTGGCGAGCCTACCTATCGACTGCTGATCGCTGAATAGGAGGATGCTAGGAGCAGAGTTGCAGTCCTGCAGTGGTTGCCCAGTGGTGAAGAGTTGTGGTAAAATGGCAGCTGCCTGGCTTCACTGAAGAGGCTGGGGGGAAGCAGCGGAGACGCCAAGTGCTGATCGTTGCCAAATACGCGGATGCTGAAGCGGCCTGGTGTGCGACCCACACGATGAGCAGCAGCTGCTGCGGCGAGGTGGTGAGCCAGCGCAAAAGTGTGCTGAGGACTGGTGCGGCCTTGCAATGTTTCGTGAGGGGATTGCCCGGGAGCCGACTGGAGCCGTGTCCCCGGATCGCGGTGAAGAAAGAGCGCAGGCAGAAGCGGGGAGACTCAACTGTGTGGTGAGCTGTAGGGCGGAGTCCTCCTGGGTGCCCACTGGCCAAAGGGCGGGGAGCTTCGAGGAGGTCGGGTGCGCTCAGACGCCTGGCCTATGGATCAATAAAGGTTGGCCTGACTCGTATTGTGTGTCGGCCTGGAAAGCGGAGACTTGTGGAGCCGGTATGAAGAAGGAAAGGGAAGGCATTGTTCCTATTAGTGCAATCTGGCGCGACTGGTGCATTGCATTGAGGTGCGAACTCTGGCCTGCACGGTAATTGCACAGTAGCCTGCGCTTTGAGATCGTGTGGGAGCGCGGTGGCGCCATTTAATGTTCAAATGGGCCTGGACCTGGTGAAAGTGGGAGGCCTGTGATCCTAGGACCGTTTAGGCCCCAGAAAATTGCCGCCAAACACCTAGAGTGACTAAGCTGTGTAAAGCGTGTTTGAGTGGTAACATGGGGAAGACGAATAAACACCAGGCAAGCCTCAATCTTGACATGAAAAAGACTTCCAGATCCCAGCAGCACGCGCTGTCAGACTCAGAACAGGAACCACCAGATAAGAGCACCACGGGGCTGGAGGCAATGCTCCTGGCGATGCAGAACAGTCTACAATCAACAGATGGAAAGATAGATGCGCTCAACCAGTGAATGGATCATTTTGCTGTTAAGCTCCATAAGCAGGGTGCCAGGCTGGGTGAAGCAGAACAGCGCATATAAAACGCAGAGGATGGCCTACAATCAGTCACGTTGAAATGCTTGAATATGGAGAAGGTGCTGGCGATGATACAGGCAAAAAATGAGGAGCTAGAGGCACGATCCCGGCGCAATAACCTTCGGATTACCGGTTTGCTGGAGTCAACAAACACGGGAAGACTGGAGCTGTATATTGAGACAATGCTCAATGAGATATTTGGACCGTAAAACATGTCTGAGGTCCTGATTGTGGAAAGAGCCCATAGGTTGTTGGCGGCGCGTCCAGTCCCTGGTGCCCCGCCACGCCCGATTATTGCAAGATTACTAAATTACCCGGATAAAGATGCAGTTCTGCGCCTTGCGAGGGAAAAACAAACCATAAATTACAAGGGAAATGATATCGCGTTCTACTCTGATTTCACCGCCTCAGTTCAGGTGGCGTGGCGTGAATTCCTCCCAGTGAAAAAGAAGTTACAGGCTGAACACATCCAATATGCAATGCTTTACCCAGCTTGACTGAGCATAGAGGTTGAGGGGAAGAGTAAGATTTTTATTTTGCCGAAAGCAGCCATGGAATACATCAAATCACAGAAGAGGAACTGGAAAGACCAGGCTGAACGACTGAATTATGACGGGTCGGACGGAGACTAAGTTGAGGCCATGATGTTTGAGGCTATGCAGCGCCCATTGGATGGACCGACCAGGCGCTGCGGGTCGGCATTGCCATATAAAATATGTGCAGATGGATAAAAGGCTCGGATGGCGTTCTGGGTTGTGGTACTGCAGGCTGCGATATGACAACGGTGGAATTGATGGGATCACAATCCAAGTGAACTATAAGCGGCCTGTGGTACAGAACTCCGGATGTGATGGACTTGGATCTACTGCACGTAATGTACATTTATCATATCATATTAATTGGGTACACCCGGCCACCTCCTCTTTCAACGGGAGGGGATTTCGCCACTAGCAGCCCCCTACGGGAATACCCTTGTGAACAAGTTTGGCAGTTGTTTTAGACATGTACATGTTTCTGTTAGAGTAGGATGGCTTTAGCAATTTCGGTATGCTGAAGTGGGTGGGGGGGACTCAATGTTTTTTTCCTGCTGCAGATGCAGTGCATGTCATGTACAAGGGTTATTCGATTGCTGCTCATTTCAGGGTTGGGGACACCTCACTGGGTCAATAAACTTAGACTCCGGAAATGTCGGGACAGGGGGGATTAATCAAAATGTTGACATGGAGTGTGCGGGGGGTCAATAGCCCCAAGAAAATTCAGCAAGTGCTAGCTTATCTGGACAGGCATGGTATCCAAGTGGCATTGCTACAAGAAACGCACCTCACGAAACAAACCGAACAAGATGGGGGGAATAGATGGGCGGTGGTCAGGGTGGCCTCGTCGTACTCTGCATATTCTAGGGGTGTATTGTTATTAGTAAAGAAAGGTACCTCTTTCACGCTCACCCACACTGAGACTGATGAACACGGCAGATTCCTGATGGTACAGTAATGCTTGGGTGGTACGAGGGTGCTGTTTGTAAACACATATAGGCCGAACATAAATGATCCAGCATTTCATAGTGAGATCTGGAGGCGATTGGGTTCCTTACCAAACTCAATGGTGATCTGGGGGGTGGGGGGGATTTAAATGTATATTTGGATTCGTCTTGGGACAGGTCAGCCACTATAGCCTGACACAGGAAGCAGGCTGCAAAAATTTTCAGGGAAATCTTGGAGGCTGAAGGCTTGATAAACGTATGAAGATTCAGGAACCCATACTCCCGGCAAAAGGGACTTATGTGTCATCCGTACATGGTTCATGGTCCAGATTGGATTACTGGCTGGTCTCTAGGGAGGTGTGCACCTGGACGGTGGGGTTATGCACCTGGCCAGAACGCTGTCTGACCATTCTCCTGTGCTACTGGAGCTCTCGATTCCCACGTATGTTAGACCCCCATTCCAATGGAGATTGCAGCCTTCATCGTTACTGGATCCAGTGTTCCGGGCCACCATAGTCACGGCCAATACACTTCTAAGAGATTGAGGGCTTGGTGGAAGGAGCAGGTACGATGTGGGAGGCCTTTAAGGCAACTATCCATGGGGAGTGCATAGGGGTTCAGGCGAGAATCTTGAAATCGCTGCGCAATAAACTACAGGACATTGAACATAGACTGCTTACACTGGTACGACTATATGAGCAGTTGCCCACACGTAACTTATTAGCTCAGATGAGGGACTTGATTTCTGAGCACACAGACATAGCAGAGCAGAAAGCTCGACATAAGTCTGGGAGGTGGAAGGCATGGGCGTATGGTGAGGGAGGTAGGCTGGGGCGCTCTCTCACCTCTAGATTAGCGGAGAAAAGGGTGCAGGACCACATTGTCAAGATAATAGACAGTAACTCTGTTCCATGTTACACAACACCAGAGATTATAACGGCCTTCTCGGAGTTCTGCACTAATCTATATGCGTCTAGGCCCACTGCGTCTGATAGTGAGGTAGATAGTTATCTGGACGATACCGCGCTGGGCTGGCTGTTCCTTGGACAGAGGGAGTATATAACGCAGCCATTTACAGAAGAGGATGTGAAAGAAGCCATTTTGAAACTGCTGAGTGGGAAGGCGGCCAGGGTTGACGGGTTACCCAGCAAGTTTTATAAACCCTAAGCAGACAGTGTGGCACCGCATCTGCTGGATGTACATGTAGAAGCATACGAAAGTGGAGTGCTCCCCCCACTCTCCGTGAAGTCTTCATAGTAACGTTACTAAAGCCAGATAAGGACCCAGGGCGGTGCGTATCTTACAGGCCGCTGTCATTGATAAATATTGATGTCAACATTTTGGCAAAAATAATAGCCACTAGACTCCAACCTTTAGTCCCCAATCTGGTCCTACCTGATCAATCTGTATTTGCATATGAGAGATCTACGGCTCATAATTTAAGAACGCTGTTCGCTGTGTTGCATCAATTAAACCCTGAGTTGAAGGCAGTGGTGGTGCTGTTAGATGCCGCCAAGGCTTTCGACTCCATACAGTGGGGATATATGTTCACAGTTCTACGCCGCATGGGGCTCCCGCTGGCCTTTCTGAGATGGGTGCGCTTGCTATACTCCAATCCAACAGCAAGGATAAGAATTAACAATTTCATTTCTGCCCCTATCAAGATTTGCAGGGGTACAAGACAGGGATGCCCACTCTCCCCGATGTTGTTCTCCCTGGTGCTGGAACCCCTAGCATGTAAAATCAGGCAGTGACACACGCGGGCTGCACTGAGGCTCAGGCAGCGTCCTCTTGCTATATCCCTGTATGCTGATGATATGTTGTTGTATGTGAGAGAGCCCAAATTGAATCTAGCACCACTGATACGGGAGTACGTGCAGTTTGAGGGGTATTCCGGCCTCAGTATCATAAATCTACAATATTCCCCCTCACACAGTGCACTACCTCCTATGAGCTGGAGTTTCCATTGTCCTGGACATCAAACCCTGTCAGGTATTTAGGCATTTGGGTGCATAGAGACCCTGAGATTGTGGTCAGCATGAATTATGGGCGGGCGGGCGGTCGTGAAACTGATTGATCAAGTTGCAAGGTGGACGCGCCTTCCGCTGTCTTTGGCAAACCGCATTGCAGTAATGAAAATGTCGGTATTACCCACATTTTTATATCTCTTTGTGAATATACCCATAGCCTTAAACAACACCATTTTTAAATCCATCAACACATGCTTGTTAACCTTAGCGTGGGCTGGCAAGCAGCCCACGGTGCAGCTGGAATATTCTAACACAGCTGTATGAGGGCGGAAGATTTGGTGCGCCGGACTTGCGCTATATTATTTATGTGCGCAAGCACAATTTGCACATTATTGTCACTTCTCACAGCGTTATTTACCACACCTGGCAGTGGAAGCAGATGATGCTTATCCAATCCCACTCACGGCCATGGTATTACACACTAGACTTGAGATTCTAGTTCTCTAGTTCTCCTCGACCTCACAGCAGCCTTTGACATGGTGGACTACGAGACCCTACTCAACATTCTCCACAAAAGGATAAGTTCTCTGTGCTGTTTTGAAATGGCTAAGATCTGACCTGAAAAACAGATTATTTACAGATAAAATGTGAAACTTCTCCGTGAACCAACTCCATCTCCACATGGTGTACCACAAGACCCCAAAGAAGACCTTACATTATTTAACCTTTATATGGAAACAATCAATGAAGCACCAAGGAGAACGTGGTCCAAGCATACATCAAGAACTGGAGGCACTCGCCAGTACCTTAAGATTACCTTGTGACAATCCACTGCTATCTTAATGCAAGGCCTTGAAATAACTCAGGGTATCTAAGCACCTCCTAAAACGCAATCCTGACAAAATAATTCCTCTTCATTTGTGAAAAGACAAATTGACACCTAAACACAAATGAATACCTGACTCAAATGCTATTGAAGGAAGTGACCCGATTAGGGTCACCCGGGTCACTCAAGACCACCACTCAGCCTTCCATACAAATGAAGACTCGGTCAGACAGTAAAGATTACAAACCAAGTTATTTATTAGTATTCGCTCGAGCGGAGTCCAGTCTGACTAGCAGTAGCGGTCGGTGGTGAGAGTGCCGCCGGGCGCTGACGTGGGGCGGGGGAGGGGCAGGGTGGGGGGTAGTAAACTACGGATTACGGCGGATTACAGGTAAGTAAACATATAAACAAATAAAACGAATTTTGTTTCTCGCGCTGCATCGCATTTCGATGCAGCGCGAGAAACGAAATTCGTTTTATTTATTTATATGTTTACTTACCTGTAATCCGCCATAATCCGTAGTTTACTACCCCCCACCCTGCCCCTTCCCCGCCCCACGTCAGCGCCCGGCGGCACTCCCACCACCGACCGCTACTGCTGACTAGCCTCCTAAGATGCTACCGAGGGGACTGACCCTCACCAACATTACATCAGTTGTTATACATTTCCAATGCCTAGCAAGACCCGCCCAGAACTGGAAATTTCCAGTTGGAGCAGGTTAACAAAGGAGACACAAAAGATGAGCTACACTCCTTGGATCGGGTACATGTTATCTCTGCCTCAAGGTTACTCTGTCCATGCCCGCCACTGTAAGCATAAGAACGGGCCTATCTAACGAGGAAGGTATGCGAAGGCACATTCATGTATTCATTAAGACAACGAAGCTCAACCTTGGAGAAATACAAAAAAAATATCGAAGCTGCTTTCCGCTGAGGCAGACAAAATGAGACAGAAGTTAGTTTTGATCATTACACAAAATGTCGGCTAAATGCAAAATGGTGCCGCAAATGCTAACTTAAGCATAATGCTAATAGGAGAAGTCGACTGGAAGTATTTTCTAGTCCAACACTATAGGATCTAGACAAGTGTTAGGACCTAGACAAATGTTAGAAAGTAAACCAAGTCCTTTCGTTTTATACTGAACAACAGACTCTTGTTAACAGATCATATCAATAGCATTGCAAACCAAAATGCATAATGGCAATTTCACGCCATTCACAACCTGAAGCACTTTGTCTCTGAACAGGATCTACATGTGATAGCCCAGTCTTTAGTTATTTCTAGTCTGATTATTGTACAGTCCTACTCACTCGCCTGGCTAAATCAAGATTACTCCAATTTTATGAATGTGATAGTATGCACTCCCTTATAGTAGTAGACCATTGTTTTTAAAGAATGCTCTTAGGCAAGATTATGCATGCAGACGTGTTCGTGCTATGCCCCAACAGCACTTCTTCAATGATTTCCAAACGAGTGGAGCGAATATAACATTCCACGTGCACGTCGCACAGCAATGTAAGATTTCATGACAACTCTTTTCGTTCAATATTCCATTCTAATCATATTTTTATCCATAATATATTCCACAAGTTTATAAAAAAAAATCATCATTTAAATTCGAGACTTTGTAAATCCCATTTGTTTCAAACGTTGAGGAAATGCCTATCCAGACCTTTTTCAAAACCACGTGGGAGTACGCAGCCCCAGGCAGCCTCGCTTAATCTTCCCGACGGCCCCCAGTGCCAGGACACCTCGCCTCAGGCAGCTGCACGCTTTACAAATGCTGGTATTATTATTATTATTAATAATTACCATAGGTGGAATTCCAGAAACACAGAAGAACCAGTGCTTGAAGTTTGTGCCAAAATTCAGAAAGCAAAATCCTCTGAGTCAGTCATTTTCCAGGGTAGCACTCAACATCTGTAATAACATTTCTCCAGACCGGAGGAAGGCTCCTTCATGTGTAGTGTTTAAGAAAGGAACTAAAGAACTCCTTCTTTAAAGTTGCCTTCAGTAAGACCCCATTATATTATGGTAGGTGTGGTCCTTTCATATTTAATTCAATTTTCAATAATCATTTAGAGGCAGAGGAAGATGATCCTACACAGTGTCCAGTGCAAGAAGAGGATGAGCCTACAGGAGCTAGATCCCCTGCCTTGTCCAGAGCTAGGAGCCTAGCCTCCGCCCACAGCCTGACCTAGTCAGAGCTGGAGGACAGACAAGCTGATGGGGCTCTGGAGCTGCAACTGGCCACTCTGGCCATGGAGGGGGGAAAGCTGAACATGGAGGAAAAAACGCTGGCCATAGAAGGAAAGCTGAGGCATAAACACCAACAGCATAGAAGAGACAAAGTTGGCTCTGGAAGAGAATAAAAGATTATTAGCTCAAGAAGTGAGTCAGAAGGAGCTGGACCTGAAAGCTAGGAGGGTCACAGAGTCCAATGAAGATGGTGACAGCAACACAGAGGTGCCTAGAGGAGCTAAAACGGTCCATATACCCGAAGACATAGTGCCTAAGTTTGTGGTGGGGGATGACATAGACAAGTGGTTTGAGGCATATAAGGTGGACGTGTGCATGCACAGGGTCCAAAATGAGGACTGGGGGCTTGTCTCTGGAAACATATACCAGTCACAGAGAGGTACACTGTGGGACCTGGTCCTTTTTGGAAGGTTATCTCCAATCTTTTTGCCTTTCTCCCTCTATTTTTCTGACCTTCTTTTTGTTGACTTTAGGACTCTGGGCACTTTACCACTGCTAATCAGTGCTAAAATGCATGTGTTCTCTTCTCTAAACATGGTGGGCCTGATTCACAGAACTAACTTACGTCAAAAACGTAAAGTTAGTACTTTTTGGTATTCACAAAATACACTTACTCATTTTGTATTCACAGAATGAACTTACTCATTTCGGTATTCACAGAAGTTAGTAGTCCTAACTTTAGGACTCCTAAATGCCTTCTGTGAATACCGAAAGTCTTAAGTTAGGATTTTCTCAGTTTAGGAGTAGTAAAGTTAAACTTTACTACTCCTAAACTGAGAAAATCCTAACTTTAAGACTTTCGGTATTCACAGAAGGCATTTAGGAGTCCTAAAGTTAGGACTACTAACTTCTGTGAATACCGAAATGAGTAAGTTCATTCTGTGAATACCAAAATGAGTAAGTGTATTTTGTGAATACCAAAAAGTACTAACTTTACGTTTTTGACGTAAGTTAGTTCTGTGAATCAGGCCCGGTATTATTGGTTTACACCTGTTTGGCACATTTGATTCACTTATAAGTTCCTTTAAATGTGCTATATCATATACCAAGGGCATGTAAATTAAATGCTTCTAGTGGGCCTGCAGCACTGCTTGTGCCGCCCACAGAAGTAGCCTTTCAAACCTGCCTCAGGACTGCCACCGCAGGGCATGTGTGCGTAGTTTACTGCCACCTTAACTTGGCATTTATAACTACTTGCCAAGCCTTAAACTCCCCTTTTATTACACATAGGTCACCCCTAAAGCAGGCCCTAGTTAGCCCTATGGGCAGGGTGCTGTGTAGGTAAACGGTAGGACATGTGCCTTTATGTGTGGCATGTCCTGGTAGCCTATTTCGTTTTTCACTGCTGTGAGGCCTACTCCTCCCATAGGCTAGCATTGGGAATTCCCCTATATACTTTTAAGTGGTAATTCCTGATCAGAAAGGAGTGGCGTTGCCATGTTTGGAATAGTGGTGATAAATCCTGCTAGTGTAGTTGGATTTTACATTGCTATTCCTGAAATGTCACTTTTAGAAAGTGGGCATTTCTCTGTGCTTATGACTCTTTGTGCTTTGCAGCCTGACTCCAATACACGTCTGGGTTAGGTGACAGCAACACTTGGTGCATACTTTCCAGACATCCACAGCACAGGAAGGTCTGGGTGTGACAGGGGATACATCTGCATTCATCTGCATACTGATAGTCGTCCTGGGCTGGGAGAGGAAGAGGTGGTTCACACTTTACATTTGTATAGGTTGTGTCCTGCCCTCACGCAAAGGGCTGATTTACCCCCTACTGGTCGTCTAGAGCCAGGGCTGGGCTGAAAGGGATTGTTGCACACTTCTAAGGGTTCCTTTGAAGTCACCCTTTCATCAAAGACATTTTTGAGTATAAGTACTGGGTCTTAGACCCCATGTTTTTAGACACTGTGTGGGACTTGTAACCAGACGCTGCTGGCTCTACAAAGTGCACATTGCCAGAGGACTGCTGTGCTACCAGGATGAACCACCATTTGGACTACTTGCTTTGCTGTATTGGCCTGCTGCCTACTGATTGCTGGGCTGCAGGAGGGACTGCCACTTTGCAAACTGCCTTGAAGAGCTGGTCTGCTACCTGTTTACTGCTTTTGTGCCCCTCCTCAAGTGTTCTCCACGGCTCGTTAGTTTGCCCTCTCCCTGTTGTTTTGGAGTCATAGAGCCACAAAAAGATTACTCCCTTCCTGCCCCCTGCCGTGGGACTCTGTGACTGGTGAGTCCGGCAGTGGGGCCTTAGTCTGAACAGTGCTGGGCTGATCAACTGTTTGCGCTGGGAGAAAGTGTGGTCATGCACCACACGAAGGACCAGAACTCCCTTTGCTGGACTCGCGCTGCACAGGCAGTGTGTGCCGAGTTGACAGCACTCCTCCAGGGATCGATGTGTCCTTTTAGGGATTCCCGCCGCCTTCCTTCCATAAGTGCATCGCCTAGGGAACAGGAAGCATTCGTACGGCGGCAGCGCCACCTCACCCCGCCCCCTCTGGGGACTGAGATTCATGTGGCACGACCGCAGCCGTAGGCCCTTGAGACCAGTGGAAGGAGTGCCGGCTGAAAGAGGAATCTCTCCATCGATGTTGCTGGGGCTCGCGACGGGCTGTCGAGTCTTTCCCAATGCACGGCAGACCCTCACAGAAGGCACAGAAACTACTGAGTTGGGACCTGTAGTCCCATGTGGTCCCCGCAGCTGCTCTGCGAGTCGCAGGGGGCAGGTACCGGCACTAGCACCCCGCCCCGAAGGACCTACAAGGCATTCCAGGGATCAACTTTAGCCAACCCGAGCTACAGGTCGCTCTGGCTGCACTGGGGAATAGCTATGTGTTTGGCCCGGGGGGCTCTGGACGCGCTGTACTTTGGGAGCATTCCTGGTGAAGAGCAGGGGCCTCCATGGAGGGCACCCTCATTCTTAAGTAGCCACATAGGAGTGTTCTGTGGGCGATGCCCGACTGGGACCATTGGCATTTACCCTAACAGGGCTCCAGTGAAGCCCGTAAGAGGGAGGAGAGCATTTTACCTACCTATATTCACATACCGTGATTCAGGTGTTTGTCTCTTAACCAACTGACATTACTTGCACTACACTTTGCTTCAGTGCTAAATACTTATTTATGGTGATTCCTGTGGTCGCTCTACATTACTTGTACTACTGATGTGATATTCATCATTGTTATCTTGCTTTGAACAGAACAGCGAGTACTGTTTGTCAATGGGCATAGTGGGAAGGGCATATATGGGGTTCCTGTAGTACATTCACTGTGATAAGTATTTATGATTCATGCATAATATGCAAAGTATTATGATTCATGTTGTTTTGGTCTTGCAATATATACAATAAAGAAAGCATATTTTTATATAATCCTGTGTGGAGTGTCTTTTGTGGTGTATTCATTGTGTTTCTGTGTGAGTGTATTGCGCAAATGCTTTACACATTGCCTCTGATGATAAGCTTGCCTGTCTGCACCAAGCAACCAGAGGGTGAGCACAGGTTATCTCTGGCGTATAACTTACTTGCCCTGACTAGAGTGGTGGGTTCTGCCAGGCTTAGGTGCATACCCTAGCCAACCAGAAACCCCATTTCTTACAGACACACTAGTGGCCCTAGACAAGCCTGACGGGATGAGGTATGCTCTAATGAAAGAAGAGCTTGTTGAAAAGTTTGGTCTTACCCCAGAAAAATACCTCTTAAAGTTCAGGGATAGCTAAAAGTTGTCTCACCAGTCATGGGTTGACTTTATGGATTACTCCAGTAAGGCACTAGATGGCTGGGTGAAGGGCAGCAAAGTGAATCACTATAATGGGCTATACAATCTATTTAGGAGAGAACAGATGCTTTACAGAATTCAGCCAGCATCTTATTGGATCCAAGTCCACTGTGCACAGAGAGCTTGGAAAGGAAGCAGACCTCTGGATCAGTACCAGGGTGCCGATAAAGGGACTCAGGAGTGACCCCAAGAAGGGTTGTTGAAGTCCCACACAGCAAAGCAAGGGAGAGGCAGTGCTTAATTTGAGCCAGTGGTTTCCAGTGCTAGGCACTTGCACTTATTCATCGACACTGGCGCTTTTCATGAGCACCAGTTAAGGACACATTCATTTACAGGCAAATTAAGTGATTTGCCCAGAATCACAGAATGGTGAGCCGGTGTCAAGACTTGAACCTGGTTCCCCAGCTCTGAAGTCTGCAGCTCTGGCCATTACGCCACATCCTCTATCCACTTTCATGGTTCGCAGTTGGTTCTGTTTTAGGCAGCGCTAACAGGCGAAATGGGATGGTGCAAGCTGCTTCCTGGCGAGAGTCCCGGCACTTATTTTTTTTACGTGACGGGAGTTAAAGGGTAAAGCAGACAGAGACCCAAAAGGGCCCCAAAACAGTGTGGGGGGAGGTCCCATGCCCCTTCTGAAAATAAGGGGGTAGGTTCTAGTGTGCAGAAGCCCAGGGCACCCTTTTTCCAACCCAAGTGCTTTGACTATCTTCAGTTCAGGCGGGGCACCCTGTCTGTTCAAGAAAGTCGCCCACAGTTGGGCCCTCCTCAGGGGAAGGGGTCAATATGGCCTTGGGGGAGGGGGAGGTAATCCCCAGGAGCTGAGTGAGAGCATGCACTGAAGACTCTTAGTTGGCAGGGGGGCCCAGAGGGTACGTCTGTGATCCCTGAAGGAGGGAGTAATCACTTTCACCAGATCACAATGAATGGTGCCCCTGTCCCTGCTCTAGGGAATACCTGTGTCAGTCATACCATGGTGGTGGAAAGACTGGCAACACCAGAGCAATATCTGCCAGGAAAAGGTATGCAGGCTAACCCAGGCACATGGGCAGAACTGTGTCCTCCCTAAGGCTCTGGTCTCTTTGGAATGGGGGGAGGTTTGAAGTGGCTTAGAGGAGGGTCATTGTTAGTCCCCAGGGTTACCCGCTCTTAAAGAAGAGCATCCCAAGAATGACCCTGGTGAGGCCATTTCTGACCTGGAGGTAGTCCCTAGTCATGGAGACAGAAGACAAGAGACCTGCACCCGACCGATCCCTCCAAGATACAGGGTATCACCCTCGAAGGAGATGATGGTTTGCCCTTGGAGCTCCTGACTTGCAGGGACCTGTTAGCCTAAGGGTACAAACACTGGGCTGAGAGGCCAGTCTTAGGATACCACCTCTGAGATGGCGGGAGGGAGAGTGAAAGTAGAGTGCCTATCACCATGGGCTGCTGCCCCCACTCTGAGAAACTTAAGAGGCCAGAAAGAGCTTAGGCGCAAGTAGAGAACTCATTACCAACCCAGGGCTGGAAGGGAGGCCTGCCCCAAGCTCCAGTATGGAGCCTCCACCTGGCAGTGGATGGCCAGAGGTCAGGCTCTTGACACTGACAGCTGTCAGTTGCCTATGTTGGTTGTTGCCCTTATGGATAGAGGTTTCCCGGGGTTGGGACGGAGGCCTGACTTAGGGGGCAGAATGAGCCACATTACCTCATTGGCCATTGTGGAACTGTCTGCCGACTGGAATGCATCGGTGGGCAGGTTAAGGTTGGGTGCCTCACAGATGGGGTCTGCAGGAGGATGGTCGCAGAGGGGTACAGATAGGTTCAGAGGAGCAGAGGGGCATAGAACAGAAATGTGCTACTGCAGAGGAGGCACATTATACATGTTATATCACCTGAGCAGGGAAGCCCAGCAAAGGATTTCTTCGCCTACTCTAGTTTTGGGCTGGGGGGCATGTGTTGGAAATTTGCCTTTCATGCAGGGTCAATCAGGATTCTTTGCCTTTTGGCTATAGAACCCTGTGCACTTTACCCCTGCTAACCAGTGGTAAAGCGCTTGTTCTCTCCTTTTTTAAGCATTGTAAAATTGGCATACACCAGATTGACACATTTAATTTACTTATACGCAGTTAGTATATGGTACTACCTGTATCCATGGCCAGTAAACTAAATGCTGCCAGTGGGCTGCAGTACTCATTGTGCCCCCTACTGCAGTAACCACAGAAAATCTGTCTCCAGGCCTGCAATTTCAGCCTGGGTGTGCAATTTTAAAATGCCATTTCAACCTAGCAAAAAAAAACTTTTGTCAGGCCTAAGAATTGCTTTTTAATACTTATAAGTCACCCCTAAGGTAGGCCTTAAAAGCCAGTAGAACAGGGTGCATGGTCTTTAAAAGTAGGGCATGTATATTTATAGGTTTACAGATCCTGGCAGTGAAAACCCCCCAAAGCCATTTTTCACTGTGGCAAGGCTGGCTCTACTGTAGGTTAACACTAGTTTACACTATTACATCTAATAAGTGTTTAATTCTGTTTGAGAATAGCTAGAAAATAATTTCAAGAACTCATTTTAATAGTAATAGTCTCCTCCTTTGACAGGATGGCTTGGGTTCTGTGCTCTTTCCTTTCTGAGCTTCAAAGGATGCCTACACTGTCACTGACAGATAAAGCTCACGCCTGGTTCTGCATGGCTTTTGTCTCTCGCGTCAGCCTGGCACTAAATCCAGTGGGAGGAAAGAGACAGACCAGAACTGGTTTAGGGGGTGGACAAAGGATTGCCCTCCACCCACAGGCTGGCACTGGGTATAAATGTGGACCCCACATTCTTGTCATAACACTCCTGGACCTGTGAAGAATCAGAAGAAGGACTGTCCTGCTGGCTGAAGAACGCAAAGGAAAACTGCACTTGCTTGCCTTAAACCCAGACCCCAGACGTGACTCCAGGGGTCAGTTGGCTGACCTCCTATATGACCTACAGAGACTCAACAAGCTTCTAGAGGCCTCTCTCCATGCAACTGCACATCAGACCAGTTCCAACTGGGCCAACCCTGAACCCTGCTGCTGAGCTCTGTTGGGGTAAGCCCTAACCCCCAAGTGGTGCCCCACAGGTCCTGGACCCTTGGCTGCTGTTAGAGTGTACTCCTTCTGTCACCAAACTGCAAGAAGTGGGACTTAGAAACTTTTTGTCAACTTTTTGTCTGGAGAATCGACGGAAACAGGGTTCCTGCTCGCACTGCTGCTGTCGGCTTGCAGTCAAAGCCGCAGCCATTGATGTTGATTCACCAGTCAGCCTCAATCTACTGGTTTGCCCCACTGAAGAAGATTCAAAATCCAGAAAAGTCCAAACATACAGGGCTTTACCAGGACCAATGACGAGCTGCATCCGATCAAAATCAAGGCTTTCCTGGGCACAGACATCACACTTCGCTCACTCGTAGCTTTCCCGCCTTTGTCAACGACCGCACTGGGACCCCGCTCTTCAGCAGCCTGTTGTCATCGAGCCCCGCTTTGGATCTAGATTGCAGCTTGCTCCACTGATGACTCGATGACTACCACTTTTCCTCCTTAAAAGTTTCTAAGTCAGAAGGTAAACTTTATCACAGTCAGCCTTAACTTTTGAATTTGACTCGGTCTACAGGGACCAGATACCCACGGTTGGTGCTTTGTGCTTTTGGTGCTATAAAAATTCATACCTCCAGTTCCACTAATTGGATTGTTGATATTTTGGTGTCATTTATTTAGGAATATATTCGCTTTTTCTCTAAATTGGTTTGGGATATTTATTTTGTTGTGTTTTCACTTTATTATTGTTTTAGTGTTGCATAAATACTTTACACATTGCTTCTAGGTCAAGCCTAACTGTGTTGTGTCAAACTACTTGAGGGTTAAGCACAGCTTTATTTAGTGACTTCAGTGGTTCACCCTGACCCCTGACCCCTTGGTTGTAGGAGGTGAGTGGCTTCTCACTTCCTTCAACCAATATTCCAATTTCTTACAATATCCATCAGGGTTGACCCAAAGCTGCTCCATTCCAGGAAAGACCCGGAAAACGCACCTCTTTAAAGAACACTACATCACAACAAACCTTCACTCTCAGGACCCAGTTCTGGTATTGTGCTCCGCTGAATTTTGGCTGGGTTCATAGTATACAAATTCCACATACAGACATACAAGAGTCATTAGAAAGCCAACCACGTTTTCAAAATAACTGAAAATGCATTTAACGTTTTATGAAGCAAAACCATGTTCAGTCTTAATGAAGTCTCAAGGTACTAAACTTACATTGGTGTCCAATATTGGTCCATGAGGGCAGGAACATGGCCAAGTTTTCACACTACACATAAGATAAATTTATGTACAGGGAAATGGAATTGTTTACCCAGTCAGCGGTTATTCTGAAAACTTGACACTTGTGGTCTAACACTAGACAACCCTGCAAATAAATATATAAAAGTGGAAAATGCAAAAAAACAATTTTGAACACAAGAAAAGGAAAAAGGAGGTCCTGCAGATCTTCTGTGACCGGCGGAGACATGGGCCCAGATTTACTATGATTTTGCATTGGGGTTGAGTCACTTTTGTGTCGCAGCACCAACGCACAATAATTTTTGATATTTACTGAGCCACACAAAGTCACTTTGCATGGCTTTGCGGGGGCGAACGACCTTTACAACGCGGTCGTTACACTGCGGTACGTTTACATTGCGGTGAATACAACGCAAGTCGTTACAACGACTTGCGCTGGATGGCGCTATACACTAAGGGATAGTATGATTTACTATTCCAACACCTTCCCTACTGTTACGTAGGTTGGAGTTGGAATAGTAAATCATACTATTCCTAAGTCCAGCGCCCTCCAGCGCAAGCCGTTGTAACGACTTGCGTTGTAATAACTGCGATGTAACGTACCGCGATGTAAATCATCGCGTTGTAACGTCACATATTCCTTTGCGGGGTTTAGTATATACAAGGTAACTTAAGGCAGCACCTAGCACTGCCTTGCAATACTTTGTGTTGGGTAGGAGCTACATGTGTGAAGCATGGGGGTTCCCATGCATCCACCCATGTATTTTGATACAAACCTAGATTTACAAAGCCTTGCAAACCTAGGTTTGCGCCAAAATGGTGAGCCTAACTGATAGAGGCGTAATGGGGAGAAATATCTTTATTTCTCCTCGTTTCTTCCTCTTTGGAATGTTTTTGCGCAGAAAAAACAAAAACAATCTTGCCCCTAACACACCTACACTTGCACAATGGTGCAGGGGTGCCTGCATTGGTGCTAAGCAACACAGAGTGAGAAGAAATGCTCCATATGTTTGTAAATATGGAACATTTCTGCTCTCTCCCTTTCACGCAGCGGTGCAGCAACATTAAGCCATTAGCATGAAATGCGATTTACCAATATCATGCGTAAAAAAGTCAAAGGAGGTGCTGTTATTTCTAAGGGCACATTCATGATGAGGAAAATCCAGCCCACACTCCAGCTACTGACTGAGATAGGTCGCTTGCACACCAATATTGGCATTAATAGGAAATGTGGAATGATCTGCACCTACATTTCAAAACCATATCTTCACATCTGCTCTTTAGGTAGAATTTAAAAATTCTTGCTTTTCAGCCAATTCTTTGACTAAACATTCCTAATACAAAATGGTGTCACTTTTGCTGAGAGACCCTGGGTGAAAGCAGGTTTTAGAAGCTGAAAATACACTACACGCTGGAGATTAGTTCCAGCAGAAAATGACTCTTGGCAAGACACTATCTGCTTGAATCAGTCTCCTGCAAGGAAAAAAGTTATGCAGAATTGTGAAATGCTACATTTTGTGAATTTCTGAAATTTTGTGCACGTAATTAAATGTCACCCATCACTTAGTATCAGACATTTGCTTTTCAGACTGGATTCAAATACCAAAACTCAATACCCTTATGAGCAGTATAAGTTTCCGAGGTGTTGTCAGAATGTCACTTAAAAAGAGTCAAAAGACACATTATTGATGGATGGAATGCAGAACAAATCAAAACATTCACCACCAGTCAAGAGATCTGGGTTAAATCCATCATTCTTTTGCTCACCATGCCACCCCAGTTTAGATCTTGCCATATGCAAATCAGTCTTGACCCTGCACCCAATGGGAACAGTCCAGCCCGAACTGCCGAGCCAGGTCCTCCCTGGACCGGAAACAATCATCCTAGGACCAATTTCGGGGTTTTACCCCTCATCAGCCACGATAGCTTGAATCCAGTGGCACAGTGAGCCCGGGACCCACGTCTGGGCTCACTGTGCCACTGGATTCAAGCTATCCTGGCTGATGAGGGGTGAAACCCCGAAACCGGTCCTAGGATGTTTATTTCCGGTCCAGGGAGGACCTGGCTTGGCAGTTCCGGCTGGACTGTTCCCATGAGGCAAAGGGTCAAGGCTGATTTGCATATGGCCAGGTTTAAACTGGGGTGGCATGGTGAGCAAAAGAATGATGGATTTAACCCAGATCTTTTGACTGGGGGTAAATGTTTTGATTTGTTCTGCATTCCGTCCATCAACTGTGTGTCTTTTACTTAAAAAGAGTCAGCTGGAGAAAAGATGAAAAACACACTTCAAGAAGGCAAATTAGACCTGAATTTAAGTAAGTACATTCTGCACTATCACGAAATTAATTACTAATACTAGCAGGTGACCTGTATAAAGTGTGCCATAATCAAATAAAAAGACACGAGCCAATGTGATCCTAGGTTGGAAAGAAACAGCCCATGCACCTGCCAGAGATTAAAATAACATGTTTATTACAAACTGGGGCATGAGAGCGCGTAATGAGTCAGCAGTGATAGAGCACGCCTTGAGCAGACTGTTTTGGTGCACATCATTAGGGGGACTGAGCCTTCTTCAGGTCACTTAGATACTACCATTAATGCCTGTTTCTTTTCACCATTATATTTCAGGAACATCTGTTTTATCCGCAAGGCCAGCCTATCTTGTCAAGTTAACAAGCAATATTAGCGCAAACCCTGTTTTGCCTGCAAATGAAACTTCCATTTGTGTGATCACACTGTATCTATGAATATAATTTCCACATTTCTTCTCTTCACATATACAGTGAACATTAAGAACAAAGGTGCTAACCCTTGTCTTTGTCAAAATAGGATCCTCCATGTGGTAGAATAGTAATGCTTATTTCGCCCATTCTGTTCTGTGCAGCAAAAATCAGGCTGCTGACGATTACACTGCCCCCTCGGCTGCTATCCGGCCACACAAGCACCACTCCATAATGCAATGATCAGTTAGTTCTGTGAAAAGACCAAGGAGGACCGCGACAGTGGCGTGGCTGATATAGGTGACAGGAGGAAATGATCTGCTAAATACCCTGTGTGAAGCTCAAATGCCAATGGAAGCCTTCTGCCTCAAGAGAGTCACTAGCTGAGGGGACAAGGCTTGCTGCAAACTGTCCCCTTAGAAAGACAGACTGTAGATGAGATGATTGGCCAAAAACTCACATGGTAAGATAGTATCACACAATATCTCCTTTCCTGATCTTGAACCATCACTTCACACTTGGTCTACGGTGCTTGCCTAGTTATAGGCTGAAAGTGTCATGTAAATGAAGCAGAACCACAAATAGAAAACAGAAAAAACTCCATTTGCCTGAAGGTGTGAGTGACTCCTTTGCCTCCATCAGCCTCAGAACGCAATAGAATGTTGCATATTTAATCTGCTGTGAAACGTTGATGTAGAATAGTGGCTATTTTCATGAATTTGCACATTTTTTGTGCAGGAACTCTAAAATGATGACGCAACATAATGCTGCTTTCCTACTGAATCCTATGTTGTCCCATTGAATTAGTCAGTGTTTCTTACAGACAGACTAGGAATGCTATGGGTATGCAGTATGAAAAGAAAGGCCTATGCTAGGATTCTTATAGTACAGGCATATAGGATTTTTGTCGCTAGGACCCGCATACCTCAACCACGGCCTCTCCTTCCACCCCCCCACCCAAAACATCTCCGCTCCACCCATCAGGCCCTGGCCACCATCCCATGGATCCGCAGGACCACCGCTGGAGGAAGATCCTTCTCCTACCTCGCTGCAAGGACCTGGAACTCCCTTCCTCTGCATCTCAGGCAATCACCATCTCTGCCTCAATTCAGGAAGGACCTCAAGACCTGGCTCTTCGACTGAGCAGCAGCCCCCACCCCTCCACAGCACCTTGAGACCCTTACGGGTGAGTAGTCGCGCTCTACAAAATCCTGGTTGAGGTAAGTAGTATGACCTGCTAGGTCAATAAGGAGGTAGAAGGAAGTGATAGCAACCAATCAGAAATCCTCGAGGAAGAGGAATCCAAATATGCCTTCCAATGGGAACCCCGCAGGTGGATTTCTGAATTTCGGCTAGAAAGCTACAGGAGCCTTTCCTGTAAGAATGTCCTTTAAGCAAGGTTTGTTCTATGCATAGGTCACACAGGCAGCCACCTATGCACCGTACCTCCCAAGCAGCTTTACTCATACACTCTTTAACCAATGGTGAAGCTATAAAGGTATCAAGAAAAAGGACTGGAAATCAAAAAAATTACCTTATTTGGGGTACCTAAGTACCTCGAGACAGCCCTGGATCAAGCTGTGATACTGTTAATATCTTCTGTACTGATACAGTGGTATCCTCGCTTTTCCAGTCACCTGGAGGCAAAGATCCCAGGAACTGTTTCCAGATTAAGCCAATAATTATTTATCCACCTAACCTAGTCATCTGTAATGTACATCCCTGATCTGAAAAGTTTTCTCCATTGTGTTTACTATGTTAAATTCCTGTTTAAGCCATTACGCTGATCTACTCTGATGAAATGAACCGTCCTCCAACATCGAATACTCGAACCCTCCATTTGAGCTGGCAAGATGGCTCAGTAAATTGACATCCACGGCTGCTACCTGCTGTTACCTGCCGGTTGATTTCACCAAGGCCGACTCGGTCTTCCATCCTACCAAAGTCAGCAAATTAGATACAGTATAAACAATGCCACCGGAATTATGCGATTTCATGGATGCAGCATTTTCTGCATAATTATGGATTTGACACATCTGTCACATAGTCCATGCTCTGCTGCATAATCTGCAGATTTTAACCCAAAAAAAGTTTCTAGGTTAAACGGATCAAAAGTTACAAAAAGTGCAGCGGCATGTGCTGTTCCGCAGTGTAATGCTCTTCACAAAAGTTGATTAATCACCTTTTTGTGGCTTATTGCTGTATTTTGGAGTTCAACTGGCACTAACAAGGTGAAATCTTTACTCAGAAAGTGTTACCATATGTAAAAGTTACAAAGTAATGAAGTAATACTATCATAAAATGTGCTGCATTAAGTCACATAATTCGCCTTTTCTTGTCGAACGGGCCAATTCAACTCTGCCGCGTAATTTTGTCCTCTCCTGCCGCATAATTCCAGTAGCCCAGGGTTTAAAGTGCTCAGAAAAGGCAGAAGCGTAGTGCAGATTCTGATTTTCGACTCCACTTCCACTCCAAATGAAAATAAATGTCTAGGTGCAGATGGCTAAAGCAAGACAAACTGCTGCTGAGGCATAAACAGGCCAACTGCGCAGGCAGCTGTGATAACAGCCGTGTTCCAGAACGAGGCTCAGTTTAACCGCCATAGCTGAGCAAGCTTCAAAGCCTTATCTGGTATCTCATTACCCGCTCTCGGGCTTTGCTGACATCGACATGATTCCCGATGCCTTCCTGCCAAAATCAACTCAACATGAGGAGGAAGATTGGAGCGGGGGCTGGCTGGTGCAGAAATATGTGAAAGAAACTGTCTCAGGAATGCATTAGCAGGGTTTTTTGTTATGTGCAGCTTCAAGCTCTTTCAACCCGACATCGGCGGACGTTTCAGAAACAAGGTGTGCCTAAACATGGCTACCTTTTAAGCCCCTTCCCATTGCCAGCGTGCCTTCCCGTCTGCCACCTCTGGGGGGTGGTGGGGAGGGGGGGGGGGGGCCTAGGGTGCCATGGTCCCTTATGCTAGAGAGAAAAAATAGGCATCTACACCCCCTGGATGGCTAGTAAAAAACAGCAATAATCATTTATTTGTTATTTATTTATTTATGCATTTTTATATAGCGCGAACTTTACCCAGAGGTGTCATAGCGCCAATAGAGCAAAGTAAATTACAGTGGCGGCTCCTCCGCTAAGGGCTAGGAGCGTCGCCCCCACTACTCTGCAGCAGTAAAAGAAAGGAAAAAAATAAAATGATAATAACGTAATGTTATCATTTTATTTTGTCCTCCTGCTGCGGCAGCTTTGCGTGAGGGGGCGGGGCTGCAGAGCAGGGGAGGAGTGGTCGAACCTTCCTAAGTGCGCATTGACTGTTTGGCCGGCCCTCTCGAGCTGCCCAAAACAGTAATGCTCACTTTCCCTGTTCTCCATGCAGGCAGCATTACAGCCTGCGTGGAGAACATGCCCATCCCTGCAGCCCCTGGCTGAGCAGCGTGTCACACGGCGCTCGGATCAATCACAACACTGCATTGCACCCCGCGCCTGCCTCGCCACCCGCGAGCCGCGCCGGCCACCACTGCATAAAGAATGAGAGTAACATGGAAGTAAGTAATACTACTTAAATGTACTTGTGCTGAAAGTTACATATTAACAAGTTACAGATACATTCAAGATTATAAAATACAAAAAGGTGCTTGATTAAGGTAATACAAGTACACAAAATTGAGCTCTCGTAAGTGTCATGTGGCAATCAGGGTCATGACCAGGGATGAGGCGAATTATTCATAGAAGTGTCTTTGGAAGAGAAGAGTTTTAAGAATCTGTATTGAAAATCCAGGAAGAGGCGGATAAGTAGGGAGAAGTGGGCCACTCATACTTCTGGGCCCGGTGCCACTGCATCTGCTGCACTATTGATAGCAATGCCCCAGTCGTGGGTGAACCAGAGAAGAGGACACAGCACCCTAGTTTTTACTAAGGGTTGATTTTGATGGAAAAATCATAATCCATGTGCAACAGAATAAAAGTGTAGTAGGGTGTTTCCCAAAAGGGGCAGGATAATGACTAAGGACTCTGCCACGTCACAGGTGCTCCTGTAAGGGGTGGTGAGGCCATCATGATAGCTGAGACTCTGACTGGAAACTGCTACCGGACTAAGCAATGCTGTCATTTAGGTGTACATCATTGTATCAGGTGCACCCCACTCTCCTCCTTTGCGCCCCCTGAGATTTAACAAATTTGACTGATGCTCTTTTAAAATAAAGTCTGTTTTTGTGAAGTTTTAGTAGATGGTGCCCGGGAAGGAGGGAGGGTAGATAGGCCTGTCCTGCTCTGACCCCAGTTGTTTCATGTGGATGGCGCTGGCTGTTGGGGGGGGTGGCAGCTGATTGGCTGGGTGGGATGTAGGGGTGAGGTTAGGGGGATTTGGGCAGTGGCGGCAGGTAAACCTTGAAAGTGGTGAGGCGTAAGAGTGTAAGATGCAATTGTGTCTGATGTCTTAGGACAGTTTTTTTTTAATCAATGCTAGACCTGCAGTTTGCATCTAGGTGGCAAATCCACTGGTTCGAAAAGTTGGGCCTCATCTTCCATAGACTGAATGAGAGTTCACTTGGCCTGTTTCAATTTGAGCTGCACTGCTCTTGGTCTATCCAATGGTATGCAGTTTAAACTGTAAAACCAGAAGCAATGCATTTCCTCCGCATCGGTCAGGGTCTCTGGAATTATGCAATTTTACAGCAGCTGTTTTTCCCATATAATTATGGATCTGCCACAAAAGCTATGTCATCACCTGTGTCATAATCTGTACATTTTGACATAAACGAATTTGCAAAGGTTGACTGTCCACCTTTCTGAAGCTTTTTGCTATATTTGGGTGTCAAACTGGTACTAATGGGGTGAAACCAATGCCCAGACAGTTTTAACAAGTGTAAAAATGCCAAAATAATGAATTCATAAATACTACCACAAAATGTGCAGTGTTGCGCCTAATGACTGATTTGTATATAGCTGGGTCCAAACCAAGGTGACATGGTTTGCAAAATAACAATGGATTGGGATGCGGCCCAGAGTAATTAACAGTGGCTGAGATTAATTCAAGCATTTCATCCATCACTTTTTTGTATACTTTAGTGCATCGCCCTAAGTGGGACGGGTATGCCCAGACGTGGGTCCCGTACACACTGAGTTACTGGGACCAAGCTGTACCCAGCTGAAGAGCACATAATTAGGGCAAAACCGTTCCTGGGTTGTTTGTGTTCCGGCTCAGGGAGGACCTGGCTTGGCAGTTCGGGTTCGACTGTTCCAATTGGAGCAGGGTCAAGACTGACTTGCATATAGCTGGGTCCAAATTGAGGTGGCATAGTGTGCAAAATAATGATGGATTGGGATGCGGGCCAGAGTAATTGTAAGTGGCTGCGATTAATTCAAGCATTCCATCCACCACTTTTTGGTATACTTTAGGTTAAAGTATCAGGCATGTGATCTGTTCTCATTAAAGCAATCTTTTACACATTAAAGGAGTCTATCGGGCTAGAGCCTTATCTGATGGTTATTGAGCCCAGTTAGCTATGAGCCATATTAACAACTGCCGCTTGTAGATTTTAATAGAGATTGTGTAAAGTAAATGCTGCCATGTGGGTAAATGATCGCATAATTTCACTTTCTGTGCGGTTATCAGGGTCGAAAGTCATGTCTTATGATAATCACTTCAATAACCCATAGGATTTTGGGAGAAAAGGAAGAAGTTCACCATTGCCACTCCTTCGTGACCTTTGGAAAGAGCTTGCAGACCTCAATGACCAGAAATGTGATCCAATAATACATTTTCGGCCTAGCTTCTATCTGGATGGCAGCAGTGTGGACCAGGTGCATAGCTCTCAATTGTGCAGCAGGTGCAGTGGCACCAGGGCCCAGATACCTGCCTGGCAGACTCAACCCTGATTATTGTTGTATTTTACTATTCAACCAGTGGTCGGGGGGGGGGGGCAATTATCCTGGCTTGTACTATGGCCACGGAGTGCTCAATATATCTGCTCATCCATCCATGTAGTAAGTGCATTATGAGGGTAGCTACTGGTTCTGGTTAGTTAGTATGCTTGAATATGCCTAAAACCAGACAGGAAGGAGTTAACCTCTAGAAAGCATCCACCTTCCACAATGCTCTAAAACTGCATCTTCACTTTCACGCCTGCTTTCTGAGTCACAGCAGTCTCTCATCCTCTCTTTTTGGTTCACTACTTACACTGAAGTCCAAGACAGTTATACAGCAGCAACCACTTCAAACATCTTAGCTGTTCCTTCCATATCTAGGGAGAGCAGATGCTAAAAGGACCAGACCTCTCCGTATTTGAGTGCAGCCCCTCTAAATCACTCTCCAGCCTGGGCCTAAACAGACCGATGAAGGAGCAGATTTCCTAACTTTTCGTGCAATTAAGTTTAGCAACCAGAGTTGCTGAGCTGCAATGTGTGGAAGGGACAGAGCAGAAGAGCGTCATATCTGCTTTAGGCTGCCATGCACCAACTTATACACTTTTGCACCATAGTTCAAGGGTGTGCCCACAATGTCAAGCATAGGTTTTGTACTGGAGGGCTATTCTTCCAGTACAAAATACTATGCTTACACATAGTTTAAAAAATGTATGCCACTTTGTGTGTGTGCTTTACCATACAGCACACATGCAAAGTTGGAAACGTTTTGAGAAAATAAAACTTTTCTCAACACGTTACCCCTGCCTCTAAGAGGCATTCATTTTCGGTGCAAGTTCCTGTCTACCTATTTGAGTAGATATGGCTTTGCATCAAAATCTATGGGTGGTTGCAGGGGAATGGCCATGTACCACTCAAAGAACGTCCCCATGACGCACAGTATCACAAGGAGCTCCTTTGTATTACTTTAAGTCTGCTTTTCAACACAAAACAGGCTTTGTGCTGGAAAGTAAGTCCCAAAAGAAAACCTTTCACTGGTTTGCATCACGTTTGAACTACAAAACCAGAGCAAAGTATTAATAAATCTGCCCCAAAGAGTCATTCATGTGCTCAGCCTATACAATGAGCGTGTTCTAGTTTACTTTTGATGCAAAAAATATAATCTGGTTGTGCCGCGCCTGCATATTTGCACTCCTCTTCCTCCTTTTCTCTTCTTTCTTCAAATCACATCTCTCCTGGTTCACTCTATTCTCGACTCCACTTCCCGCAGCTCCTTTCCTCCTCTTTTCCCCTTCTTCTGGTATTCCTTACCCGTATTTCTGCTTCCTTCCCACTCTCACTCTGCTTCCCTTATTTCATCTCATTTTTTCTTTCTCTGTATCTGTTTCATACCTATTGGCTCTCCCAGTTAGATGACCTGCTCATTGTTTAAGGCTTTTGGGGTTCCTGGGAGCAGATTTAATACGTTTTGACGCAACACAGCACAGCAACAAAAGTTGCTGCTCTGAGTTGTGTCAAAGTGAGAGAGAAAAACAGCTCCATATCTATTCAGATACGGAGATGTTTTTCTCTTCTCCAGAGCTGGCACACTTTAGGCTGCCATGCACCAACACACACACCCTTGCACCACAGTTCAAGGGTCTGTGCATTTTGTCAAGTATCAGATTTGTACTGGAAAGATACTCTTCCGGTACAAAAACTATGCTTTATCATAGTTTAATGCTTTACCAACATTCAAAGTATGCTGTACAATGCAGCACACATGCAAAGCTGGAAAAGTGATGGGACTTTTCAAACTTACTCAATTGTTATGCCTGCCTCGAGGAGGCACAATTTTTGGGTGCAAAGCCCTGCCCACATATGTTAGTAGCTAGGTATTCACATCAAGTCCCATTTCTGGTTGTATGGGATCGCCCATGTCCCACCCATGGGACGCACCCTTGATGCAAAGTAGCTCATAGTGCTACTTTGCTTTACTTTAGGTAACTTTCCAATACAAATCATGATATGTGATGGAAAGTAAATACCAAAACAACACTTTGCACTGGGTTTGCTTCACTTTTGTGATGCAAACTCAGGCCCTTATTTATGAAGGGCTTGCGCCGTCGTTGCGTCACTTTTTTTTGTGACGCTGCGGCCTATGTACAATGTGACGCATCTAGACAGAAGTTACAACTTCTTTTGTAAATGCACATTTCAACTGATTATACATAGAAACACGAGACCTGGCTGAAACCAAAACTAGAATGAAGCACACACTGAATGGGCCCTGCTCCAGGACACAGGAAAAGCAAACAGGAAAAGGTTTTTTTCCAGCATACAGAAAAGCTCCCGACTGCGCCAGACAAAGAAATGCAAGATAAATCATGGCAGAGAGGCTGCCTGTAATAATAATGCTTATGATAACTTTCCTTTTGCTTAGTGCTTCATTCTCTACTGCTGCCTTTTCCTAACACTGCTGGTGTTACTGTTACCGCTATCAATGGTACACAGTTTACCACAATCAGAAGGATGGAAGTCAGCTTGGCTGTGATTCAACCTATTGACCTCTAAATGGATCCATCTTTGGGCAGCATCTTCCAGCAACAAGCACTGAACTCACTTAGCTATTCATGAGAAAATGGGAGGTGACAAAATGCATAGTAGGAACAAAGTAGTGAGTGAGTGGCAAAATTGTGAAACAGCAGGTTTTAAGGGTGAGGATGTCACACCGAGAGCATACCAGTCAGACTGAATCAGGTATTTTCAGCACATGCGTGTGACCCTGCATACACTACCAAATCAATGGTTTAGAACAAGTATCGCGCTTTTCATATACATAGCCACTACGAAAAGGCAATGCACTGGCACAAAGGTTCTTGTGCAAGTCTGTGGTTGCTAGGCAGTATCCTGTGGGTATAGGATACTGCTTACCATTGGTGTCCCATGGCCACAATACTGGCGCACTCCAAATGGATATCCAAGTTACTCACTTTAGGAACTTGTCTCTCTTGAGGTAGCAAGGATGAGCAGTGACGACTTACTCCAGTGGATGGAGGGAGTTAGAAATTTAGATTCAGTATGAGCCAGTAAATAATACTCCATAAAATCAATGTGCAGACACTGCTTCAGGCAGTGGTGGCCCCTCCATTAGGGCAGGGGAGCGTCGCCCCCCTGCTGCCAGCGCCGCAAAGGAGAAAAATAAAATGGTAATAAATTGAATTTATTATCATTTTATTTTTCCCTTTCCCCAGCCTGAGCCGGTGATTGGGGGCGGGGCCACTCCTGCTGACTGGCAGCAGGGGAGTGGTGCTCACATCACCAGTTTACACTGCACGTCACTTTGGCTGGCTGTCATGTGACGGCCAGCCTGACATACGCAGTGTAAACATCTCCCCTCACCTGTCTCAAACAGCTGGGTGGAGAACAGGCACATGCACCTAGTGCCTGCAGGAGCGCAGAGGCTTCCAGCCCCAGCCAATCCTGGTGCTTCTCTCATGCTGCTGAACATTTATCAGCAGCATGAGAGCAACATCTGAATTGGTGCAGAGAATTCAACCAATTCAAGTTCAGACCAGAGGAGGCGAGCCAGCAGAGTGGTAAGTACATTTTTATTTTTCTAATGTATTTCCCACTGACAAGCACTGTAACTCGCACTGCCTTCAGCCTCAACGCCAGAGCTCTCAGTCGTGGTTCATTATAAACACTGTTTATAACAAGCCAAGACTGACAGATTTGGCATTGGACCTTAAAGGCATGCTTGTCAGTGGTTGATTGCCCACCAAATATTTGGAGTACCAGCCACCACTGGCCTCGTGGCCCTCTGAAAAGGTTTCTAACAGCCATGGAGCATTCCTCTGGCTCATTTACTGCCACAGCAAGGAGATGGCTATACATCGGGCCTTTCCACAGTCCACAGGGGTCTGGATCTATCCCAGCAGTGCCTCCAGAAATAAGAGTGGTGTTGTTTACTGGCAGAAAAGTCAATGTATAACAGAAGGTCCCGGTTCCTGTCGGGGGTGACTGTGAGCAACAAGTGACCTGGGCTAAAGAGTAGGAATGAATAGGGTTGACAAACTGGCTCCAGGGGAGCTGTGCAGGTTTCTTCGTTCTGGTACTGGAAATATATGAGGTGAGTCCACCTCATCTAGGGTTTAGAACCTCCATAGAAAAAGTCGGTGGAATTGAGGCCTGCCAGCACAGCACCTTAGCACAATACTTATGTAACAAATAAACAATAGGAACCATGCATTATAAGCAATATAATTCTTTATTCCCTATTTCTATGGAAGAGATAAAAGGTGGGCCTACTACATGGACTCACATCTTGCAGCACACTTCAAAGCAATTGTCTAGGCCTGTTGGCGCACAGTTGTGGGTCCTTGAGGACCTGCAGGGGGTACAGAGATCGTCATCGCTCCCTAATCTCAGCAAGAACTGTCCTTTGCGACAGCTTAATGATGGCTGCTGGAGACTCCTATCAGCTTTTGGTTGGCAGCAGAAGGTATGACTCAAGGCCTGTAGAGGGGGATTACAGAAACACAACTTTCCTTCTCCATGGTTTCCTCGAAGTACAAGCAAAGGGGCTTATTAGGATGACGGGCGGACTTTCGTCCGCCCGCCACCCTGGCGGTGCTGGAACCGGCCGCCAGTGGTGCGGCGGTCCCGCACAGGCGATTAGGATGCCACCGCCACCGTGGCGGTGGCATCCTCCATTCCCAGCATTGTGGCGGGCGGTGCGCACAGCACCGCCCGCCACAATGCTGGGAATGCACTGTGTGCATCGTCATGCACAAGGTGACAGGCACCGCGAGGTGCCTGCCACCATGTCCATGACAATGCAGGTGTGCACCCCCCACCCCCCCAACATCTTGGGGGCCCGCAACGGGCCCCCGAAAGCGGAATCCGCCTGGCTTTCCATGGCGGAGTCACCACCATGGAAAGCCCTGCACCGCCGACCATCGTAATATGGATGGCGGTGCCTGCAAGGCACCGCCACCATATTGCAGGCCTTTTCCGCCCGGTAGGCAATCGGGCCGATTGCCTACCGAGCGGAAGCCGGCGGACGGTCTTTCCATCCACCTGAGTCCCCACCGCCATCGTAATATGGCGGTGGGGAAATGTGCAGCAGGCGGTGGAAAATAGTGGGCGAATCGCCACCGCCATACGGGCGGTGGCGATCCGCCCGCTATCCTAATGACCCCCTAAGTCTGCCCACTGGGATTTACATACAGAAATTTTACCTAGGTCACTAACAGCCAATCCCAAAGGAATGAGGACTGCTCGGACCAATGGCATCAAAGATCACCTGAGAAAGCACCCTCCCAATGGGTGGGTGGTCTAGGCATTGCTGATGAGCTCAGAAGACAACCTGACAATCATGGATGGGTGCCAGTCTCATTTTAATTTCTGATTTGGGGTGGGACCTGCCATGAATTTCGCAGACCAGGAAAATAATTAGACGTCCTACCCAGGTAGGCAGCAAATGTTGCTGCAGGGAGATGCACCGGAAGGTTAAACTGGTAGCGGGGATCAGAGATTTCCAACCGGAAGGTAAAGCACAGCACAGACGAAGCAATAAATTTTGTGACGGGCAAATCCTTACAGTAACAGGCTCGTGTAGTCAGTCGCAGACCCTTCAAAGTTATTAAAAACTAAAACTTTTCTGTATGAATTACTAATTTATTTCCTTTGTTAGGGTTAAAAAAAAAAAAAAAACCCTGGCCGGGCATGGGATTTGCCTGAAGGTGAGATGACAGCAGATATGGATGCCAAACACAGACAGATGCTTATTTGTGAAAAACTGTCGGTTTTTTTTTCACTTGGCTTAATGATAGCTGCTGGAGACCCTTATCAGATCTGATCTGACGCATAGCTTTTGAAGTTTGTCGGCATAGAAAAGTACCAGAAAGTTCGGCCAGCACTCTGTTTCATGTAAGCAGAGTTACAATTAGGAAGGAAAGGGACAATTTTTCGAATTCTTTTTACTCTAAGATGAATGAGAGGAAAGAGTCCTTCCTGCTTCTGTGGCTAACTACTTTCTTGTAAACGTGCCCCATAATTGAAGGGAGTCTAGATCAGAGCAAAACAATTCAAATGCAAAGAAGCAGACACTGTAATTTAGCATTTATTAAGAAGGCGCAGCAAGAGGAACTAATGGGCCCTGCACATCTCGTGGACATGGTTGAGGGTTGGAGCAGTTCTGAGAGTTTTAGACATAGAGGGCAACACTTAGGACTTGTATCATTTCACCAAAATAATAGTTTGTGGAAGTGACAGCACTTACCCTGTGACACTCTGACGAGAGCAGAGAAACGGATATGGCCTCTGATACCAATAACATTACTAGGTGATATCACATAGCTGCATTCGTTTATTTATTTACAGTTGTTTTATATATGTATTTTGGTGTTTTATGGAACACTAAGGGCTCGATTACGAGTCTGGTCGTCCACGGACCGCCAGATTTTCGGGGGCACAGCGATTGCAGTCTTATGATCGTCCTATTACAATTAGGGAGGTCAGACCGCCATTGCCCCACCACAGCCGCAAGGGAAGCGCTATTTTCTGGCGGTGTTGCGGCAGTGTAGAGGCAGCAATATGATTGACGGAACCACTGCGGTCCCACCAAGCATATTACAAGTTTCCTCTCCGCCACGGTTTTCATGGCAGCTCCTGCTTCATTAAAACCGTGGCGGAAAGGAAACAAAGGGTGCCCTACCTAGTGGCTAAGGTTATGCCCAGATGTGGGTCCCTTGCTCGCTGCGCCACTAGATTCAAGCTAGCCTGGCTGATGAGTGGTGATACCCCGAAACCGGTCCCAGGATGTTTGTTTCCGGGACAGTTCGGGCTGGACTGTTTCCATGAGGAGCAGGGTCAAGACTGATGTGCATATGGCTGGGTCCAAACTGGGGTGATGTGGTGAGCAAAATAACGATGGATTAAACTCAGATCTGTGACTAGGGGTGAGTGTTTGAAAAGTTTCAACACTTCGTCCATCATTTTATATTGTGATGTTGACAACTCTGTTCAGCCAATCAGTGAGGGAGGAATATTCAAACCAATGTTCAACAAGTTTATGTCAGGGAGCTCCATCCTATCAGTCTGATATCCCAGAGAGCACTTGAACAAGCAAACTGATGTAGTCTGTATAATATTCTCTTAATCAGGGCCATAGCTTTGGTGGGGGAGGGTAGGGTGGAACACTCCCAGAATATTCCCTTAATCGGGTCATTGGTCTGGCAGTACCAGCTGGGTCCCAGGCCTATCGTAACCAGTGCAGAAGGCCCTTCCTGTCACTCACTCTACTCCAGTGTGCTATCTGGGATGAAGACCTGACCCGTGCACTGTGTCGGAGCTTTGTGGCCAGTCAGACATTGGGGGGCATATTCATGAGCCCCATGCGCCACCGTAGCATCACTTTTTGTGACCCTCCGGCGGGGCAAACCACAAAATCATATTTATGAGGCCACACAAAGCCACTTTGCAAGGCTTTGAATGGCATCATAGATATGGTATAAGTCAACGCAGCGCAAATCACTGCGTTGCCTTACTCTGAGCTAGGGAGGCATTCCATGGGGTTTGCAGTGGGTGTTCACATGCAGCACCCATGGATTTTGATGCTTTCCCAGATTTACAAGACCATGTAAACCTGAGGATGCGTCAAAACCTTACACCTCCCAGGGGAGGCGCAACGTGGATAAATAACTTTATTTCTCCTCGTTTTTTCCTCTTTCCTTGTGTGCTGTATTCTGCAGCACACATGGAAAGAGGAAAACGCCTCCCAGCATTGTTTTTGTGCAGGAAGGTGCCCCTTCCTGCACAAAAACAATCCTGTCCACAACGCAGGCACGCTTGCACAATGGTGCAAGGGTGCCTACATTGACGCTAGGATGCCGAAATGGTGCCAGCACAGGGGGAAAAGACGGGAATGCACCGTATTAGATTAATATGTTGCATTCCTACCCTTTCACTTTGACATAGGGCAGCACAGCAAGGTGACTTGCTGCGCTGCCCTACACCAAAGCCCCAAAAGCATGCCCCTGGATGTGGCGCTCAGGACCTAGGTCCCAAAGCTCCAGCAGTGAAACTTGGGCCTTCAGTTCTATGCACTACGCTGCTCTATGCTGAGAGTAATAGTGCAATCATGTACAGATACTCAAAAGTTCCTCAGCATACAGATGATTAGTTCTTATAGCGCTTCATGCTATGTCATTCATAAGCACTGTAAGTAAAGAGTGTTCTGATGACAGTTCACCTGGTTAAACCGCTTGTTGAAGTCACAGTTGTGTGTGTGAGATCTTAGAATCTTACACATCATTCTGAGATGGCTCAGTTCTTGGAATATGCATATCAACTCCTTTATTTTTTTAGTGCCATCACGTTATACATCATTCTGATCTGGATCTGTTCCTGCACTGTGAATTTAATTTCTTTTTTTTCATGTTATCCCTCATTCTGAGATGGTTTGCTTCTTGGAATGCGCATTATGTCACCCCTTTATTTTCAGTGCCACTGCAAGTTATACCTCATTCAGAGATGGCTCTCTTCTAGGAATGTGAATGTCATTCCCTTTATTTTCAGAGCTAGTGCATGTTATACCTCATTCTGAGATGGCTCACTTCTTGGAATATGCATGTCAACCCCTTTATTTTCAGTACCACCACATGTTGTACCTCATTCTGGGATGGCTCACTTCTTGGAATGTGCATTGAATCCCTTTGTTACCAGTATTACCACATGTTATACCTCATACTGGGGTGGTTTGCTTCTTGGGATGTGCATGTAACCCCCTTTATTTTCAGTGCCATCACGTTATACCTCATTCAGAGATGGCTCATTTCTAGGAATGTGCATACCACCTCCATATTTCAGTGCTACTGCACGTTAAACCTCATTTCGAGATGGCTCACTTTTTGGAATGTGCATGTCAACCCCTTTATTTTCAGTGCCACCGCATGTTATACCTCATTCTGAGATGGATCAGTTCTTGGAATGCATATGTCACCCCCTTTGTTAGCAGTGCTACCACATGTTATACCTCGTCCTGGCCTGACACGCTTCTTGACATGTGCATCTAACCTTTTTGTTACCAGTGCTACCACATGTTATACCTCATTCAGAGATGGCTCATTTCTAGGAATGTGCATACCACCTCCATATTTCAGTGCTACCGCATGTTAAACCTCATTTCGAGATGGCTCGCTTTTTGAATGTGCATGTCAACCCCTTTATTTTCAGTGCCACCGCATGTTATACCTCCTTCTGAGATGAATCAGTTCTTGGAATGCATATGTCACCCCCATTGTTAGCAGTGCTACCACATGTTATACCCCGTACTGGGCTGGCACGCTTCTTGACATGTGCATCTCACACTTTTGTTACCAGTGCTACCACATGTTATACCTAATTCTGAGTTGGCTCACTTCTTGGAATGTGCATGCCACTCTTATTTATTTTCAGTGCTACTGCATGTAATACCTCATTCCAAAGTGGCTCACTTCTTGGAATGAGCATGTCAATCTCTTTATTTTCAGTACTATTGCATTGTTGTAACTCATTCAGAGATGCTCATTTCTTGCAATGTGCATGTCAACCCTTTGTTCCCAGTACTACTGCATGTTATACCTTGTACTGGGGTGGTTCGCTTCTTGGAATGTGTATGTCAACCCTTTATTTTCAATGCTACCACATGTTATAACTCATTCAGAGATGGCTCATTTCTTGGAATGTGCATACCACCTGCATATTTCAGTGCTACTGCATGTTAAACCTTATTCTGAGTAGGCTCACTTCTTGGAATGTATATGTCAACCCCTTTATTTTCAGTGCTACGGCATGTTATGCCTCGTACTGGGCTGGCTCACTTCTTGGTATGTGCATCTCACCCTTTTGTTATCAGTGCTACCACATGTTAAACCTCATTCTGAGATGGCTCCCTTCTTGGAATGTGCATGTCAGTCCTCTGTTTTCAGTGCTAATGCATGTTATACCTCACTCTGAGATAGCTCACTTCTATTGTTGTATAAGTTATGAGCTTTTCGGTAATGTCTCTTTCTTACAGCCAGCAGTGTCAGAATCACAGCTTCATCTGAAAGATGTCGTGTTCGATGCATTCTGAATAGTCTAACACTGGAGTAAGACACACACGTGCACAAAAGCCAGCACCACAGTAATTTTGTAGTACCAGGATTCCCAGTGGTATTAGATGGTCGTGCTGTCCCATCACAGTGGTTCATAGTGCTTTGTTGCCCAGCACGCAGATGAAAGTGACCTGCAAGGTCACAAGCCCTTTTTTACAGCTCACTATGGGCCACGGAGAGCAGCTCCAAGCACAGCAGCATCAAGGTACATGGATCCATCTGCACGCGTGTACGTTCACATGATCTGTCTACACATCCATCCACACACAATAGACATGCAGATACACTTTATACACAAAGTGATCATTAATCCACCCATAAACACATAAACTGACCATCACTCACCTTTGAACAAATCCCCATTAATCTATAGACACAATCTTTTAATATACATTCTTCATCCACAGACATCTACTCATCCATCTATCCCATATGCGTATCAACCTGAATTCAATATTCATCCAAACATAAACTCATGAGCCTTCACGCCTCTAACTCCCCCAACTGCCTACCAATTTACTCCACCATCTTGCTACCTACTCCTCAATATACTCAAATAGCGAAACAACCATTCAGTCCCTGCTTACTCATCCACATTTAACCATTAACTATTGACCCACTCAACCATTCAAACACTTACCAACCATAACGAAGCATGCACATCAAATAGGTAAGGGTGTTTGCACTGTTGAGTCTGACTGTGCTGCGCATGTTATATTTCGGACGCTTGTTTTGCTAATATAGTGCCAGACCTTTTCTATCAAGGAGAAAAACTTGAACTGCTGTTATCATGGTGTACGTGTTCATGACAGACAGAAGATTGCACTGTTAATGCCAAGCTGTATTTTTTCTGTGAGGGCTGCTTGCACTGATTATGATGTACAGCACCTGTTGTATGAGGGAGAAGCTTGCACTTGTGCTGTACCTATTTTGTGAGGATTCAACGATAAAACTGCAGATAGTGCGCTATACCTTTTCTGTGAGAGAGTGAAGTTTATCTTGTACTTGTTCTGTGAAGGAGGGAAACTTGCACTGTTTATGCCCATCTGTGCCTGTTGTATGAGGGAGACTTGCACCGCTGATGATGTGCTATTATCTGACGTAGGGAAACTTGCAACTGCCCATCCACTATCTCAGAAGCATTAGGCACTCATCCTCTAGTGTACCTGCTCGTTGGTGCCCAAGATGTGTATCTGGGTGGTAAACATCCTTTACAACGCATGCGTTACAATGCATACCATTACCCCGCATTTTTTACTCCGCAAAATCTTTTACAACGCAGGGCTTTACACCGCAAACCATTACAACGCATTCCTCAAAGTAACGCCCGGTAGAGTTAGAATAGTAAATTGCGTTGTAATGGGGAGTGCGTTGTAATGGATTGCGTTGTAAAGCCCTGCGTTGTAAAAGATTTTGCGGAGTAAAACATGTGGGGTAATGGCACACGTTGTAAAAGCGTGCGGGATAAAGTGTCCTATTCTCAGCAGGACATGCCGCACTCTCACTGCTCTCCCCAAGACTGGTTGGCTCATGTTAGGCCTGTGCTGGTGCCAGGCCTGCTCTCCTTGGCCTCCCTCCCCTACATTGCTGTGTGGAGGAACAGGACTGGAGCAGACGAAGAATGCCAGACTATCTCATTGTCCCTGTGCGGACTAACCCTACTTTAGGAAATAAATCAAAACGAATGTCCCAAACCCTGTCCATTAACCCTGCCAGCAGCCCCAGTCCAACCTATTTTAGTTGGGAACACCACGTTGCTTGTTGGGAAACCTCAGACTAACACCCCCTAACATTATTGATCCAACTACACCCCCGCCCTAAATGTATCGAACAGCCAGTTACCTGTATGTATAAGGCATAGGTTTCTTTATGAGGATTGTTAGAAAGGTAAATATATTCTGGAGACTATGTGAGCAATCTTTTCTCCCCAACAGAGGAATGAGTGGTCCAGGGTCATATGTGACCTGGGCAGGCCTCTACATCCTACTTACAGTCCCCTATTTCTGTGGGGACAGGCATGCAGGGTGTCATGAGCCCTGGGCACACAATGTAGCCGACCTATTCCCTGTGGGACCAGAAAATTTGTCTGTACTGGAATCAGCAGTTTCTGGCCCTGGCACCACATGGCTTCTCATTCTGAGGGAGTGTGAACACCCGGGAGGAGGCAGTGATCTTCAGGAGGTGCGAGATAGAAGGGGACGTGGCGATTACCCTGCCCGACAAGTATGGTGCATCCCATTACAACTACAATAAGCATAAACCTAAATGTTACAAGTAAAATGACACAGAAATAGAAAGAACACAGGAATCACAAGGGACAGAATGGGGCAGATTGGGAACCAGTAGTGAACCCTATCTGATGCCGTATTATCAGTTAATAGGGCCCAGAACACCTGTACCTCTAGTTCTTCCTAGGTCCTCGGGGAGGGGATAGTACGCAACGATGTTCAGTTCTCTGCTCCTCTGAGTCCTAGAAACACATCTGTTAGCTGAGAGTTCCCACAAAATTAGAGGTTGCTAGGCAACCAATTGAGGTCATGCCAGTGACTCCTTTGCACCTCCATCCACTTGAAAGGACGGCCTTCTAAGCATTCATAGCAACACACCTGCCTAGGCCAGAAGAACTGCTCTGGGGATTTCAATGCAAATGGACCTGACACTGTGAGAGCCAACCAGTGCTACACTGCAGAAGCCACACTGCAAAGCTGTTGAAGAGAGGATGAGACGTAATGGCCAAAGCTGCCGACCTTGGAGCTGGGAAACCAGGTTTGAGTCTCAGCTTCGGCTCAACGTCCTGTAATTTTGGGCAAATCACTTAGGGCCATATGTATCAATGTTAGGTTTTGCGATTCTCAAATAGCGAATTTTTGAGAATCGCTATTTGAGAATTGCAAAACGCTATGTATGTAGGATTTGCAATACATTTTGCGAATCCTACATATTCCTTAATTGCGAATCGCAAATTGCGATTCGCAATTAAGGAATACCTCCCCATTCATTCAAATGGGCCTAGAGGCCCATAGGAATGAATGGGAAGACATTCTCAATTTGCGATTCCCAATTAGAGAATCGCAAATTGAGAATGCAATTTCAAGTGTGCCAGGGTGTCAAAAGGACACCCTGTTGCACCCTGAAATGAGCATGTGTGCACATGTGGCGCACATACATGCCCTAAGGGCATGTGTGTGCGCCACATGCCACTTTGAAAAATGCAAAAATGTGCATTTTTGAAAGAAATCGCAAATTACCACCAATTCCTTCGCACAACTTGGGTGCTTCATACATTCCATTTAAGGAATCGCAATTTGCGATTCCTTAAATGCATTTGCAAAATAAGGAATCGCAAATTTTGCGATTCCTTAATTTGCGAGACAGTTGTGCTTTCATACATAGCACTAGGCCAAATTGCGATCGCAAACGCTGAAATTCTGCGAATTTCAGCATTTGCGATCGCAATTCGCCTTGATACATATGGCCCTTAATCTCCCCGTGCCTACCAAAAATGAATGTGTCCTTATGTAATGTAACTGGTTCCCATGTAAAGCACTCCAGTTCCTTTGGGTCGAGTTTGCGCTACATAAAACTGCAAAAAATTGATAGTGATCAGGCCAAGCTTGAAACACGTGCAGAAGCCTTGTAAGAGCCCAGTGTAAAGGGCAGAAAATCACACTCAGATAATCAAAGAATTCTAACATTTCAGCGGCCATATTCTGCAGCACTGAGATAATATGGCCAATTCCAGGGAATCCATACCAGAGATTTCCAATTGTCCCAGGTGAGGTGTGAGTAGCTCATCCTGCCTCATTTGTCGGTATTTTGGACTAAAGGAGCTTTAGCACCTCTACAGGGAAACTGCTGGGGCTGAATCATGATGGGTCGAGCGAGGTCTCTAAAGTTCAAACACATAATTTCTCTGAGTTAATGAGTGAACTTTAAGCAAAACAAGTCGGAAATAGTGAGCTGTGATTGCCTCTCTCTAAAGTTGATGTATTAACTTGGAGAAATTCTAAGTAATATGTACGAACTTGACACCTCGCACACAAAAACAGGCTCTGGGCCCATCATAATATGGCCCCTGAAGCTTATCTTTTAAGAAAGTGACTCCTTGGCAGGAAGTAAGTGGTGCCTCCATCACAGATTCCTTACATTTTTTCACATTTTCTTAGATTTCCAATGAAAAGCAGATTATACCATTTGAATGCAAGGACGTCGAAATCTCCATTTTGTGCAACAGAGGTGCTGGCGTGTTGCTGCCTCAGAAGATTGTCATTGGTGCACAGAAGGCCTGAAAGCCCGAGACGGGAAAAATATTCACAAGGAGGGAGTTGGTGCAAGGCACAAGGAGGTTTCTTAATATATGCCAGTGTAAATTGCGAAACATTTCCAGAGCATTCAGTGGCCTTGTTTAAGTATAAAGATGTTATATGCAAGGCACAGGTGACATTTGGGGGACTTGCCTGGGTAAGGTATGACCAGGTGTTTTGGGCCAGTTTAGCGGAAGACACTGAAGGTAAAGGAGGCATATTAGACAATGATTTGTGGCTTCAGTGGATGGCCCCCATATGGCAAGCTCTTCCACATACACAGCTAGCAGGCTACCTTTCATTTACAAGCCCTTTATAGGGAGGTCCACCCACGGTGGGGTAAGCGCAGCATGAGAGGTCAAGCAGGGCAGGTAGGGGTGTGTTGGGCTTTTAACAAAGGCTTCTGCAACAGACAGCATTGCTTATTTCAACATGACTGCTCCAAGTGCGAAAGAAAAGATCCACTCGCGCAGTGTGTTGAGCAATTTGGGGGGGTTGAACGGAAGACAGGGTGGAAGAGGTGGGGGGAATTTGGACAAAGGCTCGTACATCAAATAGGTTGCATAGGTTAGAATATTGGTTACAACGTTATGACAAAAAGGAGGATGCATGTCTGCTATTGGATGGTTTTATGTTTGGTTTCAGGCGGAATTAGAAGAGCCTGCGAGAGAGTTGTTTGGCAGAGGATTTACATTCAGTCAATCAGCATAAAGAGGCAGTGGAACGGAAATTGAGGAAGAAACTAAAAGAAGGGAGAATGGCACCCATTTACAGAATGCCCATTAGACAGCCTGATCATTTCACCAATAATAGTCCCCAATAAGGAATTGGGGGAGTTTCACCTGATTCAACTTCTGTCATGGCCAGAAGGAGATTCTGTGAATGATTTCATAGCGGAAGAGGTGTCATCCGTCAAATGCACTACTATAGATGATGCAGTGGAATTTGGGAGATGGATGATTGTAGGAGCATTAATAGCCAACAGTGGCATTAAGTCGACAAGTAATTTGTAACAGCTACATCTGGAAGATTTTGAACTATTGGGTACACAGTTTGACAACAGGTTTTTGTGGACAAGGCATTGCTGAAGGGGTGCTCTATTACAAATGCCCTGTGTGAAAAACGTAGCTCTTAATTACAATGGATGTTTTCCTTTGCATTTGGTGTTGGTTCGGTGCACCATTGCTTGGATGATTTCCTTTTTGTTGGGCTGGCTGAGTCTAACAGTTGTCAGGACCAATTGGATGTGTTTTTGACAACTGATGGAGGATGTAGGAGTTCTTCTGGCCACATATAAAACTGTTGGCCTGTCTATGGTGTTCAGATTCTTGGGAACTAAGATTGATTCAGTTGCAATGGAGGCATGGTCGATAGAAGAAAAGAAGAGAACGATGTTGGAGCTCTTTCATAAGATGTTGGGGAGAAGGAAGACGCATGTAGGAGAGGAGCACTTGTTACTTGAAGACTTAAACTTTGCTTGTACGGTGGGGAGAGCAGGGTGGACATTTTGTAGACGGTTGGGTGTCTCACTGGCAGGATTACAGCTTCCACATCATAAGGTTCACCTGTCTGCCAGAGTTCAGGAAGATTTTAGAATATGGACAGCATCCCTGACTAGTTTCAATGGTGTTTCCCAACAGGGGCTGGGGGAGCAGAGTGGTCTAGACAGATATTTTCTGATGCTGCTGGTAGTTGTGGTTTTGGCTTATATGGGCAAGAGAGGTGGTGCACTGAGTAGTGGCCTGGCACCTTGAAACTCCAAGGGGAGGAGCATTGTGTTTTTGGAATTCTTTATACTAGTAGTTGCACTGGCACTGCGGGGCAGATTTTTCAGAAACAAAAAGTTGGCTTTCAATGTAGACAACATGGCGGTTGTTAACATCAACGCTGTTGAGAGTGTTCATGTTAGGCTGTTTAAAATATAACATCGTTTTTAGAGCCAGGCATGTCCCGGGAGTTGCCAATGACATAGTGGATGCCCTGTCTCATTCACAGTAGAGGAGGTTTCAAGGAGTTGCGCAGATAGTGAAGCAGTGGAAGATGGAGATGCCGGAGGACTTGTGGCAGCTAGATTAAAGATGTTTCAATTACTGGAAGGTTCCCTGGTGCCATCTACTAAGCGAGCATGTATGCAAACTCAGGCAGAATTTATAGCAGCTGGAGCAAGAAAAAAGGTTGGTTGAAGAGTAGAGTAGTGGTAAGCATCAGGACGATGTGCTTAATTTTAACATGATTCAAACTGAGATGGGTTTGTCTCCAGTGACGATCGCAGGCAATGTGGCTAGGATATTTGCGAGTTAAAGAAAAAAGATTATGCAAAGCATCCTGACTGTGACAGATAATCAATAGCCACTGGTGTTTCTGTACAATGATATGAACTTTGTGTCTACTGTTCTCTCCCCTTTTTTGTTAAAAATTGTGAAATTGTATTTGTTTTGCTATATGTCTCTCTTTTGATACAATATATGTATTTTCATGTTTTCTATTGTATGTATAACAACTGATTGTGTATAGAGTATGCAATGATTTTCTTACGTTTTTTTATATAGAACATGTTTTAATTTATTGTCAATAATTGTTTTTATGAAATTAATAAATATTGCTTTTAGCATTTGAGATTTTGTGCATGTATGCTCTGATGATGCGGTGTGGATATATTGTGTGGTTGTAAATGAACTGATTGACTTTGCCAAAGAGGGTATTTGGTTTTTGATTTAAGTCAATTTGGTGCTCTACCTCTTGTGGTTTTAAAGAGCCCCTCTCTGTTTAGAGATAAATTGGAACAACCTGTACAGGTTGGAGAGTTTTTCCTCGAGGATTAAGTATTTCTTCTCTATTTGTTGGTACCCATGGATAAATTCAAGACCTTTGGGTTTAGTGAAGGCCAATTCAACAAAATAATTAATGCGAAGAATGGAAATAAGATTATGGTTGTCACTGGAAAGAGTGAAAATTGGGGCAAACTGGTGAATTTAAAGAAAAAACTAATTCGTACCGAAGCCCATGCTGACTTCCTGATTGAATATGTGAAGTCTGGTACTATACCTATTGTATTACAGGTACGCAATGAACCAGGCCTGTTTGTGGAGAATCATAACGTTTTAGAAACATGGACTCAGATCTCCAATAGATGTAGTCGTGACTGGATGCTCCTTATTATCGAAACGGCTCAAGAATTAATAATTATCGAAAAGGAGGCTATCGATAAACTGTAAGCAGAACTGAGGGATAGTACAGCCTTGGATGAGGCTAAAAAGAAGCTTGAAGATATAAACAGAGATTTAGAAGGATATAGAGACTACTTGATAAATAAAAAAACTAATAAACTTAAAAAGGATATGGGGAGGTTTAATTATGAAACTACATATCCATACCTGAAAGAGAATTATTATCAACAAAGGAGTGACTACGGATGGGAAAGACCAAGTAACAGACCAATTTATAGTAGAGGAGGAAAGAAAGGGGTCACGTTCTCAGATACTTCAGGGTCAAGTAGCGAAGATGAAGGACTTAGAGATGAAAGTAATAATAGAGGAAACACCAAATAATATGTTTTTTTTTTAGACCAGAAGCCAAAGAGAGGACAACAATACAATGGGAACTCGGGGAGGGGACAACAAATAAGGGGCCCTCCACCACAGGAATATCTGCGGACACAGAACCAGAGATACTGGCGTCCAGTAGAGCACCAGTAATACATTTATCATGTAGAAATTTGAGCATACAGGAGATTAGGGTTTTAGAAAAAGGTTTTAGTTTTGTCCCGTCTACACAGATCAATACATTCCAACTGGAGAAGGATTTACGATCCTTCTTCAGAAAGGTACGACTTAAAAGATTTTTTGAAGGCAGTCCTTCCAGAGAATCCATAAATGCATCTGGTCTTAAACCCAAATCCTCTTTTACCCCTTCTTTGGCACAAGTAGGAAAGAACATAGAGGTGGAACAGTGGAAATCGGTATACAAAGGGTCCTTTCAGGACAATACCAGTCCCACCCCCAGAACATGAGTAAGATTGAAAGGGAGGCTATTCAGTCTCTCAAAAATGATTTTAATCTTACTTATCAAACCGGCAGACAAGGGCGGGGGGGTAGTCCTCTTTGATTCCGTAGATTACGAAAAGAGGATGTGGAGTCTTTTGGAGGTTGAACAACATTATGAACAGGTCCAGAGAGGTACACTTACTAGCCTATCTAATGATTGTTTACAATTTCTTACGGAAGCAAGAGACAATAATTTTATATGCGAGGAAGAATTTAGATTTTTAAATAACACCCAACCAAGAATTCCCGCAATATATGGTCTTCCGAAAATTCATAAAAACCGCACTGATCCACCCATGAGACCAATTGTGAGCAGTATTGACTCACTTCTTGAGCCTTTAAGCAAGTACATTGACTGTTTTCTGCGTCCAATAGTGAGTGGTCTTAAGTCTTATGTGAAAGATTCCTCTCATATAATCTCACTGGTAGAGGTAAAACCCTTTAATAGAGAGACTCAATGTCTGGTTACCCTTGACATTGAGTCTCTCTATACAAACATCTCTCAGGATGACACAATAGAAATGATACGTGTCTTGCTGACAGATCGGGATCTGGATGGAGTCAACAAGGACTTTATAGTAGAGTGCACCTCAATGATCCTTAAGAATAATATTTTCCTTTTTAAAGATCAGCTCTATAGACAAAAGAAAGGGACCAGCAAGGGGGCCACCTGTGCACCAAGTTTGGCCTGTCTCTATGTGGGTGAATTTGAAAGTAAGCATATTTATAATGAGTTGGCCCCTTTTTATGAGAATGTAGCGGGCTGGTACCGCTACATTGATGACATATTTTTCATTTGGGAAGGCAGTATAGAACATTTGACTGAATTCCTGACCTGGCTAAATCTGGGGGATCCAAATGTAAAATTCACGTCCCAATATAGTAGATCAAGAGCTGACTTTTTAGATATTACGATCAAAGAAGAAGAGGGTGCTCTTATGGTGGAGTTATATACGAAACCGATGGATAAAAATACATTACTCCACTGTTCGAGCTTCCATCCAAAATCCCAAAAGGATAACATTCCGTTCAGTCAGTTTCTCCGCCTTCGGAGAAACTCTTCAAATTTGGAAGATTTTTACAAACACTCGGAAGTACTGAAAATAAAATTTAAGGAGAGGGGATACCCTAAGAAATTGATTTCACATTCCTTCAAAAGGGCCAGATTTTATGATAGGGACTCCATGATTAATGGAAATAGAAGAGAGAAAAAAGAAAACAATCGATTGGTTTTTGTGAGCCAATTCTCAAATATTAGCAATCAGATTAAAAATGTAATTAATCGAAACTGGCAGATTTTAAATGATGAAGAGGATGTAAACTTGGATAAGCCCTTGTTTGCGTTCAAGAAAAATAAAAACCTTAAAACTGAATAAGTTCATACATATAGGGAGGAACCACGTGTTACTCAGAAAACCATGCTTAACACTCCAGCCATAGGAAATACACGATGTGGCAACTGTAATGTCTGTGAATTATGTATAGTGACTAAAGAGATTAATCACAATGGGATCTGTGTGACCTCTAAGACTTTGAATAACTGCCGCAGCAAAAATGTAGTATATTTAATACGCTGCCCCTGCGGTTTAGGTTATGTAGGCGAAACGGGTAGAGAAGTACGTACTAGACTACAAGAACATATGTCAGCAATTAGAATATAGAAGCCTAATGCCCCTCTGGTGACACATTTTGAGAAATTGGGTCACGATGCACTTGATATACGCTGGTATATCCTGGAAAAAATCTGGATAGGGAGACGAGGGGGAGATATGTTAAGAAAGAGGAAAGAAAGAGAACAATGGTTCATTTCCAAACTTAATACGGTCCGCAAGGGACTTAATTCGAGAGAGGAATGGGACCGTTTAGTGAGCCAAAACTGAGTATGTCTTCTGATGCCGGCTCTTAGTTTAGTGTAAAAAGGAAAAAAGACGATAGCGATATTTGGAGTAAGAAGAGCCCTATAGGTATATAAGAGTCTAAATACTAATAGAAATTAGGGGAATCTATTGATGAGTTAACACGGAGCAAATACAGTATATGGGTCATATTTATAAATACTAGTTTGACAGATTCCATTCACCTAGCCTCTATGATTGTCTATCACTTTGAGGTTAGTGGGATGTAAACAACACAGGGAACTAAGCGCTAAGTATATTGATGTAGCGTTATAATTATGTGGTGTAATAGGAGCTGCATAATATCGCTTTGACGAGGTTAAGCCCTGCAAAATATTGCTATGGTGGTGAATGCGATTCATTCCACCATTTAGTCTCAATTGGTGCCGTAGTAAGGAATAGGTAGAGTGTATTTTGATTCACATATTGGAGAATTTAAATATATAGATATATATACAAAATATACAAAAAATATATATACATATATCTTTTAATTTAATTGGCTGGCTTTTATACTTGAATGCGGGTGAGATTCCCACCGAGACTTTAAAGTTATGAATTGGCGGAGAGTAAATTCAGAGGACTCGATTTATCTAAATGTAGGTTTGAAACTACTCCAAGATGGCACCTCTATTTCTTGCGAGAATAAGCTCAGGTGATTGGGGGTTAAGCCCCCACATGGTTCGTATAGACTGGGAACCATCTGATAGGCTTATTTTGAGTCACGTGTTATCGATGCGGATATATTTAAAATCAGTATTTTTAAGCTCGCGGTTCGAACGGAGGTGCGGTCCCCGTGTATTTCCAAGAAAAAGGAGGTAAGAACCGACATCATAGCGGGTGGCTATATAAAATTTAGAATCTCTGGTAAGGTGTAGATTTAGATGTTCACCCTATTTTTAATGTAGAGCTCATTATGGTGTGTATCGCAGCAGGACACTGAAGTTAAAACAAAGTGCCTGTAAGCGTTTTTTCATATTGTCCGGTTTTCATAAAAACGAATAGAGATTTTAAGTAAGATGGAGTATAGTTTTGAGGTAGAGGGCTTTAACGGAATTAGAGAGTCGTAATAGTATGAAGTGAGAGACTCTTGCGCAAAGTTGATTGAGGAGATGCGGGTGATTATAAGAGGGATTTGGTCAGTTGATATGATCTTTAGGACTTAATATAGATATATCTGCCCGCAGTACAGGGATCCTGATGCAATAATCCCGAAATCGGAAGGGACGAGGTTACAGATTTCTAAGGACCGTAACCATCTGTATTAGAGCGGAAAAATTGTAGTTTACAGACCTGGCCCTATGGAAGAGAGGTATGTATTATAGTCTTAAAAATGGATAGTGGGTACGACCCTATTCTGAATACCCGTGTGGATACTTAGGGGTATTGTTCTTAATATTTACAGGTGCTGACCCCTCCATTTTTATTGCCATTGGCACAGGGTGTCATCTTTGAAATATACAGGTAACCATTTCTTGGATTATGGGCCTGTTGTGTGTTGGTGACATCTATGATGCCTTACTAATAAACGATATGGTCTTCTTGGATTTTAGATTTTCTATTGTGAAACCGGACCAGAAAAATTCCGTCACACATCTTTTAAAGCCCTAGAGTACATAAATAATACTCAGGAGTCTGTGTTTTACAGAAGCACACCTGGAAAGGTATTACACTTTATGAGTTTTTGACACCTGGGTGTTATAAAAGTATGGGTCTGAGTGTGGTAGTATGAATTTGGTGGTTTGTGGTGATGACTGTATCATCAGGATATAAATGTTTTTTATTGGAATTGGAAACTTAAGAAAATTCTCATGTTTGATTTATGTTTTTGCATTTTCCTTTTTTCTTTGTGTATGTGCAATGTAGATAATATAATTGGTAGCTGGGAGATATCAACAATCCTGAAGAAGGTGGTTTCAATAGACTGCTACCCACCGAAACGCGTCGATGCCTTTTATGTATAGACACTAGATCGCTAGGATATTTGCGAGTTAAAGAAAAAGATTTTGCAAAGCATCCTGACTGTGACAGATAATCTAATAGCCACTGGTGTTTCTGTACAATGATATGAACTTTGTGTCTACTGTTCTCTCCTGCTTTTTTGTTAAAAATTGTGAAATTGTATTTGTTTTGCTATGTCTCTCTTTTGATACAATATATGTATTTTCATGTTTTCTATTGTATGTATAACAACTGATTGTGTATAGAGTATGCAATGATTTTCTTAAGTTTTTTTATATAGAACATGTTTTAATTTATTGTCAATAATTGTTTTATGAAATTAATAAATATTGCTTTTAGCATTTGAGATTTTGTGCATTTATGCTCTGATGATGCGGTGTGGATATATTGTGTGGTTGTAAATGAACTGATTGACTTTGCCAAAGAGGGTATTTGGTTTTTGACTTAAGTCTATTTGGTGCTCTACCTCTTGTGGTTTTAAAGAGCCCCTCTCTGTTTAGAGATAATGTGGCAGGGGTAGCCTTAGCCTTTATTTGTAAGTTTTGTTGGTGTTATGAACCTTCAACAAGGGAGTTAGATTACATAATTTTGGAGGGTTGGGCTGGGATGGTGGAGGAGGAAGCAATATTAAAAGTGCACAATAATGATGGCCTTATTATAGAGGATTTTGCCCAGGATTCAATTGGTTTGAATTAATGATAGGGAGGCATTGCTTTTTCATCACTGATGGCATGGTTATTTTTGAAAGCATTTCGGGTGTCGGAGTTATTGTGGGGTGGCAGGACTGGAGATCTGCGGAGGCATGATAAAGAAGTTGGGTTCAGGGATAGAGATTTAAATGAGAACACCTAAGACTGATCCGAGGGGAAAGGGCAAGAGAGTTTTGTTGAAGAAATACCCCAGACAAGGTATCTGGCCGGTATGGTGGTGGAGACATTTTGTGAGGACAGGCTTTGGAGGAGATGAGTGGGTGTTTGTTTATGAAGGAGGCCAGAAGGTGTCAAGCTCACAATTATTGTTTGTGTTCCGTAAGGTGTTACCGAAGTTGCATTTACCAGATAAGGAGTTTGGAACACACACCTATAGGATTGGGGTGGCTACAGAGGCAAGAAGGACAGGAAGTTCGGGAGCAGTCATGGTGGGGGTGGGGGGGTTGGGAGGCGGAGGCCAGACAGTTTTATGGGGTATGTTTGTTCTGAACTGTCATTGATGCAGATTGGTATATAACATGTAGTTGTTGTAGTTTCTTCACAGGTTGTGTTCCTGGACAAGCGCATCACAATATCATGATTTGGGTTCATGGCCATTCTTTTGTTAAGTGGAAAGCCCGTCAATTGGACGAGGGGGCCTTTGGCCGGCAGTTTGGCTGTGAGGATACTATGGTCCAAATTCAATGGTGGGGAAAATGGGGTATGAGGTGGGGGGAGTTGTTAACGCGTTTGGTGGAATTGTTTCAGAATAGAGGCGTCTTAACCTATTGATGATTCACCTGGGTGAAAATTATTTGGTTCAACTGAAAGGCTTGGTGCTGATAAAATTAATGAAACAGGACCTTAAAGAGCTGAAAATACTATGGTCAGGTACAACTTTGATATGGGCAGTTTTGTTCCCACTGAAGAAATGGAGAGGTGCCAGGAACCTGGCGGCTATAGATCTTAGCAAGAAGGAAAGGTAACAGGGAGATGACAATTTTGTTTAGTGAAGGAGTATTTTAGTTGGAGCATGTGGACATACAGTTTGAAGGTCGTCATTTGTTTCAGGACAATGGAGTGCATCTTTACTGCATGGGAGAGGAATTGTATTTGATGCACATTGCACATAAAGGAGATGTTGGCACTGTTGCTTTGTGAGAGTCTATGGTGGAAGTGGCCATAAAAACACCTTTAAAAAGAGTTTTTCTGATTAGCAGGTGTGGTGATTGTTTACAGGCCATAATAAGAAAATAAGGGGGAAATAAGGGTGAGGAATGGAAGTTTGTTATGAGTTCTGTTATAGAAGAATTGGAGTTTGTTGGAGTGATTGTGAGGAGATTTTTGGCAAATTTGAACAAGAGTTGTTGGGGAGTTATTTCACAAATCTTCAAGAGTGGTCTTTAGGAGTGAGGTGTGTATTGTTTAGAAATGGATTTGTTTAGGCAGGGATAATGCTAGTGTGTAAGACAATGGCCAGGGGTTTTAATTGCTTTGAGAATTGCCTGACCCTTTATAGTTCACTTTTTCACATATTCCATTGTAGTGCAATTCTTGGGGTGCCCCATCTTTCCCAATAGGTATCTGGGGACAGGCGACAGGGAAGCTTTGCCCCCTGGGCTTTTTGGGCAGGTGGAGCAGTCTAGGGACTACAAAGGGGACATTGGCCTCTGGGCAGGAGGGGCAGGTCTAGCAAGGGTGAAGTGTCAGAGGACAAGGAGGGTAGGTTTGGGCGGCATGTTGGTCACTTTGGTGTGATTAAGCAGTGACATTAAGGCAGGTCAGTTGGGGAAAGTTGGCAGTAATATAGGTGCCTAGAGGAAGATTTTGTAATTTGTCGCTGATGATCAGGTGCAGTCTGCGTGGCAGGTATGATGATTGTTTATAGACCACAATCAGGTTGGTTAATTACTCTGCTGTGTGGGCGGATCAGCTCTTGAGGGGGGTTAGGGTGTGGGGATGGCAGTTTATTATGAATGAGTTGAATTATACAAGAAATGGAGGCTGGTGAAGTGATTGTGAGATTTCAGACATAGGTTTGAATGAGAGGTTTTGGGAAGATGCTTGACAAATTTTAAAGGGCGGTCTTTAGGGGTGGGGTGTTGTATTGTTTAGAAGTGGATTTGTTTCATGAGGCTTAATGCTAGTTTGTAAGGCAACGGCTAGGAATTTTATTTGCTGTGATATGTACCTGTGTCATTAAACCAACCTGTTTCACATATTCCAGTGTAGTGAAGCTCTTGGGTGCGCTGTCTCGCCAGAAGGCAGTGTCTTCCCAGAAGTGTTGGTTCAAACAGTAGAAGCTGTCATGTGATTGGCAGTTGAGTGAGGTATGGACTTCTGGGTTTTGGGCTGTACCCGGACCACAGAACACCTTCACAGTGCAAGTGTGGAGCTTGCTGGTGCTTTTTGTCCCTTGCTGACCCCTTGTGTGTTTAATTCAGCTTGTGTTTAAAGTGTTTCCCTCCTCCCATGTTCCCAAGCTTGAACTTTCAGGGGTACACACAACATTGAAATGCTATTAAAATGTCTTTGATAACTAGATTATTTATGTTGTTTTTCTCTGGCAGCAGCACTGATGGGAGAAGGGCAGTCCTTAACCTACATGGTTGTTAAGGTCTGACTTGACAGTGCAACTGTTATCTGGCATTTTAACCTACACCTACTGCCTGCAGAACAACTCTGACAAGATGGAAGTACTGGTCTTTGGCAACAAGACCTCCCTAAAGGACTCCACCTGGTGGCCGTCGGAGCTAGGACCAACACCCACAGACCACGCAAGAAATATAGGGCTCATCCTAGAGGACAAGCTCAACATGATGTCTCAAGTCAATGCAGTGTGCACCTCCTGCTTCCACATCTTATGCATGCTGCGAAAACTTCGAACACCAGACAGACCATCACGCAAGCACTCATCACCAGCAGGATGAACAACTGCAACACTCTCTATGCCAGAATCTCCAAATAACTCCTACACAGACTCCAGAGTATCCAGAACACCACTGCAAGACTCATTCTTAACCTCCCACGCCGCACTCACATCATCACACCGCACCTCAGTAAGCTTCACTGACTCCCCATTCACAAGCGTAGCCAATTCTAACTTTTCACACACACATACAAAGCCTTACACAATGCAGGATCAGAATACCTGAACAGCTGCATACACTTTCACCAACCCACCAGACACCTACTTTCTGCCTCACTCTCACTTGCACACATTCCTCACATCCGCAAAAACAAAACTGGAGGTTGTTCATTCTTCTACATCACACCCAAGACATGGAATGACCTCTCTCAACACACTTCTTGAGTTCCGCAATAAGCGAAAGACCTGGCTCTTCGTATTAGCACCTTGGGGACCACAAATCTACACACCTACGCAAGCACCTGGATGCCCTCTCGGGTGATAAATGCAATATACAAATCAATATAGCTTACCACAACATTTCTACAGTTCTTTGCTTCCACACAAATACATATATATTCCTATGCTATTTACTTGTTATGCTTTGCATAACCATACAACATCCCTTTAAAGACTGACCTATTGGTATTGCCAATGCTTGTTTTTACTATTTACAATTATTAAGAGAAAAAGTCAAAACGATTGGCTTTATCAATGCTTGCTGAAATGCAGGGGGAAATTACACACTGCAGTGTACCGCGCAGTCGGTGTGCACATCCTGTATGAACAGCCCTGCTCCCATAAAAAAGACCATACCTGTCTGTCGTCATCAAAGCACCTCACTTCCTGAAGCTGAAATCTGGTTAAGGCCCAGCCTTATTATCATTTCTCCACAATAAGCCCTTAACTCGCACATATTTAAGTCAGACAAGCCCTATCCAAGGTGCTTAGGAGAGACATGTGAGAAAAAGAAGCAGCCGTTTTGCCGTTAGCCGACCTGACATGCACATTAACATGATACACTCACCAGTCGGAACAGTTTGAAGAAATCAACGTTGGCGTAGAAGACGTCTTCTATGCGCTGCAGCCTCTGCTGAGAGAGCACGCACAGCGCGTTCTGCACCGACTGCATCCCCCGCCGGCTGCTGAAGATGATGAAGCGGTCCAGGAGGGTCTGGCTGCAGGCGATGTCCTTCAGGGCCAAGTCGGGCACTCCAAAGGCAAACTGCATTCAAGAGGGCGACAACGCTGGTTACTTTACTTTACCAACTAAATGCTAAATAACAGCAACTAAACCAGCACTGTCATTTTATCAAATAAAAGCTGCACAACAAATAATTCTGGTAGACACACAAGAAGGTTTCAAAACAGTATCAGGTGGGAGTGATCACACATCGCCTTGATCCTAGAGTATTTCGAGATCTTGACATTTGGAGGCGAGAGGGTGGAGCCTCGGCAAGCTTTGCAGTAACTTTACCTCAGGGGTGAGATTCGAGACCGACGCAACCAGTGCTTTAAATGGGCAGGTGCTGTCCAGTACTCAGTTCCTGCACTTCTTTAATTTGAAAGGGAGAGCACCTGAACTTAGCAGCGCTGCTGTAATGTATTTAATGGGAGAGTACGGGCACTTCTGAGGGGCAAACAGGAACTCTAAAATAGGGAGTACCTGCACTTCTATCTTTCCATTTAAAGTCCTGGATACAACTCATTGGCAGGTTAAGAACTCATCCGAACGTGTCCTCCAAGGCTGGGATCGCTAAGTCAACAGAAACAAAAATCTAGTCCGTCATACAAAATGGCCAGCAAACATTCGAAATAATCACCTCTGAAAATCCGCTAAGGTGGAAACAGGGAGCCCCACTTGGAGCAAGGTGGCTCTGCCTATCACTTTGATCTGATTAGTCAGCCCCATACTATGACCTCACAAGTCCAGTGACATCAGCACTGCAGCTGAGCTTGACGGCTAGGCAGAACCAGCCCCACACTCAGGGCGTCATGAACATGGACGTCATTTAGGAGTCACCAGGGCTTGTCCCTTGCTACACCTGGCACTGCTTTTGTCACCCCTGGCCTCAGAAGTGGCAAAATCAGTGCCTGGAACACAGGGCAACATCACAAAATAAAATGATGGACGGAGTGTTAAAACCTTTCAAACACTCACCCCCAGTCACAGATCTGAGTTTCATCCATCGTTATTTTGCTCGCCACATCACCCCAGTTTGGACGCAAGCATATGCAAATCAGTCCTGACCCTGCTCCCCATTGGAACAGTTCAGCCTGAACTGCCAAGCCAGGTCCTACCTGGACTGGAAACAAGCATCCTGGGACTCGTTTCGGGGTATCAACCCTCATCAGCCAGGCTAGCTTGAATCCAGTGGAAAAGTGAGCAAGTGACCCACATCTGGGCATACCCTTAGCCACTTAGGGCGCACAACACAACATCACAAAATGAAATGATGGGCGGAGTGTTGAAAGTTTTCAAACAAGGAGGCAGCTCTTCCTAATGGATGCTGGTTGGCGCTCCACTTGCCTGATTTCTGTCAATTTTTTTATTATACAAATAGTGAATAATATTATTCACTATTAGTGTAATAAAAATGGAGTACATTAGCTGGAATATGACCCTATCTGGAAGCTAAGATAAGTAAAAAAAATGCTGTTAAATGTATGTCGTATGCATGCTTGTGGGTGATAGTGTGTTTATGTGCCAGAGAGTGTGTGAATGTGTTAGTATGTGTAAGCATGTGCGTATGTGAGTCAAAGTAAAGGTTAAATGGCGTGTGATGTCACTTCTGCTACCCCTGGCATTTTGATGAATTGAAGTTCATTGTCATGAACCCCCCCAAATTAGTATCTTGGGCAGGGGTGGGTGCCACAGGGCAGTTCTGTTTAACATAAAGCATTTACATTGATGTTCACAGTTCATCTGGCTTTAACTGGAGACATGTCCCCAAATAGAAGCCCATAAATCCTGCTCCAAGAGAGTAGAATGTAGGAGCTATGGGATGAGGTTTTGGGGAACAAATAGAATAGGAAAGCATACAGGGAAGGACGCGAGGGAGAAGGGGATCGATGTAGAAAACCCTACAAAACAAGAAGGATAGATGGGGAGATGGGGTTTAGATTGAAGCGATGGATGGATAAACGTATTGATGGATGGGCGCAAAGATGAGTGAATGGATGGAGAGAACTATTGCTGGATGAAAAGAGAAGAGGATAGAAAGTTGCATAAATGGAGAAAAGGATGGAGAGAATGATGGGTGGATGATGGAGAGAAGGATTGATAAGGCTAAGAATGGAGAGTAGATTGGAAGGAAGGGTAGAGAGAGAGTTGGATGTAGTAAAGAAGGATGGATGAGGGATGAGTGAATGGAGGGAAGGAGGGAAAAAGACAGACAGAAAAAAATGATAGAAGAACGGGTAGATGGAAAAAGACGGAAAGAAAGATGGAGAGAAGGAAGGATGGATAGAAGAAAATTAGGTGGAAAATAGAGGAAGAACCAAAGGATGGAAGGATAAAGATAAAAAGATGTCCCCCCCAACATCTTCCTCAAACAAGTGCTGGGTTCACTCGCATCACCAACTCATTCAATACCATTACATATACTATTCCAAGTGTAGGAATTTTATTTTTCTGGCTACGCTCTTGCCTATACTCCGCCACACACCCACATTAAGAGATCTTCAAACTGTGGGACAAACGCACCCAGAGGAGCCCAAATGAGTGCCTTTGAAGTGCTACCTCGTAGCAGAGGCTAACTGGGGCCGGACTCCATCCCTCAGAGACCCGTGCAGCCGCATGAGGTGGGGAACACTTGCCATCACTATAAAAGCACTGAATTCAACCCATGGCACGGTATGCACCTTTGAAGTGCGCTACCTTGTAGCGGTGGCTAACTGGGGCCGGACTCCATCCCCCAGAGACCTGTGCATACGCAGAAGGTGGATAAACACTTGCCATCTCGCTAAAATCACTGAATTCAACCCAGAGGCATTCGACGCGCCTTTGAAGGGTTTGAAGTGTGCTACCTTGTAGTGTAGGCTAACTGGGGCCAGGCTCCCCAAGAGACCCATGCAGCCACAAGAGATGGGGAAACACTTGCCATTGCGCTAAAAGCGCTGATTCAACCTGCGGCGTAGGATGCTCGCGGGTCACGACTGGGTGCATGTCCGGGCCAAGAACGGCCAATCTGCACCCGTTCATGGCCGAACGAGGCTGGGCTTGGCCTGCCCCCTTGGTCCTGGTTTCTTTTGTCTCGGCTGATAAATACGGCGTTGGCATTCCGGTCTGTCCTATAATTGGCTGGACTTTTTTTGGGCTTTGAAGTAACTGTGTTAAGTTGTCCCTGTTTTGCTGAACTGTAATACTTAGCTTGCTACCTTCCCTTCTGTGCTGCTCAGTAGGGGACTTGTGGGTTGAGGCCTGTACTCTTCCATTTTAAGGGGTCTTTTTGGACTTACCTGGCAGTATGTGCAAGAGTAAGATTGGAAGTGCTAAGACAGCAGCAGATATGAACAGTACCACAAACTGTACCAACATAGACTCATTTCTAGCTTATGCTGTGGGAGTTATTTCAAAAGAATTAGACTTGGCAGAAAGTTGCCTATCCCTGGGCATGGCTGTGCCGGGCGATCATGTGGTGACTATTGAGAATATCGAGCCTAGACCGGACATGGGGCCAGTGGAGAGGCATGGCACAAGTATCACCGATGTTTTGGATGTTTCTATTAACCCTCAGTCTCCTTTTGTGCCTGTGGCAGCTCCGTCTTCCATGGCCTCTACCCCTTTAGCTCGCTCACCCACAGCAAAACATAAAAGGAAGACTCGAAAGGCCGTAGCTCTTACCCTAAGCCCCCCTCCCCTGCTTGCTTTTGACTGACAACCAACCTATCCCTTCGGATGAATCCTTTTGGGCCCCTTTTTGGAGCATATTAATAGCTACTATTAAAGACGTATTGTCGCCGCTTAAATAGAAGTTGGACAGGTTGGAGGGTGAAATTGAAAATGTAACTTCCTTTTGTCTGAAAATGTTAAATGCAAACATGACAAATGCGAGTGTTGTTGAGCCTTTTCCATCTAACCTCCCTGGGCAGGATAACCTTGTTACTAACTCGGGCCCAGCCCATCAGTTGGCTAGGGTGTTACCTAGGGCCTTCCCTGTTTTGGTTTAGACCTCTGAGTGTACACAGGGGGCAGATTTAGGGCTCCCTGTGCAGACATCTTCTATAGCTCATTCCCACCCGAACCAACCACCTTCTTTTGGCACACAGTCTCAGCCTTTATTAGCGAACCACATAGATTCTAATGTCCAAATGCCTCCTTGTGATCCTGTAATGATTAACTTGCCTCCAGCTTGCTGCCCTTATGTGGCTCTCCTGGTTAATGTTCACACCTTTGAAACCAGGAGTCAGTGAAGCCCCTGAATCCCTGAAGAACAAGGTTGTGCACTGGCCTAGCTTGAACTGTATATTTCCATCTGGTAGTTCAAATCAAATTTTGTTTACCAGAAGAGTGGGATGAATGGGGCCCTTAAGACAAAACTTCAAGGAGGATTGTGCAGTTATTAATTTTCAACACCCTAGTTTTGCTGGGGAAATTCTTGCAAGGGCAGTGCCGTTCGTCCGGAATATGACCTTATTTCCTCTGGGCTTTTTTTATCATCATTTACGGAGTTCTGTACAAACGCATAATGCTGCATGGAACTTGCAGAGTGCTGGGGCCCAACTCCCTTTTTTGCTCCCCTTTGGTTGTGTTTAACAGGCACCAAGTATTGAGTTCTTTACAAGAAAATGATTGACTAAGTTATTGCAGGCACAATAATATGAGGTGTGGTGAAGATAATCCTGGGAGCATCTGTTGTCGAAATGCCAAATGTTGATTTTGTAGGCACTTCTGGGGTGGCAATGGGCTTTAACATGGGTAAACATACGTCTTTAGCAAGCAACATTGATGTTAACCCTAGCTCAAGCTGTCTACACACTAATGTGTCTATTACGGGTGATACTTATCACTCCCTGGATGGGTGTTATAAATTTGTAAATTGGAACGTAGGCGGGCTAATGAATAAGCAAGGAAATATCGATTGGATTAATACTATATCCGGCTTGGCGTTATTTGTATCCAAGAAATTTGGGGGCATATTTACAAGCCCCTATGGCCACAGGAACGTCATTTTTAGTGACGTTCCTGTGGCGATATGGGCTTTGCCTTATTTACAAGGCAGCGGCTTAACGCAGCCTTGTAAATAAGGCCCCCTTTCATGCTACACTTAGCGTGAAAGGGGTGGGCAAGGGGTGCTGTGGTGGACGTTCCACCACAACACCCATTGAGTTTGACGCTGCCCCATATTTACAAGGGCAGCGTAAATATGGGGCAGTGCCAAAATTAAGACCAGGGAAAACCTGGTCTTAAACAGGCGCAACGAGGAGAAATGTTTCATTGCTTCTCGTTATTGCCGTTTTTATGTGTGCTGCATTGTGTAGCACACATAGAAACAGCAAACGGCCATTGATTGTTTATGTGCAGGAAGGTGACTCTTCCTGCACATAAACAATCAATTAAAAAAATTATGTTTTGCAACTTCAATGTGTGCTGTATTAAGCAGCACACATAGAAGTTTCAAAATGCCATGTCAGATTGTTTATGTGCAGGAAGGGACACCTTCCTGCACATTAACAATCTTTCCCTACAACACAGGCACCCTTGAACTATGGTGCTAGGGTGTCTGCGTTGGCGCTAGGTAGCTCAAATTAGCACTAGCGCAGAGGGAAATGCAGAGCTGCACCGAAACCTTGTAAATACGGTGCAGCCTTGCGTTTTGGAAGTGGAGGAGCGCGGCGTTAAGCCAAAGTGGCTAACACCGTGCTACATCACTTGCTAGTAAATATGCCCCTTGGTGTACTAACCCGATACATGTGGAGGGTTTCTCCTCCCACCCTTTGGGTGCTATACCCTTCCACGTTGGGCGGGCCAAAGGAGGACTTCAGATTCTTATTTCCAGTAAACTCCCTGTAACTGTCAAAAAGACTTCTTCGGTGGGTCCACACTACCAATTGCTGTGGTTAAGTAATAAGGGGGGGCGAGACCTGGTGCTGGTAAATTTTTATAACAATGTTTTTGATGCTACACGCAGTAGTGTGGCTAAAGCACTCGATCATGGTCGTGAAGCTTTTCTACGCCATATCCATACTAATTTTGTTTTATTATGGGCTGGCAACTTTAATATCCAGGCTTGCCCTTTACCTGCAACACGTATATGTGGCTATATTACACAGGAAGGGGTGGGGTGGGCTACGTTCACTTCTGCCATAATGAGTATGGGGGTGCATTGAATTCCATCATTTCCAAGCATGATCTACAGTTACTGAAGTCTGAATGTGATGACAATGGGGACCAAATTCCATCATTTGCCGGAAGAAACTCCTCTACAGTTATTGACCATGTATTGGTATCTGCCTCTGTGAATGGTATGTGTGGTACCCCTAGCATTGTGCAGTCCGAATTAAGTGACCATGACCCCATCATATTACCTTTCCTTTTCTAGGATAAGAAATGTGAATCATTCCCCTTAACCAACAATATTACCCCGAATAGGCCTAACGGCGTACAAATTAAGTGGGCTGGCATTGATCCCAATAGCATACTACAAAAAATAGTATCAAGAAATTTTACTTAAATAAGTTACTGTTTATAGGATGACATGTCTTTTAATTTGCTGATGGATAGTTGTAATCATATTACCAGTTCCATTAAGTCATACCTGACATGTTCATTGAATATTACTAGGGACAGTAATAGGGGATGGATAGACCATACTTGTGCCCAGACCTCCCGGTGTCTGAAACAGGCTCCATGCAGTTCCCCCCAGGATATTATGGTTATTAAGTCCCTTCGTATAGAGTATAGACAGGCCCTTGCTGCAAGGAAGAAAGTACTGCAGGAAGAGACTTGGACAAAACTGACCTTAGCTGCAGAAACTAACGATAATAAGTTATTCTGGGACACGGTCAATGCACTGTTTTTTAAAAAAAACGATACTATCCCTGAGTTCTGCTCCTTCGTTTCCTGTGATGCTTGAGTTGCACATTTCTCTGAAATCTTCAAACAGAGTACTAGGGACAGTGGAGTAGAAATTTGTGAGGCGATGCATAGATGGAGACCCCTCCCATTGGATATTACTATTGACGTGTTTTTTTAGCTTTGCAGGCCAGTGCTGGGGAACAGGCCCCTGGACCTGATGGGGTGCTGGTAGGTGCATTTAAATCTGCCACTGAACTATGGGGGCCCATCCTTACCAGAGTGCGTAATGTAGCTGCCGTCCATTTGATCCCACCTTCCTGAGGCATTTCTATAATTGTATCTATCTACAAAAAGGGCGATAAATCAGATCCTAAAAACTATCATCCTATTTCGCTCCTGGATTCCTCTGTGAAAGTGATGAGTAGGATCCTACTGATGAGGTTGGAGGAATGGGTACAAGAACATTCTATACTATCACCAGTGCAGTTTGGGTTTCGAAAGGTTTTGGGGACCATAGAGCAATGTATTACCCTGGAGTTGTAGATTGGGACATACACTAGAGCCAATCCAGATGCTCTTTACCTTTGTTTTGCAGACCTAAATAGCGCCTTTGATTTAGTTGACCATGCCATTCTTTGGTCTTCGTTGATCTCTCTTGGTGCCCCCAGGCCAATCATAGGTTTCCTTGCACGCCTTTATGAGAATTTGTTTTGGTTCTCAGGGTAAATGCTCTCCCACCTTTTAAAGTGGGGAGGGGCATTCAACAAGGCTGTGTTCTAGCCCCTTTACTGTCCTCACTTTTCATCAATGAGGTTGATAATTCCCTGCAGTCTTTGCAAGCTGATGCTCCCTGTGCCGCTAGTTGTTCTATACCAGTGTTGTTATATGCTGACGACACTGTTTTGGTATCCAGGACCCCGGTTGGTTTACAGAAATTGATGAGTGCTTTTGGGGGGTTTATGTCTTCCCAATAAATTGTGATTAATAAAATTAAAACTTTTACTATGATCTTCGCGCATAAATATAAACAATGTAGAACTTCTTTTTATTGATATGACCCCAATTGCCAAAGTAATTTTTTTTTGCCATTTTGGGGTTTTATTTACAGGTAATGGCTCTGGGGCACAACAAATATTAATTACTGAAGCCAAAATGAGAAGAACTTCTCAAGGGATTTTTAGGTTTTCATCCAAACTATGTAGCCGACCCATTAGAGAAATGGTGGAAATATACAAGGCTAGAGGGGTGGCTACTGCCACATAATGGGCCGGCCTTTAGGGTTATGCTCCCAGCACAGCCCTGCAAGTTGAAGAAAATAGTTTTCTAAAATGGTTATTATGCCTACCTGCTTCCGCCTCAACTATGATAGTTTATCTGGAGGTCGGCCTACAGTACCTGGAAGATATACTTTTGGTAAGACCCTTGCTATTATGGTATTCTTTATGGGCAAAAGAGGAAACCAGCTTTACGAAATCAATAATTCTAGACTGTTTAACCCTGGATAACGTTTCATGTACCATTGAGTTGGGTAACAATAAACATCTGTTATTCAGCGCCAAGATGCCCCGTTGCTGGGGTGAACGTGCGCTTTACAAATACACATGTTATGTTATGTTATGTATCCCTTGGCTAGCTTATATTAATTCCTCTCTTAGTACGTTGTTCAAATTGTCCATATGATCAGACCCCACCGAGGTGTTATCACTCACCCAGAAGACTATCAAAGGTACCTTTTTGCAGCATAGACTAGACGGCGAATGGGCACCGAAATGATGAAATCGCCTGTTGTTTTCTACATGTCACTCGCCCAAGAGGAGGGTTGCAAAAGTTATTTATCTTGTGTCACTGACATGCAGCGCCGTTTTGTTCTGACAAGATTCCGAATTAGTATTGTGCATCATTTAGTGGCTTTTCCTTATATGAAGACTTGTCCTTCAGATACGACCCTTTGCCCATGTGATGGTCGGAGTAAGAAAAACACGTTGCACTCTCTGTTGTTTCGTAACTTTTATCTGAATCTTAGGCGTTTTTATCTCAAACCTATTCTTGTTGGCCAGAACATTAGATCTTACAAAGTTGCCCTGGAGTATTTGCTTGCATTAAATGATCCTTTTTTTTTTTTTTTTTAAAGTTTTATATAGCTCGAACTAGACCCGAGACATCGGGTATCAGAGCGCTTTACATGAGTACAAGTTTAGTTACAGAAGGACACATTCATTTTTGTTAGGCACGGGGAGATTAAGGGGCATATTAGCAAGACCCACGTTAAAATTATCGCCGTTTTAGCGGCAGGAAACTGCCGCTAAAGCGGCGATAATGGGCTTGCTAATATGCGTTATGGAATTCAATAGAAGCCCAGGTTAGATGTCCTGCACATGTAACCTGGGCTTCTGTGGAATTCTATACGCATATTAGCAAGCCCATTATCGCCGTTTTAGCGGCAGTTTCCTGCCGCTAAAGCAGCGATAGTCTAACGTGGGTCTTGCTAATATGCCCCTAAGTGATTTGCCCAGAATCACAGGATGTTGAGCGTCCTTGCCGAGACTCGAACCCGGTTCGCCAGCTTCGAAGTCGACCGCTCTAGCCATAAGGTTACATCCTCTATGTGTGTTTTAATGTTGCTCTTTTTATCTAGAAGGCCATTAACTTGAGGGAAAGTGCTATGTATTAGCGGGCCCTTTGATCATAGAATGCTGTAATGATCACATGGCAATGATGGACTATCCATTTTAATATGTGTTTTTTTTTATTTGTTAGATATTGTTTTTATTATGCTGCCACCAGGATATGTTTTATATTGTTTTTATAACATGTTTTATGTACTTTTATGGCTGTTATGAACTAGCTGAATAAAGGTTTATGAACCGACCCGAGTGCCTATGGGGGTGCGAAGCACTGGGAAAAAGAAGTCTGAGGCTTCCACTGACTCTGTATGCCAATAGCCAATTGCTGATGTGCTTCGAAGGTGTTCTTTTAAAAGGTAAACTGAACTTTATCAAATATGCTAATTCAGGAAAATGAAAGGCAACATTGGATGTCAATTCTGTGATGTTTTTGCTGATTTGTACCCAGTGCCTTGCAAAGTCACTAATTTACAAAATATTTTTAATTTCATATACTGGATATATCGTGAGAAAAAAGAACTTCGAATTTAGAATATTCTTTCAAGATGCCTTCTCTGTTCTCACTTGAAATATCACAGGTTATACATTCACCCCTCAAGCCCCTCCAACCTGCTCACATTTAACATTGAATATGATTAGCTCATTTTAGGAGGAGTGGGCTGGCCACTCTATTTTACTCAAAGGGGTACCCGCGTGAAGACCACTGCACTATGTAAAGAAAAGATGCAATGCAGTGAAATACGTGTTCTGATTAGCCTGAAAACCTACTTGGATTACATAACGAGGTGGATCGAGAATCCCAGCCCCAGTTTAGAGACATTTGGGGAGTATGATGCTGCAGGGTCTGAAGGTGGGTGTTGGATGAGTCTTTCAGTCTAGCATGAGGAGGATGAGATCTGAGTGGTGTTTTGAGGCCCTACTACCCAGGCCTTTGTGGTTCAGAACCCAGATTAGAATTGCCCTTTTTCTCAGACCGGAAGCAAGCGTGGTTGTAGATTTTTGGGTATATTTTTATTGGTTTTGCAGTAATAAAGCCAAAGCTGATTATATTAGAACACGGAAGATAGAACATGACAACAACAGCTCTTCAAGTTACCGCTGTAAGACCAGAAGAAATCACCATGCCTCTCCCCCAGTGGCATCTCTCCCTTAACCAAGTAATACCCGTAGGTGAATGCACTGCTTCCACTTGAGGCCAGAGTCAAATTTAAGACTGTAACAAAGGTCCATTGTCCTGATTCTGCTTCATGCAACTAACGTACCTTAATCGGGTATACCCTAAAGGACATAGATTGTAGAAGATGGGTGTTGTGGCCTCCCCCTCTTGCCTCCGCTGTTCCGCACAGGACAGGTATTTCATACATACCACATGGAGTTGTCCGGTCCTAACCCTATATAGGGAAATTATACTTTCCTGTTTGAGCTCTGTCCTGGGTTGGATGCTGCAGCCTGACCTGAAGATGTTCCTTGCATATAACCGGTGACTTAGATGCTAACCACCACAAGTTAGCTTTCCTCTGGTTGGGGCTAATGGTGGTTAAGAGGGATGTGGCTCGTAGCTGGAAAGATAAGAGCCTTCCCTCTGTGGCAGACTGGCATCAAGGGTTCGATTTCTGTATGTGCATGGAAAAACAATGTATATTGCCAGAGGTTGTCCTCGAAAACATACCAAAATATGGAATGCTTGGGCTCGCTACCAGGATTATCGTCCTCGACCTGAGAGTTGGCTACTAGACTACTAGATGCTGAAATACACAAATTTAAGTTTTATGTTGTATGATGCTGTATGCACTTTTGAAATACCTTGTAATTATCTTGGATTGTTGATGGAGGGTGCGATGGTGAGGGGGTGGCATGATGTCGCATCTCTAACACTATTACTTATGATTTTCATTTTGTATTTGTTGAGATATTGGCGAAAATCAATAAAATTGGGTCAAAAACACTAAGTCCCACAAATAAAATTTTGGAAAGGAGGCAGACCAATTGACAAATAAACTACAATCATACCATACCGTAATGCACCTGAGATTCTGTAAAAATAAAAACACACAAACTACGATCAGGTAAAAAATGATCTTTGGCAGGGGGTAATTGTTTTCATCCAAGGTGTGTGGCACGTTGAACAAACCAAGGCATCAAGACTAAAAGGAAATCTGCCATCATTTGGAGTATGATAAAGACAATTCTCTACTAGATGAATTGAGTGGATAGCTACTGCCCACCTTACGTGCCTCGTTGCCTTTAAAAGAAAAGCGATCAACAATCTCCGGATCTGATCAAAGAAGCATATCTGAGATAGACTGACTTGCCTCAAACTTCTGCCATAGTGTCCTCTCTCGTGTCTTTGATCCTAAGCAGCCTCGCATCATGTTCTCCTCAGATGCATGTGTCCAGCATAATGTACATATAGTCAGTAAATACAGCACATACATGTTTCCTTTCCAATTTCTAATCAAGATGAGGTGTGCCAAGTTCAACACTGTATTTCACCGCTTTGTTTGGTCACGTGGCAGTGAGCCCCAAAACGCTGATTCCACTTAGGTTACTACCATCTACCCAAGCCCGTTATAAGTGTGGGTATGAGGCACATTGGAGAAATTCCACATCACTGCCCAATAGTCTATCAGTAATCTTCATTAATCCGAGTCCGGATCTTCTTTGATACTGTCCTGGAATTCCCTACATCCGCGAGATCACTGTGGTCCTAGTTAAGGGCAGGGCTTGGTATGCATCAAGAAGAAGGCGAGGCATATATGCTGGACAGTAGCAGGAAGGGAAGGGACCAGAGTTAGGGGTGGGTAAAGGGAGAGAAAAGAGATTTATTTGTGGATTCAACTAGGCAACGTTTTCTCCGGGAAAATGCTAATTCTCCGTTTTTTAGGACTGTTAAGAGGAAACAGCCAAGGCAGTAATAATGTCTAACCTGAGCACTTCCCAACAGAAGTCGGAAAAGTAACCCCCTACAATGTACTTGAGTACCAGTATTCCCCATTAATGAAGGAAATAAGGTCCTTGAGCTGGAGATGGCCGTGGGGTAAGTTACTTGAGTAAGGCCCGGGGATGGGGGCCTCTTTTATTCTGTTGCCTCTCTGTAGCTTGTCTTGCTATATATAGTCAGGCAACACAGAAAATCTGAAAACTGCAGCCACAATTCATCTCAGGCAAGCACTGGCAAAGTCAATAGATCTTACCTTTTGGCTTTGTCAATAAAGACCCATTGGCTTTACCAATGTTTTTTGCTGATGCTGTTTAGCATTGTCAAAAAGGGGAAAAATGGTTATTGCTGATGACGGAAAAGCACGAGGGGAGCGATATTAGTCATGCATAAGTCACTAATAACCGACACACCTCACTGCTTTTACCCCCATTAAAACCTCATGAGAGAGAGCTATTGGTCCCATGGAAGTTGTTTACTAGGAGGCTGACCTGATGCATCTGAGGGAAGTGGCAATAAGAGCAGGTATATGACTGATACAACTGAAAACCGTACACAAACCTTACCGTAATAGGACCAGGTTATAGAAAAATGGGCCTAGTCACAAGCAACAGGTGCCTCAAAAGTAAAGAGTGAGGGCTTGTGCCTGGATAGACTAAGGGGTTGCAGACTCATTCAAGCATATCAGAATAACTCTCAGCAGTGTAACACGACAGTCCCAATGACACTGCAAGTCCCCATATCAGGCATCCCTACTGACGTATACTTAACCAGGAACACACTTACACTATGCTCCTTAGCATTGCTTAATTTGTAAAACTGTAAGTGGAGGTGCACAAAATGGTTCTTGGGAGGCCGCCACCCATTTCCCCCCACTTCCATCAATAACACCTCCAACTGCCTGCATAAAGAATGCCAAAGTTAGATTGCAGCAAGTAAGCAAAGTGGCTGAGACTGTTTCGCACAAGGGGTGGCAGGGGTTGTTCAGGGGTTTTTCTCTACTAGAAAGATTTTCTATTTACACTTTCCATGTTTCAAAAGCGGTGTAACAAAAACAAATTCAGCAAAAGTTAAAGGGTAAAGGCAAAAGGTTTGGGGGTGACTCTGCAGAGAAGGCCAGGTCCAACACACACTATTTTGGGCAACCCACATCCCTCAGGAACTTCCAATGTACTCTACACTTTTGGGCACAGGAATAGATTTAAGGGTCACCACTTCAAGATTACGAACCTTACACTTACCTTTATACTTCTAAGAAATGTTTGTTAGTTGAGGAGTCAAGTCTCTTCCAGTTCCTTGGTGGCATGGCGTAACTCGGACCCTCCTATGAATTTGGTAAAAACAGTGCTTAATTTGAGCCTGTGATTGCAAGTGGGGTCCACTGTCACTCATTTTTGGGCATTGTTAGAAATGGGATTTCTGGTTGGCTAGGGAATGCGCCTAAGCCAAGCAGAAACCACCACTCTAGTCAGGGCAAGGGAGTTACACACCGAAGATAAGCCCTGCTCATCCCCTTGGTAACTTGGCAGAGCAGTCAGGCTTATCCCAGAGGCAATGTGTAAAGCGTATGCGCAACACACTCTCACAGCAGCGACACACTAGGCACACCACAAAAGAAACTCCACACAAGGTTATATAAAAAATAGCCTTTGTATTACCCATAAAACACATTAGAACGTAATCACATATGTACACTGTGCCACCTAGCACTAGGTATCACTTTATAGGGGATTATATACATTACAGGGCCAATCGGGCCACTGTCATCACCATTAGAACACACAAGTAGTAAAACACAACCAGTAACTACTGGTAACATTAGAGGTAGCATAAACGCATTATGCATCACATCTTAGGCATCATCCTAAATTATCAGTGCACCACAGTACACTCCTGAGGTGCACACCTCACCTTAGGGCCTTACGCCCTACCAGAACACAAGGTGGTCTCCAGGCCAAATGGCCTTCCTCGGGGGCCCTTCTGGGCTGTCCCGTAATGCCCTCTTGTTCCAAAGTCAGGGCTCTATGAGCACTTGGCCTTGTATTTGCCACCAGGCTGCCGATGCAGCAGAGTACTGGCCCCAATGGGCCGGAACCAAAAATGGGGGCAAGGGTGGAACTCACCCGTGTCTCTCCGTGACACACAAAATGCCCCCCACGTTGCAGCTGCCTGCAGTCCGACGGGGCAGCTGTGTAGCAGGCCAAGTAGGCACCAAATAGTATGCCCTCCAAGCCCCACTCACCGGGGCTTCTCGTGTTAGCCAACGTGATCAGCAAGACGGATGCGGTCACCTGGGGAGCCCGCGACGCTCCCGTCCTCTTCTCCTGGGGCCCGGTGAGCCCGCGAGGCTCCGTCTCCCAATGCAGGCACGCAGGCTATCCTGTTCAGCACAGGGAGCCCCGCCCTCCGTCAGGCACCCACACGACTGACTTCCTGCCTTTCTGGACTTCCGCAGGGAGCCTGCGAGGCTCTGTCTCCTCCTGTGACCATGCAGGGGTCCCTCAGTACAGAGAGGAGTCTCCGTCAATCCCCTCTCCTTTTCCTGGAAACACGCGGGGCTCCCACCGGCACACGGGGTCCCTGCCCTCCTCCAGGCACAATCTTGCCTGGCTTCCGGCGGTTACGTCCGCTCTGATTGGTCCGCCGTGTGTGACACGGCCCCGCCCACAACCAGGCAGCCCGCCTGGCTTCCTGGACGCCGCGGTTCGATTACTGCAGGGCACAGCGCTCGAGAGCGCCAAAATAAAACCGCTCGAAGGGCTCCACACGCCCCCTCACATGCCCCGCAGTAGTAGGGGACCTGGCCACAGCGCTCTCCACACCACCGGTGGCCCCAGCAGCATCCAGCCGGTCTCACCTCTGCAGACGCCAGTAGGGAGCAGGCAGCACTTCTCTCCCAGAAGTGCTCAGGCAGGTCAGCACACCGGTTTTCCCTGGACAGAAGAGCTGCTCCTCCAGCTGCCAAGCAGGGCAGCAGGTCAGTCCCCCGGTGGCGGTTCCTCCTGGCAGTCTGGCAGCCTGCTGGCCGCTAGTAAACACCAAGCAGTGCACCTTACATGGGGTCACAGCCCCAATACGTAACCCCACATGTCTCCTTTGTTCTGCCCTGGCACAGGGCTTGGGACCCAGTTCAAACCATTTCTTGGGGGCACTTAACAAGTGCACAACAGTCCCCATTGACAGTGTAGGTCCTGGCCCCAGACACACCACAGGGGGGCGGAGCCAGCATTGTACAAGGCAGGCACAGACCTATTCAGGGTCAGGGGCTACTCCTCCCACTACTCCAAATGCAGTTCAGGCCCATTCAGCCTAGCGCTGACTCACCCAGCCCCTCTGAAGCCACTGCACCTCCCCAGTCTCTGTCACTCCAGAGCCAGACATGCAATACACAACAGGCAGGCACAAAGACACATAGCACGCAGGAAATGCCAACTTCTAAAAGTGGCATTTCTAAAATAGTGATAATAAATCGGCGCACACCATACGCAGCATTTATTACCACTATTCCAAACATACCAAACTTGATCACGCTACTCTTCTTAGATCAGGAATTACCACTGAAACACTTATCAGGGAATCCCCAATGCATTCCTATGAGAGGGCAGCCTCACAGTAGTGAGAAACCAAAATGGCTGTTTGTCACTACCAGGACATGCCACACAGTTAAGGCACATGTTACCTACATTGCACCCTGCCCATAGGGCTAACTAGGGCCTACCTTAGGGGTGATTGATATGTAGTAAAAGGGGAGTCACGGACGTGGCTACCACTTTATGTGCCACGTCACAGCGGCAGTAAACTGCGCGCGCAGGAGGCCTGAGACAGGTTTGAAAGGCTACTTTGGTGGGTGGCGCAAGCAGCGCTGCAAGCCCACCAGTAGCATTTAATTTACTGGCCCTGGGTATCTGAGATACCACTTTACAAGGGACTGATAGGTAAATTAAATACGCCAATAGGTGTAGACCAATCTTACCATGTTGTTTTACCATAGAGAGCACATGCACTTTACACTGGACAGCAGTGATAAAGTGCCCAGAGTCCTAAAACCATCAACACCAGGTCAGAAAAAATACCAGGAGCAAGGCAAAAAGTTCAGGGAGGACCCTGCAAAAAGGGCCAAGTCCAACAGGCATCGATACTTATTTTTCCTTAACAGGCTTTGATCCAGAGCAGGACAGAGAGAAACATAAAAGTGGGAATGAAGGAGAAAGAGAAAGACGGAAAAACTGGGACAGAGAGAGAAAGCAGGGATAAAAAAGAACCTGCAAGATTTAGCTAAAGGGACAGGGAGTGTCTGGTGGTGGATTAATGAGGCAAAAAAGTGGAATGTAATACTACACAGCCTTGATATTCAAAACCCCCAACATTCGATAGCATCAGCAACTTGCTTCTGAACAAAGACTTGGACCCAGTCACTTATTTATTTATGTATTTCACAACTTAGGCATTAGGTAAAAATGAATAGGTAGCACATTTTTTGGTGTCTTATATTCGTCCATTATGTAGCCTTAAAGCCTGCTGCCAAGAGCTATACCGGTTGTTAAAGGCCCTAAAACCAAGTTATAGGCCCAAGCCACAGGAGAAGGGCCTTTTGTGGAAATAAAATCTATAATTATGCCCCTTCGCTGCCCTCTGCGCGATCTAATTATGCCCCTTTGCGCGATCCCCTTTGCGCGATTAATAATTGCCCACATTAAAGCCGGCACCATTTTGTTTTTAATTCACCCTTTGGTGTCCCAAGACCCGAGCACGAGCACGACACCCCTGCACCTGGTTTTCCTCATTTTCACCATCTGTCTCTGTGGTTTCTGCCAAGTCCGGGAAACCAGTACATGAGTTCCTGCTCCCCCGCAGAGATGGTTCATGTTTCTGACATGAAGCACGAGCACAAACCCCCAAATGAGGAAGCCTTCCCCTTCCAACTGTCAGACTATTTCACATCGCAAGTCCCCTCACGAAGCCTAAGACACGCCCCATTTCTTCACACTCTGCTCCTCTTGCTGAATCTTTGTTCCTCTATCTGCCACGACCTGTTTGTTCCTCTATTTTGCCTCGTGACCAAGACTGTATAAATATTCTGCTGTTGAAAATAAAGGCCCCCACTTAAAGAGAGGACTTGAGAGATTGCTCCTGTGCCCGCTTGGTGCTGGAAGCGCTCCCTTTAACTCGAGTTATTGGTCTTCTCCTCCTTCATTTGAGCACCACGGACTCCTCGCTTTGCATTGACAAGAAATTATGATTTATTAAGCATAGAAATTCAGAAATGAGGTAATAAGTAAATTTAATTTACCACAGTAATTGGCGCCCGAACAGGGACCTTCCCTTTCCCCCACGCGCCGGCGATATTGGACCCGGTACTGTCCCCTCCTGACCGTTGACGGACTTTAAAAGTGCACAACGCGGGAATTCCCGCTAACTCCCTCGAGGCGAAGAGGAGACAGACTGCGACCCAGCATCCACACGAGGCGGTGAGGAAATAGCGGAGCGTCCTGAACCAAAGCCCAACCTGCGAAGCAGACGAGTCCGAGGTTCTACAAATCCCACCTAGAAACTGCGCGCCGCGTTTTCCCAAAATCTTCAAGAGGCCTTCCAGTTACTTTTCGGTGAGTACTGCTGAAAAGTATAAAAACGAACCCACAGCTTTTGTGGGGGCGGTAAAGATACGCGTTTTTTGGTTTCTCACCTATCTTTGGTGAGGACTACTAAAACTAGTATAAAGACGGACTCACTACCTTGTGGGCACGGTAAAGATACATGTTTTTGTGGGTTTCTCACTTATTTTGTGAGGACTACTAAACTAGTATAAAAGACGGACTCACCTCTTTCGTGGGTACGGTAAAGATATTTGTTCTGTTTATGTTTTCTCACTTCTAAAATCTTTGAAAGTCTTGCCATCATGCCTATTTTCTCGAAAATACGTAAGATGGCAACCAAAGAGTATTCTTGAGAAGGAAATTCCCTTCCTCCTCGGGATACTCCAGGAAACTTCATGTATGCAAAACATGGTGTCGGTGCACTTATTTATTGTGATCTATGGGTAGAATATACTAAAGACCTAGAACTCAGATATAGATGGCCTGAAAATGGTAGTTTTGATACGGAGTGTATTATGAAATTAGAGGAACAGTTATGGAAGAAAAAGAGAGTCCGCCAGTCACAGAGTGACTCAGTAGAATTATGGAGAAAAGAAGCCCATAGGAGGCAACAGAAGGAATTGCATAAAGTTGAAAAGGGTAAGAGAATGTCAGAGCAGGCCAGAAAGAACAGTTACAAGAAATAGGGAAAGAAGTAGTTAGTGAAAGGAATAAAGGGAACAATCAGCCATTTCTACTGGTTTTTATCCTGTATTGCCATCTGCACCTGAAAACCTTAACATTGCATCAGCACAGCCTACAGCCCCACCACCAGAGGATACTTTTACTAATTTTCTCTTAGATACTCCACCACCCTATGAAGTTCCAGTCATTCAACACCCTCTGCCTCCGCCACCCCTTTCACAACATAACGCACCACCTCTCACTCCAGAAGGGGTGCCGTGGTCAGACCCAGGTAAAACAATTCCCGACTGCCCCTATGACCCGACTCCGAGCAACACAGGGAGGCGGGCCGAATAAGTAAAATACTTCATGACTCCTGGGAAGAAATAAGACATCTACCAGCAATTGACACGTTTCTTCAAGCGGCCTCTGAGTTTCTTCGTACTGGAGAGAACTCACGAGCCATTAACGCTATGACTACAAGAAGATCACACCCTGTAAAAATGCACATGTATAGGTTCCTCCTTTGCTGTTTCATAAAACACATACAAGCAGAGGAAAGAAATGTACCAGTTTCACTTTTTGACTTATTAGATTCCGCATCCGACCACACTAGTCTAGAACTTATAAATGATGCACTAGACAGGTTCACCCGTAATGTGACCCGTATTCTGCAAAACTTGCAAACAAATGAAGAGAATAAGAAACTTGAGGAGGAAATTACTGAACCTACTGAAAAAGTCCTACCCGTTCGTTCTTCCGCCCTAATTCACGAACACCCCGCCTACATTCCTCCAAGGTCACTCTGAACGGTCATCTCCAGATGAGTTATTTGAAAATACATCCAATGCATTAGACTACTGGTTAGACCAGGAACCTCCGCTTACACCGGAGGAGGAGGAAATAGCCAGAACTGCGACCCTATGGGTCTCTCAATATAAGATATATGACAATGATCTCATAGCCCAGCTTTTCTAGCATTACCACGCTCACATCAAAGATTAGCAAGTCTCTACATGGTACAACATCTCATCACACTCAATGACACTCATTTTAAACATGATCCAAGACTCGAAGATTTTCTGTCTGACTGCGCTGATAACATGTTCCTCCACAATAGTTCAGTTTTCTTAACACATTTATAGATTTTAGACAGAAATACCAGAAAGTGACTGGATATAGATCTCCCCATAATACGTGTGGATCAACTAATAGACTTCCTCAAACACGCCAGTTCCCCATGAGAGAGGTCCACCCCAGAGCGGACACGAATGGCGCGCTACAACGCGTCTTCATTTATGTACCCTTGACAAAACTTGAGTTACTAAGGATGAAAGAGATGGTTCCCTCCACTCAAAGGATCCTGCTGGATTCTTTAAGGAATTAGGAGATGTATTAATGATGGGAACATATACTCTTTCTGATATCACAGCAATTCTGAAATTATTGTTGCCATCAGGTATATATGACAAACTAAGAGAAAAAGATTGGGAAGTAGCAGGTGAACACATTAAATGGACTGAACTTCAGAATGACGAAAATACTAGAGTAGCAGGTCAAGGTATAGGAGACAAACTAAAAGCACTTCCTGGCACTATTTTAAAGGTGCTACCACAGTTACTAACAGTGAAAAGGAGGACTGGGATGCCATTTCCTCCTGCAAACAGAAACATGGTGAAGACATAGGAGATTATTACACTAGACTTGAAAAGTGTTTTGCGGTAAATAGCGGCCTTACGCCAACAAGTGAAGCTTACCCGCATCTGTTTGTTTCCAAATTAGTAGATAACGCCTTGCCAGCCATTAAGGACAGAGTACTAAAAGTAGAAAGTACCTGGCAAGCACATACACCTCCACAGGTGTTACAAATGCTACAATATCACCAGAATCGCATTAGGGATGAAGAAGAAAATGATAAGAAACGCATGAAAGACACAAAGATGAAAGCATTAGTAGCCCAAACTGCACCCCAGCGTCAACAGACACCAAGTAGCCAGACAAATATAAAAAGCACTTGTAATTATTGCAAAAAGATGGGACACTTCGTTAAAGATTGCCCTGCCTTAAAGCACAATTTGGCTACTGGTAAGACCCAGCCACGCCCATATCAGCCAAAACAGAATGGTTCCTTAGACAGTTCAACACCTTCAGTTCCACTGACAACACAAATGGCCCAAATGAATATTATAGACAGCGCCTACACTGAATATTACCCAGATTTCTCATGATGTTGCCCAGAGAGAAGATGACAAACTGCCCTAATCCCCATTCCAGTAGATCAGACAGGTCCATTTATAGAGGTCCGACTTCTTGGGGAGGATAGGAAGTTTCTACTAGACACTGGGGCCAGTAAAACAACAATAAGCCATCAAGAGGTCCCAGAGGCTCCTCTCTCGGGTTCAAAAAGTATTTCTCTGGGTTTCTCGGGACAACCTGTGACAAACGTCACGTCAAAGCCACTGCCCTTGCAGGTTGGTCCCCTCATGACAACTACAGATCTTATATTGACAAAATCATGTCCAGAAAACTTGCTTGGTATAAAACATTGAAAGAATTAGGAGCTGTCATTGTTTGCTCACCTACAGATGTCAGACTATTTCTGCGAGATTTCAAGGGCCACTACACAAGTAGAGAATTAGATGAGCGTTTGAAAGATTTGCCACACACCCTGTGGGCCACTGATTCCACCACAGTAGGATGTATGGAAATAACACCTCACAAGGTTACACTGAAGAGGAGCCCAACTAGCACGCATAAGGCAATACAAAATTCCACCTCAGGCTGAACAAGCATTAATGTTAATTATTCAGGACCTAATACAGTCAGGTGTGATTAAGAAACAACTTCTAACATTTGCAATTCCCTGTTTTACCAGTTCATAAAAAGTGGAACCAGGAACACCACCTGTCTACAGACTAGTGGTGGATTTGAGAGAGCAATAAATGTGTCGTTCCACAACACCCTGTGGTTCCAGACATCTCCACCCTACTCACAGCCATAGATGCGGAAGCAACGCATTTTCAGTCATTGACTTGAAAAACGCATTCTTTAGCATACCTATTCACCCAGACAGTCAAAACCGTTAGTGCAGCTGACAACACTCGAAGCTGGCGCTACTCCACAATTACCCTGGACAGATGAACACACGCAAGCATTTCAGTCTCTTAAAAAAGCTATGTGTCAAGCCCCAGTGCTGGCAACACCTAATTACACCAAAGATTTTACATTATTTGTAACAGAAAACTCAGGTACAGCACTATCAGTTCTGACCCAACTTCAAGCAGACAAACATAAACCATGTGGTTATTTTCAAGCACATTAGATCCAGTAGCACAAGCATTGCCTGCATGTCTAAAATCAGTAGCAGCTACTGCACAAGCTATTAGACAAAGCGATTCTATTGTATTGGGACATCATCTGATAGTTCAGGTCCCACACGCTGTAGAACTTCTGTTAAACAGAACACAAACACAGCATCTGACAATAGCCAGACTCACCGGATATGAGATGACACTTTTTCAGCCACACATTGAGATTAGACGCTGCAACATTTTAAACCCAGCAACACTGTTGCCACTGACCTCTCCTACTGAAGAAATTCACGATTGTATTGACATAATTGATTTAGTGACCAAACCAAGACCAGATTTACAAGATACTCCCCTTGCTAAGGCAGAAATGACACTCTTTGTTGATGGTTCATGTATGAGACTCCCCACAGGAGAATTAGCAGCAGCCTATGCCGTCACAAATGGTACAGACACTTTAGAAGCACACAAGATAGAGATACTGTCGGCACAGGCAGCAGAACTCATAGCTCTAACACGAGCATGTCACTTAGCAAAAGGAAAGTCAGTTAACATCTACACTGATTCACAATATGCCTTTGGAGTTGTACACAACTTCGGTACATTATGGAAGAGAGAGGATTTCTCACATCACATGGGTTCAGAATACAGCATGCTACACTCATCACTGCCCTCTTAGAGGCCAGTCAGTTACCAGAGAAAATCGCAGTGCTAAAATGTAAAGCGCACACAAAAGGAACAGATGAAATATCAAAGGAAATGATTCTGCAGACAGTGCAGCCAAGTTAGCAGCAAACACAGAATTAAGTATACCACACCGCCAATATACAATACGAGACCCCTTTTCTGACATCCAGGATGTCCAAAGTCACGCCACACCACAGGAACTGCTAGAATGGAAGGAAAAGGAGGGGTCCTTACAGATCAAGGCTGGATGACACCTGAAAGAGCAGTATGGTTTCTACCGGATGCCATGGTACAAGTTATGGTAAACACCATACATGGACCAGCACATCTGGGAGAAAAAGCAATGTTAGACAGCATACAGAATATATGGCACAACAAACATTTGAGAGCTGCAGCCAAACAAAAGTTAAAACGTGCATGATTTGTAATCAGTTCAACCCAGGAAAAGGCACAAGGTGGAACAGGAGGATTCCAACCCCTGACCATCCATTTGAAGTTCTCCAGATGGACTATATCCAGATGGAGAGATGTAGAGGTCACAAGTATGTGCTAGTTGTAGTGTGTGCTCTGACCAGATGGACAGAAGCCTATCCCGTCCCAGATTACACTGCAACGACAACTGCTAAACAATTAGTTAGAGAGTTTTTCCGAGGTATGGGTTGCCCCGTGTCATCTACTCAGATAACGGCCAACCTTTTTCCTCTGAACTCATGAAGCAAAGTGTCTCTTCTGTTAGGGTACACTTGGAAGTTTCACTGTGTAAGACATCCTCATGCAGCAGGTCTAGTAGAAAGGCACAACCAAACTTTGAAGACAAAATTGGCCAAGATATGCACTGACAAGGCGTGGACTGGATGGTAGCCTTACCGGTTGCCCTCTTCTACATGCGTATGGTAGCCCATTCCAGAACTGGCTTATCTCCATATGAAGTGGTCTTTGGCAGACCACCAAATATGTGGAGTACGCCAAGGCCTAAAGAATAACTGATGTTGACAGTACTATGCTGACTGACTACCTGGCTTCCTTGATGTCTGCACTCCAAACTTGTCGTTCTCAGGTTGCTGCCACCTTCCCTGACAAAACCAACCCGGAAGAACACGCCATCCGACCCGGGGACTGGGTCCTCGTGAGGAACTTGACCGGACCAGTCCCCTCCAGCCCAGGTGGAAGAAGCCAAGACTCGTACTACTAACAACACGGACAGCAGTGAAGGTCGAGGGCAGGAAGGGCTGGCTCCACGCAAGCCACTGCCGGAAACATTTTGGACAAAAAGACACTGTTGCTGATGGCCCTGCCAATCCCACTGACATTGTGACTGAACAATCTTTATTGCCTTTGGAACTAACCCCACAACAGGATTACAAATCAAAGTTAAGGTCTGCCATTCGGACTCTGGCTAATTAAGTCCATTGGGCGTCGGTCCAGTGGTGAAGCGGTTTGGAGCATGGGAATGGATTTTAACACCTTGACTATGTGGGAGAAAAAAAAATGAACTCTAGAAAAAGACATAATGGTCCTATTATATGTTTGACAGTATTATTTTCCTCATGGCAGTTATGACGTGTCTTGGTTGGATTCTCCACACTGTTTTCCCCCAACACAACACACCTCTCATACACCCAACAGCACTCAGGAACACACCTATCACGACCTACCCCCTCATGAACAAGCCCATAGACTAGCCTTGCGAAACAATACCTTCATACAGATGCTACACCACACTAAGCAAGCCAGTAATAGCACCAATTGTTGGATATGTGGCGCATCCCACCTCATCAGAAAAAGGGAGGGATGCCTCTTTTCTTTCCCATTCTCTTATAATGGAACTTGTGAAGCCTGGTTCGCCTAATAACAGCTGACGCTACTACCCCCACCTCCTGCCCTGACGGAAATAATTCATGCAAGAATGGGTGGCCTTGGGGGATTTAAACAAGGTACTCAATACTGCCTGTTACCCTAATAAGGAGGGAGATCCTCAGGCGACCGGTACAGTCCTAGAAAGTGAAGAATACAAGCAAGGGAACATGACCATGTCCTACAAGATGTTAAATACCAAACCTAAAAAGAATGCTGGTTCCCCTTCCATCTCGGTCTCACCAGTAAAGGACACCTGTGCATCCAGAAAAAATGGCTCTGTTCCATTAGGACACAGTGACTGTCATACCACTATAAGTTTTGAAGACAGAGGAAAGTCCTCATTTCTAGCATCTCGCCATACTTATTTCATCTGTGGCCAAGCGGCCTATGTGCAGCTGCCCTTGAACTGGGGGGGAACTTGCTATATAGCATTCCTGTTACCCCCTGTCTTTGTGGCCCCATCCACTTACCACAGAGACCTCCTAGTGCCCCATGTCAGACTTAAAGAACGATCGATACCTCCTTGGTTGACCAAACGGAAACCTCATGGGAACAGTATACAGATTTTAACAAGGGTTCTTCTTCTTTGTTGGCCCTGTACAGAACAGCAAGCTTAGGCGCAGGTTGACAAGGACCTTAGAGGCTGTAGTAAACCAGACGGCGTCTGCCCTGGGGAGCTTAACCCAGGAGCAGTCTGCCATACGATTGGTTACTCTCCAAAATCGCCTTGTCCTTGACATCATCTTGGCTGACAGAGGCGGAGCCTGTAAAATTATAGGCTCTAGCTGCTGTCATATTTATTCCTGATAATTCCCCATCTGTATACACGGCCATAACAAAATTACACAAGATAGCCGTAAGTTTACATCAAGAACCTGGCACTTGGACGTGGTCTGACTGGTTCTGGAAGATAATATCGTCCTGGGGATGGCAACTGCTGTCAGCAGCAGGCATAATATTCCTGATAATAACTGGATGCTGCCTTTGCATCCAATGTAGTCCTGCCCTATACGGTCTATGCGCTGCAAAATGCATTCCTAAACCACTTGTCCAGCAGAGAGAAAGGGAAAGAATCATGTTACAAGAATGTATAAATGATCTCATGCAAATTGAGCTATAATGTGGGTACACTCTGGGGCAAGGGAGGGAATGTGGAAATAAAATCTATAATTATGCCCCTTCGCTGCCCTCTGCGCGATCTAATTATGCCCCTTTGCGCGATCCCCTTTGCGCGATTAATAGTTGCCCACATTAAGCCGGCACCATTTTGTTTTAATTCACCCTTTGGTGTCCCAAGACCCCGAGCACGAGCACGACACCCCCTGCACCTGGTTTTCCTCATTTTCACCATCTGTCTCTGTGGTTTCTGCCAAGTCCGGGAAACCAGTACATGAGTTCCTGCTCCCCGCAGAGATGGTTCATGTTTCTGACATGAAGCACGAGCACAAACCCCCAAATGAGGAGCCTTCCCCTTCCAACTGTCAGACTATTTCACGTCGCAAGTCCCCTCACGAAGCCTAAGACACGCCCCATTTCTTCACACTCTGCTCCTCTTGCTGAATCTTTGTTCCTCTATCTGCCCACGACCTGTTTGTTCCTCTATTTTGCCTCGTGACCAAGACTGTATAAATATTCTGCTGTTGAAAATAAAGGCCCCCACTTAAAGAGAGGGACTTGAGGATTGCTCCTGTGCCCGCTTGGTGCTGGAAGCGCTCCCTTTAACTCAGAGTTATTGGTCTTCTCCTCCTTCATTTAGAGCACCACGGACTCCTCGCTTTGCATTGACAAGAAATTATGATTTATTAAGCATAGAAATTCAGACATGAGGTAATAAGTAAATTTAATTTACCACACTTTAACAATCAGTATAGTCAGAGGCGGAAGAGTTATAAGGCAAATCAAAACATTCCACCCATTGAGGATAGAATACACTAAATTTTAAAAAATGGAGAAAGACAAACATTGGAAAGTTGGAACAGCAGGCTAATGCCAGCCATTATAAGTCCTGAGCCACTTCATCGTCTTCTGTGCAGCTCTCCACATTCCAATGCTCTAATACTTAGAATGGCCCAGCCAGTAAAAAAACTGCTTTACGTAAACCAGGAGAAAAACTGTACCAATAAATAATAGTTAGACTTAGATGCAATTGCAAGAAAAGGTATGGTTGTGATGCACCATTAATCAAAAATGAAAGGCACACAAGTCAGAAATTGAATAAGGAGGGATGGGGACACAAGAAAGCAATTATTCACAACATGCGGGTGCAGCCAGTGGTAACTAAAATTCCTAACATGACTGCAAATGAATGGGCGACAAAACAAACCCATTATAACAACCTTTGAAAAATGTGAAACATTTTCTGAATGAAGTGTGATGCAGTAACAAACACCTCCAAGTAACCTGTCCTCGAAAACATACTCAGAAACACTTAAGATGGCACGTAAATTCTTTTGTGTCGACGTCACCCTTTTCTCAGCATATCAGCTTTTGTGTTGACCTAACAAAACATTGTCCTCAAAGGGAATCGTGTAGTTTCTCTACTTTCAAGTAGTCTTGTCTCATTCACCGCCATTACTGCTGACATACCTTAAGCCTTAAGGCATGGCTGAGGGTACATTCCTAGCCTCGGAATTTTCCCACCTCTGACTGTGGTTCGGCGCCTAAGAGGCACTGTTTGAGGCGCCTGACCCGGATTGCTCTAAGCAAGCAGAGTTATTTCAGAACAAGTTACAGTACAGCTATTTTCAGGCGATCCCTTCTCAAAGGTCAGGCAGCAGACATCCAGGCCGCGTGGCTTGTTGTGCCGGTCGGGCCCGTTCGGCGCACGTGAGGTCAGACCATGCTCGAAAGTGCTGAAGTTCTCACAATTTCTGAACGTAATCCTTCCGAGTTCGTGAAGAGCTTCCATGTTTCTTTATAGAGCGGGGGCTTGGCGGGAGCATGGTTCTAATGCTAACAAAAAACATTGAATGCCAGCCACTAATAACATTTTCCACCTGCCCTACTCGCATTCTTTGCAGACAACGCCGCCATCTTTTCCCAGTTTAAGTAGCAGCTGTGTTTTGAAAGCACCAGCTTTTTGGAGAAAAAAATTGTCTAATTTATAGGAAAGTTGATGGATTTCTTTTTCACCTCAGTGTCAAGCACATTGCGAAATGATACCCAGACCACACGATCTCTGTTGCCAGCTCCTGTAACGTCCTGTTTATTTGTCATTGCCCCTATAGTCACAAATTGACTCTAAACGTGTAACAGAGTTTGTGTTGTGCACATCCCATGCAGGAAACACCAAAATAAATGCTAAAGTCCGAAATAACACATCATAATTACAGCTGCAGTTTAAACAAGGAAAACCGGGGTTTCAATCTTCTGATCTGTTTTCCTAAAATGACTAGAGATCAACAAAAAGAAGATATTTATGGCAACATGGTCATTTTTTGCACACCATAGGTCATTACAGGAAAGTTAGAATATCTGCATATTGCTACACATTCCGGTCTTAGGCACTTTTTTATTTGACTTACATTAAACTGACTGTAATATCTTTTTGCAAACAACAAACAACTGCTTTTTGGTGTGTTTAAATTTCGCACTACAGATTTTACGCGTATTCTTCATGTCTGCAAAGATGCTATCACTTTCGTATGAAAGAGAAAGACACCAAGGATTTAACCGATTTTTGAGAAAGGTGATGGTTTTGCTCTATACTGTTAGGAATGAAATACCCTCTGCCATACATTAAAAGGATATTGCAGGTCACCTCAGAAGTCCATGACCTTATAAAGGAACATGACCTTCTGCCTTGTTCTTCTAAATTGACACAAAACCCCTTGGGGAGTTGCAAAATCCTTACAATGTACTGCACGGTGGTACTTTATTTCAATTTAAAATGCCAACACTGGCTCCTCGCGACTTGATAAGTACAACACTGACATTCTTACTCTTAACATCGAGAGTCCTCAGTATTGCTGCACAGTCTCACTACTCATTGACTGGTCCCCATTGCTCCAATGAGTCTCGCACAAGGGAATCATCTTTCTTTTGTTAAAACGTGAACTTTTCTCCCAATACCCAACTCTCACTTCTGCAGGCTTCTAAGGGCTATCACATCTCAAAATGCCAGGTCTCATTATTCAGTGGACATTCCATTTACTGTGTTACCTGGGAGCCTCGTAAGACTGAGTAACATAGGGCCACATGTATCATGCATTTTACCGGTCGCAATCTGTCCGATTCTGCTATGGTATGAATGAATTCCAATTTGCGATTCGGTAACATGTTACCGAATTGCGAATACATACCGATTCAGTATTAGGAAGGGGTGTGTTTGGGGCATCCCTTCCTAATACCGAAATGCAGCGGTATGTAGGAATGTTTTGCGACCGAAATGTGGTCGCAAAACATTTGCATTTTGCCACCTACTTCAAGTAGGTGGTAACCCATTCACAAACGGGAAGGGGATCCCAAGGGACCTCTTCCCCTTTGTTCATGTTCATAAAAATGTTTTTAAGAGCAGGCAGTAGTCCCACGGACCACTGCCTGCTCTTGAAAAATGAAAAGAAAACTTTTCATTTTTCTTTTTTTAAATACAACCCATTTTCCTTTTAGGAAAACAGGTTGCATTTAAAACAAAATTTGCAATGCAATAGGTCTCGCATTTGCGAGAGTTTGAGCTATTGGCATTGTAAATGACAATGCCTTTTATTTATGTGTTGGTTTTGAAAACAGATAAATAAAAGGTATTGACATTACAATGCTAATAGCTAAACTCGCAAATGCTGAATCTATCACGTACAAATGCTGTTTGTGAAAGCGCCCCATACCGTGCTTTTGCTTTAATGGCGGCCACGCCCCTTTCTTCAGGTGCAGCTCGTCTAAAGAAAGGTGCGCAGCCGCCATTAAAGTGAAAGCATGGTATGGGGTACTTTTACAAAAAAAATCATTTGTTTGTCAAGTTGACAAACAAATGTATTTTTTTTGTAAAAGCACCACATGTCGCGCTTTCACTTTAATGGCGGCCACGCCCCTTCTTTAGAAGCAGCTGGTCTAAAGAAAGGTGTGCGGTCGCCATTAAAGTGAAAGCGCGGTATAGGGCGCTTTTACAAAAAAAAAGCATTTGTTTAAGTTGGCCCTATTGGTAATAAAAAGGTTAAAGCGGGTGCTGTGCTGAAACTGTAGCACAGCACACAGAGGTAAAGCTGGCACCCTTGCAGGAAAGCACTTCGTGCCTGCAATAGGGGAAAATCTTCAAAGAAAATAGTGCTCACAGACTGTAGATAAAACAAACCGTGTAACAACACAACTAACAAGCATTTGCAATGCAATAGGTCTCGCAGTTGTGAGAGTTTGAGCTATTGGCATTGTAAATGGCAATGCCTTTTATTACGTGTTGGTTTTAAAACATAAATAAAAGGCATTGTCATTTACAATGCCAATAGCTTAAACTCTCGCAAATGCGAGACCTATTACATTGCAAATGCTGTTTAGAACTGGATGTGGTTTTCAGTGCAGGCACTGTGAAAAAGGATGCACAGGAGTGGGGCCACGTGTTTTGGGCTCTCTAGACAGTTTGTCAAGGAATGTATTGAGGCATCCTATACATATGATGTTAAACCAGCCCAGGTATGGCATCATCACTGTGAAGCTCAACACAATTATCCAGATTTTTCGCAGGAGTGTGAATGAATTGCAATAAGGGGCATACTCGGGCATGTGTATCCCTCATAATAATAATAATTGTAAAAAAACACACTTAGCCCACTCAACGGTCGCCTCTGTGTCCCTGCATACAGCATGTCTGTGCATGCATCCCTGCTTGGGAATAAACACATCAACAGGCAAGAGATGTGGACGAGACAAAGAGGGTGGGATGTGTCCTGTGACAGAGATCTCCATGGGTGATGTGCCCTGCGAGAAATCTGCAGGAGCAGAGATCTACTAGGGAGATGGATCAGAAGGAGATCTACTCTAGGAAAGAGGTAAAGAAGGGGCACGTGGCACCCAGAGGAGATGTGCAGACGAGCCGAGGTGACGATCTGATGAAGCCTTAGATGTACACTGGGGGGGGCTCAAGATCCGCAGAGGTCGGCAGACGTAAAGTGCAGTGGGAGAGAGAGCTGCTGAGGGGGTGGGGGGGGGAGATGTGCCCGAGGGAGATCACGGGGGCCGCTGCAGTGAGGGGAGGGCTCGCTGGAGGCTAGCCTCGCTGCAGAGATGTCACGGGGGGGATGCTCCGGGTTTTGCTGGGGTGGGAGTAGCGTAGAACACAGTCTTGTCTCTCTCCGCAGTGACCAAAACTCTCAAGTGCGGTGTCACTGGCGTGAGAGGGCATCAGTTCACTGCAGTGTGGGCAGCAAAGGAGTAATTACAGTGCAGTGAAGGCCGCTCGCAGTGTGGCACTGATGCAACGGTAAGCGCGCCCAGTGAGCTGCAGGAAGAGACAGCATCCTGTGCGCTGTGACTGCAGTAATAGCATCACTAAAGTAAAGACCGCTGTCACTGTCCGGAGACTACAGCAGGGGCTCTCAGTGTGATGGACTAGTGTAGAGTGCAGCTCTCGGTGTGATGTCCCTGCAGTAAGGGACAACATCCTGCTTGCGCAGTGACTGTAGCAGGGGCTAGCTCCCAGTGTGATGGGCCTTGAGTGAGCGCAGCTGGCAGTGTGCTCGTGTTGCAGTAAAAGCAAGCTCCCGGTAAGAATATTGCCGGGGTAAGACTAGCTCCCAGTGTGGGTTACTAGCACCCGGTGTGACGTCACTGCATTAAGGCCCTAGCTCCTTGCGCGGTCACTGCAGTATGGACACAGTCTGGTGCAGGTCACATTGTGCAAAGAAACAGTGCAGTCAAAGAGGTAGGAGACGCTAACGTGCCGTCACTGCACGGGGGAGGGGGGGGTCTGTTTCCAGCCTAATGCCACCGACATGAGACAAGCTTTAAGTGTAATATAAGAAGCGTGACCCGATGAAAATCTGATGCGACTAATAATTACAGCTACCAGTGTGGTGTCACTGCACTAGGGACAGTCGGTTTCCAATGTGCGTCAATGTAGCAGGGACGGCTCCTAGAGCCCTTAGCTGCCCCAGATAAGCACTTGAGATCTCTTTGTACGGGTTCTTTTCTGTGTGATGTGCAAGCGCTATGTGCAATGGGCACACTGCCTAGTACTGCACACAGCCTGATGACACATAATACACCTCTGAGCGTGCTTGCACTCAGCGTCCGATAGTTCTTCTGTCCCCGTGCTCATGCATATCCTCTTTGGTGCACATGCGTATAGTGTCAGAAACGCACGCTTACACAAAACTAACAACTTAAAACTGGAGGCTCGGGTACTCACAGAAGGCGAATCGTCCATGGCTGCAGAGGGGGTCGCGCACAGCACAAAGAAACAAAGGAGTTGGCCATAGCTGGCAAGGTTTCAGATGACTATGTGTGACATTTTCATAATTTCAGTGTAATTATGAGTGACATTTTAATGACTATGAGTGACACTTTTTCGCGAGCAAATGAAACATATAGGGAAACATATAAATATCAGAAATTACACCCATTGAGCAACAAGAAACTCTAAGAGGTCACTGAAGACACAACATGATTTCTCTCAAATTATTTCATGCATTCATTCACTCTTTCTGGATGTAACAAGTTAACCTACACGCATGACATTTTTGTGCGTTTCAAATGAGTGAAATATAAACTAAGAAAACTATGTCTCCAACTCATTTTAGTGTAAACTAATTGGAATTACGGCCTACTACAGTTCAAATATATGCCAGCAGCGTTCAGAGTGAACTTCAGTACAGAATCAGAGAGACTTAGTGCACGACTCCCCCAGGCTGCCAGCTCACAAGTGCCTGGAGGAGCGTGTCTGCCTGGCAGAGCGCTTCACTGGTGACGTCGCAGTGGTGCTTGTGCTGAGGGCCCGTCTCAGGGCTGCTGTAAATCCACCTGCATGAGAGTCTGCTAGCTGCAGACATGAAGTCGTTAGAGTTGTCACTCTATCTGGCGCTAGGATGCAGTATACCAACTGTATACCAACTGCTCTCTTGACCTGGCCACGGCAGGCTCGAGCACACCAGAAAACAGTACATTCACTGCTGCTGTCTGCTGCAAAGCTAGTGTGCCTTTGGTGAGGGGCTGGAATGTCTACCTCGTGGCAGGGGCGGTGCGTCCATTGGGGCGTTGGGGTGTTGCCCCACCAAGCCACATGGACATTCACCAACCCTCACGGCTCACGCTACAATTTATTGCCAATTTGCCACCAGCAAGCAAAAACAAAGTGTGACTGACTCTGGCAGTCGCTACGCTACCGGGACACGCCCGACTCCAGGAGGCAAGCAATGGACGGCGCTGAAGGGTGTGGGTGGGGGCGGGGCTGCGGCATCTTGGTGACAGTGGCACACTGGCACTATTAGCGCGCAGCTGCAGCAGTAGTGCGCATGTCCGTTTTGGGCTGGTCATTTTAATGACCAGCCCGGACTATGCGCACACTATACCTTCCCCTGGCAGAGCTGCGACTTGCGAGGGACCCGGGCCGAGGGCGTGCTTCATACAGCAGCCCCGGGTCTCATAATGGGCAGGGAGTAACCCTGCTCTTAGCCAATCCTGGCGCTGCTAGTGGTAATGCAGCGCCAGGATTGGCTAGACACCTACAGCCTGCCTGAGGCATAATTGGGTGCGCGTGGGTGGTGGCACTGAGTGATGATTGGCCATCATTTATTCCCTACGCTGTCGTCACAGGCACAGCGCAGCAGTCTGAGTCACGTCGTCACCGGCTCACGGGACACGACGAAACCAGACATACGTACTTCGTGCCGCCGGTCCGGATAGTGTACTACTGCTCTCGTCGTGGCTACACTGGCAGTGGCTGACTCGTTGTGAAAACAAGTAAGAGTCGTGTTGTAGCCACGAGGCATTAAAGTGGTGCTATGCGAGAAGTGATGTTCAAGTGCAGGGAAAGCGAAACCAAAGGTCTGAGCGTGAGCTCGTGCAGGCTCAATATGAGCGAGAACTTGCGGTGCACATTTTTAACGATCCATATTTATTTGAGATTTTTACACATCGAAGTGATTCAAATAAGATGCTCAGCTCTGTCAATTAATGCAAAGCTCGATAACGACTGCAGATAGGATACTGCTCAAATGCTGCACGTCAAAAAAACAAATAAAACCCCTCGACACTTAACGAAACTGAAAAATGCATGAATGTCACGGGACACATTTTAGAAGCACTGTGCTCATGACACAAATCCAACCGTTTTTGTGTGTGGATTCAGTGCTAGCAGAATGAATATTCACTGTTTTATATTTTTAAAGACCCCCAAAATGGAAGAGTGAAATGCACTGGGTTAACTCGAGGAAGAAAGATAAAAAACGGTTTGATATAAAATGTTCTTGCAGTTGCTATGGACAAGAACTGAAGACCATTTGAGGCACAAACGCAGTAATTTCCGATCTTGAGACTTATGGGAAAGAATAGCTCGCCCAAGTGCGAGAGAGGCAACATTATGCAGCTTTAGCCAAGGCTTTCAGAAGGAGTGTTTCCGGGTCAGTAGGACAATAAAAAGATGAATCAGGGAAAGGCTCTGCAGCGGACTAATTAAATGAAATGAACTGTAACTCGATTTTGCCTATGGAGAGCGCGCGGTGGCATGTGGGTTGCATGATTAATGCCCTGCGCACGCTCTTGCGGTTCAATAAGGTGACTGCAGGAACTGTTGATTATAAACTGTCTGCTGACAGAGCTGGTGGTAACCAAATACGTGCAGAAATTAAGTGCTTGAAACTCGATGAATAAAGGTTTAAATCAACGTGACGAGTTTCAATGTGGCTGAAATCGAACATCCCTGATTTCTGGCCCCTATCTAGCATTTATGTCTGAAATTGCTTGGCAACCATTCATCATCAAGCCACAAAAATGTGCTTGTTATTGCAGTTATGCAAAAATTAAAAAAGGGCATTTCGTTTCCACCCAGCAGGTGCACCGTGCAGCCCCATCAATTTGCACAAGTCACACTCACACATGCATCGAATTGTAGTGGCTGTGGAATGGTTCAGGCTTGTTAAATTATGCTCTGCTGGTCACATTTTGTGTCATTATTTGCACGGTCTGACACTGGGAGGCAGCTCTGATGTCCCTGCTGCACAGCCAGAGCACGGGGCTGAAGTTCCCTTGCCACATGGCGGTGTGAGAATGGCACCCTGCGCTGTGTGCATTATTGGTCCGGGTAATGTGAGCTGTACACTCTGCTCTAGACAGCAGCCTCCTGAGAGGGGCAGGACCGTGACAGATCTAATGCCAGTGTTTGTGCAGTGCTGAAAGCCACACTGACCCGGGTCACCCCAGCTATCCTTGCGTCTGAAGAGTTATCTGTGGAAACGCCCAGCGCAGTAAAGCAGTCTGTGGAAAGGCCTTAGTATCACAGACTGCAAATGTCAGACTGATTGAAAAATATTGTTCTTCACTCAAGCTCATTCATGTGGACTTGAAACTGCCATAGCAAACAGCCATAAAACCCCTCACTTTGCGACTAGCAGCCCAAGAGCCTGAATTTGGGAGTTAAAAACACATAACTGCTGGGTGGGAGCTTCAGGTAGGAAGGTCTGGAAGTGCAGGGGACACAGTGAAGCTCACTAGAGCAGAATCTTTCAGCAAAACATCTATTCACCCCCTGATGGATAGAAGAGTACCTGCCAGGCGCGGCTCGTTACCAGCCACAAGCCTCCTGACGAGAGACAATAAAAATGTCATGATAACACTGATGGTTAATGTTTTACCTAGAGAGAGATCAGAGTTTTGTCTAGTGGAAGTTTTGACTCATGGAAAGGTAGCGCAGAAGGTTAATGTGCCTGCTACAAAGAACATGTACCTGATACAGATCACAAAATGCACATGATGGAAATAGGTCAGTGAGTCACTGCTTTTGTTAATTATTAATGTAATAACTGCACTTTCACAAATGCTTTATTAACCTTCCTGCGTTCTCAAATTTGCTTGAAAATGCACAGTTTTTCCTCTCTTTTTTCAAAATTTTCTCGGGAGGAGAATCCCCCAAACTCCCCTTAGGTTGTTCGGGCTGGCTCGCTCGCTACGGTGCAGTATGCTAATCATTTTATGCCGCACCACTTTCAAATGTCACCAGCCGCCACTGCCTCGTGGCAATTCTAAATAACCGTGCAGCGTAGTAACAGGGCAGACACGCCTTGCCAGAACATATCGACAGGCAAGGTGCTGCCTCATGGATCCACATGTGCCTGGCACTGTCTGCAGGCGATTGCAATTATCTTATTACCAATTGAGCAGCCACGAGCGCCGATAAGACACGGCTACCAATAATAATGTATGCTTTCTTTTGCCTGCGCCAGAACCAGGGCCCAAGTGAAATAAACAACATAATGCACGCGCCCCCAACCTAGGAAGGAGGCTGTAGGACATAAATACCGGTTGTGACAGAGCGAGCCCCACGCTAAACGTTAGCTCTAACATGGCTTTTAGTCAGCCCAATTGACCAACTACTATACGCCGGGCTCTGAGTCAGGCACACTTACTAATCCAACTGAACAATGGTGCTGAGTTAAAACGTCCTCAAAAGGATAAAAGGACCAGCCAGCCCTGCTGAAACCTCAACCCATACCTGATCAATTATGTGAAATTTGTAGCACGCAGATGAATAGTGCCTGGAGGCAGCCTTTGAGTTTACACATTGTGGGAGCTGCAGACGTCAGCGCATGGCCAAGTGCCAAGAGGCCACTCAGTGTGGCGCTGTACTCGTCTGTCCACACTCACTCTCCTGAAGAGCTGTCGCATGTGCAGTGTCACTGCCTCAGGTATGCAGCGAGTCCCCCCTGCACACCCCACTTCCAAAATACATATCTTCCGGTCGGGAGTGTTTGAAGATAAGCAGAGGCAGAAGGAAAACCGGATATTTCTATTACAATTTTAAAAAAATTGCAGAAAGCGAAGTAACTGAGTGAGTCACTGCATCTCATGAGGCCAGCAAGTCAAAGTTACCGTACGTGCTTCCTTCGAGGAAGGCAAGCACCCTAACTACATAGTATTATTAAACTAAAACAGACTCGGATGGCTAGTTTTACAGTCTGAACATACTTCAACTTTACCACCGCGCCAATTAAGGGTTTGCCGCCCGCCTCCTGAGTCCTCCACAGACTTGGAGACAAGCACGGCAGCGCAGAGCACAATAGTATTTTAGATTCAAAAATATCGTTCTTTCTAAATTCAATATTTACACAGATCAGTTAGATTTATTTTAAACTGATAAAATCTGCTTGAAAATATTAGCGGCAACAAATTATATCTTTGAAAAAGGAAGCTAAAAGTGGCATATCATAGTACTAACAGATACGCTTTTTCATAAAAATCATATCTACGAAGTAAGGGGATATAATTAGGTTAGCACACATGCTGCCAGTGACTTTGGGAGTGGAAACGGGGAGGGAGCGGACTCACCCAGCTGGTCCTGCTGATCTTTATCTTGAAGTTTCTGTGTGCAGCAGCCTTTTGCGTTGTGCAGTTAGATAACGGCCGGGGAAAGCAGGGCCCATTGGTCCTGCAGAGAGCGGCCAGACAGCTGCGAAGAGAGAAGTAGCCACGACTCTGCCGATTGCCTGTACCCCCCACAATCGGTGTAACTTAACTCCATGATGTGACGTCACTGGCTGCAGCACTCTCACTCGGCCCGGCCAAGCTCCCGGCTCGGAAATAAGTATTCACCGGCACCCATAAAATTATTCTGCCCCACAGCGCGGGCGGGCCGGCCGTGCAGCAGGTGCGAACAGCGGTGTTGCAAGGCAGCCGTGCCCCATGATTCCGGCGCCGCCCGCGGCGCTAACCATTGAGCAGCCGGCCTCCACCTCCAATTTAATTACAAAATGTAACTCCCGGCGCGCAGTGCCCGCCCCAGCCAGGCTGAACAAAGGCAATAACAACTGTGCCCTCAGCATGCGAGTTGGACATCCTCCCTGTACCAAGAAACCCGAGGAGGCGAGGCTAAGGCACGGAGAGGAGGAGAAAGCGTGCGGACAACGAAAACAAAACACACATCACTGCATGGACCGGTCAGAGATGGTCCACCAATGAGAGTGCTTATCTTCCAGTCGCTAACCAATGAGAGAGCCGACTGGCGCGTGCTCCAGGCATGAAGGCAGCAAGGCAGCGTGGTTGCAGGAAGCCCGGAGCGTGCAGTACACGTGACGCCTCGTAAAGATTATCAATTCATTTGCGACACACGGAAAGCAGACGATCCAGTCCGGGTGGGTCGGCCCAAAAAGCGAAAGGGAGGCAACCCAAACAGCTAATTTCCAATGGCAGGCCACCGTTTACCATAAACGGTGACGCCAGCCAATGGAAATAAGGGGCGGGGCTTCAAGCCCTTTTCTCAAAGTCCTTGTTCACAATAAATCTCGCTGAGCGAGCAGCGCATGCGCTGCAACGCTAGGCGAGACCTAAAAAGTCCAGTCCTCATGGGAGGTTACAAATGCAGACAAGGCGGTACTAAGGAGGGACTACTAAGCCTATTCATTAATCAAAAGCAACCATTTAGAAATGACAGTAACAGGAGCCAATTGAAAAGATGGGCGGAAAATGGGCGGAGCTTCAAGTCCATACCCGTATACAGCTTGCCTCGCAGCGCATGCGCTGCCCAGGCTCGACCTAAAAATTATTGCTTTGTTTAAAAGCAATCACAGACATGGTGGTCTGCTGACCCCAGCAGGCCACCATCCCTGTGATTTTAGCGATTCCTAATTGGGTCACAAATTGCGAGCTGCCTTATTAATATTAATGAGGTAGGTTGATTTGCGACCCATTAGGAAACGCTAAATGAAACTCATCGAGTTTTATACATTCAAATAGTGATAACCTAATTGTGATTTGCAGAGAATCGCAATTAGGTAGTCGCTATTTGAAATAATGATACGTGACCCATAGTACCTATCTGTAAGACAATTCGGTGCTCCTTCATCAACAACTGTCCATTACCTCCGTACCAGAATTAACTCCTCTACTCTTTAACTTGTTTCCATCATATTGTCAGCTATCATTACATTCTCAGCAAATACATAGGTGATGCAAAAGGCAGCTGATGAGCGTAAGGGTCAGTCTAAGTGGAAATGGACATGGTAAAGGCATTAATGATGTGATGTTGTGAGTATAGTGCTTATTTAAATATTAAGTAAAGAATGCTGAGGTCGCGGTAGGTGGGCAGAAATCCTGGGTTTCTCAGGACAGTCCCTGCTTTTTTGGGCCAGTCCAGGCATCGTGAGACATTTCAATAAACTGAAACATGTCCTCGTTTTTACAGAGGGTGAGTGAGTGTGTGAATAAGTTAACATGCAGTTGCAAAGCCAATAGGGCTCGCCTTTATGAGTTATTTAAGACTTATTGGCAATTGGCTTTGGCCATATTTTTTAGCCAAGCTGTAGAGCATCATGGCTCAAAATAATGTAAAAACAAAAAGGGCTATTTCCTGGCCCTTGCATCAATCTGTACGAGAGCGCCAACACGGTTGCGCATGCCTACAAAATGAGTCAAGCATTATTTTTCTTTTTATGGATCAATCTGAGATATAGGTGCTGGAAGTGGGGTTGCTGGGGGTGTTGCAGCACCCCCAGAATAATCATGCTGGAGTTCAGAAGGTGAAAGAGCAAGAAAGATGCCTTTAAGTTTTGTGTTTATCTTGTCACGTTTGCTGAGCATTCAAAGACAAAAAATGACAGGCTATGTCTTCTGACCAATTGCTGCTTATTCAGAAACTGGAGTGTACTTTTATTTATCTGACTGTAAAGTGAGAAGATTTTGTAAAAGTGATCTAGGTGACCATCCTGCTGGGGCACAGGAAGCGAATGGAAAGGCTGTATGATGTCATTTTTTTCTAACACACAAGATTTAAATATCAGTAAATGAACTATACACATATTTCAAATTATATCAGAAATTTGGAAAGCACAAATGAAGCACTTTTTGTAATTCTGAAATGTGATGGAAACAAAGATTTTGGTAGGATCAAAACAAATCAAGACACTTTACTTGGTGATGCGCAAATGATAAATATTCGCTGAAACCTGATTTCCACACATTATCGTTTTTGTGCTATTAAGACCATGCAAATTTAGTGGCCATTTCAATGGAAAATGTGCTGTCTGTAAATGACAGTGCGCTACCTCACCAGTGCTCTAAAATGCACCACCAGCTACATACCACACCCTTACCGCTCGCCAGCTGAATGGGCGTGGCACATTTGTTACACTTGCTTTTTGTGGGATGCTTGGATTTTTCACAATTCCAATGACTTCAGTGATATAACATTAATGGCAGCACCCCCACTCTGAAAATTGTTCCAGCACCACTGATCTGAGAAAGATTAGTAAATAAAAAGCTGCATGAAATACACTTTTTAGGTCGAGCCTAGAGCAGCGCATGCGCTGCTTGCGAGACTTTTAGTAAGGGGGTTTGGAAAGCTGACCAGAAGCTTGTGCGTCATGGCCTTTTTCGGGCGGTTACCCGCGCGGCCGACATCTGTTTTGCATTATCGTGCCCGATAATGCAAAACAGATGTCTCGCTGTGGCGTCGCCCCCACCTCCTCCCCGCTCGTTAAGAAATAGCTTCGAACAGATCAAAAAACGTGCCCAGTCCAATTTCAGCAGTAGTCCTTCCTTTCTTTCCAAAATTCCCATCGGCAGTCACTAATGCCCCTTAAAGGCGCCCAGTGCTGATGTGGTGTCCTGCAGGCTCTGCTCACCTCATCTTCCCTTTCATAGCTGTTATTGTCGGCCGTCAGTAAAAGCGGTTAAAGGCGCACGGCTGCAGACGCTATGCTAGACGGTTCCTGCAACGCTCCTCTTGACATCTCCTTTAAGGCGCTGGTCTGCAGCTGTCGGAGGGCAGGGCAGGCTGGGCTGAGAGTGTCAGTAGCAGCACAGGGCGCGGGCAGTGCGGAGTTCACGCCGCTCTTTGGCTCTGCGGTGTCTGCAGTAATCTACCCGAGTAACGTGTTCCGGTGCTGAGACTTCTGCGTGTGTTGAACGTCTGCATCGCACCCTCGTTCCATAGAGTGTCCTCCTGCGGGTCCCCGGGGACCCCCACAGTCATGCCTCCATTGCCCGGCCTCCTGCTGCTCCTGTTCGGTGCCGCCTCGGGGTACTTCCCCGAGGAGCGGTGGAGCCCCGAGTCCCCTTTGCGGGCCCCTCCAGTCATAATCGCTCTACTCGCCCGTAACAGCGCTCACTCACTGCCCTCGGCGCTGGGCTGCATCGAGAGGCTGCGGTACCCCAAGGACCGGCTGGCGATCTGGTAAGTATATGCATTTTAGGATGGAATGGGAGACCTCCATTCTCTATGGGGAAACCCCTAACACGTCAAGCAACTCCATAACATTTTGTGCAGTCCCTCGGAGGGTGCTATACCCAACAAGCATTGGCATAGCCAATAGGTCTCGCTTTTGGGACCTTATAAGTATTTAGTTTTGCAGCACAATATCCTTGGTGCAACAACATCAGCTGTTGCTGGCTAAACCTTGTACCTTATAAGTGTTTAGCCATGCAACAGTTGATGTTGTTGCACCAAGGATATTGTGCTGCATAACTAAATACTTATAAGGTCCCAAAAGCGAGACCTATTGGCTATGCCAATGCTTGTTTAATATATCTCTAATGCACCAGCGGCGGTTTCTTCACTTGGGCAGGGGAGCGTCGCAACCTGTCTGCTGCGAGCCTCGCAGGAAAAATAAAATGGCAATGAAAAGATTTCATTGCCATTTTATTTTTCCGACTTGCGCACTCACTGCAGCATCCAGTCTTCCCTGAGCCCAGAGACATGCAGGGGTGTCCTCTGCTGCCAATGGACAGGAGCAGTGGCTGGCTGGATGCTCCAAAGTGCTCATGTCACTTTGGCCGTCTGTCTTGCGCCGGCCAAAGTGACATGCGCACTTTGAAGCTCTCCACCTAGCTGTCTTAGAAAGCTGGGTGCAGATCAAATACAGGCCTACAAGGCCTGAAAGAGCGTCCAGCCAGCCCGCTCCACCCAATCCTGGTGCTGCTTTCACAGCATGAGAGCAGCGCCAGGATTGGTTAAGGTAGTTGGTTGGGCCCATGCTGCAGGAAAGAAGAAGATCGGGACCGGAGCAAGGAGTGCAGCCAGGAAAGTGATTTTCTTTCCATACCTCCTGCCCCCCAGGCCCCATAGCTGCCAAGCGCCACTGTAATGCACATTAAAAAAATAAAACAAATGAAGGAGTGGGAGGGGAATGGGTGGAGGACGAGGTAACACAGAGGGCTGGAAGTTGGGAAAGAAGGATGCAGTGGGGGCGAGGAGGACAAGAAAGAGACAACAATGGGGAATTTGATGGGCAACAAAGGGTGGGGGATGGAGAAACACACATACAATGGAGGGTGGGTGGGCAGGGATGGGAAAGCACATAGACAATGGAGGATGGGCGGGAAAAGCGCATAATGGAAGGTGGACGGGCAGCGATGGGGAAGTACACCAACAGTGGAAGGTGGGCAGGTAGGGATGGGGAAGCACACAGACAATGGAGGACAGCAGGGATAGGAAAGCACACACACAGCAGAGGGCGGGTGAGTGAGGAGGGGGCAGCACAAAGACAACAGAGGGGGACAACGGAAGATAGATGGGCAGGGAGGATTCAAGAATGGCAAATGAGGAAGGGAGCGCAAAGGGAGAAACACACAGGTGAGAAAGAGCAACCTAAGGTGCATGAGGGAGACAGCTGGAAAAACTTGTACTCTTGTATAGAGTGTTCAACTAAAAAGAAAAAAAGTACCACCTGAAAAGGGAGCAGTGGAAGGACACTAGTAATGGGGCCATGATCCAGGGGAGGGACAAACAGCAGAAGAAAAAGGAAAGCGCACGAAAGCTGACAAATCTGAAGCAAGCTAATGAAGGTACAAAAAAAGACAACCAATAGTAAGCAATTGGCAGGCTCTAGGCCCACTGTAAGCTAACAATATGTCCTGCAACCTGAACAGTTGTGCGTGCTTACAGTTTCACCAACCTTATCTAGCACAAAGGACTGAAGCTAACTCTGCTGATGCACTGATTTGGCTCATCATGCAGCACCGATGTTATTAAAGAGGGAGAACATTGTAGGTGGCGACCCTCAAGAAAAAATTAAGCTCAGAAGCCTTTCTCTAGCTTCCAAAGAGGGAGAGGAGTTCATTAATATTTTTTGTGTGTGTTTTTATCTAATCGCCTTTACATGTGCTTTGCACAATTCTAACAGCTGTAATGATTATGAGAGAGGGCCATGAATGTTTACTTTTTGTTACATGTGCAGGAAATTTAAAAAATGCAATTTTAGATTTGTGTGCATCTCTCCACCACCAGTGACAATTAGAAACGCATATGCTTATTCAGTCTGCGTTTTATCCTATGCCTTCTGGCACTAGTGTTTTTTATCAAAATTATTGAGAGCCTACCAGTCCCAGGATGCTGAAAAAACCGCATAGAATGTGCTACTTCTGTGTTGAGGGGCAACATGAAATCTGCTGTATCTCTGCTCTGAGGTAGAGAAAACGTTCTGAAAAAAGGACAAACACAGAGCCTCTCAAAATCTGCTCATGTAGGCCCTTTTCTATGTCAGTGGGTGCTATCACAGTAGTCTTTCTGCATCTCTGCGTCTATTGCTCGTCCCAATTTTGGCTTTGAAAATATGGTCACCTTTGGAATATGCAGGATTGGAGGTGCACAGGTTTTGTGGTGGTGTGAGAGCTAGGCTTGTGGTGTGGTGGGACAGTTTTTTGTGTACACCAGTGTTGTGAACATCTTTTTTTAATGACTAGAATGCAGCAATAGGCATCACTGGACAGGAAAAGGCAGGTTGCACTGGTCACACAGCACAGGGCAGGCTTTGGGGCAGTGCGACGGGTGCGGCCGCACTGGGCGCTGTCCTGTGGAGGGGGGCGCTGACCTCAGGCGGTGCGCTGTCTTTAGCTATAATTTATGATTGGAGAGATGAGGGGCACTTTTACTCAGTGTTAGTGAGAGAATCCGAGGAAGAGGTCATGGGGGTGAAGGGGTGCCAAAAATGATGGTCTTACCTAGCACCACCAGCGCTAAAGGCAGCCCTGGATTTGCGCACCATGGTATTGTAGGCTCTGCATTATTTCACATCGAAAGTGCCACATGGAATAAAGTTTCTAATTTGAAAATAAATCAACTGCCACTGACTCACCTTCGCTTACTGTCAAGAATAGGCAAGACATACCAAGGCTTTGGTGTAGTCCCAGGAGGCGACGAGAGAGACAGTGAGCCTTACGCCTGTAAGGTTGTGGCAGACCAGCCTAAGGCAGCCGGGTTGCTGAGAGAGCTAGGAGGTCTGAGTTCACAGGAAGGGACTTCTGAGCATTGTAGGTAGTCATAATTTTTACAACATGATTTCCCAATGGGCAGTGCTTGGCAATTTCCACTGCTGTGTGGGGTTCCCGCTTGCTGTCCTAGTTCATTCACTAGCTCAGCATCCCTCACCTTTTCTTCTCTAGGTTTTTACTTCTTTGGCATGTAATTTGGATTGTGATTTTGGATTTTGTTTTGGCTCTGGTTCTAGTTTCCCAGCACTTTTCTTCTAGGATTACTACCTTACCTGGGCTTGATCCATTCGTATGCACCAGTTTCCTACTCTTATCTGTGGCTGAGGTGCCTAGAAGCCTGCTGTCTTAGAATGCAGTAAGCAAATACATTTGAATATTCAGACAAGATTACACACACACACACACACATATATATATATATATAAATATATATATATTCCATAGGACACACGCACCCTTCAGCAACGTGAACAGGCCACACCGACGTGCTTCAAAGTTTCTTTATTTCAAGGTAACACAGCATTACGCGTTTCGACTCGTGCGAGTCTTAATCATATGCCACTAATCAGGGGTGGGTTTGTTAGCTTTTTAAAAAAAAAAATATATATATATATATATACACATATATATATCACTGAAAAAACCATAGGTTTCAGACACGTTATAGTTAGAAATTAGCATTTAAAAAACCTTTGAAATTCACTGAAAAAACCATAGGTTTTAGGGACAGTTATAGTTAGTTGGACATTTCACTCGTACAAAACCCGTGAAATTCCCCTGTTATAGTTAGTTCAGCTAACTATAACTCGCACCCCCGCAATGCACTGCTGATGACGTCACATATTACATCACTCCTGACATGGTCAGTGACATCACTGATGACATCACTGATGACATCTCAAATGACATCACTGATGACATCATCCAGTGACTGTGTGTTTCTGTAAAGTTTAAATATTTGTAATATATATAGGAAAAGACGTATTGAAGAATGAGTGGGTGTCTAAGTGTCTGTATGGATGATTTAGTAGGTGCGTGACTGACTCTATAAGTGAGTGATTTAACGTATCTTACTGAATGCATGGGTTAGTGACTAAACTGGGTGAATGTCTGTATCCGTCTGTCTGTTGCTGTGTAAGTGGCTGCATGTGTTTGTGAATAGCTACATGAGTGTCTATATGAGTTATTGAATGGTTCTCTGAGTATCTGTATGGGTGCCTCAGTGTTTGTGTGGGAGGGGTGTGTGCGACTCTGTGCATAGGCTTTGGGGCAGTGCGACGGGTGCGGCCGCACTGGGCGCTGTCCTGTGGAGGGGGGCGCTGACCTCAGGCGGTGCGCTGTCTTTAGCTATAATTTATGATTGGAGAGATGAGGGGCACTTTTACTCAGTGTTAGTGAGAGAATCCGAGGAAGAGGTCATGGGGGTGAAGGGGTGCCAAAAATGATGGTCTTACCTAGCACCACCAGCGCTAAAGGCAGCCCTGGATTTGCGCACCATGGTATTGTAGGCTCTGCATTATTTCACATCGAAAGTGCCACATGGAATAAAGTTTCTAATTTGAAAATAAATCAACTGCCACTGACTCACCTTCGCTTACTGTCAAGAATAGGCAAGACATACCAAGGCTTTGGTGTAGTCCCAGGAGGCGACGAGAGAGACAGTGAGCCTTACGCCTGTAAGGTTGTGGCAGACCAGCCTAAGGCAGCCGGGTTGCTGAGAGAGCTAGGAGGTCTGAGTTCACAGGAAGGGACTTCTGAGCATTGTAGGTAGTCATAATTTTTACAACATGATTTCCCAATGGGCAGTGCTTGGCAACTTCCACTGCTGTGTGGGGTTCCCGCTTGCTGTCCTAGTTCATTCACTAGCTCAGCATCCCTCACCTTTCTTCTCTAGGTTTTTTACTTCTTTGGCATGTAATTTGGATTGTGATTTTGGATTTTGTTTTGGCTCTGGTTCTAGTTTCCCAGCACTTTTCTTCTAGGATTACTACCTTACCTGGGCTTGATCCATTCGTATGCACCAGTTTCCTACTCTTATCTGTGGCTGAGGTGCCTAGAAGCCTGCTGTCTTAGAATGCAGTAAGCAAATACATTTGAATATTCAGACAAGATTACACACACACACACACACATATATATATATATATATAAATATATATATATTCCATAGGACACACGCACCCTTCAGCAACGTGAACAGGCCACACCGACGTCTTTTCCTATATATATTAAAAATATTTAAACTTTACAGAAACACACAGTCACTGGATGATGTCATCAGTGATGTCATTTGAGATGTCATCAGTGATGTCATCAGTGATGTCACTGACCATGTCATGAGTGATGTAATATGTGACGTCATCAGCAGTGCATTGCGGGGGCGCGAGTTAATAGTTAGCTGAACTAACTATAACAGGGGAATTTCACGGGTTTTGTACGAGTGAAATGTCCAACTAACTATAACTGTCCCTAAAACCTATGGTTTTTTCAGTGAATTTCAAAGGTTTTTTAAATGCTAATTTCTAACTATAACGTGTCTGAAACCTATGGTTTTTTCAGTGAATTTCAAAGGTTTTTTAAATGCTAATTTCTAACTATAACGCCCTAAAACCTATGGTTTTTTCAGTGAATTTCAAAGGTTTTGTAAATGACAATTTTTAAATGTATTAATTGTTATATTTATTTTTTTGATACTGATTTACTACATTTTTAAAACTATTTATTTTTATATATTTTATTTATTAAATTACATTGTAATTACATTATACATTACATTACAAAATATACTTTCTCAGAATGAATTACTTTAGTTTAAATAGTTTGCAAATAGGCAATAGAGTTTTGAGTACAGTAGTTACAGTTGTTGCAATGGGCAACACAATTTCAAACACAATGCAACATTGAGCTCAATGTGAATTTCTAGTTAAATGCAATTAGTTACTTTATGGATTACTTTTCTAACCACAGGACTGGATCCTAGATTCAGTCCTGGGACATCTCCTGTAAACAGTTGAGTAAAAGCGTTTTGGTTACAGTAGTGATTTTTAAGGAATATTATTGTATTTTAAAAGTTGACACTTAGAAACTTTTTCACATAGAATCACCAATGTTATCCTATGGGAGGAAATTCACTTAGCAGGTAAGTAGTGTTATCGTTACTTTTTCTTACTCAGTGTTGGATCCTGGATCCAGCACTGGTGCATCTCCTGTAAACAGTTGAAAGAATGCGTTTAAGTCATACAGGCGATTTTTAAGGAATATTTGTAATTTGTGAAAATCGACACAAACTTTTCTGCTGAAAACCAGACAATGGATTCCTATGGAAAGAAATGTAAGTTACTGGTAAGTACGGTTAGAATTACTTTTTCAGGGTCAGTGCTGGGCTAAAAGATGCAGCACTGGGTTCTCTCCTGATAACAGGTGAGTAAATTGGAATTTGTACTTTGGTTGATTTTAGAGGAATATTATAAAGTTCCAAAACTCCACACTTAGAAGAATTTCCAAGTGAAACCAGTCAATGTTAGCCTATGAAGGAAATTCAAGTTACCGGCAAGTACGGTTAAAATTACTTTTCAGGACCAGTACTGGGCTGAAAGATGCAGCACTGAGGTCTCTCCTGATAACAGGTGAGTAAATCAGAATTCGGATTTCGGCTGATTTTAGAGGAATATTTGTATGTTTCAAAAATCAACACTTAGAAACTTTTTCAGCAAAAAGCAGGCAATGATATCCTATGGAAGGAAATTCAAGTTACTGGTAAGTACGGTTAAAATTACTTTTGAGGATCAGTACTGGGCTGAAAGGTACAGCACTGAGGTCTCTCCTTATAACAGGTGAGTAAATCGGAATTCGTATTTCGGCTGATTTTAGAGGAATATTTGTATGTTTCAAAAATCAACACTTAGAAACTTTTTCAGCAAAAAGCAGGCAATGATATCCTATGGAAGGAAATTCAAGTTACTGGTAAGTACGGTTAAAATTACTTTTGAGGATCAGTACTGGGCTGAAAGATGCAGCACTGAGGTCTCTCCTGATAACAGGTGAGTAAATCGGAATTCGTATTTCGGCTGATTTTAGAGGAATATTTTAAAGTTCCAAAACTCCACACTTAGAAGAATTTCCAAGTGAAACCAGTCAATGTTAGCCTATGGAAGGAAATTCAAGTTACTGGTAAGTACGGTTAAAATTACTTTTCAGGACCAGTACTGGGCTGAAAGATACAGCACTGAGGTCTCTCCTTATAACAGGTGAGTAAATCGGAATTCGTATTTCGGATGATTTTAGAGGAATATTTGCATGTTTCAAAAATCAACACTTAGAAACTTTTTCAGCAAAAAGCAGGCAATGATATCCTATGGAAGGAAATTCAAGTTACTGGTAAGTACGGTTAAAATTACTTTTGAGGATCAGTACTGGGCTGAAAGATGCAGCACTGAGGTCTCTCCTGATAACAGGTGAGTAAATCGGAATTCGTATTTCGGCTGATTTTAGAGGAATATTTTAAAGTTTCAAAACTCCACACTTAGAAGAATTTCCAAGTGAAACCAGTCAATGTTAGCCTATGGAAGGAAATTCAAGTTACTGGTAAGTACGGTTAAAATTACTTTTCAGGACCAGTACTGGGCTGAAAGATACAGCACTGAGGTCTCTCCTGATAACAGGTGAGTAAATCGGAATTCGTATTTCGGCTGATTTTAGAGGAATATTTGCACAATGGTGAAGGGAGGGGGCGGGGCCTGAGCTGACATCTGTGCCAACGCGCCCCGTGGCGCGTTTTAAGTTGGGGGATTAAGTCCCCTTGAATCATGACGGTCCCTAGGGGCCAACCAGCCCACCAGGAACCTCCAGTATGCGCCAGGGGGCTGCGTTGCAGAGACGTGTAGAGAGGCCACACCCCTTTTTACACCTCTCTGCAACGCAGCTCTGTGGCGCTTTCTGGATGTACCTGTTGGGCTAGTTGGCCCCCAGGGACCCTCAGGATTGAAGGGGATTTAATTCCCCATCTTAAAACGCGCCACGGGGCCTGTTTGCACACGTCACCTGAAGGCCCGCCCCCTCCCTTCACCACTGTGCAAACACGCCCCTTGGCGCGTTTTAAGTCGGGGGATTAACTCCCCTTGAATCCTGAGGGTCCCTGGGGTGCAACTAGCCCACCAGCTACCTCCATTAAGCGCCACAGAGCTGCATTGCAGAGAGGTGTAAAAGGGGCGTGGCCTCTGTACACCTCTCTGCAAGGCAGCTCCTGGCGCATACTGGAGGTTCCTGGTGGGCTAGTTGGCCCCAGGGACCCCCAGTATTGAAGGGGAATTACTTCCCCATCTGCAAACGCGCCAGGGGCGCGTTTGCAGAGTGGTGAAGGAAGGGGCGGGGCCTGCGGGCCCGATCGTTTTTTTTTCGTTTTTTTTTCCCTGAAGGGGGCTGTGTGGCCCCCTTCCTTTTCCTATTTTTGGGCCCTGGGGACCCCATCCCCCAGGGCCTTACCCCTTTTTTTTTTTTTAATTAAGCGGGAAGGGGGCCGCGTGGCCCCTCCCGTGGCGAATCCTGCCCCGGGGACCCCATCCCCCGGGGCATGGCCACACTTTTAAATTAATTTTTAAGGAGGGGGCTGCGTGGCCCCCTCCTCAGGCCTCCTTTTGCCCCGGGGACCCCATCCCCGGGGCAGGCCTTTATTTTTTATTTTTATTTTTTAAATTATTTCTGGGGAGGGGGCCGCGTGGCCCTCCCGAGCCCACTATGGCCCGGGGACCCCATCCCCCGGGGCCTGGCCTCTTGTTGGGGACTGTGGGGGTCCCCAAACCCCCCACAGTCCCGCCGGCTCCCCGTGTCCTAAGGCAGCCGGCATTGCTTTTCCACATGGGGAGCAGCTAACATGCTGCTCCCCATGTGGAAAAGCAATTGTCTTTGGATATTGGAGCGAGAGCAGGTTTCCCTGCTCTCTCTTCCAATATCCAAAGCAGTTTGCAATGACAGGACGGGAGCCGCGAGGCTCCGGTCCTGTCATTACAAACAGCAGTGTCGCGGGGGTAGGCACCCCGGGACACTGCAGGAGCCGGCCCTGGGGGTGGCGGTCCCCAGGGCCACCACAGGCTCCAGGAGGGGGCCGCGCGGCCCCCTCCCCACATTAGCACAGCCCCGGGGAGGTGGTGGTCCCCGGGCTTCGGGGTCCAAAACGGACCCCCATTTTAAATGTGTTAGTGCCCGGGGAGGTGGCGGTCCCGGGCGTGTGGGGACTCGAGCCCCCACACAGGAATTTTTTTTTTAAAAGAAGCCCCGGGGAGGTGGTGGTCCCCGGGGCTGCGGGAGGGCCGAGTGCCCTCCCGCACCATTTTAAAATGAAAGCCCCGGGGGTGGCGGTCCCCGGGCTTGGGGGCCCTTGAGGCCCCCATACATACATTTAACCCCCCACCATGCCCCCGGGACTTGGGCCACCCGGGGCAAATACTGATCGAGCGCGGGAGACCGCGCTTCGATTTTTCGGCAGGATCCGCGCACCAGGTGTTTCTACCCTGCCCCCTTTGTGCGCTTTGCGCACTTGTTTCTGTCCCTCGGTTCTACCGAGGGACAAAATGGCTGCCAACATTTCCTGAATCGGAATGTTGACAGCCAGCTGACAGCCAATTAACATGCAGCTCGTGATCGGGACGGTGCGCGCAGGGTGCGCTCAGGGTGCGCGGATCCTCCGTGCCCATAGATATATATGTACTTTTACTTTTGATTTTCTCAGCAACTACTGAACGGATTTACACCATTTAACAAAAAGGGTTCTTTCTGAACCAAGAACTACCTCTTTGCCAAATTTGGTGTAATTCCGTTCAGCAGTTCAGGCTGTAGCCGTGTCTAAAGTTTCCTATGGAAAAATGAATGGGAAAACGTGTTTTGGGACCCCCTTTTTCTCGGCCCCCGCTTGACGAATCACCCGAGACTTTCAGGGTAGGAGCGGACCGGAGCGCCCCACAAAGTTTGAAAATTTTGCGAAGGTACGTCAACCGGCAAGAGAGTTATTTCAAATAGAATGTCGCGGATTTCCTATGGAAAATAGGTTCTAACTATAACTATCTACTGGCGACCGCCAGTAGATAATATACATATATATATTTATATATATATATACATATATATGTATTATTATATTACCTACTGGCAGTCACCAGTAGTTATAGTTAGGACCTAGTTTCCATAGGAAAAGTATTTTTTTGATTTGTCAATAACTTTGGTGCCGTTTGACGAATGTTCGCGAAATTTTCAAAACTAATGGGGCATTCACGTCAGCTGCTGTCTTGAAAATTTCGAAGTGATCCGTCAAGTGGTAGCTGAGAAAAAGGGGGGGGTCCCAAAACGCTTTTTCTCCATGTTAATTTTCATAGGAAACTGTTGACACAGCTACAGACAGAACTGCTAAACGGAATTACACCAAATTTGGCAGAAAGGTAGCTCTTGGTCCAGAGTGCACTCTTTTTGTTAAATGCTGTAAATCCGTTCAGTAGTTCCTGAGAAATTTAAATATTTCTCAGATATACAAATATGGCCGCGGAGGATCCGCGAACCCTCCCGATCTCGAGCCTGCGATCTGATTGGCTGCCAACACTTCAAACCAGGAAGTGTTGGCAGCCATCTTGTGACTCGGTTGAACCGAGTCACAAGAAAAAAAGTAAAAAAACAAGAAAAAACAAGAAAAGGGGGCAGGGTAGAAATACCCTGACCCCCTAGGCCTGCTCAGGGGGACCCATAGGGAGCCCCAGGGCCCAAAAAAAAAAAATCAGCAGGATTCGCGTTGGATCCGCGAATCCGGCTGAAAACAACAACAAAAAAAGAAGTGAGGGCTACCGCGCTTCGTTTTCTTTAAGCCCCCAGGTGAGCCAGGTCCCGGAGGCAATGATCAAAACAGATGGGGGGGCCCGCATCTGGGGCTTATACATTCGATGCGGGGGATTACGAGGCCCTCCCACAGCCTCGGGGACCGCCACCTCCCCGGGGCTATAGTTTAAAAATTCAATGCATTGGGGGGCTTCTGTCCCCCCACGCAGCCCCAGGGACCGCCACCTCTCCGAGGCTATGTATGTTACATGCGGGGGCTACGCGGCCCCCGCAGCCCCGGGGACCGCTACCTCCCTGGGGCTATTTTGATAATTATGCGTGTGGGGGCTCCTGCCCCCCCACGCAGCCCCGGGGACCACCACCTCCACAGGGCTAAGTTCAAAATAATGTGTGGGGGGGCTCCAGCCCCCCCCCACACAGCCCCGGGGACCACCACCTCCCTGGGGACACTTTCAAAAGTGGAGGGGGTCGCGCGGACCCCCTCCTGGAGCCGTAAATGGCCCTGGGGACCGCCCCTCCCCAGGGCCGGCTCCAGCAATGTTCCGGGGTGCCCACCCCCGGGACATTGCAGTTTGCTATGGGATGGCAGGATCCCATAGTAAACAAATGCTGCTTTGTGAACAAGTGAGAGCATTTTGCTCTCACTTGTTCACAGTGGAGCACTGTGCTTTTTACCCCCAGGGAGCTGCATGTCAGAAGCTCCCTGGAGGTAAAAAGCAATGCCGGCTCCCGCAGGAGGTGGGAACCGGCTGGGACAGCGGGGCCTTCAGGCTCCCCCCGCGATCCCCGACCATCAGGCCCGGGAGGGGGGCCGCGCGGCTCTCCTCCCTTTTTTATTTTAAAAAAATGGCCGGGCCACGGGGAATGGGGTCCCTGGGGCAAAATCAGCCTGGGGTGGGGGGCCACTTGCCCCCCTCCCTTGAAAATGATTTTAATAAATGGCCATGCCCCGGGGGATGGGGTCCCCGGGGGCCAAAATCGGCCTGGGGAGGGGGGCTGAATCATTAAAAAAATAAATGGCCTGGCCCCGGGGGATGGGTCCCCGGGGCTAAAAATGGCCCGGGAGGGGGGCCGCTTGGCCCCCCTCCCATGAAAATGATTTTTAAAAATGGCCATGCCCCGGGGATGGGGGCCCCGGGCCCGAAATCGGCCTCCGGAGGGGGGCCACGTCGCCCCCCCCCCCACCCCCCCGCCTTTATTTTTCTCACTTTCAAAAAAAAAAATGGGCCAGGCCCCGGGGGATGGCCGCTAGTGGCACGTAACTACATGATATGGTGTAGTGGCATAAATTTTGGAATTTTAGGTAATAAGAGTAACACAAAATTCCCTAAATTAGTCAAATTAGGCAAGCATAATTTACATTTTATCCAGCCCCAGTTATAATGTACATGTATCTGTCTGAAACCCTTGGGTGTGATGTTCCGGCTCAGAAGCAGCAAGTCCAACTTGAGAAACCCCTTTGTGGAGACACTGCAACGTCCTGGTAGTCCTTGTTCTCTCTTTATCTCATTTCCACGTCCCTCCAGTACTTCGATCTGCCTATAGTGTATGCATGTGCATTGGCAGAACCACATTCTGTGGTGTTGGGGGGGGGCAGATTCTCATCAGACTCTGCCAGATAGTATGCTCAAAGCTTGACAGTTGCAAACTCACCTTTCCCAAGTTTTCTCACTCCCCAAGTCTATCCTTTATTTATTTGCGTGGTCCCAGAATTCACCAGTGAATGCCCTTTGCTCCATCCCACCAGAAGTGCTGGCAGCCGCTAAGAGGCATAATATGGATGGGAAATGCCAATGGGCAACCTAAATTGTGGTTTCTTGTCTGTGTAGCGCTAACTATGCAGATGTATTAGAAGCAATGTGCTTGCTACACCGCACACAGTGGAGGAGGAGCTGGTAAGTCAGCCAGGCAGAGCTTAGTTTAAGAAGGTGATTTCCTGTGCTCGGCACCAGCACTTAATTGTCAATACCAGCACTTATGACAGCTGCCACATGGGGCGCTGTTTGTGTTATTTAGAGATGAGCAGAACAACAGTTATTTATTAATTCAATATACAATACAAACAACTAATAGCTACCATTCAAGCCATTTTTATAGTTTTGGGGGCCTCAAGTAGTCACAATTTTCAAACTTACACACAGGTACTGCCATTCGCAGTGCTGGCACAGGGAGAGGGTGGTGCAAGCGGCAGTGGCATCCTGACGCGGGCCCTGGCACTTACTTTTTTACCAATTAAGGACTGCAGCCGGACATACAAGTTGCTGTATGATATGCATTTTCTTCCCTTCATAGCCAAAGTGTTTAAATGTTTTGAGAAAAATACTCTCTAGTACGAGACCTCAAAACTACAAAAGAGGTCGAAACGACGTCGACAACCTAAACTCAGCAGATCGCAAAGAATATATCAAGCCTTGGGCCCAACTACACCTAAAATGTAGCATAGAATGGAGTTATGTGACATGCATGAACACATAATTTCTTCATCACATGTTCACCTGACGTTGTCTTTTTTTCTTTACTGGGGGCAATGCCCACTCTTTCCTCTCAGAAATGCAAACATCAGGTTTTTTTTACTGATATATTAATTTCTGTGAATTAAAAAGTTTAATTATCTTATCCTAATGGCTTGCTTCTATGTAAATATTTACTGTACGCAGAGATTTCACTGCAAGAGTATTGTATCATACTAAGTGAGTTTCAGATGAACCATAGTTCACTTACATAGACAATCACATACAGACAGCAATAACTTGTTATAGTTTGACCTGAGTCGAGCAGTTGACGCCTTGTATATATGCAGTTTGTTCAAAGAAATATTTCATGAAATTACACCTGGTACTGCTGTTAATCCCCCACCCCATTTGCTGGGTTATGTTTTAGGTCACAGCTGCCAGGTAGCACAAGCTATCTAACTGCAAAAGAACTACTGTCAACTTACCAAGATCTCCTAATGCAATTAAAGCTTGCCCATTGCTTACCATTGGTTAGCTTTATTGTCGCTGTCATTGCTTGCTTCTTATTTGATGGCTTGGATCGTCCATCTTGCATTTGTCCCTTCCACCGAGCATAGCCTCTTGTGTCCTTCTACAACTCATTTTTAATGAACTTGTTTTCTCTCTTTGCGTAAGCACTCCACAACAGCTGCCTCCTTCGTGTGCTTCTCTTCCCCCGGCTCTGTGTTGCTCTCTCATCCATCTGCTTTTCTCCCCCTGCCCTGCTCTCTCTCATTTCATCTTGCTTACACACTCAACAAGTGCATATGCTTTCCAGCTGTCTCACTTGTGTGCTTCTCTCCCCTCCCACTCTGTGTTGTTCTCTCTTGTCAATGTGCTTCTCTCCCCCCAATGCTGCTCTGTCTCTTTCCACATCCCCACTCAGGGTTGATCTCCCTCACCCCTGTGGTGTTCCCCCCTCTTGTGCATCCATCCCTGCTCTCCGTATACTACTTCCCCCCCACCTGCTACTCTGTTAACCACATGGCCCTTAACACCCGCAGTCCTATTTTTTTTTTATTGTGGCTTTTGTGCTAGAAAATATGTATTTTGTTGTTTACCAATCCAAGTAGCATATGCCATCTTGGATCAGTAAATAAAAAATTAAAGCAAAAGGAGCCTGCATCATTCCGCTGGTGCGTGCACACGTTCTCACTCGTGAGTGGAATAACACAACCACCATCATGCCTTTTTTTTATTTTGCCGATGCTGCACAGCGTCCCAACGCTGCAAAGATTCTCCAAAAGCAATTGGCAAAGCCAACAGGTCCCAAAGATGAGATCTATTAGCTTGCCAGTGCTTGTTTTAGTTTTTTTTTTTTTTAAATTAACTTAGGTAGAAGAGGTTATCGGTCTAATTATCGGAGATGTGGAAGGAAGAAGACGACGCATGTGCCATACTCACATATGCTCTACATTTCCTTTCCATCGTCTAAAATGGCAGCCTTCAACCACATCCACCATAACAGGAGATAAGATAAGCAAGGTCCTTGTCAGGACTGCGGTTTGATGTGACAGATCTCTCAGCCTTGGAAAACATTTTAATGTGTTGTCAGATATGCTTGCGGTAGGGTCGCCTCTTTTGCTGAAAGCGAAATCCAGAGGGCCTCACTTATGAGGTTTTGCCGTAGGGCATCGCCGCAGGCCTTCCTCCTGCGCTGCCCTACGGCAAAAGAAAAGAGCAGAATTCGCCATATTTATCCGATCCGGCTCATTCCTGTCCATTTCCCCTGCGTCGGCGTGCAACGGGCTGCCGTGCGCCACGCAGGCACCTTTGCACCATGGTGCAAGGGTGCCTGCGTTACGGGGATGATTATTTTTGTGCAGTAAGGGAAACCTTCCTGCACAAAAACAATCACAAGAGGCTTTTTCCTCTTTCTATGTGTGCTGCAGGATGCAGCACACATAGAAAAAGGAAAAACGAGGAGAAATAAAGATATTTCTCCTCCTTATGCCTCTCTTACACCTCCCCTGGGGAGGCGTACGTTTTTGGCGCTGCTTCAGATTTATGATTTCTCTTAAATCTGGGGCAATGTCAAAAAGCCATGGATGTTGCTGGGAACGCCCCCAGCAACACCCATTGCACCCCCTTTTAACTCAGAAAACTGTGTTAAAGAGAACAATATTTACGAGGCAGCATTAAGCCAAAAAAAGTGGCTTAGTGCTGCTTCGTAAATATGGAGCAGGCTCCTGTGCCACGGAACGTCACAAAAAGTGACGTTCTGGTGGTGCAAGGCGACCTCATAAATGAGGCCCAGAGTTTTTATCTGTCTTCCCTAAAGTGATCCTGCTCTTTTCAGGACCTTTTTTATTATACAAGTGGACGCTTACAGATACACGCACATGCCTACCTTTACTTTTATTTCTGCTTACCAGCTGTATCTGCTCAACAAGCATATCTAATGGCATGCTTGCTTAGGGGGTTAAGGCGCCTAATGCAGTGATGGTCTGTGTGCATCCAGCACCTCCTGGTATATTGCTTTCAATATGTTGCACAACTTAATGCGCTTGTGAAAGAGATCTGTGTGTAATCTTATTCTGAAAGTATGATTAATTATAAAAGATCTTGGAGGGTTAATGTGCCTGCTGCAAATCACCATGTCGATCACATGTTTGAATTCAGAATAAGATGGTACAGTCACCAAAACTGAGGAGGGACAGTGGGGGTGGAAACGAGGGGCCGAAAGAGAGAAAAGTGGGAGGCCAGATTAAAGGAATGAGGAAAGTGCCTTGTGAATAATATTATCTCATTCAAGGCAGCATCGACAGACCGAAAGCACTTTGTGGGTTGAAGAGCAGAAATATGACAATATTTTTACCTTTTTGATGGGGAAGGAACATGGTACTGTATTTCCCTAATATTACCAAAAAAACTGCCTAAGAACAAATGTGTGCAGTCCCCAACACCTCACAGACTACCTAGACACCATGAAAAGTTCAGAGGTGTTCGAGCTATGTGGGCCACTTTTTTTATCACCCAATCCCAAGGGGGACACTTTTATTTTGTTGCTAGGCCCATTTTTCTGCCCCAGTCCGACCCTGTGTATCTGTGACGGTATAATGGTAACGGATCGTGAATTAGTATATATTCAGTGCAAAAACAGGCATGAACTGTCAAATGGCAAGTTGGGGCAGCCCTTATTCCAATGCTGTTCTCCACATCCAACCACCTATGAGGTTTAAAGTGGAATGTAAGTGAATAGGCCAAATGTTTTAATCTAAGGGCCTCATTTACTACTTTTTGGCGAAGGGCAAGTCTCCTTGCGGCGCTGCCATGCATCAAAAAGAAAGGGCAGGAATGTGCCGTATTAATGAAATACGGCGCATTCCTGTCCTTTCTGCCTGCACCGGCGCACAAATTGGTGCCTACGGCAAACGCAGGCACCCTTGCACCATGGTGCAATGGTGTCTGCGTTGTTGACACTATTGTTTTTGTGCAGGAAGGGACACCTTCTTGCACAAAAACAATCAATGGAGGTGTTTTTCTCCTTCTATGTGTGCTGCAGAATGCAGCACACATAGAAAGAGGAAAAAACTAGGCACACAGTTTTGACACATTCCCAGATTTACAGATCCGTGTAAATCTGGGAATGTGTCTAAACCCATGGGAGTTGCATGGAAAAACCAACCCCAACACCCATGGAACGCCTCCTTGATGTAGAGTAAGGCAAGTCTGTGCTTTGGGCTGCCTTGCCTTACTCCATATCTATGAGGCCGTGCAAAGCCATGCAGGGTGGCTTTGTGTCACCTGATAGATATGATTTAGAGGCCTGCGTCACCAGAGCATCATGAAAAGTGACTCTCCAGTGGCGCAGGCCTCTTGTAAATGAGGCCCTAAGTTGGGACAATCTGACTCAGGCTAGACGCCCAAGAATATATATGTCCCAAGCGTAGCCAGCTGCAGGGACCACAGAAGTTTAGTCAGCGCAAACCATTAGAAAAAAGTGGCCCACATAGCTCGAACACCTCTGAACTTTTCATGGTTTCTAGCTAGTCTGTGAGGTGTTGAGGCCTGCACACATTTGTTCTTAGACAGTTTTTTGGTTATATCAAGGATGTTGTTTGTGTAATTTGTTTATGTAGCACATTACTCTTGTACATGGGATACTTTGAACTGAGTGGCACCACTTGTTTGCACGATTGAGAGCTCTAGAGCTGTTGTTGAAGGCACTACGAGTTTCTCACAGGGCCTGTCAGTGGGTCAAAAAGGTGTTCAGAATACACAATCATCCAATCATTGGCCTCTCTGCAGAGCGCACAGGACAGTGGTCACATATTTGAGTTGTAATTGTGATTCTATGAAAATGGGTGAGATGGGGCCCCCATCATATGGGTACAAAGTTGTTGGAAGCCGGCTCTTTATATGGGATGCAAAAAAGAGGTATACTGTGCAAAGAGTGCAAGTATTCCCTTACTAGTGGGCAGGGGCTTTCTCTAGCAATCCCAAGGTGCTCTTCTAGGGAGTAGTGTGGTCAAAAAGCTTTAGGCTTATCAGAGAGGAGTGTTATACATCTGCACATACACACAATAGTCAATAAATGATGCACACAACTCAATAAGGAGATCCACACCAATTTATAAAAATAGCACGTATCTTTATATAACTTTAGGCACCAAGATCATCACGATCAGGTAAGTACGTCTGAAAATAGCAGGTTTGAAGAAAACTGGTTTGTGATACTTTAAATCGTAATTGAAACACTTTGCGGCAATGTTAACTTAGGAAGAAAACATGCATTGCATTTGGACACTCAACAGCGACTTACGAGATCCATCTTCTGGACTTAAGGTGGGTATGATTCAAGGTCCAAGGCAGCACGAACAGTTCACTTCAGGCAATAATGGGGCGGCCGGGTGCAGAGGTGCCTTACAGCGTCGGGTGCCGCATTCAAGTCTATAGAGATAGGTCCGTCGGAAAAGAGGCTGCAGGTCGGACTGCTGGATCAGTCGGGCTGAACCAACAATGGGACTCATCTCTTGTGATGCTCAGGGAGGTGGGGATGCCTTTGGTCCTCTTCTCTAGGGGCCAGGGGTGACGGGTGCAGAGGTGTCTTTAGGCAGCGGATTTTCATCAACGGGAGCGCTCGGGGTAGAGGGGGCCTGCAAAGAGAGGCTGCAGGCGGCGGCGGGAAGTCCATAGTGGGCAAGTCCAAGGTGGGCTTTGTCTCTGGAGGGTTGTGGGACCGCGCTGACATCATTGGCCCACTTCAGCTCAGGCTCGGAAGCACGGGTGCAGTGGTGTTGTGCGGGTGTTGAGTTTTTGTGGTCCGGAGCACTCACAGCCTTCTTTGGTGTGCTTGCCGGAGGCAGGGAAGCAGCTCCTCTGCTCTATGGGAGTTCTTGAGTCTTTATTGAAGGCAGACAGTCCTCTCAGGCTTTGGAGGCACAGCAACTGCAGGGCGAGGCGTCTTTGGCACAGTTTCGATGGGGAACAACATACAGGCCAGCAGGGCTGGTGCCAAGTCAGTTGTTCTTCCTCAGACTCCTGCTTTTGCCGGTCTTCAGTGTCCTTCTTCTTTGTAGCTCATCAGGATCACTGTGCCACGTTGGCACCTTTGGCCCATTTCAGCTTGGGCTAGGTGGCTCAGATGCAGTGGTGCTTTCCGGTGTTGGGTTTTTGCAGTCTTGTAGTCTCACAGCTCACAAGATGCAGGGGAACAGCTCCGCTATTCCACAGGAGCTCCTGAGTCTTTAGAGAAGTGCTGGCAGTCCTCCAAGGCTCTGGAGGATCAGCAGTTTGCAGGGCAAGACGACTTTGGCGCAATTGTCGAGAGTAGGCGAACAGGCTGGCAGGGCTGGTGCCAAGTCAGTTGCTTCTTCTGCAGTTCTTACTTTCAAGACTCTTCGGCCATTCTAATTTTGGTCTGCAGGATCTGATTTCCTGGTGCCAGGGTTCCCCTAAATACTGATATTTGGGGTGTTTAGGAGAGTACAGGGTTGTAGCCAATGGGCTACTTACCCCTGAGGTCACTACACCCCCTATATGACAGCTTCCTGGGGAAAGTGGGCATAACCCTGTACCAGAGATCCTAAATTTGCCATCATCAAGATGGTCACTTCAGAAAAGTCTTATCCACTTCAGTTATCCCAGTTCAGGGGTGGTACTCGCCTGAGAGTGGACACACCTAGCTTGCTTAGCTAATTTTCCTGCCTGTCCAGGTGCCAAGGGCTCTGGACAAAGGGGGTCGGTTTCGTCTCCTGTGAGAGAAGCCAGATTTGCATACCAAAGGCGGTGGGCCTCTTTGAAGCTCCCCAGTCTTGGAATGCTAATCCACAGGTCATCCTGTGGGAGGTTGTGCAAGGCACCCTCTGCTCGAGCAAACTTGGTTTATGGCCCCTGGAGAGCAAAGGCCCTCACCCTTGGCGGTCAGAAACTCATCTCTGGTAGCACGCTGGTTAGAACTATTCAGTCGGCACACCAGTGGCTGGTAAGTTTTCAGGGGGCACCTCTAAAGGGCCCTCTGTGTGTATGTATTACTCAATCCAACACTGGCATCAGCAAAGGTTTATTAACATGAGATGATGGATACCAAACATCCCTTATTTCAGTGAAGCCATCATGTAGCTGGGGAACTCGTTTCTACCAGTGTCCAGCGCATGCTTGTAAAATGGCTTCCCTGTTCACTTGTACAGGCAGCAATGGAACTGACCAGAACAGGGCTATACCTGCTTGTGCAGTGATGCCGTCAAATGTAGTATAGTGCACCCTGCCTTAGGGCTATAAGGCATGCGGTAGGGGTGACTGACCTATACTGGATGCAGTGTTGGTATGCATGGCACACAGGCTGTGTGCAATGTCATGTTTTCACTTTCATCTGCACAAAGACACGCACCCTCCAGTGATAGTTTGAATGAGCTCGGTGCAGGGGCCCTTAGGGGTGCCACAATTCATACTACAGAGCCTAGGGTCACTCTTTAGTACCTCCGGCTCTAGGTACTAGTGGTACTATAACCTAGGTTCTTTCAGAGGGTACCAAAGGTATTGCCAATTGGGGGAAACAATTGCATGATTTTGGGAAAGAGATCTGGCACTGGGGGCCTGGTTAGCAGGAACCCAGTGCACTGCCAGTTGAAATCACATCAAACACCAGGCAAAAAGTGGGGGCAACCATGTCAAAAAGGGCACTTTCCTACACCAGTTTTCAAAATTATGACAAGGCGAAAGTAAACAAAAATGCAGTGGTTGCTCACTACTTAAAACTCTTCCCTAACTTTTACTCCTCACCACTTCCAAATGCTACCAGCCACCACTGTACCCCAGCCCTCCATATCAGCCCGGCACTCCCAATTTCCACCACCTCTGAGCAAGGCATACATGGCAGAAGAAAACTCATGTGACTGGGAAAAACTTATTCCAAACGACCCAGTATTTCCAGGTCCAGCAGGTTATCCCCACTTTGGGAAGTTTAGCTCATGATCCTCATTAAAAGATGGGGAGATACCACGCAGGGTCCACAGACATAATATCGAGTTTTTATTTTCGGAATACAAAAATATCGAGTTGGAAATATGGAAGGGACTGAATATCGACATCAAGAATATCGGTGACCAGAATATCGACATGAAGGTAAGAAATATCGTTTTGTTAATATCGAAGTCAGTAATATCGTTTGTAAAAATATCGTTTTTAATAATATCGATGTTTATATTAGTGTTATGTATTTTAGTATGTATTTTAAATGTATGTGTTCTATATTTTTTGTTAAGTATTGTATTTTTTTTTAAATATATGTATTAAATTTTTGAAGTTATTAATTTTTTTTAAAGTAAATTTTGCGTTTTAGTTCCGTAGCTGGTTGCGAATTTATAGGGGAATAGGGTGGGAAGTAATTTAATTATAGTAAATTTAATGATAATTTTTTGAAATTATTAATTATTTTTAATTAAATTTTGCGTTTTAGTTCTGTAGCGGGTTGTGGGTTTATAGAGGAATAGGGTGGGAAGTAATTTAATTATAGTAAATTTAATAATAATTTTTTGAAATTATTAATTATTTTTAATTCAATTTTGTGTTTTTATTCCGTAGCGGGTTTTGGGTTTATAGGGAATAGGGTGGAATGTAATGTAATTTTAATAAAGTAATTATTAATTTTTATTTATTGGTATTGAAAATTAATTTATTGTTAATTAATTATTAATTGGCAATTAATTTTTATTAATTGATTAATTGATAATTATATTAATTGTGTTATTTTTTAGGGGTGGGTTGTGGGTTTATAGGAGAATAGAGTGGGAAGTAATTTAATTATAATGAAGTCATTATTCATTTTTATTTGTTATTATTTATAAATAATTTATTATTAATTAATTATTAATTGGTTATTTAATTAAAAAATTACTTAATAGATAAGTATGTTAATTTTAACCCTCTGCTATCCAACACTTTCCCTACAGTTACACTCTCTGGAGTGGGAATAGTAATTTTTACCCCTACGCTATCCAACACTTTCCCTACTGTTGCACTCTCCGGAGTGGGAATAGTAATTTTAACCCCTTCGCTATCCAACACTTTCCCTATTGTTGCACTCTGTGGAGTGGGAATAGCAATTTTTACCCCTACGCTATCCAACACTTTCCCTTCTGTTGCACTCTCTGGAGTGGGAATAGTAATTTTGACCCCTACGCTATCCAACACTTTCCCTACTGTTGCACTCACTGGAGTGGGAATAGTAATTTTTACCCCTTCGCTATCCAACACTTTCCCTACTGTTTCACTCTGTGGAGTGGGAATAGTAATTTTTACCCCTACGCTATCCAACACTTTCCCTACTGTTGCACTCTCTAGAGTGGGAATAGTAATTTTTACCCCTACGCTATCCAACACTTTCCCTACTGTTGCACTCACTGGAGTGGGAATAGTAATTTTTACCCCTACGCTATCCAACACTTTCCCTACTGTTGCACTCACTGGAGTGGGAATAGTAATTTTACCCCTTCGCTATCCAACACTTTCCCTACTGTTGCACTCACTGGAGTGGGAATAGTAATTTTTACCCCTACGCTATCCAACACTTTCCCTACTGTTGCACTCACTGGAGTGGGAATAGTAATTTTTACCCCTACGCTATCCAACACTTTCCCTACTGTTGCACTCTCTGGAGTAGGAATAGTAATTTTATCCCCTCCGCTATCCAATATTTTCTCTACTGTTTTAATGTAGTGTATAATGTATTTTAAAAGATTAAAAATATTCTAATTTTTTATCTGTTATATATATTTTTTATATTTTTATTTATATTATTGGTGTATGTGTATATATATGTATTTATAATTTTTAATATGTTTTTTAACAATTTATAAGTTAAAATAATTATTTATAAATATTAAGTAAGTATATATATTATATTTTATACATATATATGTTTAATTTATTTTTACATTATATGTATTAGTTATAATTTTAAACATTTTAAAATAATTTTAACTATGTTTCTTTTAATTATATGTATTAATTACTTTATTTTACATTATTTTTTAAACATTGAAAAAAACGATATTTTTAACAACGATATTTTTTTTCTCGATATTTTTGTATCAATCAATCAATCAATCATGTCACTTATAAAGCGCACTACATACCCGCGAGGGTCTCAAGGCGCTGGGGGAAGAGAGGGGTGGTGCTGCTACTGATCGAAGAGCCAGGTCTTGAGGAGTCTTCTGAAGGCCAGTAGGTCTTGGGTCTGTCGGAGGTTGGTGGGGAGGGTGTTCCAGGTCTTGGCGGCGAGGTGGGAGAAGGATCTGCCGCCGGCGGTCGGTTTTCTGGATGCGGGGGACTGTGGCGAGGCGAGGCTGGTCGAGCGGAGCTGGCGGGTGGGGGTGTAGAAGCTGAGTCGTCTGTTGAGGTAGGCTGGTCCGGAGTTGTGGAGTGCTTTGTGTGCGTGGGTGAGGAGCGTGAAGGTTATCCTCTTGTTGACAGGGAGCCAGTGCAGGTCTCTCAGGTGGGGTGTGATGTGGCTGCGTCAGGGGATGTCGAGGATAAGACGTGCAGAGGCATTCTGGATGCGTTGCAGCCGTCTCAGGAGCTTAGCCGTCGTTCCTGCGTAGAGGGCGTTTCCGTAGTCCAGCCTGCTGGTGACGAGGGGCCTGGGTGACTGTTTTTCTTGTTTCGGTGGGGATCCACTTGAAGATCCTGCGGAGCATTCGGAGGATGTTGAAGCAGGATGAGGAAACGGCGTTGACCTGCTTAGTCATGGAGAGGGTGGGGTCGAGGATGACCCCTAGGTTGCGTACGTGGTCGGTGGGTGGCGGGGCTGTTCCCAGTGATGTTGGCCACCAGGAGTCGTCCCAGGCTGAAGGGTTGGAACCAAGGATGAGGACCTCCGTCTTGTCCGAGTTCAGCTTCAGGCGGCTGGTCCTCATCCATTCGGCGACGGCCTTCATTCCTTCGTGGAGGTGGGCTTTGGCGGTGTGAGGGTCTTTGGTGAGGGAGAGGATCAGCTGGGTGTCGTCGGCGTAGGAGATGATGTTGAGGTTGTGCTGTCGGGCGACGTGGGCGAGGGGTGCCATGTAGATGTTGAACAGCGTTGGGCTGAGGGAGGAGCCTTGGGGTACGCCGCAGATGATCTTGGTGGCCTTGGATCGGAAGGGGGCGAGGCGTACTTACCATTATGTAGATAGGACTTCGATATTCTGGACATCGATATTTTTGTGTCGATATTTTTGTACCTCGATATTCTGACTGTCAATATTTTGTCAGTGATCCACCAGGCAGAATCATTAATTTCAGCCCTGGTATCTCTCCACATATTTAATGGGAAACCTGTCATGGGCCCATAGTACAGCCAGCAAATTGCTACAGAGTGCTCGAAAATTGACTTGTTTCATTGTATATCGAGTGCACCAACAGAAAAAAATGCTATTTTGCCTGGAAGAACCTAAGCATGTGTGCCCTGGTGTGAGAGGAGTTAATGATGTCGGGTCCTGTTAACTCCAGGCATGCAGACGTAATGGAGTAGCCAGCTTAAACACTGAAAATCCCCTGAGAAACAAAGAAATACTGCAGGAATCAGTAATTGTCGGTCCTGTTCCCCTGGCACTTCCTCATTCTTCACCCACAGACTAGATTTCAGATGCAGCCCAAACCTCTGCGGGAACCATAACCGGTATGTGGTGTTTCTGTGAACCTCATAATTCCTAGTGAAGCCCTAATCCTTGCACCATTCCTGTCTGTGAAATGGTAGCTTGCCGAACCAGCCAATAGAAAAGAAGTATCCTGTCCCCAGGGCTGTCTGCCATGCCCCTCGTTTTTTTTAATAATAGCAGCTGAGTGCCTCTGGAAGTAGGCGATGTTTTGCGGCTTCCTTAATGCAGCACCGAAAGCGCTGTGAGTTGTGTGCAAATAAAAGAGTATTGGCCTCATTTACAAGCCCATTGCGCCGCCGGAGCATCACTTTTTTTGATGCACCGCCAGCTCAATGGGCTTGCCCATATTTACAAGGCCACTTAAAGTCACCCTACATAACTTTCATGGCCTTGTAATTATGGGCCCCTTTCACGCATTACTCTGCGTGAAAGGAGCATGCCATGGGTGTTGCTAGGGGTGTTCCCACGCATCATCCATGAAACCTGACACATTTCCAGATTTACAAGGTTTTGTAAACTTGGGAATGCGTCAGAATCCTACGTCTCTCCAGGGGAGGCGTAGGAGTGGCGTAGGAGTGGCGTTTTTAACTCTTTCTATGCGTGCTGCAATAGAAAGAGGAAAATGCCATCAATGATTGTTTTGGTGCAGGAAGGTGTCCCTTCCGGCACAAAAACAATCAACCCCGCAACGCAGGCACCCTTGTAACATGACGTAAGGTTCTCTGTGTTGGTGCACAGCTGCTGTTTGTGCGCCGGCGCAGGGGAGAACGATATGAATGCCCCGTATCTTGTAGATGTGGCGCATTCCTGCCCTTTTATATTGACGCGCTGCAGCGCAGCAGGAAGGCTTGCTGCACTGCCGTGAGTCAAAATATAGTAAATGAGGACTAATATGTTCAGCCAAAAGAAAACAATTAGGGGCTTATTTACAAGCCCCTTGCGCCACCAGTGCTTCCCTTTTAACATGGGAAAAAGTGACGCACGGGCGGCGCTAGGGGCTTGTAAATTAGCCCCTCAAAGTGCAAAACGCTTCATGGCTTACCTGCTCAGTGCGCACTCGCGAATTAATGAGCTGGAACACCACAGAGTCGGAGAGGCCAAGGTCCTTCAGCAAATAGACCGTCAGGATTTCGTCATCTTTCAAGATATCCCTGATTCGAATGCCTTTTCCTAAAGGAACAGAGTGACAGCATACCTTAGACGCGTTATCAAACACGGGCTAAGTCTATATGGTTCAAATGCTTTCATGCCGAGGCCCCAGAACCTCCTATGCAGAACATTATTTGGTCGGGCCCCACAAAATGAAATAATCGTTTCTCACGTTTTCAGGCCAAATCACCATTCCACCTCCCAAAATAATTTGGTCGATTCCCCCCCATAGCTTTTCACAAATAGGATGTAAACAAAACTGACAGTCGGTTGATCTTTATCAGTTTATCACAATGCATATATTCACTCTGAAATAGCTCAAGTGTGCTCCACATTTCATGTGGGATCGAAGTGAGGGACAGGGAGAGAGGCTCTGCATCGAAAAACAACAGACAAAAAACACACGTTTAAGTTGGTATTTTTGTCTTACAATAAATGCACACACATTCAATATTTGTTAGAGTAAGCCCAGGAAGCCAAAAAGTCTAAGGGACTTTGTGATGCAGAGAGTATACATCCTCCAAGAAATGTGTACAAACATTATTAACTTTTATATTCTCACATTGATCTGTTTAATATATCAAACTCTGACATGCTTTCCCTTCTCCCATTTAAAAATATGCTTTGCCAAGTCCTTGAGCAACATTATACCCATTTTCGAGGCTTCTTGTGAAGTGGCCCATGAATTTAGACTTCTACTTTGCAGCGACTTAGAACCTCTTGCAGCTAGGGGCAGGTGCTTTCCTTTTTAGGTTGAGCCTGGGCAGCACATGCGCTGCTCTGCGAGGCATGCTGTATTCGAGTACGGCCTTGAAGCTCTGCCCACTCTCCGCCCATATTTTTCATTGGCTTGTATCATTGTCCTTTGTAAATGCTGGCTTCTGATTCGTTAATAGGCTTGTTAGTCCCTACTTAGTACCGCCTTGTCTACATTTGTAACCTCCCATGAGGACTGGCCCTTTTACTTCTGTTGTTACACGGTATGTCTTATTTAGTCTGTAAGCACTATTTTCTTTAACAAGTTTCTCCTACTGCAGGCACGAAATGCTTTCCTGCAACAGTCAGCGTGCCATGCGCACTTTCACTTTCCAAGCAGCCCGAGACAATGGCGGATGCTTCTTTAAAGTGAAATAGGTCTCGCATTTACAAGAGTTTGAGCTATTGGCATTGTAAATGACAATGCCGTTCATATAGGTGTTAATTATCAAAACAGATAAATAAAAGGCATTGTCATTTACAATGTCAATAGCTTAAACTCTTGCTAATGCGAGACCTATTGCATTGCGAATGCTTGTACTTTTAATTTGCGGTGAGCTGTCTATGGGAAACCTCAGCCAATTTTGCACGTTTTGCTGATTTTGTATTAACCTTCCCCTGAATTTAAAAAAAAAGATGAAATGCAGGTAGAATGCCATGCAGCATAAGAATTCCGCATTCTGTGCAGTTAGGAATTGCAATTACCTTAATGATAATTGCATTCAGTTAATTACACTGGCTGACGGTGCATCAAAGCAAGTTTCTCAGCAGTGGAGTCTGTGATTGGCACCTGCCTGCAACAGCGCCAGGACCACTTGGTAGGCACTGCACACTAGCTTCCTTGCTGGAGGGGATGCTTTCAAGCGCACTCTACATGTGTTAATGAGGATTGTGAGTTAAACTTCCCAAAACAGGGAATAACCAGCTGGACCTGGAATTACTGGTTTGGGGTCATGGCTGTGTATCTACCTTGATGCAATTGTCACTAAGTTAAATACAATGGTGTAGTTAGCCCTTTGTCCGCCCGTGGCGGTCCCTGAGTTTGCCACCCTGCGGCGGCAGGAGTAAAGAGCATGGGGTGGGGGGCTTTGCTGGCGAGATCTCCGTTTTATTTGCCGCCCGGCGGTGGCCGATTGAAGAGCGGGGAATGCCCCCGAGACTGCAGGTAAGAGCGGTGGGAGGCCATGTCCCAAAACTCATGCCGCCACCCCCTGCCCCCCACGCCACTGGTTAAATATAAAAATATTGTCTGTCCTTCCCAGTGATCCTAAAAGGAAATATGAAGGCTTTCAATGTTGTTCCTCCTGACGAGCAACCCTCATTCAGCTTTGCAGGTGGAAAATAAAACCTTTTTTTTAATCTGCCCAAGTATTTGCCCCCGCCCACTTACCCCAAGTTTCAGCCTAAGAGATCTTTGGGCCTCTTATTTTGAAGTAAACCAGCCTAGGTTATATTTGTGCTTAGAGACAAAGAGATTCATGCAAATAGATAATCGTGCAACCTCGCAGAGTGTCACCTTCTGTTTGTTGAACGTAGACTTTGCAACTTTTTCAAAAATATATTTATACCTTATTATCTTACCTCCTATAAAAGAGACGAAGTGTTGGGATCTCAGTAGGTATCCTAGCCATGTGTAAGTTTGGCAGTAGGACTACCTACCACTGGGCAGCATGGTCCGCCAGCTCCACAATGATGGGTGGTCACCGACAGTCATTTGTGCAGTAGCGGCTGGTGTAAGGGAAATGTGGAGAGACAGCGCTGTGGGGAGCGCGGGGGTGAGCGCAGGGGGAACGCAGCGAGGGCAGCGTGGAGAGTGGTGGGGGTAGCGCAGGGTGGCAGCGCAAGGGGGCTGAAATTTAAGAAAATGAAAACTTACCTGCCGGTCTTCTGCTCGCAGCGCTGCTCCCCGGGCTTCTCCTCTGCGCACAGGCTGAAGCTCCCAGCTTCCCCTGCGGCCAATCCCAATGCTGCTCTCACCATGAGAGGAGCGTATGGATTGAGCTGAGTGCACTGGTTTAGGGCTCCATAGGGATGTAGGAGCCTTTGCCTGCTGATCTCTCCACTCAGCAATACAGCTGGGTTGGAAAGATGTCAGTGCGCATGACGGTTTGGCCGGCCTAAGACGGCCGGTAAAACCGTCATGAGCACTGACAGCAGGGCCCACCACTCCTCCTCCCCTGCTGCAGTGCTGTGGCCCCGCCCTCAAGAATCAGCCGCAGGCCGAAAAATAAAATGATCTGCATTAAGATCATTTTATTTTTCGTTTGCCCCTGCGGTTAGTGGGCGACGCTCCTCCACCATAGTGGAAGAGCCACCCCTGCATCTTTGGCCCATTCTAATGGGCTGAGGGGCCACACCCCGCAACTTTTGGCCACTGTAAAGAATGCTGTCAGGATGAGCAAAGGTCAGCCTGACAGACACTCTTTATTTTCAGGTCAGGCAGCCAGGAGCTAGACATGCGCTAAATGCGCAGCTTCCTGGCTGCCTAAGCTGAACTTTGCCAGGGGGAAGAAGTCACAGCTCCTGTGGGCGTGTCATCTTCAGCCTGGCAAAGCACCTCAAGGCCCTCCTCCTCATGATGAAGGGGGAGTGTCACTGGTTGACTTGGACCTGGGTGCTTCAGTTCTAAGCCCTGAAGTGCCCAAGGCCAAGTGTCAATCACTGACACCTCGTCACAGAGTGGGTGGAGTCAGCAGTCTCACTGACTCCATCCCACTCTTTGATGAGTGAGGGACTGCTGCCTTCCCTCATTGGCGGACCTAAGGTCAGACAGTGAGGGAAGGCAGCAGTCCCAACCTTCCTGGGACCTATGAGGCTTAGGACTGCTGCCTTCCCTCATTGGCTGACCTTAGGGAAGGCAGCAGTCCCAACCCACCTGGGCGGGCTCTCCAAGGCGGAGCTTTTCAAGTAAGTCTGATTTTATTTTAATGTTTGGTGCATGTGTGCATGAATATTTGGGAGTGAGTGTTGTAAATAGATGTGTTTGTGTATGTGTATGTGTGTGTGTGTGTGTGTGTGTGTGTGTGTGTGTGTGTGTGCATGTGTGAATGCATGAGCAGGGGAAGCTCCTCCACTAGGGCGGATGAGCGTCGCCCCACTGCTTTCTCGCAGTGCGAGAAAGCCAAAACACAAAATGGCAATAACTAAAAGTTATTACCATTTTATGTTTGCTTTGCGCATTGTGGGCGGGCGGGCAGGGCTGCTCTGCTCTTTGAGCAGGGGAGGAGTGCATACATGCCAATAGACCCGATTCAGGCGGGAGACTACCGATTTTTCAAGCAAAAAATGGCTTTATTTTAGCTGTCTCCCGCCTGAAATTGCATTTTCTACAATAGAAATCAATGGGGAATTTTCGTTCTCCCGATTTTTTATTTTAAATCTCCCACGTCCCTGTCCTAAAATGTTGGCATGTATGGGAGTGGTTTGCCCACTCCTGAGTGCACAAAGACTGTTTGGTCGGCCCTCTCGGGCTGCCCAAACCAGTCATGCGCACTCTGCACTTCTCCATGCAGGCTGCATTGCAGCCTTCATGGAGAACATGGCCATCCCATTATCCCCTGGCTGGGTGGCGTCCCGACCAATCACAGCGCTGCAGCGTTGTGATTGGCTTAGGGGAGGGAGCCTGGCTGCCTGCTTACTGTTCCTGTCAGAGGCAGGAGAGCAGGAGAGCAGGAGCCGAGACGACGCAGGACCGGCGGAAAGGTAAGTTTAATTTAATTATTTTTTTTATTTCCCCCCCGATCCCCCGTGAATTCCTCACACACCCCCCCCGCGACCCCTCGCGAACACACCCTCATCCGTGAGCAATGCCGGCCGCTACTGTGCATGAGTGTATGTTTGTGTGCGCATGTGGCCCTCCCCACCGCCCTACCTGGTAAAAGTACAGGCTGCCACTGCTGACAGATGCTCTAATAAGCAGGAAAAATGCATTACCAATAGCAATCCCAAATACGGGAAAAAAATAGGACAGACGTGGCCGCAAGAAACTGAGGTGCAGAGGAAGGAAAGGTTTGAGTGAGTGTCTAACACTGCCACTGCAGATTACAATTGTCATTACTGACAGTATTGTTTGTGCCGTCTGTGGCACATTTTATCCCCCACCACTCTAGGGTTTCGTTGTGGGAAGTGAGGACAGTGACAGGAAATTGTGTGCTCAGTAGGCTATATTTTTGTTTTTACAGCATGCAGTACATATGTAATTGGCTTGCTGCCCTACAGAGCCGTTTTCTCATCAAAGTGGCATTTTACCAATGGTGGTTCTGCAATGAAGTAATGTTAGGTAAGAACTTTCCAGCCCTTGCCTGGATACTGATGTAATAATGTGCCATATATTTTACCTATAGGGCACTATGCAAAAATTGTGTAACCCCCCATACGACCACTGGTGTGCTAGAAGGAGACACCTTAAAACTATGATTATTAATTATTTAATTTTTTCATTGGGTGTTTTGTATGGGTTAATTTCAAAGGAGATTATCAACAAAATGCTATGGTCCATTAAATTATCTCAAACTAGAATCCCATATATTTAAAGAAGAGCTAAAGAGAAAACTTGACAAAATAGCAGCATGCATGAGCTTTTAAGACCACAGCTCCCTTCTTTTAGTGGTTGCTTTAGTTGAAGGAATCTGTCTTGCAGAATCTTGGCAGAAATCTACTCAACCAGTTATAAATGGTTTCCACAGGATCCAGTTAATGGCACATGGACTTTGACATTTTATGACCTGCAGTGGTGAAATTTCCAGTTGGTTCAAGATGCATCTTGGAACTGGTCATTGGTGTTTTATGTTGTGTTTTGACTTTAGTTAGTATTATTTTCATCATCTGAATCCACCAATGTTTCCGCTAAAGGTGGGCCAGTGAAATGTCTCTGTCTGCATTGTAGCACATCCTCAGTTAAGTGTGATTGGCACAGACAGGGACAATCTTGGGAGACAATATGCTTGTGTCAGTTCTGATGCAAACCCTGATAGTTCAACGCTGAGATGGGGGACCCCCTCTAAAGAATTAATTACAGGTCTGGGAGGAGAGGGGAAAAGACAACAGTACAATGTGAAAAGTGCTCCCACGTGACCTATTTACTTACTATTGCACATGCATAAGTCATGAGAAATAAGGGCTCATACATTAATTGCTAAACATGACAAACAAAAGCAAAAAAAGCCTATTTATACATGATTTGATTACATTTATTGTATTCCAATATCAAAAATTCTTTTACTTTTGTATTGATATATTTTATATATTTTTTGTTTAAAAAAATTTTTTAAGCGATTATCTTAAAAATTCATACCTCATCCAAAAAACACAACTATCTGGAGACTGAAAGAAATTTAAAGTCTCTGTGACCAGGAAATTAAGCTGTAAACTGCCAGATCTTAACAACAGTGATCATTGGTCAGTGGTCATTGGATGAGGTATGAATGTGGTTGTAGTCGTATCAATGTAATTCAGTATGCATGACATTGGCGTTTTTCCAATTTTTTGTTCTGCATTCGGGGTACTGTTTCATATGTTGTGTATGATATATGGTGTTGTAACTTTATTGTTCATATGTCCATTCACATTTTTAAGATAATCGCTAAAAAAAAAATTAAGCAAAAAATATATAAAATATATCAATACAAAAGTAAAAGAATTTTTGATATTGGAATACAATAAATGTAATCAAATCAGGTATAAATAGGCTTTTTTTGCTTTTGTTTGTCATGTTTAGCAATTAATGTATGAACCCTGATAGTTCACCTGTACTGAGCAGAGCAAATCAGTGAAAGGCAGAGCTGCCTTTCACCAATTCTGACTAATCTGGCCTCGTTTTGAGTAGGGGGGGCTGATGACCCCTATCCCCTGCATGCATGTGCAGTGATTGGTGGCACCAACCTTCCCTGGGACTCCCATGACCCCTCCCAAGTGCTGCCCTCGGTGGAGTGTTGACTGCGTGCCTGCTGTCGGCCTCTTTGCCTCTAATCTAACCTCTGTAATACGGCGCGGGCACAAAGGAAAAGTGTTTCCTCATTTGCATGTGACCGTGCCCCCACACAAGAAATGCCCTCAGAGATCATACGGGCTTACATTCAGCATGGACACAATCCGTCTTATAGAAGGGGCCGCACAAGCATCTGTGGCCGTTTCGGGAATGCCAAAGATCCCCAGGGCACACACTTTGTGGGCCGGGGGCACTTTCTACAAAGTGTCCTACAAAGTAAAAAGTTCACAAAAACCTATATGCCATAACTAGATCCAGCAGGAACTATTTGTAACTGGTCAAGTGGAATTATACCGCTGAGAGCAGCATTCCTAACATCGAAGACATACATGATCCTGAAACCTGGAAAGCTGCCACTCCACAGAGGGCTTAATATCTTTGGCACCCGCCGCTATCCCTACCACAGACCTGATTAGCTGGTATTGGGTTCAGCTGCTTTCCCAAAACACCGCGCTCGAGTATCACATGCTAAAGGGAAGAAAGGCAACATTGTCAGGGGGGCTGAGGTACGCTGCGTCACTCAAGGCGCATTTCTTCGCGCCGCCTCATCCTCCTGTTCGGGAGAGGGTTCTGGTCCTGGCAGGGGGTGACTCATGCGGTTTCTGGGAGATAGCGGTGAGAGGGGCAGGCCCTGCGGCAATCCTGCGGTGAGCAGCGTCCACCCACAGTCCCGTCTTTCCTATAATCTGATTTGTACCGGGGTGTTCTCACAGACGCAACGTGCACAGCTCATTGTGGTCCGGACAAAAGGCTGCTGTTGTCCAGTCATTCCGTTCGCTGGAGCTGTCATCCCTTTCATTATGTGCTGATAAAGACACCGCCCACACCACCGCCAGGTCTGTCAATGAGCACTGAAGTTAGGCTCGCCTCAACTTTTCCCACCATAAAACACTACTTCTATTCCTCCCACCATTAAGCTCTTGCTCTGGCTTCATCACAGTTTTTTTTCGTTCCTTACTTCTTCAGTTTCTTCCCTCCGTGCTGCCTTCGTGTTCTTCACTGGTAGCGCTGTGAAAGAAGGAAAACCCTGCCTCCCTCAAATGTTGACACTTGTGGCGTGGGCCTCCTGGGCAGGGGTGGGTGAAGATTTGCATTGAGGCCGGGGTGAGCGAGGTAAGAGTCCAGGGCACGAGTCGGGGGTACACGCGGGTGGACGGCGTCCCCCCACTTTTTTCACAGGGTGGATGCATCCACCCTGCCAAGAAGTGTGGCCCCACTGTAAAATATGCTGAATTCGTCCTGGTGTAATTTACAAACACCGGGACACATCCTGCAGCGCCTGTTATCTGCAACAACGTGCAGGCGGGGACGGGGCTCTCTTAGTTCTGACTCCTGCTGGGCCCATAACAAAGGCCGAATAGAGGGGTCATCAGGCCTCCTTTTGTTCGAGTCTCCTGGCTGGGAGCAGTCAGGAGCCTCACACCTGATGCAAATGCAGCAGAGGGGAAACAAAGGCTCACACCGTGTTAGCACTTCACACATACTGAAGAGAGGCAGCTTTTAACTTTGTTCAGGCTCTGTTTAGGAGATATGCATGCACTGTAGAAACTTCAGATGTGTTGATGTTTCCCAGCATTTGCACAAAATAAAAAGCATTTATATAGCGCTTATACCCCTGAGGAGGCTAAATATCACTATTTCTTTTAAAGCACTATGGCTAGAGAAAACTTAACGATACAAAAGGGGATGATGGACGGAACGTTTGAGCCAATCAAACACTCACCCCCAGTCAACTGATCTGGGTTTAATCCATCATCATTCTTTAGCTCACTCCACCACCCCAGTTCAGACATGGCCATATGCAAATCAGTCTGACCCTGTGCCTCATGGGAACAGTCCAGCCCGAACTGCCAAGCCATGTCTTCCCTGGACCGGAAACAAGCATCCTAGGACCGGTTTCTGGCATTCCAGCCGTCATCAGCCAGGCTTGCTTGAATCCAGTGGCAAAGTGAGCAAGGGACCCACGTCTGGGCATACCCCCGCCAACTTAGGGCGAACAAAGCGATACAAAAGGGGATGATGGACGGAACGCTTGAGCCAATCAAACACTCACCCCCAGTCAACTGATCTGGGTTTAATCCATCATCATTCTTTAGCTCACTCCACCACCCCAGTTCAGACATGGCCATATGCAAATCAGTCTGACCCTGTGCCTCATGGGAACAGTCCAGCCCGAACTGCCAAGCCATGTCTTCCCTGGACCGGAAACAAGCATCCTAGGACCGGTTTCTGGCATTCCAGCCGTCATCAGCCAGGCTTGCTTGAATCCAGTGGCAAAGTGAGCAAGGGACCCACGTCTGGGCATACCCCCGCCAACTTAGGGCGAACAAAGCGATACAAAAGGGGATGATGGACGGAACGTTTGAGCCAATCAAACACTCACCCCCAGTCAACTGATCTGGGTTTAATCCATCATCATTCTTTAGCTCACTCCACCACCCCAGTTCAGACATGGCCATATGCAAATCAGTCTGACCCTGTGCCTCATGGGAACAGTCCAGCCCGAACTGCCAAGCCATGTCTTCCCTGGACCGGAAACAAGCATCCTAGGACCGGTTTCTGGCATTCCAGCCGTCATCAGCCAGGCTTGCTTGAATCCAGTGGCAAAGTGAGCAAGGGACCCACGTCTGGGCATACCCCCGCCAACTTAGGGCGAACAAAGCGATACAAAAGGGGATGATGGACGGAACGTTTGAGCCAATCAAACACTCACCCCCAGTCAACTGATCTGGGTTTAATCCATCATCATTCTTTAGCTCACTCCACCACCCCAGTTCAGACATGGCCATATGCAAATCAGTCTGACCCTGTGCCTCATGGGAACAGTCCAGCCCGAACTGCCAAGCCATGTCTTCCCTGGACCGGAAACAAGCATCCTAGGACCGGTTTCTGGCATTCCAGCCGTCATCAGCCAGGCTTGCTTGAATCCAGTGGCAAAGTGAGCAAGGGACCCACGTCTGGGCATACCCCCGCCAACTTAGGGCGAACAAAGCGATACAAAAGGGGATGATGGACGGAACGTTTGAGCCAATCAAACACTCACCCCCAGTCAACTGATCTGGGTTTAATCCATCATCATTCTTTAGCTCACTCCACCACCCCAGTTCAGACATGGCCATATGCAAATCAGTCTGACCCTGTGCCTCATGGGAACAGTCCAGCCCGAACTGCCAAGCCATGTCTTCCCTGGACCGGAAACAAGCATCCTAGGACCGGTTTCTGGCATTCCAGCCGTCATCAGCCAGGCTTGCTTGAATCCAGTGGCAAAGTGAGCAAGGGACCCACGTCTGGGCATACCCCCGCCAACTTAGGGCGAACAAAGCGATACAAAGGGGATGATGGACGGAACGTTTGAGCCAATCAAACACTCACCCCCAGTCAACTGATCTGGGTTTAATCCATCATCATTCTTTAGCTCACTCCACCACCCCAGTTCAGACATGGCCATATGCAAATCAGTCTGACCCTGTGCCTCATGGGAACAGTCCAGCCCGAACTGCCAAGCCATGTCTTCCCTGGACCGGAAACAAGCATCCTAGGACCGGTTTCTGGCATTCCAGCCGTCATCAGCCAGGCTTGCTTGAATCCAGTGGCAAAGTGAGCAAGGGACCCACGTCTGGGCATACCCCCGCCAACTTAGGGCGAACAAAGCGATACAAAAGGGGATGATGGACGGAACGTTTGAGCCAATCAAACACTCACCCCCAGTCAACTGATCTGGGTTTAATCCATCATCATTCTTTAGCTCACTCCACCACCCCAGTTCAGACATGGCCATATGCAAATCAGTCTGACCCTGTGCCTCATGGGAACAGTCCAGCCCGAACTGCCAAGCCATGTCTTCCCTGGACCGGAAACAAGCATCCTAGGACCGGTTTCTGGCATTCCAGCCGTCATCAGCCAGGCTTGCTTGAATCCAGTGGCAAAGTGAGCAAGGGACCCACGTCTGGGCATACCCCCGCCAACTTAGGGCGAACAAAGCGATACAAAAGGGGATGATGGACGGAACGCTTGAGCCAATCAAACACTCACCCCCAGTCAACTGATCTGGGTTTAATCCATCATCATTCTTTAGCTCACTCCACCACCCCAGTTCAGACATGGCCATATGCAAATCAGTCTGACCCTGTGCCTCATGGGAACAGTCCAGCCCGAACTGCCAAGCCATGTCTTCCCTGGACCGGAAACAAGCATCCTAGGACCGGTTTCTGGCATTCCAGCCGTCATCAGCCAGGCTTGCTTGAATCCAGTGGCAAAGTGAGCAAGGGACCCACGTCTGGGCATACCCCCGCCAACTTAGGGCGAACAAAGCGATACAAAAGGGGATGATGGACGGAACGTTTGAGCCAATCAAACACTCACCCCCAGTCAACTGATCTGGGTTTAATCCATCATCATTCTTTAGCTCACTCCACCACCCCAGTTCAGACATGGCCATATGCAAATCAGTCTGACCCTGTGCCTCATGGGAACAGTCCAGCCCGAACTGCCAAGCCATGTCTTCCCTGGACCGGAAACAAGCATCCTAGGACCGGTTTCTGGCATTCCAGCCGTCATCAGCCAGGCTTGCTTGAATCCAGTGGCAAAGTGAGCAAGGGACCCACGTCTGGGCATACCCCCGCCAACTTAGGGCGAACAAAGCGATACAAAAGGGGATGATGGACGGAACGTTTGAGCCAATCAAACACTCACCCCCAGTCAACTGATCTGGGTTTAATCCATCATCATTCTTTAGCTCACTCCACCACCCCAGTTCAGACATGGCCATATGCAAATCAGTCTGACCCTGTGCCTCATGGGAACAGTCCAGCCCGAACTGCCAAGCCATGTCTTCCCTGGACCGGAAACAAGCATCCTAGGACCGGTTTCTGGCATTCCAGCCGTCATCAGCCAGGCTTGCTTGAATCCAGTGGCAAAGTGAGCAAGGGACCCACGTCTGGGCATACCCCGCCAACTTAGGGCGAACAAAGCGATACAAAAGGGGATGATGGACGGAACGCTTGAGCCAATCAAACACTCACCCCCAGTCAACTGATCTGGGTTTAATCCATCATCATTCTTTAGCTCACTCCACCACCCCAGTTCAGACATGGCCATATGCAAATCAGTCTGACCCTGTGCCTCATGGGAACAGTCCAGCCCGAACTGCCAAGCCATGTCTTCCCTGGACCGGAAACAAGCATCCTAGGACCGGTTTCTGGCATTCCAGCCGTCATCAGCCAGGCTTGCTTGAATCCAGTGGCAAAGTGAGCAAGGGACCCACGTCTGGGCATACCCCCGCCAACTTAGGGCGAACAAAGCGATACAAAAGGGGATAATGGACGGAACGTTTGAGCCAATCAAACACTCACCCCCAGTCAACTGATCTGGGTTTAATCCATCATCATTCTTTAGCTCACTCCACCACCCCAGTTCAGACATGGCCATATGCAAATCAGTCTGACCCTGTGCCTCATGGGAACAGTCCAGCCCGAACTGCCAAGCCATGTCTTCCCTGGACCGGAAACAAGCATCCTAGGACCGGTTTCTGGCATTCCAGCCGTCATCAGCCAGGCTTGCTTGAATCCAGTGGCAAAGTGAGCAAGGGACCCACGTCTGGGCATACCCCGCCAACTTAGGGCGAACAAAGCGATACAAAGGGGATGATGGACGGAACGTTTGAGCCAATCAAACACTCACCCCCAGTCAACTGATCTGGGTTTAATCCATCATCATTCTTTAGCTCACTCCACCACCCCAGTTCAGACATGGCCATATGCAAATCAGTCTGACCCTGTGCCTCATGGGAACAGTCCAGCCCGAACTGCCAAGCCATGTCTTCCCTGGACCGGAAACAAGCATCCTAGGACCGGTTTCTGGCATTCCAGCCGTCATCAGCCAGGCTTGCTTGAATCCAGTGGCAAAGTGAGCAAGGGACCCACGTCTGGGCATACCCCCGCCAACTTAGGGCGAACAAAGCGATACAAAAGGGGATGATGGACGGAACGCTTGAGCCAATCAAACACTCACCCCCAGTCAACTGATCTGGGTTTAATCCATCATCATTCTTTAGCTCACTCCACCACCCCAGTTCAGACATGGCCATATGCAAATCAGTCTGACCCTGTGCCTCATGGGAACAGTCCAGCCCGAACTGCCAAGCCATGTCTTCCCTGGACCGGAAACAAGCATCCTAGGACCGGTTTCTGGCATTCCAGCCGTCATCAGCCAGGCTTGCTTGAATCCAGTGGCAAAGTGAGCAAGGGACCCACGTCTGGGCATACCCCCGCCAACTTAGGGCGAACAAAGCGATACAAAAGGGGATGATGGACGGAACGCTTGAGCCAATCAAACACTCACCCCCAGTCAACTGATCTGGGTTTAATCCATCATCATTCTTTAGCTCACTCCACCACCCCAGTTCAGACATGGCCATATGCAAATCAGTCTGACCCTGTGCCTCATGGGAACAGTCCAGCCCGAACTGCCAAGCCATGTCTTCCCTGGACCGGAAACAAGCATCCTAGGACCGGTTTCTGGCATTCCAGCCGTCATCAGCCAGGCTTGCTTGAATCCAGTGGCAAAGTGAGCAAGGGACCCACGTCTGGGCATACCCCCGCCAACTTAGGGCGAACAAAGCGATACAAAAGGGGATGATGGACGGAACGCTTGAGCCAATCAAACACTCACCCCCAGTCAACTGATCTGGGTTTAATCCATCATCATTCTTTAGCTCACTCCACCACCCCAGTTCAGACATGGCCATATGCAAATCAGTCTGACCCTGTGCCTCATGGGAACAGTCCAGCCCGAACTGCCAAGCCATGTCTTCCCTGGACCGGAAACAAGCATCCTAGGACCGGTTTCTGGCATTCCAGCCGTCATCAGCCAGGCTTGCTTGAATCCAGTGGCAAAGTGAGCAAGGGACCCACGTCTGGGCATACCCCCGCCAACTTAGGGCGAACAAAGCGATACAAAAGGGGATGATGGACGGAACGCTTGAGCCAATCAAACACTCACCCCCAGTCAACTGATCTGGGTTTAATCCATCATCATTCTTTAGCTCACTCCACCACCCCAGTTCAGACATGGCCATATGCAAATCAGTCTGACCCTGTGCCTCATGGGAACAGTCCAGCCCGAACTGCCAAGCCATGTCTTCCCTGGACCGGAAACAAGCATCCTAGGACCGGTTTCTGGCATTCCAGCCGTCATCAGCCAGGCTTGCTTGAATCCAGTGGCAAAGTGAGCAAGGGACCCACGTCTGGGCATACCCCGCCAACTTAGGGCGAACAAAGCGATACAAAAGGGGATGATGGACGGAACGTTTGAGCCAATCAAACACTCACCCCCAGTCAACTGATCTGGGTTTAATCCATCATCATTCTTTAGCTCACTCCACCACCCCAGTTCAGACATGGCCATATGCAAATCAGTCTGACCCTGTGCCTCATGGGAACAGTCCAGCCCGAACTGCCAAGCCATGTCTTCCCTGGACCGGAAACAAGCATCCTAGGACCGGTTTCTGGCATTCCAGCCGTCATCAGCCAGGCTTGCTTGAATCCAGTGGCAAAGTGAGCAAGGGACCCACGTCTGGGCATACCCCCGCCAACTTAGGGCGAACAAAGCGATACAAAAGGGGATGATGGACGGAACGTTTGAGCCAATCAAACACTCACCCCCAGTCAACTGATCTGGGTTTAATCCATCATCATTCTTTAGCTCACTCCACCACCCCAGTTCAGACATGGCCATATGCAAATCAGTCTGACCCTGTGCCTCATGGGAACAGTCCAGCCCGAACTGCCAAGCCATGTCTTCCCTGGACCGGAAACAAGCATCCTAGGACCGGTTTCTGGCATTCCAGCCGTCATCAGCCAGGCTTGCTTGAATCCAGTGGCAAAGTGAGCAAGGGACCCACGTCTGGGCATACCCCCGCCAACTTAGGGCGAACAAAGCGATACAAAAGGGGATGATGGACGGAACGTTTGAGCCAATCAAACACTCACCCCCAGTCAACTGATCTGGGTTTAATCCATCATCATTCTTTAGCTCACTCCACCACCCCAGTTCAGACATGGCCATATGCAAATCAGTCTGACCCTGTGCCTCATGGGAACAGTCCAGCCCGAACTGCCAAGCCATGTCTTCCCTGGACCGGAAACAAGCATCCTAGGACCGGTTTCTGGCATTCCAGCCGTCATCAGCCAGGCTTGCTTGAATCCAGTGGCAAAGTGAGCAAGGGACCCACGTTCTGGGCATACCCCCGCCAACTTAGGGCGAACAAAGCGATACAAAAGGGGATGATGGACGGAACGTTTGAGCCAATCAAACACTCACCCCCAGTCAACTGATCTGGGTTTAATCCATCATCATTCTTTAGCTCACTCCACCACCCCAGTTCAGACATGGCCATATGCAAATCAGTCTGACCCTGTGCCTCATGGGAACAGTCCAGCCCGAACTGCCAAGCCATGTCTTCCCTGGACCGGAAACAAGCATCCTAGGACCGGTTTCTGGCATTCCAGCCGTCATCAGCCAGGCTTGCTTGAATCCAGTGGCAAAGTGAGCAAGGGACCCACGTCTGGGCATACCCCCGCCAACTTAGGGCGAACAAAGCGATACAAAAGGGGATGATGGACGGAACGTTTGAGCCAATCAAACACTCACCCCCAGTCAACTGATCTGGGTTTAATCCATCATCATTCTTTAGCTCACTCCACCACCCCAGTTCAGACATGGCCATATGCAAATCAGTCTGACCCTGTGCCTCATGGGAACAGTCCAGCCCGAACTGCCAAGCCATGTCTTCCCTGGACCGGAAACAAGCATCCTAGGACCGGTTTCTGGCATTCCAGCCGTCATCAGCCAGGCTTGCTTGAATCCAGTGGCAAAGTGAGCAAGGGACCCACGTCTGGGCATACCCCCGCCAACTTAGGGCGAACAAAGCGATACAAAAGGGGATGATGGACGGAATGTTTGAGCCAATCAAACACTCACCCCCAGTCAACTGATCTGGGTTTAATCCATCATCATTCTTTAGCTCACTCCACCACCCCAGTTCAGACATGGCCATATGCAAATCAGTCTGACCCTGTGCCTCATGGGAACAGTCCAGCCCGAACTGCCAAGCCATGTCTTCCCTGGACCGGAAACAAGCATCCTAGGACCGGTTTCTGGCATTCCAGCCGTCATCAGCCAGGCTTGCTTGAATCCAGTGGCAAAGTGAGCAAGGGACCCACGTCTGGGCATACCCCCGCCAACTTAGGGCGAACAAAGCGATACAAAAGGGGATGATGGACGGAACGTTTGAGCCAATCAAACACTCACCCCCAGTCAACTGATCTGGGTTTAATCCATCATCATTCTTTAGCTCACTCCACCACCCCAGTTCAGACATGGCCATATGCAAATCAGTCTGACCCTGTGCCTCATGGGAACAGTCCAGCCCGAACTGCCAAGCCATGTCTTCCCTGGACCGGAAACAAGCATCCTAGGACCGGTTTCTGGCATTCCAGCCGTCATCAGCCAGGCTTGCTTGAATCCAGTGGCAAAGTGAGCAAGGGACCCACGTCTGGGCATACCCCCGCCAACTTAGGGCGAACAAAGCGATACAAAAGGGGATGATGGACGGAACGTTTGAGCCAATCAAACACTCACCCCCAGTCAACTGATCTGGGTTTAATCCATCATCATTCTTTAGCTCACTCCACCACCCCAGTTCAGACATGGCCATATGCAAATCAGTCTGACCCTGTGCCTCATGGGAACAGTCCAAGCCGAACTGCCAAGCCAAGTCTTCCCTGGACCGGAAACAAGCATCCTAGGACCGGTTTCTGGCATTCCAGCCGTCATCAGCCAGGCTTGCTTGAATCCAGTGGCAAAGTGAGCAAGGGACCCACGTCTGGGCATACCCCCGCCAACTTAGGGCGAACAAAGCGATACAAAAGGGGATGATGGACGGAACGTTTGAGCCAATCAAACACTCACCCCCAGTCAACTGATCTGGGTTTAATCCATCATCATTCTTTAGCTCACTCCACCACCCCAGTTCAGACATGGCCATATGCAAATCAGTCTGACCCTGTGCCTCATGGGAACAGTCCAGCCCGAACTGCCAAGCCATGTCTTCCCTGGACCGGAAACAAGCATCCTAGGACCGGTTTCTGGCATTCCAGCCGTCATCAGCCAGGCTTGCTTGAATCCAGTGGCAAAGTGAGCAAGGGACCCACGTCTGGGCATACCCCCGCCAACTTAGGGCGAACAAAGCGATACAAAAGGGGATGATGGACGGAACGTTTGAGCCAATCAAACACTCACCCCCAGTCAACTGATCTGGGTTTAATCCATCATCATTCTTTAGCTCACTCCACCACCCCAGTTCAGACATGGCCATATGCAAATCAGTCTGACCCTGTGCCTCATGGGAACAGTCCAGCCCGAACTGCCAAGCCATGTCTTCCCTGGACCGGAAACAAGCATCCTAGGACCGGTTTCTGGCATTCCAGCCGTCATCAGCCAGGCTTGCTTGAATCCAGTGGCAAAGTGAGCAAGGGACCCACGTCTGGGCATACCCCCGCCAACTTAGGGCGAACAAAGCGATACAAAAGGGGATGATGGACGGAACGCTTGAGCCAATCAAACACTCACCCCCAGTCAACTGATCTGGGTTTAATCCATCATCATTCTTTAGCTCACTCCACCACCCCAGTTCAGACATGGCCATATGCAAATCAGTCTGACCCTGTGCCTCATGGGAACAGTCCAGCCCGAACTGCCAAGCCATGTCTTCCCTGGACCGGAAACAAGCATCCTAGGACCGGTTTCTGGCATTCCAGCCGTCATCAGCCAGGCTTGCTTGAATCCAGTGGCAAAGTGAGCAAGGGACCCACGTCTGGGCATACCCCCGCCAACTTAGGGCGAACAAAGCGATACAAAAGGGGATGATGGACGGAACGTTTGAGCCAATCAAACACTCACCCCCAGTCAACTGATCTGGGTTTAATCCATCATCATTCTTTAGCTCACTCCACCACCCCAGTTCAGACATGGCCATATGCAAATCAGTCTGACCCTGTGCCTCATGGGAACAGTCCAGCCCGAACTGCCAAGCCATGTCTTCCCTGGACCGGAAACAAGCATCCTAGGACCGGTTTCTGGCATTCCAGCCGTCATCAGCCAGGCTTGCTTGAATCCAGTGGCAAAGTGAGCAAGGGACCCACGTCTGGGCATACCCCCGCCAACTTAGGGCTGAACAAAGCGATACAAAAGGGGATGATGGACGGAACGTTTGAGCCAATCAAACACTCACCCCCAGTCAACTGATCTGGGTTTAATCCATCATCATTCTTTAGCTCACTCCACCACCCCAGTTCAGACATGGCCATATGCAAATCAGTCTGACCCTGTGCCTCATGGGAACAGTCCAGCCCGAACTGCCAAGCCATGTCTTCCCTGGACCGGAAACAAGCATCCTAGGACCGGTTTCTGGCATTCCAGCCGTCATCAGCCAGGCTTGCTTGAATCCAGTGGCAAAGTGAGCAAGGGACCCACGTCTGGGCATACCCCCGCCAACTTAGGGCGAACAAAGCGATACAAAAGGGGATGATGGACGGAACGCTTGAGCCAATCAAACACTCACCCCCAGTCAACTGATCTGGGTTTAATCCATCATCATTCTTTAGCTCACTCCACCACCCCCAGTTCAGACATGGCCATATGCAAATCAGTCTGACCCTGTGCCTCATGGGAACAGTCCAGCCCGAACTGCCAAGCCATGTCTTCCCTGGACCGGAAACAAGCATCCTAGGACCGGTTTCTGGCATTCCAGCCGTCATCAGCCAGGCTTGCTTGAATCCAGTGGCAAAGTGAGCAAGGGACCCACGTCTGGGCATACCCCCGCCAACTTAGGGCGAACAAAGCGATACAAAAGGGGATGATGGACGGAACGTTTGAGCCAATCAAACACTCACCCCCAGTCAACTGATCTGGGTTTAATCCATCATCATTCTTTAGCTCACTCCACCACCCCAGTTCAGACATGGCCATATGCAAATCAGTCTGACCCTGTGCCTCATGGGAACAGTCCAGCCCGAACTGCCAAGCCATGTCTTCCCTGGACCGGAAACAAGCATCCTAGGACCGGTTTCTGGCATTCCAGCCGTCATCAGCCAGGCTTGCTTGAATCCAGTGGCAAAGTGAGCAAGGGACCCACGTCTGGGCATACCCCGCCAACTTAGGGCGAACAAAGCGATACAAAAGGGGATGATGGACGGAACGTTTGAGCCAATCAAACACTCACCCCCAGTCAACTGATCTGGGTTTAATCCATCATCATTCTTTAGCTCACTCCACCACCCCAGTTCAGACATGGCCATATGCAAATCAGTCTGACCCTGTGCCTCATGGGAACAGTCCAGCCCGAACTGCCAAGCCATGTCTTCCCTGGACCGGAAACAAGCATCCTAGGACCGGTTTCTGGCATTCCAGCCGTCATCAGCCAGGCTTGCTTGAATCCAGTGGCAAAGTGAGCAAGGGACCCACGTCTGGGCATACCCCCGCCAACTTAGGGCGAACAAAGCGATACAAAAGGGGATGATGGACGGAACGTTTGAGCCAATCAAACACTCACCCCCAGTCAACTGATCTGGGTTTAATCCATCATCATTCTTTAGCTCACTCCACCACCCCAGTTCAGACATGGCCATATGCAAATCAGTCTGACCCTGTGCCTCATGGGAACAGTCCAGCCCGAACTGCCAAGCCATGTCTTCCCTGGACCGGAAACAAGCATCCTAGGACCGGTTTCTGGCATTCCAGCCGTCATCAGCCAGGCTTGCTTGAATCCAGTGGCAAAGTGAGCAAGGGACCCACGTCTGGGCATACCCCCGCCAACTTAGGGCGAACAAAGCGATACAAAAGGGGATGATGGACGGAACGTTTGAGCCAATCAAACACTCACCCCCAGTCAACTGATCTGGGTTTAATCCATCATCATTCTTTAGCTCACTCCACCACCCCAGTTCAGACATGGCCATATGCAAATCAGTCTGACCCTGTGCCTCATGGGAACAGTCCAGCCCGAACTGCCAAGCCATGTCTTCCCTGGACCGGAAACAAGCATCCTATGACCGGTTTCTGGCATTCCAGCCGTCATCAGCCAGGCTTGCTTGAATCCAGTGGCAAAGTGAGCAAGGGACCCACGTCTGGGCATACCCCCGCCAACTTAGGGCGAACAAAGCGATACAAAAGGGGATGATGGACGGAACGTTTGAGCCAATCAAACACTCACCCCCAGTCAACTGATCTGGGTTTAATCCATCATCATTCTTTAGCTCACTCCACCACCCCAGTTCAGACATGGCCATATGCAAATCAGTCTGACCCTGTGCCTCATGGGAACAGTCCAGCCCGAACTGCCAAGCCATGTCTTCCCTGGACCAGAAACAAGCATCCTAGGACCGGTTTCTGGCATTCCAGCCGTCATCAGCCAGGCTTGCTTGAATCCAGTGGCAAAGTGAGCAAGGGACCCACGTCTGGGCATACCCCCGCCAACTTAGGGCGAACAAAGCGATACAAAAGGGGATGATGGACGGAACGTTTGAGCCAATCAAACACTCACCCCCAGTCAACTGATCTGGGTTTAATCCATCATCATTCTTTAGCTCACTCCACCACCCCAGTTCAGACATGGCCATATGCAAATCAGTCTGACCCTGTGCCTCATGGGAACAGTCCAGCCCGAACTGCCAAGCCATGTCTTCCCTGGACCGGAAACAAGCATCCTAGGACCGGTTTCTGGCATTCCAGCCGTCATCAGCCAGGCTTGCTTGAATCCAGTGGCAAAGTGAGCAAGGGACCCACGTCTGGGCATACCCCCGCCAACTTAGGGCGAACAAAGCGATACAAAAGGGGATGATGGACGGAACGTTTGAGCCAATCAAACACTCACCCCCAGTCAACTGATCTGGGTTTAATCCATCATCATTCTTTAGCTCACTCCACCACCCCAGTTCAGACATGGCCATATGCAAATCAGTCTGACCCTGTGCCTCATGGGAACAGTCCAGCCCGAACTGCCAAGCCATGTCTTCCCTGGACCGGAAACAAGCATCCTAGGACCGGTTTCTGGCATTCCAGCCGTCATCAGCCAGGCTTGCTTGAATCCAGTGGCAAAGTGAGCAAGGGACCCACGCCTGGGCATACCCCCGCCAACTTAGGGCGAACAAAGCGATACAAAAGGGGATGATGGACGGAACGTTTGAGCCAATCAAACACTCACCCCCAGTCAACTGATCTGGGTTTAATCCATCATCATTCTTTAGCTCACTCCACCACCCCAGTTCAGACATGGCCATATGCAAATCAGTCTGACCCTGTGCCTCATGGGAACAGTCCAGCCCGAACTGCCAAGCCATGTCTTCCCTGGACCGGAAACAAGCATCCTAGGACCGGTTTCTGGCATTCCAGCCGTCATCAGCCAGGCTTGCTTGAATCCAGTGGCAAAGTGAGCAAGGGACCCACGTCTGGGCATACCCCCGCCAACTTAGGGCGAACAAAGCGATACAAAAGGGGATGATGGACGGAACGTTTGAGCCAATCAAACACTCACCCCCAGTCAACTGATCTGGGTTTAATCCATCATCATTCTTTAGCTCACTCCACCACCCCAGTTCAGACATGGCCATATGCAAATCAGTCTGACCCTGTGCCTCATGGGAACAGTTCAGCCCGAACTGCCAAGCCATGTCTTCCCTGGACCGGAAACAAGCATCCTAGGACCGGTTTCTGGCATTCCAGCCGTCATCAGCCAGGCTTGCTTGAATCCAGTGGCAAAGTGAGCAAGGGACCCACGTCTGGGCATACCCCCGCCAACTTAGGGCGAACAAAGCGATACAAAGGGGATGATGGACGGAACGTTTGAGCCAATCAAACACTCACCCCCAGTCAACTGATCTGGGTTTAATCCATCATCATTCTTTAGCTCACTCCACCACCCCAGTTCAGACATGGCCATATGCAAATCAGTCTGACCCTGTGCCTCATGGGAACAGTCCAGCCCGAACTGCCAAGCCATGTCTTCCCTGGACCGAAACAAGCATCCTAGGACCGGTTTCTGGCATTCCAGCCATCATCAGCCAGGCTTGCTTGAATCCAGTGGCAAAGTGAGCAAGGGACCCACGTCTGGGCATACCCCCGCCAACTTAGGGCGAACAAAGCGATACAAAAGGGGATGATGGACGGAACGTTTGAGCCAATCAAACACTCACCCCAGTCAACTGATCTGGGTTTAATCCATCATCATTCTTTAGCTCACTCCACCACCCCAGTTCAGACATGGCCATATGCAAATCAGTCTGACCCTGTGCCTCATGGGAACAGTCCAGCCCGAACTGCCAAGCCATGTCTTCCCTGGACCGAAACAAGCATCCTAGGACCGGTTTCTGGCATTCCAGCCGCCATCAGCCAGGCTTGCTTGAATCCAGTGGCAAAGTGAGCAAGGGACCCACGTCTGGGCATACCCCCGCCAACTTAGGGCGAACAAAGCGATACAAAGGGGATGATGGACGGAACGTTTGAGCCAATCAAACACTCACCCCCAGTCAACTGATCTGGGTTTAATCCATCATCATTCTTTAGCTCACTCCACCACCCCAGTTCAGACATGGCCATATGCAAATCAGTCTGACCCTGTGCCTCATGGGAACAGTCCAGCCCGAACTGCCAAGCCATGTCTTCCCTGGACCGGAAACAAGCATCCTAGGACCGGTTTCTGGCATTCCAGCCGTCATCAGCCAGGCTTGCTTGAATCCAGTGGCAAAGTGAGCAAGGGACCCACGGCTATCCTGGCTGATGAGGGCTGAATGCCTGAAACCGGTCCTAGGATGCTTGATTCCGGTCCAGGGAAGACATGGCTTGGCGGTTCAGTTTGGACTGTTCCCATGAGGCACAGGGTCAAGACTGATTTGCATATGGCCATGTCTGAACTGGGGTGGCGTGGTGAAGCAAAATAACGATGGATTAAACCCAGATCTGTGACTGGGGGTGAATGTTTGCCATTGTGCAACATTCCGTCCATCATCTTGTGTGTTTTGCAATTCGCCCCAAGTGGGAAGGGTATGCCCAGACGTGGGTCCCGTGCTCACTGCGCGCCACTGGAGTCAGGCTATCCTGGCTGATGAGGGCTGAATGCCTGAAACCGGTCCTAGGATGCTTGATTCCGGTCCAGGGAAGACATGGCTTGGCGGTTCAGTTTGGACTGTTCCCATGAGGCACAGGGTCAAGACTGATTTGCATATGGCCATGTCTGAACTGGGGTGGCGTGGTGAAGCAAAATAACGATGGATTAAACCCAGATCTGTGACTGGGGGTGAATGTTTGCCATTGTGCAACATTCCGTCCATCATCTTGTGTGTTTTGCAATTCGCCCCAAGTGGGAAGGGTATGCCCAGACGTGGGTCCCGTGCTCACTGCGCCACTGGAGTCAGGCTATCCTGGCTGATGAGGGCTGAATGCCTGAAACCGGTCCTAGGATGCTTGATTCCGGTCCAGGGAAGACATGGCTTGGCGGTTCAGTTTGGACTGTTCCCATGAGGCACAGGGTCAAGACTGATTTGCATATGGCCATGTCTGAACTGGGGTGGCGTGGTGAAGCAAAATAACGATGGATTAAACCCAGATCTGTGACTGGGGGTGAATGTTTGCCATTGTGCAACATTCCGTCCATCATCTTGTGTGTTTTGCAATTCGCCCCAAGTGGGAAGGGTATGCCCAGACGTGGGTCCCGTGCTCACTGCGCCACTGGAGTCAGGCTATCCTGGCTGATGAGGGCTGAATGCCTGAAACCGGTCCTAGGATGCTTGATTCCGGTCCAGGAAGACATGGCTTGGCGGTTCAGTTTGGACTGTTCCCATGAGGCACAGGGTCAAGACTGATTTGCATATGGCCATGTCTGAACTGGGGTGGCGTGGTGAAGCAAAATAACGATGGATTAAACCCAGATCTGTGACTGGGGGTGAATGTTTGCCATTGTGCAACATTCCGTCCATCATCTTGTGTGTTTTGCAATAGAGAAAACTTAAGGCTGATAAAAGGTAACATTGTTTTATGTGTAGCGTACAAAAGTGTGAATCTTCTGCCTAAATCAGGAGGGTTTGCAAGTATGCTTGAAATGTGCTCAAATGTACTCATGATAGACCTGCTAAACATATATGTGAGGGCTTAAGATCTGATGTCACTTCTTGTGATGCCAGTTCCTGTGATATCACGCGCTGTGATGTCATGCGCTACGATGCCACACGCCGCGATGCCACACGCCGCGATGCCACTTGCATACTGATTAACATTCAGTACTTAAACTCAAGTACTGTAGCTCGATTAAATAGTGGAAGGGTAGGGGAAGAGAAGAGACAACAGTGGAACGAAGCAGAGGCTTTGCTCTCAGAAGTGGTAGGTAAACAGTCGCCCTCATCATGGGTAAACAACACTTGCAAGCTGAGTTGTTTCCAGATGTTTCATTTTGAGCTTCGCCAGCATTGCACTGTGTGAATCTTGCGAAGATAGGGAAAATATGCAAAATTGTGAATACCTTGCTTTAAATCTGTGCCTTGTCTGAAGTTTAGCAGATACATGTTTTTTCGCTCACGCTGCCGGAATAATGCATGTACAGCAAAAAACACGTCATGGTGTGTGGCCTGGACGAAAATGGCGATGTCCCAGGCCATTTAAGACTCCATGTTCTTCAGGTGCTCAAAGGATTGCGTCTGATACTGTCCCAGTGGCCAGAAGAGGCCCAGGCGGACCACAAGAAGCTGATGTAGTACCTCCCTCACAGCAGAGATCGGAGAGTCTAAAACTGCTCAGGGTCCTAGAGAGGATTGTGTGCAGGTGAAAGGCTGCTCTAAGCATGGGTAAAGTTTTTTAGGCCTTTCTTTTACTGAAATGCTCAGACACTGCATTACCTCCCGCACAGCTGAGTGGTAGCGGTGTCCATCTCTGGCTTGAGCTGGGTGAAAGGAACAGTGACCAGGTTAATGGTGGACATTGAGGGATGGGGGCAGGTATCCTGTGAGCAAATGGGTATTCTGAATGCAGCTATGTTGTCCATATGGTCCTGTGATTCCTGACGCACAACTAGCCAAAGATATATCAGACGTGGGGCTGCTCCACGGTAATGCCAAGAATTCAGAATGAGGGATTGGTTCGAAGGAAAAAGAGGATACAGCAGCATACAGTGTACATGAAAGGAATGAAACATCGGAGTACAGCTTTCTCCCTTTTCATCTGGGTGATAGCTGCTCTGGAGAGCGTGTTTCCCTGCCTTATCTTGATTCTTGATCTCCTGGTCAGTCACTGGAAAGCTGTTGTAGATTTTCTTGATTTTTACCTCTGTGAACATGACAATCACTCGTGACCACTGAGGGTCTCTCTGTTTACATGGATAGAAGCCCTAGTGATTGGCTCTGAGGTCGAGAGGCCATGCACAATGCACCCCTCTTTTACAGAGAATGGCTCCTGCCCACTATTTCCAGGCGGTGGTAGACTGACAATGGTGGCAACATTAATCTATACCCAGTGGTACATTCAGCATAGGCGCAATCCATATTATAGAAGGGGATGCACAAGCATCTTTGGCCATTTCTGTAATGCCACAGGAGGGGTTGCCTTCCACCTCCCTCCTGGTAAAATCTGTGGAGTCTCACTCACCTGGGTTCTTTTTGCTTCCATCTTGTCTCGGATGTGTGTTTTTAAAGCGAGTGGGCTCTCTGGGTTAAGATGGTGAGATTCTATTCTCCTGGATATTCCAGGTCCCCCTCAGGGGCAGGTCCTCCTTAATGGTGGAGGAACATTGCCCCACTGGTCAGAGTCAGTCATAGAAAATTAAAATATGAAAACAATAATATCATTTTATTTTTCTGTGATGGGCTCTGGCTGAGGCGTGCGTGCGGGGCAGGGACATGACAGAGAGGAATGGTGGGCACTTAGAAGTGCACATGCTAGTTTGGCCGGCCGTCTTAGGCTGGGCAAACAGACATGCGCACTTCTATTTCTCCAACCCAGCTGTGTTGCACAGCATGGTTGGAAAAAGCTGCAGGCTCCCAGGCACTGTCTAAGCAGCAGACCAGGCCACTCAGACCAATCCTGGTGCTGTTCTCATAGCATGGGAGCAGCATCTGGATTGGGTGGGGAGCCTGTGCTTTCCCAGAGACTGCCGGGAGTGAAGCACCAAGGCGGCCGTCGGGGCAGCGAGAGGTAAGGTTTTTATTTTTTTTACCCTCACTTCCCCTACCCGTCCCATTCCGCCCCTGCCCTCCTCTTTCGTTGTGCAGCTGCCGCCACTGTCCCCCATGTGCCTCCGCCCCATTCTTTGTAGAAGTATGGTGGGTTGGTTAAGACACCAGCTCTTATTTGTGTTTAGCTAAGACTCCCTCTGTTGAGACAACTCCCTCCCTTTTTGCTGGGTGAAGGACAGGGCTTCCTGGCCCAGAGTCAATTACATTCCTCCCCAGTGACAGAAAGGTAGAAAGAGACAGAGGAGGAGGACAGCAGGACCACCTCATGCACTGACCACACAGTAAACATGCAGGAAATATGCCCCAGGATTGGAGCGGCACCCAGGATTTAAAAGCAGCAGACCCCTGATTGAATCAGCCTGTCCATCAAGAAAAATAAAAAAATGACTTCGCCAGCCAGTGAATGTTCACTGCTGTACTCGTTTTTTGGCCAGCCTCACTCCAGGGTCATGGTGTAAGCTGAGTCAGTAGGAGATAAATCAAGGAGTTGGATTGCCATTCCCCCGGCTATACTCAGGAACAGAGTCTGCCCTTAACAAGGTGCCTCTGTGACAGATTAGCCATGAAAGGAATTAGCTAGGCTGATGGAAAGAGCTGGGCTTCAGCTCACAAGGCCAGAGACTGTGGCACCCTAGAAGGGAATGAGCTATATTTGAGGACTGTGAAAGGCTAACCGCATTGAAGCACAAGGAGACTTCAGGCAGCTGTTCAAGATAGGGAAATGTGCTGAACATCTACAAGGGAGACAAGATAAACTCCTCACTCTCATTGTGCATGGGAGTGTTTTTGCCCCTGAACCCTCCCTTGTGCTGTGAGAGTGTGTGGGTGCCTCCAGTTACCATCAGCAGCAGGGGAAGCGTTCCCTGTTGAAGAACTTACCATTTAAGCCCTTGGACCTTGCCCCAGGACTTTCATAGGCTACAGCTTTGTCCTTGCTTGTCCTGCACTAGTAGTAAGCAGCACCACCCTTGTGGGTGCCCTGCTAATAGAAACTGTAGACTGCGACCAGAGCGCTCTGAGGTGCAGGCCCCCATAACGTTTTGTGTCATCTGAGGGTATCTTGGTATACTAGCACCCTGGCAAGATGCTACCTTCCTACCCCTATCCTAGTGACTACTAGACTAGTGGGACTTCAGTAACTGTGCCAAAACACTAGCCCACCCTGACCAGACTGCTGGCACCACCGGAGTGTTGTCCTCTCTGAGAAAGGGTTGGCACATCTGTTACTTTGTGTGGTGGGACAGTGGGCGGACCAGAAACATTTGACATCATGTCAACAACTGAAGCCAACTTACTGCAATGCAAGTATTGGTACCACTGCTCTAGCTTTGAAGATTAACTATATTTAACACGGTCTGTATTTTGCAAGGTTTACTGTTTTTATAGAGCTTAGCATCTACATGCTATAATACTGTTTGGGGTCAGAACTCTGGCCCAGAGGGCCATAGAAAGTTCTAGTTTCAGTGTGGATCTTAGTTTTATGTGTAGTATGTTTTTCTTGTGTGTATTAAAGTACTTTTCTCTGATAAAGTAAAGCAGACATTGATCTTAGTAGTTGTTATTATGGTGTAACCACCTCACCTCCTTCAGTAGCCTCGGATTGCTTCTGTCTTGCTACCCTGAGAGGATCAAGTGCTGGGGAGGAGCACTTGGTTACCCAGTTTGGGGTTCAAAAGTACTTTTGTCGCAGTAAACCAATGGTGAACAATTCCAGTTGATGCACCTGGAGCCCAGTAACCCCTAACTCCCCTGGTTCCCCAGGAAATTGGTTGTCACATGCTCCCACTGACATTTGGTGAAGGAAAAATGTCTGAGATCCTCAATTTGTGATAGGATCATGTTGTGTGGACTGGGCTGCCCGGTGCCTGTCAATGCATAGAGGTGGAGAGCATAGCAGGACTGTATGCCAGATGTCAGTGGTTCTTAATGAGGTAGCCAACCTGCCGACAAGCACAATGTAAAAGCAGCAGGCATGTCATGGTGGAGCAAGTCAATCAGTGTTGACTCTGATAAGCTCCCTACGTCCATGCTGTCCGCATGCATCACTTGACATGTTTCTCTTGAGCACGCAGCCTCTTGTGGCAGCAGGTAAAGGCAGTTCTGGTTCCCCAAGAAATGGGACTCGAGTTCTAATGGATCCCCATCCATCCCCTACATGCAGATCTGTGGTGATAGTTCACTACTAAACTTGCACTGACAAGAACAATGGGAGTACTATGGAGATTGTTATGAGAGACCAGCAGGTAAAATGTTCATCCTACATTATTGCCATCCAGGATTGCCACCATTAGACAGACTGATCTATCAAGTCTTTCATTTTAGTTTACCAAGAATTCATTATGAAAGCTGTATGTTTAACATTGCTCAGTGTATGAAATTACCAGTACCAGGTTATTTCTCCACTCCCTCCATCACTTAGAATGGTTGTATGTTAGAATATTGCATGTAGAAATATTGTTACACATAAATATAGTGTCCCAAACATTGTATATTAAAATATCACCCCATTCAGTGTACATTTTCTATTAAAAACTCCAATGGGGAGATTTAATTTTGTAAACATTATTTTGGACCCAATATTTTTTACCAGATGATATTCTTACAGTGATATTCTGGCATCATACCACCCAAATGATCTCACAGTTCGTGCACTCCTTGGTTGGGGGATGGAGCGTTGCTTGAAGAGGGACTTGTTTATCAATACTTTGGTACATCCTTGTACATCATCTGATTACTGTTGTTCAAGATTAATTTGCGGGTGCTCTAATTAATGTTTATTTTAATCTTTTCTGCAAGCCATTGGCTATCTTGCATTGTGACGGAAGGCATTTCACATGTGCACATCGGCCTAAAAAGAAGTGCACTTCAGCCAGGGCTGGTGGGTAAATTCTTTACTTTGTCAATATTTTCTTCATTCTTTATCCCTTTTTTAAAAAACAAATATTTGTATTGGGTTTTCAAAAAAATCAACAGACACAATTAACAACTCAGGCAAAACAACACAATTGGCTGTGACATCTTGGTCAAGGGACCAAATTAGGATATACATTATATTTCTTGGAGCCCAAAGTACTCCCACCAAGGACTCCATATCTTACAATGTTTGTGTGGGCAGCCCTGGCTTGCATTCACTGGCACCTCCATTTTAGAACTCAATCCATTACCTGCTGCCAGGCTAATAAGTCTGAGTCAGCAGCCAAAGTCCAGTTCTTGGTGATATCCCTTTTCCCAAGTAGTATACCCAGTCCCAAGAGATATCTCTCAGAGCGCCTCCAACCCAAGTCCTCCAGTAGGCCCAGGAGGTGGTGAATAGTCAATGGGCCTTCTCAGCACCCCTGACAAAACCCCCAGAAGTTGGGACCAATATTTGTTTATAATAGGGCACAACCAAATCACATGATAGAAGTCCACCTCCTCTGCTCCACATCTATGACATAAGGGCGATGGGAGCATGCCTGCCCTCCACAACTTCAGTGGAGTCAAATATATAGTGTGCAGGACATTTACCCGAATCATCCAGAGCTGAGAGGAAATGCCCAATTCTCTCGGGGCCATGAATGCCTCCCTCCATTCCTCTTCCTCCAGAGCACCAACCCAGGCCTCCCACCGGATGCGGAGGCCAGCGAGCAAGTCCGAGGCATTAGTGACCAGGGAGCGGTATATTTGAGAGACCCCTCCCTGCCCCAACGGAGCCATTAGAACATTGCCTTCCATGGGACTAAATTCAGTGACCCCTTCCACAGAGGATCCATGGACTGATAGAGCGTGATGCAGCTGAAAATCGAAAGAACTGAGAATGGTGTAATTGAAAATCAGCCTGCACGTCTCAGAAGGACCGCAAATGTGAACCCTGCCATACATTGTGCAGATGTAAAATTCCGATCTGATCCCACCTCTGAACCCCTCCAAGCCAGCCACTTGACGGAGCAAAGCACCCCTCCACAGGCGTGTCTGGTGCGTAGCCCTGCCCCTCCAGCCAATCCACTTCGTGGCCATGTACCAGGCCATAAAAATCACTTAGGTCAAGTCCAGGAGAGAGCGGGAGATTGGTGAGCCGTATAGACTGTCCACGATCACATCCTATGACATAAGGGACGTCTACGCCCAGTATGTTGGGTCCTCTTGATCTCCGAGCAACCAGTCATTCAGAACCGCAAGTTGTGCTGCCCAGTAATAGAGGTGGAGGTCAGCCGCTGCCAGACCACCATCAAAAGTGGACTGTACAAACTTACCAAACGATATGCAGGGAACTCGATGAACCCACAGGAAGGGCCCCACAGTGGTCTGTATGGAACGGAACCAAGCTCCAGGAATGGACTGGGGAAAGTTCTGCAGAATGTAGAGGAAGCAAGGCAGCACCATCATTTTAAACAAAGAAATCCTGCCCATGATATTGAGGGGGAGGGAGGACCACATCTCCAGATTTCTATGCATGCGAGTCAATAGGGGCATCAGATTCAGAGATCATGCCAGCTCAGGGAGAGGCAAAATGTACATGCTAAGGTAAAGGAAGCTTAACCGCCTGAGAAGTATTGGGGCCCGCCAGTCGTGGTCTTGCAAAGGCCAGTCAATGGAAATAGCAGAGACATCAAGTGGTTAAACAGAAGGCCAAAGGCTTGGCCATAGAGGTCAAGCATGTGTAGTATTCTAGGGCCTGTTATCTCTGAATCGTTCAGCAAAAGCAACACGTCAGCATAAAGCGAAATGCGGTCTTCCTCCACACCCAGCCCCACTGGAACCACCGAAGCTGTGCGGCACAGTGAACCCATGTCGTTAGGGGGGTCAACTGCCAGGGAAAAGAGATGGGGAAACAGGGGGAAATCCCTTTCTGGTCCCTCTCTGAATCAGATGCGTCTGTGAGAGGAAACCATTCACACGAATCTGCGCCTTGGGGCCAGCGTATAAAGTCTGAACATAGGATATGAAGCGGGGCCCAATGCCCATTCGAGTCAAGACATCCCAAAGAAAATCTCAATCGAGGGAATCAATAGCTTTCTCAAATTCAATGAAAAGAAGAGCACTGGAGTCGGGCAGTAGATGATGGTAAGCCACTGCTGCTTGCACTCTGTGGATGCAGTGACGTGTACCACAACGTGGCATGAACCCACCTTGGTCGGAATGGATCAAAGCGGGGACAACCTGAAGTAGGCGATTGGCCAGCCCTGTGGCACAGATTTTGAGCTCGGAGTTGATGAGGGGAATTGGACAGTAGGATGCACAGTCTACAGGAGAATTCCTGGCCTTGTGCTGGAGCACAATAGTCACCTCATTGAGTACTGTCAGGAAACAGCCTTTGGTTATCACATCATTAAAAAGTGCCAACAAGTGGGGTGTTAGGGCTGTACGATATTTCTTGTAGTATTCTACCGGGAAACCATCAGGTCCCAGAGTCTTGCCCAAGTTCATGGCAGAGAAGTCCGTAACTACTTCTTCGAGGGTCAAAGGGTCGTCAAGCTCTGTGGTGGCTGCCGCCGCAAGAGAGCGCAATGGCAAGTCTGCAATCAAAGTTGAGGATTACTCACACAGTGGCAATGGGCGGTGTGCAAATAATGCAAAGTAATTTTTCGTGAACGCTGTTGCGATGTCTCGGGTCTCAGATACCGGATAATAGGCACCACCCTATCCACTAAACCTCAAGAAGTGAGCCAATACAGGAGCTTGCTAATTTGCCCCCGCAGCTGTAGACCCTGCTCTGTGAGGCCACCCAACACTGTCTGGCTTCATCTAGGCAAAGTTACAGCAGCAAGAGCCTATCTAGTTTGAGCTGATGTGGTTTGCCAGTCTCCGCAGTGGACTGGGCTTCTGCCCGTGCTATGCGTGCCTCCAGATCCACAATTTTCGATTGCTTCTAGCCAATCTTGGCTGCGGAAGTGCATGTGGGCTACCACCCTCATAAACTCCTCACCAGCTGCCCAGAGTGTCTCTGGCGAGGCCACTGAGCCCACATTTCGCTCTAAGAAGGTGTCTAGTTCCTGAGACAGAAATTCCGCTGCAGCATTATCCAAGAGGCACCACAAGTTGAGATGCCAGATCAGGCGCTCCCCCATAACATCATGGCCCAGATAGACAGTTACTGGGGCGTGGTTTCAAATACCCCAAGGAATGATTTCCGAGTCCTTAGTGAGAAGCAAATTGGTTGCGAGCATGAAAACATAATCAACAAGGGAGCTAATCTTATGTGCCGCAGATGTGTGAGTAAATGCTCGAATACTGGTGTGCCAGGTGCGCCAGACATCACAAAGATCGAGGCTGGCTGTCTAGTCCTCAAGGCGGGAGGCCAAGGGCTGGGGCCCAGTCTGGGTCCTAGAACCATATGCTGTGGATGACAACGGCATGTTGAAGTCCCCACCCATGATGGTGACCCCCGGGAAACTCCACCAGGACCTGTTGCACTACTGCCAACGTAGGATTAGGCAGCTTGGGAGGAATGTAGACTCTCAGTAGATTATGGGGCTGCTCATTGATCACCTGCACAATGGTGACATACCTGCCCTGTGAGTCTCATTAACTATGGGGTAAACAGTCTAAATATCGAATTTTAAATATCGAGTTGCCAAAATATCGAGTTGCCAAAATATTGAATTTTAAATATCGAATTTTAAATATCGATTTGCCAAAATATCTACTTACAAAAATATAGTGGTGTAGAATATCGAAATGCAGGTAAGAAATATCGTTTTTAATAATATCGAAGTTAGTAATATCGACAGTCATAATATAGTTGTAAAAAATATCGATTTTTTTTAGTGTTTTAAGTGTTAGTATATGTGTTAAAAGTATATATTATGTTTGTAATGTATGTTGGAATTTTTTTAAAGTAATGATTTTTATGTTAAATGATTTTTGCGTATTTTAGTTCCGTAGCGGGTTGTGGGTTTATAGGGGAATAGGGTGGGAAGTAATTTAATTATAATATATTAATTAAGAATTTTTGGGAATTAATTACTTATATGTTAATTAATTTTTGTGTAATTTTATTCCGTAGCGGGTTGTGGGTTTATAGGGGAATAGGGTGGGAAGTAATTTAATTTAAATTAATTAATTAATAAATTAATTAATTAATAATTTTGTTATTAAAAAATTTATATTGCAAATTGTGTTAATTAATTATTAATTAATTATAAATTGATTAATAATAATTACTAAATTATTGGTAATTATGTTTAATGTGTAATTTGTTGTTATTAATTAGTTATTAATTTGATATTAATTATTAATAATTAATTTGTTAATATGTTAATTGTGTATTTTTTTAGGAGTGGGTTGTGGGTTTATAGGGGAATAGGGTGGGAAGTAATTTAATTGTAATTAAGTAATTATTAAATTTTATTTATTGGTATTGATAATTAATTTATTGTTAATTATTAATTGGCAATTAATTTTTATTAACTGATTAATTGATAATTATATTAATTGTATTAATTATTATTGGAGTGCGTTGTGGGTTTATAGGGGAATAGGGTGGGAAGTAATTTAATTGTAATGAGGTAATTAATAGTTTTTATTTATTGGTATTGATAATTAATTTATTGTTAATTAATTATTAATTGGTAAATCATTTTTATTAATTGATTAATTGATAATTATATTAATTGTATTAATTATTATTGGAGCGCGTTGTGGGTTTATAGGAGAATAGGGTGGGAAGTAATTTAATTGTAATGAAGTAATTATTAATTTTTATTTTTGGGTATTGATAATTAATTTATTGTTAATTAATTATTATCTGGTAATTTTTTATATTAATTATTATTTATTGGTATTGATAATTAATTTATTGCTAATTAATTATTAATTGGTAATTAATTTATATTAATTGATTAATTGATAAATTATATTAATTATGAGAAATTTTATGTGGAGTGGGTTGTGTGTTTATTGGGGAATAGGGTGGGAAGTAATTTAATGCTATTAAAGTAATTATTAATTTTTATTTATTGGTATTTTCAATTAATTTATTGTTAATTTATTAATAATTCATTATTTAATTACAAAAATTATTTTATTTAATTTATAAGTATGTTATTTTTAACCCCTACGCTATCCAACGCTTTCCCTACTGTTGCATTCTTTGGAGTGGGAATAGTAATTTTTACCCCTACGCTATCCAACACTTTCCCTACTGTTGCACTCTCTGGAGTTGGAATAGTAATATTTATTCCTACGCTGTCCAACACTTTCCCTACTGTTGCACTCTTTGGAGTGGGAACAGTAATTTTTACCGCTACGCTATCCAACACTTTCCCTACTGTTGCACTATTTGGAGTGGGAATAGTAATTTTTACCCTCCCGCTATCCAAAACTTTCCCTACTGTTCCACTCGCTGGAGTGGGAATAGTAATTTTTACCCTCCCGCTATCCAACACTTTCTCTACTGTTACACTTGGTGGAGTGGGAATAGTATATTATTCCCATCCGCTATCCAACACTTTCCCTACTGTTGCACTCACTGGAGTGGGAATAGTAATTTTTACCCACCCGCGAACCAACACTTTCCCTACTGTTGCACTCAATGGAGTGGGAATAGTAATTTTTAACCTCCCGCTATCCAACACTTTCCCTACTGTTGCAGTCACTGGAGTGGGAATAGTAATTTTTACCCTCCCGCTATCCAAAACTTTCCCTACTGTTCCACTTGCTGGAGTGGGAATAGTAATTTTTACCCTCCTGCTATCCAACACTTTCTCTACTGTTACACTTGGTGGAGTGGGAATAGTACATTATTCCCACCCGCTATCCAACACTTTCCCTACTGTTGCACTCACTGGAGTGGGAATAGTAATTTTTACCCACCCGCTATCCAACACTTTCCCTACTGTTGCACTCACTGGAGTGGGAATAGTAATTTTTACCCTCCCGCTATCCAACACTTTCCCTACTGTTGCACTCACTGGAGTGTGAATAGTAATTTTTACTCACCCGCTATCCAACACTTTCCCTACTGTTGCACTCACTGGAGTGGGAATAGTAATTTTTACCCACCTGCTATCTAACACTTTCCCTACTGTTGCACTCGCTGGAATGGGAATAGTAATTTTTACCCACCCGCTATCCAACATTTTCCCTACTGTTCTACTCGCTGGAGTGGGAATAGTAATTTTTATCCACCCGCTATCCAACACTTTCCCTACTGAACCACTCGCTGGAGTGGGAATAGTAATTTTATCCCCTACGCTATGCAACGTTTTCAGTATTGTTATATTTTATGTAGTGTCAAATATATATTATTTTTTTAAATATTTATTTTAATGTTTTAACTTATTATATATAATTTATTTTTTATATTTATATTATAGGTTTATTTATATATACATGTAATTATATTTTAAATTATGTTTTTAACATTTTATAATTAAAATTATTAATTATTTTTTAATATTATTAAGTTAATATATATAAAAATAATTAAAAAATGCATGTTTATTTTTTTTACATTACATTTATTATTTATTAATTTAAACCTTTTTAAATTATTTTTAAGTATGTTTTACTTAATTATATTTATTATTTCATTAATTTTATATTACTTTTAAGACATTTAAAAAAGTCGATATTTTAGCAAACTATAAGGCCCATTACGATACCGGGCGTAAAAAAATCCGCCACCCATGAAAGCGGCAAAAATCCGCCCGCCTACACCGTCTGAATACCGACCCAGCAATCATGATGCCTCGAACCAAAAACCGCCAGCGGCGGAAAAAAAACACAAAATACCGCCCGCCCTTGCCCGAGTCGGAGTCAAACCGCCCGCCACGGACGGAAAGACGCACGACAACACAAAACCGCCCGCCCTCACGGTCGAGACACCGCACGTGAAATTACGATCGCACCGACATGAGCGCGGAAAAACAACAAATACACCGCCCGCCAGCGTAAACAACACCGAAGAAAATGGACACGGCAGAAGCCATGGCGGCCACGTCCCTGCACAGAAACAGCCGCGGACTCAAACAAACACACACAACATGGCAAACAAGTCCACACAGCAACCCACGCACAAATACACAGACAAAGTACACATCCCGAATACACACCACCCCTGGACAAACAAATAAACTACAAAGCCCAGAACACCAGCCACAACACACCTGAAAACAACAGACCATCAGGACACACCCAAACAGGTAAGTACAAAAGCAGCCCCTCCACAGACCACAACCCCTTGCAACATTGCAAAGCAGAGAGGAGAGGAGAGGACACAGTGACACAGCAAGGACAGCAGCACACCACAGATACGCACACATCACACCCACCACCACCACCACCACCAAACACCGGCACCACAAACCCCCTGCACATCACACATCACACACCGCACCAGCACCACAAACACCATGGCATCACACAGAATGCCCAAGTTCACTTCCACTGAGCTGACGGTCATGGTCGACGAGATCGTCAAGGTGCACACACAAATCTATGGCAACCAGGTCCAGCACACACCACTAGCCACCAGAAACAGAATGTGGAACAGAATTGTAGACCAGGTCAATGCAGTCGGGACCGTACCCAGAAACAGAGGAGAGATAAACAAACGGTGGAACGACATCAAAAGCCTGGTCAAGAAGAAGGAGAGCAAAAATCGAGAGCTGGCTGCCACGACTGGCGGAGGGAATCCCGCGCATTACAAGACCTTCAAAGCGTGGGAGGAGAAGGTGCGAGTCATCATCCATCCGGAGATCCTCACCGGATTACCAGGGGAGTGGAGGCTGGTAAGTACAAACAAATGTATACCAGCACACCGCTATGTACTCACATGCACTACCACCATGCCATAGCTCCGAGGGACAAACACCCCCATGTCCAGTACACAATACACAACACATCACTCACACATGCAACAGGCACCACCACACACACAGCCCAAACATATCAACTAACAAAACCATGGGGGCATGTGTACACCCAGCCAGCCACGTAACCACCAACAGGTCCCCTAGTACTCCAGAAGCGCCACAACGAGCACCCCCCACACCCATGTGGCAGCCGTAGCTGCACCAACCGACAAGTAACAGGTAAGTAGCCGCAACACAAAGGCAGTGGGTGGGAGGGGGGACAGCTGAAGTACAACACCCACCAGGCCCCTAGTCCTACAGCACAGCAAGGCGGAGCACCCCCCACACCCATGTGGCAGCCGTAGCTGCACTAACCGACAAGTAACAGGTAAGTAGCCGCAACACAAAGGCAGTGGGTGGGAGGGGGGACAGCTGAAGTACAACACCCACCAGGCCCCTAGTCCTACAGCACAGCAAGGCGGAGCACCCCCCACACCCATGTGGCAGCCGTAGCTGCACTAACCGACAAGTAACAGGTAAGTAGCCGCAACACAAAGGCAGTGGGTGGGAGGGGGGACAGCTGAAGTACAACACCCACCAGGCCCCTAGTCCTACAGCACAGCAAGGCGGAGCACCCTCCACACCCATGTGGCAGCCGTAGCTGCACTAACCGACAAGTAACAGGTAAGTAGCCGCAACACAAAGGCAGTGGGTGGGAGGGGGGACAGCTGAAGTACAACACCCACCAGGCCCCTAGTCCTACAGCACAGCAAGGCGGAGCACCCCCCACACCCATGTGGCAGCCGTAGCTGCACTAACCGACAAGTAACAGGTAAGTTGCAGCAACACAAAGGCAGTGGGTGGGAGGGGGGACAGCTGAAGTACAACACCCACCAGGCCCATAGTCCCACAGCACAGCAAGGAGGAGCACGGCCCACACCCCACACCCACGTAGCAGCCACTGCAGTGCACACCGGCAGCCGACAGGTAGACATCCCGCCCCAGGACAAACGGTGTCAGTGGGCGTCCAGCCATCACCACGACCCATAACACCGCCCCCACCCCCACAGACCTGCAACATGGAGCACCCCCGCCCATAACCATGTTGCATCCAGTCCAGTGCACGCTCAAAAACAACCTGCAGGTGGGAAACTGGACAGGGCGGGGTGACTGGAGGCATGAGGACTGAATTACGACTAACACATGGGACATGTCAAGTAGCAGAGGAACACGCAGCACTGCTCCCTGTCACAACCATGTGAACAATGTGCACACGGACATGAACCACAGAGTCACACCCCACATGACCCATCACAGACACAGCAACACCCAAGGAGCCACGTCTGCATGCACAAGTCACACTGATTACAGAACCACACGGCAGGCACTGTGCAACCCATCACACACAACTGCAACACCATCGAAGTCCTGTCCATGTAGCCCCTACTGCCTGTCAACCACACATCCCACAACTACGCCCATGTAAGACATACCACACTAGACGCAACAGCGTGGAACAACATAAATGCACACGTACACCACTGGACCCATCAAACACACAGACACACAATGCACATACAACATACCATCCATCTCATCCGTCAGCCCCAGTCACATGAAAGGTATGTCATCCGAACAGCTTGTCCACATACAGTAGTCACGCAAAGAAACATGCCCATGACAAATCATGTGCCAGAAGTGAATGAAGCGCACGTCACACTGTGAGCAACAACACACATAACATGGGCCACACCCCCCGAGCACTGCATTGATGCACATGGCACAGGGCAGCACGCACACCAAGGAATTGGACCATCTGCAATACGTCGTGTGGCACACAACCATCACTGACTCATAACAATGCGTCCAATTACATGGCCAGAAATCACAACAGACAGCAAATATGCAGGGTATGTCAGACTTACACACACCTCAGACCATGCACTGTCATGTTGCCACAACACATGTCACGTTCTGCACCCATGGCTCACAGTATGTACCCCCAAAGCATAGTTCATCTCAAATGCGTTTCAGGGGGCTGACCCCCATTATGCCATCTGCGTTTCTAAGCGTTCCATATGAACCCCCAAAGCATAGTTCATCTCAAATGCGTTTCAGGGGGCTGACCCCCATTATGCCATCTGCGTTTCTAAGCGTTCCATATGAACCCCCAAAGCATAGTTCATCTCAAATGCGTTTCAGGGGGCTGACCCCCATTATGCCATCTGCGTTTCTAAGCGTTACATTTGAACCCCAAGAGCATAGTACAAACCAACCTCCACGATGGGTCTGGAGTCCGCATACACCAGAGCCACAAAAAGCAGGAGCACAGCAACACACCCATCGGCATTGCCAATCCGTCCCATGCCACATGTCCACAGCACACAGTCCCATTGGCATGCCCACACAACAACAAATAGCACAGCCACACACACGGCTCCGGGAAACCTGTGCACGACTGTGCACGAACTGTGGATGTCAGACAACCTATACATACTTTGTCATGTGCAACACAATAACATATCTCATTCCCCCCACAGGTGACGAACTGCTGGATGCTGGAGATGGAGACAGCAGCCAGCACAGCCAGCCTGCAAGCCCCCAACAAGGACTCACGGATGTGGAGGATCTGTCCTCCTATTCGGACACGGACCACCCAGCAGGCCCATCTGGTGTGGCAGGGCCCAACCGCACCCCAGGCACCCTCCCACCCACCAACCCATCATCCAGGGCTGATGACCACTCACAGCCCCCTGCTGCCACTGTCGTAGCGGCCACTACCACTGTTGTGGCGGCCACTCCCACGGTCGTTGCGGCCACTCCCACTGCCACAACCCCCACCACCGCTGCGACCACCACCACGTCATCACTGGCCCCAGCCCCAGCGCAAGTGGTGGTCCGGCCGACTGGGTCCACCCTGGGAGCCACAGCGAGGACCGTGGTGAGCAATGTGGCTAGTGGGCAGGTCGGTGGCAGCAGTACTGGTAGGAGGAGCAGGGTCAGGCCAACGCCAGCCTCCCCTGGGAGCCATGCCCTGCCTCAAATGGCCAGAGTACTTGGGGCCTATGAAGAGGCCCAAGGACAATGGGCCAGGTCTGCTTCCAACACGCGGGAGGTCCTGGGGGTGTTGAGGTCCATGGACGCCCATATGGGGCAATTCGTGTCCCGTATGGACCAACTCGTGGACCGCATGGGCCAGCTGGTGGTGGCGGTGGGGTCACAGGCAAGGCCAGCAACACCACCTCCGCCACCACCTGCTAGGGCGCAGGGTCGGGCAGCAGTGTCCACTTCCCCTGCGTCCACAGCCAGTGAGCACACCTCACCCACCACCAGCAGGTCGCCACCACACCCCCCCTCCCAAACGTGGAAGGGGCCGTCCGAAGTGGAAACAGATGTCCCGGGAGGACTTCGCACGCTCCAGACGCAAGTGAGGCAGCCAGCCATCCTTGACCACCCACTGCATTGACTTGGACTACGATCCCACCCCACACAGCCATCAGAATGGCATGTGTCTGTTGGACTAGGGACATAGAACTAGTGGGTACACCCTGAGCATCACGCAGCCATGGCCGACAGCTCATTGTCACTGCACGCAACACTCATGTCATCACCTTGCACACAATGACATGTCACAGTTGAAAATAAATGCACCTTTTACACAAACTGCTGTCTGTGCACTGTGTTTATTGAACGATGATCAACCGCCACCTTGAGCAGAAAAGCATCGGATGTGTGGCATGGCGATGGGACAGGAGGGGCTGTAGGGACCTAGGGGGGAAGACAGAACAGGAGCACATTCAATGAGTGTGTCACACACCCATCACACAGTACATGTCAACAACTACAAGCAATGTACACACATCGCACAGAGCAATAGGGCACAATGCCACAGCCACCGTCAGTGGCATACAAACCTGGACATGGACCATTGACACACAGCACACAGTGAACATAAGGCCTCCGTGACACAGCACACAGACACCTGCACAACTACAGCCACATCATCCGTCGTACATGGACACTCACCGTCAAGTGAAGTAGCGGGCGATGAGCTGCTGACGGACATTCACAGCTTCCTCCTCTCCGCTGTCTTCCTCACTCGAGCTGTCCTGGTCTGCAGGCTGGGGCCCTGGTTGATCTCCATCATCCACAATTAGGGGGATCTGCTTTCGAATAGCCAGATTGTGCAGCATGCAGCAAGCCACCACTATCTGGCACACCTTCTGTGGGGAGTACGCCAGCGCACCCCCGGTGCGGTCCAGGCATCTGAACCTGGACTTGAGGAGGCCAAAGGTACGCTCGACCACACGTCTGGTCCTCCCATGTGCCTCATTGTAGCGGTCATCTGCTGGGGTCCGAGGATTTCGTAATGGACTGAGCAGCCAGGGCCCATTCGGGTAAGCCGAGTCACCTGGGCGTGAGGGACACAGAGAACCGTTGCAATTCAAACAGGACAGTAGACAGCATCCTTAAGCCAGCACGCTACACAACTCCACATACTCACCGACAATCCAGCCACGGTCCTGTTGCAGATTGTTCATCAGTCGTGGTAATATGCTGTTGCGCATGATGTGCGCGTCATGGGCCGAGCCTGGGAACTTCGCACACACGTGGGAAATGACCATGTCCGCAAGGCACACCACTTGCACATTCAGGGAGTGCGTGTGCTTCCGGTTGCGGAAGAGCTGCTCAGTGGCCTGTGGTGGGACAAGGCCAACATGGGTGCAATCTATGGCACCAACGACGTGTGGGATCCGTCCAAGGGCATAGAATGCACCCTTCACTGCCGCCAACTCACGTGCCCTGGGGAATCGGATGTACCTGTTCCTGTACAGCATCATGGCTGCCAGTACATCCCTCAGCACCATGCTGAACATGGGCTGGGACATCCCACCTCCACTGCCCACTGTGTGCTGGAATGACCCAGTGGCGAAAAAATGCAGTGCAGCCATCACCTTAGCCGTGGGGGTGAATGCTGTCGGATACACCCTGCGAGGACGGAGGTGGGGTTCCAACATGGCACATAGTCGATGCAGGGTTGGTCGGTCCAGACGAAATGTCCGGATGACCTCAGAATCCTCCATGTCCGCCAACAATTGGTAAGGGCGGTAAATGTTTGGTCTCCGCCTAGGAAAGATGGAAGTGGACACATGTCAAAGCAACACGCCACATGGCATTTTCACATACACATAACTGATATGACAGAGCAAGAACATGAGTCACAGAACAGCTGTCATGCAGGGACAGCACAGCCACAATACACTTACACAGGTCTCCCACCAATAGCAATGGGCAGTGACACAAACCATTGCTATGTGCATGCACATGGGGATCCAGGCCTCAATGACCTGTGAGGCGTGCTGATGGGGACTGACTGCATATTCGGCAAGCGGCAACACCACGGCAACATGACTGGCTGCTGTGCATCACACTGCTTCCGAGGCTGGATGAGTATGGCACACACCAACGACGATGTGGGCACAGGCTGAGCGGCCAAGAAAAGTGGGACCTGTGGCACGAGGGGATATGAGACAGTCATTGGTGTCACCACTGCACCCTATGTGCAGCACTGTACGGATCACACCTCCAGAAGCATTGACAGGTGTACACATTGACAGCCCCATGCCAACACGGCTGTGTGCTTGCAAATACACATCACATGTGACACGTAACCTTGCACGTGCCAAGTGGCAGATGTACATAGTGAGAGATGGCATGCGTGTGCATATGCGTATACCATGCACCCATGCCAATGTGCAGATGATGACATGCTAACAGACATGTGGGGGCCGGCCACTGGCCGTCCCTGCCTATGCACACGGCATGTTGTGGCCCCGTCCATTGTGCACCTGCACCCACACGCACATCATGGCCACACCTGCAGATGCAGTGCGCACATCATACTGTGTGGTGCACATGGCATCAGCGGACTGTCACCAACATGGGCCAGGCCATTACGGCCAACTCCGATGACCCGCGCGGTTGCACCCTGCGTGTTCCACTATGGAGGTAGGCGTCCCGGGCCAGCTGGGAGCAGGCCAACGTCTGCAATTGCCAATGCAGGTCTCAGTGCACTTGTTGCTCGTGTGAATGTCAGGCTGGGCCATGCTGCCCCTCTCAGTCCCAGCAGGCCTGGCCTGCACATTGACTGCACAATGCCAGTAGATGACAGCACCGACTGCCTAGTGGGTTGCATGTGTCTCCTGTTCAGGACCCTCCAGATGGGCGCTAACTCAGTACTGACTATTGGACACACCATGTCTCGTGATAGGGATGTGTGTGTGGGATGGTGGCACTGAATGTGACCTCCGTTGCGTGGTGGGCCATGCACAGGGCGAGTACGTCGATGATTGCGCAGTGTTGGTCACAGTGGGTGCACCCACACAGATGTGTTGCCCTATGTTCATTTTCTATGTCCGCATGATAATGGACTGTAGATGTGGGCAGACTACACATTGGTCGATGTGCTGTCAATTTGAATGTGCCTTCACACCAGGCACAGCTGCCCCTGCACATGTGACCACTGCTGCACTCGCTGCTGGGTCTGTGGAGCTGATGCACCATCTGTGCGTGGGGCGGACAGCTCTCCTCACTTCCGTCATTGCGCATGTCATCACTTTGCCGCAGGTGACATGGATCATGGAGGGCCCACATGTACGCGTGGGTGGCCTCAACAAGTGTGTCCAATGGTTGTCACCCCCAGTCAGTGCTTCGAATGTGAATGATGTTGTGCTGGTGCTAATTTCAGTGTGGCGGGTGGGCGGGGCTAGGTGCGGGCTTACATGCAGGACATGGGAGGGTGATCGGATTAGCGACTAGTTGCAATACACACGGGGCACGTCTTTTCCTGTCCACATCAGGGTCATTCCTTGAACTCACTGACAGTACTACAGTCGTCTTTGTCCCTGTCCTCATGGCCTCCCCTCGCTCCCCCCAATATGCATTTGCACCTGTGGGGCTAGCGCATGCAGATGCAGCCCCAAGCTCGCCCCGGAGAGGCCAAGGAGTGTATGTGTGGGTCCAGTTGAACGAGTGGTCTGTCTCACGGCATGATGTGTGGCGGGACGCCGTCCACCTGCGTGGTGCCCCGACTCGAGACCCGGGCAACATAGACAATGCATAGCAGTCTCCGCAGTCCGGATACACCACCTGCGACACACAGAGGCTGTAGCTGCCCTAGCGGCCCATGCCGCGTCCATCTGGGGCTGATGGACCCACACATTCACTCTTTTGCCTCACTGGGGCGGGCTCGGAGGTGCTTGCGCACGCGCTGGCTTCTCTGTTGCAACGGCATGTGACGTGTGTGGAGATGTAGGCAATGGGTGGGATGGTGCGAGCCACCTTCCGTGACGTCACTCCTGCTCGTGACGTGTGCGTCCCCCCAATACTTCCATATGACTTGAGCCATGCTACACATTGAGGATGTTTTGCCTGCGTGATGTGTCCCGGAGGAGCGCGCCGAGTCCTCTCCCCCACCATGCTCCACTGCCATCCCGTGCCCTGGATTGCCTGTGCAGGTTGACAATGTTGGGGATACACCTGGTCGGCAGGGGCTGTGTGTGCCTTGTCAAGGGCCTGGCGGGCGCACAACAGGATCCAGCTTGTCCACAGAGGGTGGGCTGACGTGTACGCCTGATACCGCATTGTTCGTGTGCCCGGCTGCTGTGCACACACGTGTTCACATCCCCCCCCGACAGGTGGCCTTTAACATTGCCCAGGGAAGCGGTAATGTGCAGTTCCGGACCCCTCCCGACACAGCGTGTTTCAACTTTGCATGTGCGCATCTACCCGTCACACCCACCCACCTGAGCGAAGCGTCACTCCCGCTTCACACGACACATGTGTGTCTTCCACAGTTGTGCTACTCATTTGCGTTGACATCCAATGACAGTGGACTACATAGTCATGTCACGACTGCCGTGTACATCACACACTCTCATCATCTCACATTCGTACTTGTGAAAGGAATCAGCAGAGACAGTTTCTTTCTTCAAACCATGTATTGTGACTTATGTCCTCTGTGATGCAGTATAGTGGACACTACTGGCAGCGGAATGCATGTGGAGGATATACTGAGCATGATTACACATAGCTAAGGGTGTAGGGGTACATGTGATTAGCTGTTGCATGTGGGATGTGGGCTTCAGAGTTACATCTGCTTGGCCGTTGCTGTGCTAATGTTCATTTGCAAATAGCTGCGGTGCTGCGGACTTTGACACAGACGGTATACATTTAGCCTACCAGACCGCTTGGCATCATGGGCACAGTCCATCTCAGTTCCATGTGACAGGTGTGCTGCTGTTGTTACTCATGCACGCGTGCGTGTGAGTTGACATCAGGGCATGGGCTTACGTGCATGCAACGGCGTCCCACTTGTTGTTGCCATATGGTGGCTACTGGACATGTCACAGTCACTGGGGTCGTGTTGTTGTTGTATGCACTTGTCGTCCATGCAAAGGTCCTGTTACGGGATTTCCGGGGAGGGGGAGAAGGGGTGCAGCTCTCACATACTCCAGCCGGGCGATTCCTGTCCACTGTGCGGTGCATATGTCCATGGGCGCAGGATCCATGTCATGGCATAGTTGTACGTGCAGTTCTGTCCATGTGGGTGCGATACACATATCCCATGCCACTGCCTCCCCCGATACATGCAGAGTTCCTGGATGTGATGGGGAACAGAGTGCATGTCCCGGACACATCCGATGTCATGGCAGTGTCGTTGATGGTGTGGTATCAGTTGCAGGTCGTTTGGTATGGCTGTTGTAGTGGTTACTGGCCAGTCCGTGCGGAAGCTAAGCATGGGTACAGTGTCGGACATCATGGCTCACTTGGGGGATTGCGTCGGGGTCCTACGAATTGACAGGTTGACAGGTATGCGATGGCTTCCTGCAGGGCTTCCATTTCATTGGTGGTATACATGTTTGCCAGCCAATGTAGCGGATGGTGGCTGTCACGGTGTTGTTCGTAAGTTGTCCCTTGTAGGAGCATGATGGGGCATGCTGGGTGACATTCGATGTAGCTGTGATCCATGATCCGTCGTGTGGAGGCACAGTGGTCCCATTGCAGTGTGGGTCCGATGGTCGCCACATACGTCATGCCCCCATAGGCTGAACAGACCCTGTCGTGTGCGTCCAGAGGGTGGAATAGTGGTAGCAGGTCCGCCCTTGGACATGCCGGGTTGGAGAGGCACAACTCCACAGGATGGTGGAAGGGACACCTCCGACAGTAGAAGACGGGTATGACGCAGCTGAACAATGCGATGCGGTAAGTCAGTCGGTAACTTACGTTCAGCAGGGATAGGGGTTCGCATCCCAACATCTGTATCAGGTTGTGTTTGTACAGCTTGACCTGTCTGGCGTAGTTGGGTAGGTGTGTTGTAGGTGCCATTTTGCTGCGGGGCGATGTGGTGGCGTGCTCCGGCTGTGTGTGCAGTCTGCAGTGTGCAAGCTCCGAGGTTGCTGTGAGGTCTGTGATGGTCGTAGGGGGCAGGACTTGTGTTCTGTTAGCTTGTGCGGAGGACACGGGCCCTCATCCCACGTGCTTCTCTGAATGTTCAAGGTCAGTGGTGTGTGACTCCTTCCAGATAACTTGCATGGGAACGGCATGGGGGAGTTTTATATTTTTTCTTTCCCGTTCGGTATGTTCTTAGGTGATATGCGCTATCTGCCCTGTGGTCGGTTTCCTCTGCATGCCTGTGTTGGTCTTTTTTTGGGACAATGGCTGTATTCTCCGGCTTGTTTAGTCGGGTTGTGGTTTCGGAGTTGGAATGGAAGGTCATTCAGTGCTGTCTGCTCTCCCGTGTGTGGGCGGCAGGCTGTGTTTCCGCTATGCGTTGGGCCTTGTGTGTGGGTGTCATTCTTGGGTCCACCTGTTGTCGGGCCCCGGGCTCTTTGGTGTTCCGTTTTGTATGTCTGGTTCATGGGTGCAGGGTGGTATGGGTGTTTCTGTGTGGTACTGGCGTACCTCTTCCCGACGGGGCCCATGTTCTGCTGGGTGGTGTTGCCGCCGCTGTGTGCTTCGCCATGTTTGTCACACAGGGGTGTGTCCTGATGTTGCGTGACTTCACTGACATGTGGGCGTCGGTTGTGTGACGTTGGGTGTTGTCCGTGAATTGGGCGTTGGGGACATGACTGTGGCAGGCCTGTCACGTGTCATGTGCGTTCTGGGTGTGGCTGGTGTGTGTGGTGCTTGGTTGTGTCCCTGTGTTGTTTGTGTGCGACGCATACATGGCGTTATGGTTGGGCGCTGAGTTGTGCGCATGTGTGGCTGCGTCATCGCCGCTGTGCTGCGGTGCCGTGACGGGGTCGTTAGTTCCTGGTCCCAGGTGGTGTGCCCATGATAGTTGCGAGATGTTGCAATTTGCCCTGTGTGACATTTGTGGGTGCAGTGGTGGATGTGTCTTGTCCACGCAGGGGTGTTGGGGGGGTGCCATGTCCTCCTTTTCCGCACTTGCACTGTGTGCGCTGTTTGCGTGCCCTTGTTGTGTGTGTGCCTACCTGCGTCTCCGCGGTACGTTGCCTCCTTGGTGGTGCATCAGGTATAGCATGGGGAGGGCCTGCAGTGCTGGATTCATGCTCGGGGGGTCGCCTCTTCGGTGTCTGTGCTCGGCGTTCGGGTTTCCGCCTCACTTTCACGTGCGGTGTCTCTTAGCCGTGGGAGCTGTTTGTTTGCGGCATCGTAATTTGTACGCCGGGCGGTACGTGATTTCGTCTGGCGGTGTGTCTCCATTGGGCTGCGCCGCTACGTGAGCGGGCGCACTTTGATGGCGGACGGCGTCGCTGGCTTGCCGGCGGTGTTTGGCTGTCTTTTCACATCGTAATTTGGCGGGCGTGTGGGCTGCGGCATGCGGGCGGTAACTGGTGGTTTTTGCATCCGCCAGCACGGCGGTGGTGCTTCCGCCCGCCATCCTAATGGGCCCCTATATTATTAACAACGATATTTAGGATTCGATATTTTTGTACTTACCTGTTTGTAGATAGGAAGTCGATATTCTGTCACTCGATATTTTTACCTCGATATTGTGGCAGGTCGATATTCTTCTCCTCGATATTCTGTCAGTGATCCTAACTATGGGTAACAACCATGGGTAGGGGCTTATGAATCAGGACAGCCACTCTCCAAGAGCCCCTGTGTGACCTGCGTGGGATACCATTTCATATCCATATTAAGCCAGGAATGGACCGGGTACTAGGAGGTGCGTCTCTTGAAGAAGGGGCCCATCAGGGGCCTGATGCCTGACAAATCCCAAAACGGCACCCCGCTTGATGTGGTCACTAAGCAGCAGCGGTCCGTGCAGGTAAGAGCGGTGGGGCCGGGTTGGGGGGGGATTCGACAGACTACCACTAGGGAAAATTAAATAAATAATTGATTTTACCTTGTCGTCTGTTGAAATCCCCCCCTACCCAGCCCCACCGTTCTTACCTGCATTGGCCGCTGCTGTCATTAAGGCTGTTGACATCGCATGTCATTGCTTTAAAAGCCATCAGACTTCATATGGCATTCTAGGGCCCGGGTATTACCCATGAAAGCCTCCCGTTAATAAAAGGGAACATGGGTCACAGCCTGTCTGAAACAAAACTAAACATACGGCTTACATGCCGAACCACCCCAAACACACACCCCCAACCACCCCGCACCCCACACTTCCACCCCAGAAGCATCTGTTGCCTAAACACTAAAGATCACGCAGAAAAGAAAACCAACATTTGGGGCAATACAACCCCCCTCAGAATCACTCATCAATTAGAATACAGTGCTGCTGGCTCAAGAATACAAGAACGTCCAAAGGCCTTCAAGAAAATACCCCTTCAGCGCCTGGCCCCGTCCGCTCCCCCTGCGATGCAGAGGGGAGGACCACCAAGTCCGCCGGTGGGGGAGTCTCATCCGTGTTAGTTGCCCCCCCCCAACGCCCTCCTCGTGGGGCAGGGTGCATCTGTGGTAGAAAAGGCAGGGAACCTCCCAGCTCATACACAGCCCTTGCGGGAGCCCCTTCACCTTCCGCGGCTGCTGTGGTGGACAGCGCCATCGATGGACCATTTGAGGTTCGGTCCCCCCCAAAGAGGAGGTGAGCTCTTGCGCAGTGGCCGGGTCTCCACAGCCTATTATCTGGCCGCCTCAGGAGTGTCAAAGAAGAAGAATTTGCCTGCATGAATCACCCGGAGGCAGGCCAGGAAGAGGAGCTTGTATCACAAGTCCAACACTTGTAGCTTCTGCTTGACGATCATGATCTGAGCTGACTGAAAGTGTGTGGGGGCCAGGTCGCAGGCCAAGAGAACAACCGCATCTCTATCTTTGAAGTTCAGTATCTTAGAAATGATTGGACAATGGGGGCCCCCCCAGAGAAGGATCTGCCGCCAATGACCTGTGCGCCTGTTCCACCATGAAACACAAGGACAGATGCCCCTCAGGGACCCATGACCAGATACATTTCTCAAGGAAGGTCTCAGGCACTGCTCCCTAAACCCCCTCAGGGAAGTCGACAAACCAGAGGTCGTTCCGCTGGGCCCAGTTCGCCACATCCTCAGCCCAGATCTCCAGACTCTGGTACGTCGTGGTCAGGCAGGCCACCTCCACCTTCAAGGATGACTGTCTGTGGGTCCTTGGGTGAGTGCAGAGGTGAGCCGGCCTCCAGGGGAGGCAGCTAGTTGGTGCCAGTAGCAGGATGGGGACAGAGTCTCATCCGGAGAGCGGAGTTTCATCTGGAGAGCGGAGAGCTCACAGAGAGATGTACTCCATATTGGCCAACCAGACAACTCCCCATTCTTTATCCTTTTTTAATGTTTTAGTCATACTTGTGTCTTTAAACTGTGTCTTTAGGTTACACTAATTCATTGCAAAGAGTACATTTTCATTGCAGAAATAAGGGTCATATTGTCCTATGTGCATTAAAATAAAATTAAAAAACTATACCTGTTCTAAGTACACCTGCTTGCTAAGAAGCATCCATACTTATAAAAATCATATGCAATGCTTAATTTATTTTTAAATAAAATGAAATATTGTAAGCAAATGGCCCCCAAATTTAGGGAATGGCATGTTTTCTTCTTCTTTTATTTTTGTGGAATATGCTTTCAACAAATAATAAACAAAAAATAACCATCACCCCAGCCTTCCAAGGCAAATCTATTGGATTTGCCAATGCTTGATCCCACTAGGACTCTTTATTGACAGAGGCTTTGAAAAATGCACTGTTGTCTGTTATATGTGTTCTGCCACACAACCTTTACTAGAGTGAGGCAATAAGTACAAGCTCCCTAGAGACATATTTAAGATTAATGCCTTTTCTACAACTTAGGTCATACATAATGTAAGAAAACAGATCTTTTTGCAGATGTCCCCCAACTTTATGCCCCCATTTGGACCACTAGATGCTGATTTATGACTCTGACAGTGCACTGAAGCCTGCTAACCAGGCCCCAGTGCCAGTGCTCTCTCCATAAACCTATTATGCGTAAATTGGCATCCCCATTTGGCAAGGGATTTGCCCCTCTTTATAAGTCCCTAGTATATGGTACCACTGGTACCCAGGGCATGGGTGGTAAAGGGTCTCCAGGGCTTGCAGAACTGTTTGTGCCACCCTGAGAGACTCAAGTAAACTACTGACAGCAGGCCCGCCATTGCAGACTGTAGGAACAGTGTAAACTGCTCCATTTCGACTTTGCTCTCACCATGTGAGGCAGTCAACGCACCGCTTTTAATATATGTCAGTCACCTCTAAGGAAGGTATCCTTAGCCCAGCATGCAGAGTGCAGTATATTAAAGGTGTGGGCATGTAAGTGCAAGCTTATAAATCCCTATAGTGGCCTTTACCAATAAAGAACACAATAAGTGATAGGCGGTCCATAGGATAACATGTGGTGGCACCCAGGCAAACACGGGGTCGCTAGCTCCATTATAGTACCACCTACATATGTTGAGTTCAGTGTCAAACAACGTGCCTCATCTCCCCTGACACAAATCTTGTGTTGAGGTCGAGGTGGCATGCACCCAGAGGTTGCCCACCTGGTTGCCCCAGCTTTTCTGTTCTCTGGCTGGCAGCCGCGCTTGCTGCCACCAAGACAAAATTCTGCCCTTCTGCCAGGCAGTGTGAACACTCCCAGGAGTCAAGAACAAATGCCTGAGCAGGAAGGAGGTCACACCTCTTCCTTCTCAGGAGGGCTAGTGAAGTGGCACATCAAGGCGGAGGCAGCCTCTGATATGCATCAGGGCTGCCTCCCAAAGGAGTAAACAGCCCACCCCCTGCCCTGGCACATTTTCTCCTGGACAGGTGGGAAATTAGGTATGCAGGAGGGATACACCCCCAGAAGGCTAGCCACACATCTAGTAGGGTGAACTGCCTGGTCTGTACACCTAAGGAAGACTTCTTCCATTTTTAAAAGTGGTAGAAATAGTGGGCTCTGGGTAGCAAAGGTGACCTACACCCCCAATATCGTCAACTCAGGTACGGATTAGCCGCTGGGGCAAGTAGTCCATTGGCCACTTGCACCCATACCCCTAATGCCCCTAAAGCTAGGATTTAAGGGCTACCCCTGATATCAGAACCTCAGTTCTGATCCAACTTGAATCAAAGAAGAACAAAGAAGAGACCTCTGTCTGCGACAACATTACTTGCACAAACGAAAAGAGGGATACTCTGCACCTGTGGCAACACTCCTGGAACTGCATGAACAAGACATGCCCTAGGCTAAAGGCCAGTTTCTCCTGACAGAGGGACCCCTGTGAGAGCCAGAAGCAACCTCAGACTTCCTTGAACTAGTGGCACTAGTCCCCTGCAAACTGCAGGTAAATCAACACTTCAGATCCAAAGAATCGCTGCACTTCGGGCCCTCCGAGAGATTGCCCAAAAGCAGATGGTCTAGTGCATTGTGGGAAATGTAGTTCTGCCCTCCACGTTTCAGGCAGCTACTGTGTTCCCCCGGACGTCAAAGAAGCTTCCTGCTGAGCTTACTGCTGCCAAGGCTTGTTAGACGCCAGTCCGGCAACTGACTCCGGCACTCGACGCTGCATCAAGAAGGAACCCCGCAACACTTTCAACCAACCATGGCAGTGGCCCTGTTGTCGAGATGTTGCATCGGTTTTGCTCCCACCATCGTCTAAGCGGTAAAAGCAGCACCCCTGCGGCTCGATCAGCACCAAGGACAGCCAGAACAACTCTGCACCCAGGCTCTACGGGCCAGGTAAAATTGAACTGACTGTCGTGGCCTGGTCCTGGGACCTGCACCACCTTTACCCCCAGTGGGTTCCACGCAGTTCGACCTGTAAGTGACCGATTATCACTACCACTTTTTCCCATTGACCGCAATGCAAAAATTCTGCACTATTGAACTGCTGTAATTTATGTTTTCTTCTAAAATCCATAACTCTGGTTATAATATGCTATTTAGTTCATTATGGTGTCTAAACTAAGATAAAAATACACTCTATTTGTATAAATTGGTGTCAGATTTCTATCCAGTCGTGTCAATTACTTATCGTCCATGTTGATGCTCTGAAATGCTTAACACATGTTCCTCTATTAAAGCCTGACTGCTCTTTGCCACTCTACCAGGAATGAGCTAAGAATCTATTATTGTGAATCCAAGGACCATCTTTGGGGTTTGTATGGTGAAGTCTAACCAATATCACCACATAATACTCCACCTTCCTTCATATAACCTATGGCACAAAGGAGGGTTTCGGTGATGGGAACAATGGGTGGTCTCCCGCTTACCATTAATAACTAAAAAGCAAAGATTTTCCACACATTTCCTGCCAAGCTGGAAGTGAACAGCAGAAACAGTACAGAGTGTGAGAGGTCTCAAAGCACAGAAAATACTGTCTCTGAAAACTGGAGCACCGTCCTTAGGTGCTTGAGAAGCCCTCACTGACTAGCCAAGCAAAATGTTTTCAGAAATCCTCTCCCAGCCACCATTGAAAACAAGAAGGGGACATCCACCCGCAAGAAGGGTGTCAATATTTATAAGCCTGAACACAATATTTATTATTATGCAAGCATAACCTCATGTAATCACAAATCTGGGTTTCCTGCAGCTCGCGTAATTTCCTATTTTTCTTATGCCTACATCACGTATGTAGCATTATCGCACATGACACTTGTTTCAAGCACAAATTTCTTGTAGAAACTGTGATACCCAATGTGCATCACGCTTACTGGCTGACTTACAGAGAAACTGGATAGATATGCTCTGGCGCTGATACCTCGTTGCGTGCATTTGCGTTGCGACTGACACGACGGTGGACAGTAGTGAGGTAAAGGTACATTACATTGGTCATTTGTACCGTTAGTGATGCGTACCCACTCATCTCAGTGCCAAGAATCAAATAAAGGCTAAATGCACATTTTAGAACTGTAACTCCATAGTATTGTGGCACTTTCAAAAGATAACTGTGAACTGCAAATACATGAAGGTGCCGAAAGTCTATTAGATGCCGAGATCAAAACATTCACGTAGTAATGGCCTCTATGCAATTTCATCTATGGATACAACTGTGCTGCATGGTATCAATCATCATGCTTAGTTGAAATGGGACAATGTATGTATTGGACAACGATTATGTTTTCTTTGTTATTGGGCCCACAATGGTGTGTTTTGAAGTTGACGAATAACATGTACCTTGATAATTCTTCATTAAGCTGTATTGCTTCAGGCCACATCGGCCTATTGTAAGGTTTTCAAAACAAAATCAATAAAATTTGTCATTAAAAAAAAAAAAAAAGATAACTGTGAAGGCAACAGTGCTTTGCAATATCAATAATTACAGTACATATGAGATGGATAGAAGGAGATGTGTAGAGGAAGAAAAAAGAAACAATCAGTCTACAGGTGGTGCATGACAATTTTAGTCTTTAGTAGGTCCGGGCAAAATTGAAATTATGACAGCGTACTTCACGTAATTTTAGGAATTTTGTATTACATTTGTTAAGCAAAATTCCTGATATAATGCCATTGCGCATGGTTACACACCATTCATGGTAAAAATGTATGCAAATGCACCATTCACTGTGAAAATTTACCGCGAAGTGCACAGGAACGACAGTACACAGACCACTTTTGTTTAAATGCATCCTCGGGTCAAAAACTGACATAAGGACTCATTTCACGATAAAATATAGTGAAAAATGACGGATTTGCATTTTGTGTAATTACAAATTATTTTGCTGAAACTTTGCTGAATTATGCAAAAGCAAATTACGCATATTTTACACACCCCTAGTCTTTAGGTCTTTCTGGAACAGGAGTTGGTGAGCTTTGAGTCTTCTGTTTTCTGGTAGACAGTTCTAAAGCTTTTGTGCATGGCAGGAGAATTCTTGTTTGACAGTTTTAGTTTTTCTGGTTTGGGGCATTGTAGGTTCTAGATTTGGGATTTGCCTCTCACAGCAGCGGCCCCTCCATTAGAGCAGAGGAGCATTGCTCTTCCGCTGCTTGCGCTGCAAAGGTGAATAATAAAACGGTAATAAAATGAATTTATTACGATTTCTTTTGATATAGTGAAGATTTGGGTGCATTATATGATATGGTTGTTTGGGCGTACCGTGTAATACATGCCCAAAAACTGTCTTGGGTCCAGCCAGGGTCATTTGTAAAACCTTAAGCTCAACCATGGGTAGCTATGACTGTGAACAGCAAGGCTTAAACAAAGGAACTAGAGTAAAGCATTTATCAGCACCAAACAACAAAATAAGAAAGCCACACAACACGAAAGAAATCAGACGCCAATTTGAGCAAAATCCACCAAAGGGTTCCAGAGATACAGATTTTACAAGAAAACTTAAATCTCAGTTTAACTGCAAACAAGCATTGGTAACCGTAAAGTATGTAAACTTTTGAAAAATTTGTAAGAGTTGTGTTCGACTACTCCGGATCAACTTGGGTGACCAAATCCGACAGGGAGAAGGTCTGAGAAAGCCAATAATGAGTATTTTGACAGTTACCTGGCTACCAAAGCATTCTCAAGTTCATTTCCAAACTTTGCAGCACAAACATCATAGACTTTAATGGAGTGGACCAGATGCTGCGGATGCAGGAGATGAAAGATGCTCAAAGAGGCTCTGGGTGCCTTCACAGTTATTCCTCAGTCCATGGGTCAGCTGGGATGACTTTGGCCACAGAGGTCGGGATCCCTAGAAGTCCTCTTTGAGCCTGTAGAAGGCCAGTTGCTGCTGGGCAATCAGTCTCCAACCAAAGCGGTCTCAGCGACATCCTTTGGTGGAGGCTGGTGTCACCCTTGGGCGACCTATCTGGACTCAGATGACATTCCCAAGTTTGGCAGACTTGAGTGCAACTTTTGGCCATCGAGGATTAGTCCCTTGGGGAGCCCAGCAGCAGGCAGTGGTAATTATTCAGAAGTGGTTACTGACTTGCTGAGCTGGGCCGCTGCATCTTTGATAGCCCTGATGCTGGTTCCATGGGGTCAGCCGAATGACCCTTGGAGTCACTTCTTTGGTCTGTGGCTTGGGAGCGACTTTTTCTGAAGCCAGGAGTCACAGGCACAGTCCTTTCTTCGGTAGCCCAAGGTGTGGCAGGTGCAGTCTAGCAAAAGGTGCAGCCACTCTTTGCCAAGTCCAGGGGTCAGCAGGGCAGCCTTTCTTCAGTCCTTTCTCCAGTTCCGGTGTGATCTGAGGTTCAGGGTGCCATAATTATGCCCAAAAAGTGCCCTGGAGGGATGATGCGGTCACTATCGAATGGGCTACAGGGTTTCCTCCCGCTCTGTGACGATTTTCCGGCTATGTGTGACATCTAGCAATCCCAGAGTGCACTATTCTGCCCACTCTCAAGATGTCTGGACCCTTTCTTGGATGTTAGGAGCTTGATAGCCCACCCTAGAGGTGTAGCTACCTGTGGGCTACACACCCACAGGAAAATTGGTTTGGGCATTGGTCTCCCCTCTCCATTCTCACTGCCAGCCTGCCTACCTGAACAAAGGGCAGCCCCCTCAAGAGTTTGATTACGCCTTTTGGGCTAACACTTTAAGTGGCTTCCTGCGAAGGGGAGGTAATACCTCGCCCTTTGGTAGGCTGCTATTGTTCCTAAGCCTAGGAGTCGTTCACAATGCTCCCCAGGAGGGCAGAAAGCTGTCTAGTGGCCAGTGACCGTGTGATGCCACTGGTCAAACTGGGTCACAGAGTGGCCACTTCTACAGGTTGCATTTCTGTAAAAGTGGCTTTAAATTCAACTTGGGAATCAAGTCGGGTTTAATGCCACAATTAATTTGATACCTTAAGGTACCCATCTCAGTAGTCCCATTTAGAAGTTAGCCGGACTGAGTGGTGAGCTGGTAACTCTGTGTAAGCCAATGAGGTTACTAACTCTTCCACAACAAAACAGCAATTTGGGAGTGTTGCTGTCAGGACAAAAATAGAAAATGCATTTCCTACTTAATAATATACAGCTACCTGCCTTAAGGCTCAGTGGGCCTTCCTTAGGGGAGACTTACATATATTGTTAAGGTAAGTGGAGCATTTGACGGCAAAGTAAACTAGCAGTTTTAACAATGCCCTTCCAGTGTGCAGTGGAAGGCTGGGAGCCATTTTGTACTTGTCACACACAGGGTGGGTGGCACAATCAGTGCTGCAGCCCTGGGTGAACACTCTGCCTTACGTGCCCTGGGTAGCCTGGGTACCATATATTCTGGACTTATAAGTCAGTCTCTGCCAATTGAGGGCAGCCAATTCGACCTACACTTTGTAATGGGCTAGAACACTGGCACTGAGGTCTGGTTGGCAGGCCTCAGTGCACTCTCCGAGTTGAGAAACCAGCAGCATCAGTCCAAAAATGTGGGGGTGAACATGCAAAAAGAGGCATTTCCTTACAGCTATCCTTACTTAGGCTAATATTAGCACCACACTAACAGTCGCCCCTGTATATTTCTGCTTGCTTCAACTCTTGTTTGTTAAAACCCTTCAAATTTGATTGTCTCCCCACACAGTCAGGTTTCTTGAAAGTAGATCACTTCATTCCCCACTAATATCACTTCCAAGGATCCCATAGCCTTTAGCCTTCTCAACCCGTGCACATTCCAGCTCTTTACTCTTAGGCCGTGTGGAGAGGGGGCCTTCTCCTAATCTATTTCACTTAGGCCTACCTCCTCATTTTCATCTCGCCAGATGTTCTCGTCTTCCTGATGGTTCACCCTAGCGCTAGGCTCCCTAGTATTGTTGCATATTCTAATTTGCATCCTACCCTTTGGATCTTCGTAAAATAGCCCTCCATTATTTCGCTGCCTCACCAGCCACACTTCCCTGATTTGTTCCGAAAGCGAGTAGAAGGCAGTTCTGCTGTACTAGAGCGGATGAGGGTGGAGGGGTGCAAGAAGGCTGAAGACAAGAAAGAGGTAACCAAAGGAGCAAAAGGTTATGAAGCTTCTAAGAGGGCCAGAGTTCAACTGGAAGTGAAAAACCAAAAGGTTCTACAGTGAGTGGTGATAATACAGTTGAAACTAGTAACATCTGTCCAGACCTTGCATCTCCTGGTTGCAGTCTTATTACAGCAGCTTTTGGAGTCTGTTGCAGGAGCACTGTATTCCATACTTTGCTATCTACGTCCTCCCTTCCCTTTGGCTGTCCTGTCAATTTGCAATTTTGTGCTTGTGATGTGTTGTTTTATTTTGTATCCACTGTGTTTGCCCCTGCTCTGGAGCATTGCTCTTTCACCATGTTTCGGATCAGTAGCTGTGTGCTAACCTTCTACTGTTGACGTCATGAACTACGTTATGTTTTTAAATCTTATTATCACTCCATCAGACTATTTGTCTTTTTATTTCAGAATGTGCCTGCACTCTACACTTTAGTCTCCTCATCCTTCTCACCCCCGGCACTTCCGTCCTGCCCTCTACATGCCCTCAGTCGCACTAGATCGATGGCAGCCTTCCTGATCCCATGGAAATCTCCGGCCACCGCCTGATGCTTGACGAGTATGAATGGATATTTAAAAGCCTATAAAGCAGTGAAAACATTGCTTTCAGTACTTTCAAGATGGCAGCCACTGTGCATGAGATAACGTGCGTCATTATGTTGTGCCAACGAACGTGATGATGCAACATCATGCATGGGACTAGGTATGTGTCTGTGGGGGTTTGTGCATTTATTTAGTTATTTATTTATGCTTTTTTATATAGCGCAAGTTTACCCGAAGGTGTCAGAGTGCTTTACAATAGAACCAGTTACATTACATAAGGACTTCAGAGTACATGAATTACATAAAAGATACAAAACATATATACTCTAGACTCACATAAGAATGGTAGTAAGTACATATGTCTACTACAGATACTTGTGGTTAGAGTTACATATATACAAGTTGCAAATTCACTCAAGATTACATTTTAAGAAAAGTTGAAGCGATTTTAGTTGGACAAATATATATTACATATTTACAGAGCATGATCTTCTCACCATTGCTGGGGTTTTTGTGGGGCTCGTTCAGCCAGGCCTTCAGGGTGCTGTTGTACTCAGAGGCGGTGATCTAGGGCCTGGAGGGATCCCCGAGCTGGTGATGGCCGTAGGGGTAGAAGGCCGGATGGTGGTGGGCGAAGGTGGCGTGCTGGAGCCTGGAGATATTCTTGAGCTCGTGCTGGGCGCCAACAATGGGAAGGGGGGTAGCTCAGCGCTGTAGGGCATGAAGGCTCCATAGCCGGTTTAGGGGAGTTTGTAAATGGAGGAAAGGTAGTCATTGGTTCGATGCTGTGGGAGAGAGACTGGAGTAGTGGGAGCCAGCCAGTCTGTGGTGCGCCCTTGATGGCGTTAGTGCAGAGAGACTTGGGCAGCGCGAACAGGTGGGACGGGCGGCAATAGTATCAGAGGCAGGAGAGACAGCCCTGATAAACTAGCCCGACCGTAGATGTGCCGCAGGGTCACCATTGGGAACACTGTTGGCTCCTTCAGTCGAGATGCGTCATTCTCCAAGATGGAGTAGGGCAGCGTCGGGCTCACCTCGTGATCCTCCACCACTCCCACTTTTCCACTTACTCGCCATCAAGTTGATTCAGGTGCTCTGAATGGGGTCAGATGCCCTCCTCGCCTGGCGCCCCATTTGCCTCAATGCTCCTGGGTCCCCGAGAATGGTCTACGACACCGGGGCCAGCCCAGCGCTGGGGGAGGCCGGCAGCTGAGGAGTGCAACAGTGGGAACACCATGGCCTCCCCAACCCCATCACACGCTCCGGCAAGTTGCAGGCGGGCTAGGGGAGCAACTGGTGCAGCGTCAGGGACTCAGGCTCGGGCGCCGTTCCCCCGAGAAGGAAAGGGTTGAAACCGTACAGCAGGGCGGCTGTCCGCAGGCACCCAGCAGAGAAAACATACTGGTCTTCTCCAACACAGCTCGGCCCCGCCTCCGATATTCGCCATGGCTCCCTCCACAGCTGCCCCCAGCCACGAAGGAACGCAATATGTATTGGTTCACGTTAGTCATAAAGTTTTATATTTCGGACCCAATGTGCCTCTTTCTTTGTGTGCCTGTGCGTCTGCATTTGTGTGTTTGTCTATGTGCCTCTCTCTCTCTCTCTCTCTCTCTTTACATCTCCTGTCTGTGTGAGATTGTCTTTGTCTATTTCTGCCTATGCATATCTCAAAGTTTGTCTTTCTGTCTATTTGCCTCAATAGCCATTTACTTACTCTCTATCTCTCTTGGTGGGGGGGGGGGACGAGTTTGTCTTTTTGTCTATTTGCCTCAATAGCCATTTACTTACTGTCTATCTCTCTTGGTGGGGGGGGGACGAGTTTGTCTTTTTGTCTATTTGCCTCAATAGCCATTTACTTACTGTCTATCTCTCTTGGTGGGGGGGGCGTGCACGTGTGCGTGTTCTGTATGCGCACGACTACGTGTGTTGTGTCTTCCAGGATAAATTACAAGAATGCGCCAGAAGACATGTTTTTCGGAATTTCTCAAAAGAGATTGTTTAATCCCTTTTCTGCAAGTGTGTTAGTGCTTTCGATTCTCTCATGGGATACGGAACACAGATAAAAAACAAGTGAAGTTCATGAAAGTGTATCCTTTGTGGTTCGGAAATGCTCTTGTTATTTTATAAGACATCCTCCAAGCGTTTTTAAGACTGTCCTGCCAGACCTCACACAGTGAGAATAAAAAAACCATCCAAGGCACCTTGCAAATGTTTAGGTTTGACATAAACCCCTGCGGTAAGACCCTGGACTAGGAATTTGACCCTAATTAAAATAGAGCGACATGGGAGGGGTCAGTGTGCTGCCACAAGACCAAAGGAAAATGCACCTGAGTAACAGAAGTGTGAGATTGGGAGATTAGAAATGTGTACACCAACTTTCACAACATATATATTTCAAGACTAGTAGGAAATTAGAATTGGCAAATCTAATAGGTCTGGATCAGGCCAGCATGCAATATTCTTTGCAAATTAGTGCTATATGAAAAGAAAATGTAAAAAATATAATAAATGTAAAAATAAATAAATTAAACGGCAGACGCGGCACACCAGACCTGGCACTGACGTGCAGTCTTTTTCATGGGTTTATTCACGTGTGATAAGGTTGAATACAGCCACACATGGTGCAAGACAGACAATGAAGATGTCCCACAGGCCCATGCTATAGACTGGTGGGGAAAAAACTAAATGTGAATGACACTTGAACAGACCAATGGCTAAAAAGGACTGAAAGAAAGCCCCTGTATTTATGAATGTATTTTTATGATTTTTTGGGGGAAAACATGAGGTTGGTGAGTCAAGTAAAGCTGCCGCTAGGTCAGCCCTAAAAAAGTAACTAAAAAATGGAACTTGCCTGCCACTTTTCCAGGATTTGCCCGTAAAGTGTCCATGAACTGCGACATCGTGTACAACTCATTCCAGATTCGGCCCATGTGCTGCATTTCCGGCTTTGCGAGCACCACGTGTTGAACATCTCGATATGCACGAGCCAGTCTTAAAGCAAAACGATGATAAAATATTAGTAATTTGCAAGATTTAATTTGCAATAATTTTTTTATTTTTTATTTTCCCAGTCTGCTCTAGCCTAGTTACATTGAATTGACTCACACTCCAGTCACCTGAATTATGGCGTGAATCGAGAATCGATGGACTAGTGCTACTAATCTGGCTCGGCCTTTCCAAAGTTTGCATGTAACAACAAGCATTTGCAATGCAATAAATCTTGCATTTGCGAGAGTTTAAGTTATTGGCATTGTAAATGACAATGCCTTTTATTTGTCTGTTTTGATAATTAACACATATATAAAAGGTATTGTCATTTACAATGCCATTAGCTGAAACTCTTGTAAATGCGTGACCTATTTTAATTCAAATCAATTCAATAAACTTTATTCGGTCTTCAGACCATAAAAGTGCAAATACATGTATATAGTCCACTAAAATTTTGAATATGTTAAAACCCATCACGAAACATAAAAACACAGCAGTTTATCATTAAAAGCATAATCCTTGTTTCTGTCCCAAAATTATACAATAGTTGTTATAAAAACTACCAACGAATTAATTCAGAGTACCTAATACAAGGGTGCAGTGAACAGTTTAAAACCGTGTTACAGGAAGTAAAAACAAGTAGACCAATTTGATTGTGCTGCCATTGACATAAAAAAATGTAAGATCAAAATGTAAACAATTCGCTCAGTGGCGGGCTTTCATCATAATCAGGTTCAATTCCCTCACCAGCATATTCTGGGCATATTGGGATCAGGTCTAAATTGGGCTCTGGGCCTTCCTTCTAATTCCCCACATGTGACCCAGGAACTTCGAGATTGCGCACACAAATAAAGGTCTGGGGTCTGCTTTTAGTATGCGCAAGGCAACACCAGAGTCACGAGTTCCCATTTGCTTACAAATGGGGGTTAACCATTTGGCCCTAGGTTTTGCGTATGCAGGGCAAGCAAAGAAGACATGGCCTATTGATTGGTCAATGCAGAACAGCAGGGGCAGTCTTTTATCTTGGCAACATTACATAGCCACAAGTTTTTAAATGAATTTATGGGCAAACAGCCATGTCTAAATTGTATATATAATTTTCTATCAGCCGGCACCTTTACAATATCAAGATAACCTTCCAGGGAACAGCTAAATTTAAATCCATAAATTCCTCAAAGTCTGTCCCGCTTGTTATCCCTAAATTTGTTCTGCTCTACCCAGTCCCAATACAGCACTTTCATTGCATTTCAAAGAAGTGACATTGTCCCGGGCTGCTTGGGAAGTGAAAGCGTGCATGGCGCACTGAATGTTGCAGGAAAGCATGTCTGCCTGTAGTAAGAGAAACTCATTAAAGAAAAGAGTGCTTACATACTAAATAAGACATAACATGTAACAACAGAGGTAAAAGGGCCAGTCCTCATGGGAGGTTACAAATGAAGACAAGGCGGTACTAAGGAGGGACTAACAAGCCTATTAACGAATCAGAAGCCAGCATTTACAAAGGACAATGAAACAAGCCAATGAAAAATATGGGTGGAGCTTCAACTCCATACTCGAATACAGCATGCCTCGCAGAGCATCGCATGCGCTGCCCAGGCTCGACCTAAAAAGTAAGAGCATTGGGAAGTGCTCTTTGAGAAGGCAGATTTAGTTGTTGGAATATTCAGATTAAGAGAGTTTAATGGGATACCTCAGTGAGCTCAGTGCTTGCTGATGAAGAGTGAGGGCAGTCTGAAGGTGACAAGCTCTAATACTAATGAGGCAAACTAATGCTTCCATCTTTCTGAGATTGTTAAATTGAATACCATAAATTGGGTAATAGTTCAACTGTTATCTACAACACTTAGAAATATAGTTTATATGAAGTGCTGCATAAAAAATAAATTATAAATCAATAACTTCTTGCAAACCTCTCAGATCACCCACTTTTGGGATGTGACATCTGTCCACTGGGTTTTTGCACCTGTCCATTCACAACCCTTCACATTCTACACCTACTTTGCTGATGCAAGCAACTGTCTCCAATAACTTGTCTTTTATGCAGCACTTCAAGTGCAGTAAATAACAGATGTTGCTATTTCCCAATTTATGGTGCTTAGTTTACGACCTGTGGAAGGAGGAAAATCTGACTAGGCTAAAATAATGTCAAGCTGTTTAAAAACAAACTGTACAGGAATTTCCTACTCAAACTGAAAGTTTTATCTGCCAAGCTGCTACAAAAGGTTGAGATGTGTAGCACTTATTACTGCACTTCTTTGATTTCTAAGGCCCTAATTACAAGATCATGGCTAAATTACCATATCTGTGCAAACCGCACTTTGGACAGAGATAGGAATTACGAGCTGTGTGATAAATTATCATACCCTTACAGTTTTCCCTTGATAGAGTCCAGCAGGTCAAACTTGCCAAAATATATTAGAAGAAAATGCCCAGCAAAAAAGGCAAAACTTGTTAAATACTAATTCTGCGTGTTATGCCTAATTTCCAAGTTTAAAAACTCTAATATGTGTTATTTATCACACTCAGTGAATATTTCACCCTTTAGGAATGGTATCTACTAGGAATGGTAAAAGTACTTCACCCTATTGCGGGCAACTTAATACCAGTATCTAAGGTCACTAAATAACAGGTGTTACAATTACCGAGCTGAATAGTGCGCAATAATTAATGCAATACTATGCAGTTAAATTTGAGGCCTAGTTCAATCTATACTTGTTCACGAGTCCTGTAAAACCTCTGAGATCTTCTTGAGAAATTCTGATGGGCAGCAAATAAAATAAGGTTAGCGCGGAACTACTAGCGTGTTCCAATGTTGTGTGCATTTTATTTTTGGGTGCTTTACTTGTCCATGTGTCCAGCCATCACAACAATCAAACAAACAAGTCGTACAAAACAATGAAACAGCGAGCCAGTAAAGCAATCACACCTCCCTCCTTATCTCCCCCAAAACATTAAGTACAAGTAAATATTGTAGAAGACAACGTTGCGTGCACATCCACTGCACCTGCTGTTTCCAAGGTGCGACCTCAAAGGATCCAAGAAGTTCAACAGATAAATGTGAAGTGCACCGCTCAATCAAGATTCTACATAGAGTTAGTCCATTTTTTGCATATGATGTCCAAAATTATCTTTATTTTTCTTTTTTCATAGAAAATGGTACATAACAGCCAACGCGTTTCGTCCACTACATGTGGACATCATCAGGGCATAAATTTGTCTTTCAAGTCTGAATCTACGCAAGTTTTGCCGAGAGCAGGATCAAAGCAGTTGCTAGAAGTTGGTAGCAGGTATCTTCTTAGCACATTCAGGTGCAGACTGGCTATGATTGTGAGTACTCGCTGTGAAGGACTGGACAGTAATGTGGTTTCTACCTTTTTAATAGCAAGGGATTTCCCTTGAGCCACCGGTGATTGTTTTTCGAACGACATTTTGAGTCAGGAGCCATGGCAGTTTTCTTTCCATGTATGTTGGCAGTCGGTCTGGCAAGCGTATGCGGCATTCTCAAGAGCCTGCATTCGTAATCTGCATCTGCAGAGCCTATAAGTAAACATTGCAGTCGGAACTTGTGAGTATTGGCTTAGACTTTACAGAGATTATAATCAGGCATGCACACAAAAGGTGCCGCCTTGCTCTACATTCAGGAATAATGACGAAATGTATTTGCCCCCAAATACATGGGGTTTTGTTGAATTATTGGTTAATGTCCATACCAGGAATCTACCAATGTTTTTAATATGATGAATTATGACTCGCCTTTGGTTTCAATACCTTGAAAGACAAATTTATGCCCTGATGAATTCCACATGTAGTGGACGAAATGCGTTGGCTGTTCTGTACCATTTTCAATCAAACAAACAAGGTGCTTCTCTATTCCCAGTGTAAAAAACCTAAAATGTAAAGGAACAGCGGTGGGATGGGTTTTCCTAATAGCATGGTGCAAAAAATCTCTTAGGGCCATTCTTCCATGCTCTGAAATCAACTGCTCGTCTCTTCATGAGCTAAGGCCAATGGGTTTTGACTGGAATGGTGTCAGTAGATATTTGGGAGGAGATGTGCCCTAACAGCCTGAGCAACTGACCTTAGAAAAGGATGACAGCCTCAGTTCAACATCTTGTGATTCCAGACAATTCATTTAATCTTCCTGTGCCTAAAACAATGCATAATGTGATGCTCATGTAAAGCACTATAATACCATTGGACCAAGTTTGGGCTATATAAAAGACTGCAAAAAAATTGAGAATGATTGCCTTTGATTCCTCAACTAACTATACCAGCCTCCAGGAGCGCCTTCAATTAATGGATATAGCAAACACAACAAGATGATGGACGAAGTGCTGAAGCTTTTCAACTACTCACCCCCAGTCACAGACCTGTGTTTAATCCATCGTTCTTTTGCTCACTATGCAATCCCAGTTTGGACCCAGCCATATGCAAATCAGTCTTGAGCCTGTTCCTCGTGGGAAGAGTCCAGCCCGAACTGCAAGGCCAGGTCCTCCTTGGACCAGAAACAAGCATCCTGGGACCAGTTTCGGGTTGTTACCCCTCATCAGCCAGGCTAGCTTGAATCCAGTGGCACAGTGAGCAAAGGACTCGCGTCTGGGCATACCCTGCCAACTTAGGGCGAACAAAGCAGACAAAATAAGATGATGGACGGAGCGCTGAAACCTTTCAGACACTCACTCCCAGTCACTATTAGATCTGGGTTAAATCCATCATCATTCTTCTGCTCACTTCGCCACCCCAGTTCAGACCCAGCCATATGCAAATCAGTCTTAACCTTGTTCCTGATGAGAACAGTCCAACCCGAACTGCCAGGCCAGGTCCTCTCTGGACCGGAAACAAGCATCCTGGGACCAGTTTCCGGGTATTACCCCTCATCAGCCAGGCTAGCTTGAATCCAGTGGCACAGTGAGCAAGGGACCCACATCTGGGCATGCCCTTGGCCACTTAGGGCGAACATAGCAAACACAACAAGATGATGGACGGGGTGCTGAAACTTTTTATGCACTCACCCCAGTCACAGACCTGTGTTTAATCCATCATTCTTTTGCTCAATATGCCATCCCAGTTTGGACCCAGCCATATGCAAATCAGACCTGACCCTGTTCCTCATGGGAACAGTCCAGCCCGAACTGCCAGGCCAGGTTCTCCCTGGATTTAACCCAGATCTCTTTACTGGGGGTAAATGCATGATTTATTCAGCATTCCGTCCATCAATTGTTTGCATAGCACTGAATGAATGGATAAACACTCTCACGACTATTACATTTTCACACAAAGGCCTAGCAGGAGGGACGTACACTGAGGAAGAAGTTCTCCAAAAAGCTAGGAGGATCTAAGTGGTGCAACTGTGCAACACCCTCCTCTTGAGAATGCCTCCAGGGATTGATGAGGGGGCAGGGAGGCACTATTAGTCCACACCCTTTCCCCCTGCCTTCACAGCTCTTCTCCCCGATTCAGTGTCTGGTGTTGTGGCTCACGTAAGGCAGTCCTTCTGTGTGGCCCTTCCTGACACATAGCACGTGATCCTTCCTGAGTCTGGTCTGGGGTCGCTTAACCCGGTTTGGTTTTCAGCCTTGATGGAAGGATGCATTGCCCATGATTTCCATCCATGCGTGGTCTGTGAGAACTGCCCATAGAATTCTGTTCAGGCTTTGGGCCAAGCTTTTGGGGTGGTTTCTGTACCTTCTGGCCTACACAGTGTGCTATCCACTTACTCACAGCTATTGCTATTTGTTTATCCAACTACAGAATTGTTTTGTTTCCATTTAGGTGAAGACAACTCTAAAGCTGATGTATTTTCTCCACACTCCAGTAGGGAAAAGCTGAGGGCAGACAAACAGGGGCACAGTGGATCGGCTTCCCAACTAATGAAAGGACTATTTGTCAATTATCTGCTCTAAACTTATTTATAGTTTGAAAATTGCTGCTATGCTCTGTTATCCCTTTTTAACAATGCAACCAAATACATAATTGCTAACATGCTATGGCCAGCCTTGCCTAACTAAAGTGTAAATGTATACACAGAGTGACCTTTATCAGAAATAGGGGGTGGGACTTTGAGGGTCACCTGTAGCCCCTCCCCATTTGACAGCACACCCAGCCAGGACATGAGTGACAAAAGATGTTATGATGGCACACTACAGGGTATCTCTCTGCCACTCCATTTTTCACTAAAACATAGCTCTGTTTTCAGATTGATGCCGCTCTTAGCTAGTGCCTGGTTCTCCCTGTGCTAATTTCAGGCCCCCAGGGGTGACCCATCCTGAGTTTGAAGACCTCTGCTCTAGTCTAAGCAGGACAGACTAATGCAAGGAACGTCTTTCTCCATTCATAGATCTTGGAAGCAAGTGTAATGGCATGAGTTGAACTGCAGTTGTTGGACAGCTCTATTGTCCACCACAGGACAGGGCACTGCAGAGTGGATATGCGTGAGGAGAGAACCCTTTCTATTTGATGATTATAGAAATGGACAGGTGTAAGAAAGTGAATTATTATTTGAGGTGGGCAGCCACCCTACTCAAGGAATAATAACATTAACTTGTCAGGGTGAACCCCGACTCACTAAATTAACCTGAACTCAACCCCCTAGAAGCTATGGCACAGAATGTGTGAAGTATTCATGCAGTATCAAAAATGTAATTAAGTCAAAACACCAAACAATACAAATACCAAACCTTTAGAAAAATAGAGTACAATTTTAATTAACAGAATTACACCAAAATGTCGAAAATCCAATAAAGGGAACAAGAGACAAGAATTATTAAAGTTTTAAGTAAAAAGACTATGCACCAATAATGGACCACAGCAGTGGTAGACCGAGACCTAGGCGCAATTTCAGGCCAACTGTGATGTAGCGTGGGTTGGATAGACAAAGTAGTTTTATCCCGGTCAAAGATTTTACCTTCGGACGTAGTTTTTTTTATGGAACTCAAAATCCTCCAGCAGGGCAAGCCTGAAACTGTGTTTGAGGAAGGTGGATTGAAACCAGACACCTTCGCCACGAGGTCCCTCTGACTTCTCTGGAGGTCTTGGAAGTGCAAACATTTTATGTCCTTATTTTCTGGGTTTCTGGAGCAGCTTCTATGGGTCACTTCTAAGGCTCCCAGGACCTCAGGTACAGCATTTACGGACCAGGACTCACTCCAGTGGAGGCCACCAGTAATGTCCAGTCCATGTCCAGTTGGTGCTGGGCACCTCAGGAAAAAGGCTGCTTGTAGTTTGCTGTGTCCCTAAAGCCTTAAAGGAGGTTAGCTAACTGATCGTTAAAGTCTACTTCTTTATCCTGGGCACAAATGGAGCAAGCTCAGTCCTTCAAGGCTCCGCCGAGGTCAAAAACAGCAGCTTAGCCCTATTCTAATCTTCTGCAGGTCCAGAAAGTGTTCTGAGGTGGGTGCCTTGGGATACCACATTTATGGTTGGCACTAGCTAGTAGATGGGGGTGACTCTTGGCTCCACCCTGTCCAATCGGGTAAAAGTCCCAGGGTCAACCCTACCCATTTTTTCAGCAGTTCCAGTTTACCTTACCTCAACAATCCTGCAGTGCTTCCTCTAACTCCTTAAATTCAAGATGGGGAAACTCTTCCTCCCTTCTGTAGTCGTGTGTCCACCTAGAGATGTGGCCAGGGAAATGAGCAGTCCCATCCTGTGTCCACTCCAAGCCAGTTCTGGGCGTAGCTTCCATCCCACTGGGTTCGGAGCCAGCCGGGCTAGTGTGGGCCTTGGGGACTAAGGCTTTCTCTTCTTCAGGTCTGTCCGTATGCTAAACTATGAATGCGCAGGCCTCACCTCTATCCCTTTAAAGTTAATTAAGTTCCTAGGTCCACCCAAACTGTCCTTCCACGGCTAATAAGGAAAAAATGTTTTTATACCTCATTAATATCAAGCACTTCCTGGGCCTGGCAGGCTAATGCAAATTAGCCTCCAGGAGCTTCTAGCAGGGAAAAGGTAAATTTCTAAAAGTTACTTCTCCGTAATATTTATTAAAAAAACAACTTCACTAATGAATTGGAATTTTAATAAATATGGAAATAGTCTTTGAATTACTATTTTAGATGCTTCCTGTCAAAGGTTACAGATTAAAGTTTATAATCTGTACTTTGACATTTTCTAGGATTCAGCTACAGCCATACCAGTGAAAATAGCTTTTAGGGTCTAGTCACTTGAAGAACATGCCAACTTTAATTTCACACATGTTCCACTTTTAAATATTAGACTCCCTACCTTATTTTGACAAGTTTGACAACAGAGTTTTAGGCTGCCCCACTCAGGCTACAAATGGTAGGCCTGAAGCGATGTTTTACAGGTCAGTCCTGTGAAGGGCACCATAGTTGTTGCAGTCCACAGGTGGCATTTAACTTTCAGGTCCTGGGTGTATTTCCTACATCATATACTATGGACTTACAGGCAAGTTAAATATTCCATTTAGAGGTGTACCAATTTAACCATGCTTTACTCCTGTTTAGCAGGGGTAACAATGCATAGAGCTCTAAGTTCAGCAAAAATATGGTTCAGAAAAACACAAAACATCTCAGGTGACCATGCAGAAAAAGAAGATTTCCTACTCTGATTGTAATGGAAGGTCCTCCAATTTGTGAACGAAGTTCTAAATTTGAAGAGGAACCTACCGGTGTTATTAAATGCACTACAAGGACAATGTGGCAGAGGAAATTCCATCAGTGGATGTTCCTTCAGAACTTAGTCTTCCTCCAGAAAGTGAAGGACTTTCCATAACACCTTAACTCTAGACAAGGCCCACAAACCTTTCATGACTACAGTAAACACACACAGACTTATGTAACCATCATTCCACCTGAGCAGATCCCAAGTAGTGCTTTTCTCCCAGCAGTTACATTCTGTAAGCATGTGGTTGGTGCACTGGGACAGGCATTGGGCAAACGCCAGATTGGAATATTCATTTAATGGTGTGCGTATGTAAGAGAGTCAAGAATACATACCACAAGATTTTCACTAATCATTACATTGCTTTCCTGTCTCTTGGTAGGAGGGAGTTTTTGCCAACATCAAATCCAGCAGCAGCAGAAGGGTTACACTTTCCATCAGCACTCCACAATATAAGCCTGGTTTATAACTTGCTGGTTCCCTAAAAAGGCTCCGCCCAGCCCTGCATTCCCCTGTCCTAGCATAAGGGAGGCCTTGTTACTGACTCCATCATATTGAACACCATCTGGGGTTGGTGAAACAACTCGAAAATGTTGATTAACCCCACTACCCAATTTAACTTTGCCAGTCTGCCAGTTTTGGGCAGCCATCATTAAAATATGTAGGCTTGCACAGACAGATCTGCAAGTGATTCTAACTTAGCCCAATGGAGACACAACTAATGTGGGTACTGGAAATGTACTTCCACTTTGAGGGTGCATTTTCAGTATCTACATTGTGCATTTCCACAGTGTGGCCTGGGCACGGTGGCGTTGTCATCACTAAGTTCTTTCCAAGAGTTGACTATAGTATTGGGACTGGAAGCTGCCTCATGAGAAATACAACTATTCCTATGGTGGCAAACTTCAAATGGGGTGGATGTTCTTCCACTTATAGGACAGAGATGTCTCTTTCACCTCACTGATGGCTGTCTAGTCCAGCTATCAAACACCAAGTTAGTGATTATGTAATTAAAACTTTATTAATAAACCCTACAAGACCACTGATTTATTTTTCTTGGTTAGGGTTTTTGTGAGCAGTTAACACTGGTTTTGGTCACCTTGCTGTACTTTTCTTTGAGGAAGAAGTACTGCTAGAGTAAGAGAGGAATTGAGGCTGGTAATAGGTGTGATCAACACAGATTAGTTAGAAATATAGGGAAAGCTGGCACCACAACACCACTAACGTTTCTCTCTCTTCTGCATAGTGGATATCGATGTCAGCCATATGTGTATGAATGGCAGAGTTTGGAAACTAGGAAGTGGATCCAAGGCCCTGGGCCGTGGATGTAAGTGTAAGTATTTTGAAGGTGACTTTCCTAATTCTCTGAGGAGAGGAACAGGGAGGTCTTAGGTGAATGATAGAACTCTGGCAGGTCCCCAAAGTCTGATATGTCCCTACAGGGCATCCCATAGTATAAATTCTTGCGTAGTTATGGTCCTTCCAATGGGACTCTTGTATTTGGCTGGACAAGCAGTGAATAGTTTCATGGTGGCCAACCGTAGGCACAAGGGTGGGTGGTAAAGTTGGAAGGCCTAGGTGAGGGAGCCTCGGCAATGGCCAATGACGCTTGGAGTCGACTTGCCATTCAGGGGTCCATCCAGCCCTGTCTCCATACATGAGATACATAAAACACTATATAAACAAAGGCAAGATGTTAAAGAGGGATCAAGGCAGGCCCCATGCAGAGGGGAGGGAACCCCCCTATTTGCACGGGGAATTTTGAGAGGTCAGGGAGGCACAGTGTGTATGATGTTGGCAGCGTACGGCCACTGAGGCTCTGCAATCTGTGCATACATGGGAAGGAAACAGTCTTTCCTCCACGCACAAGAATGGGGGATCGGGTGGCCACAAACAGACCTCTCAAGTGGACGTGGACCGCCTTGAGCGCCGAGAGGAGGCAGATGTCGGAAATGGGCAGCAGTGCCTCTGGTGTGTGGGTGACAGGCAGCTGGCCCAATCCAAAGCATCAGCGTGTGTACCTGCTGCAGTAGCAGCCTGCATGACAAGAAGGCAAGGGTTCAGGAGGGGAAAGAGTGCCCCATCCCATGGTACAAAGGGTGGCAAAGGATTTTGGGGACACTTTTGGGCATGGTGAAGTAGCAGAAGGTACCATCACAAGTATGGTATAGCCACTGGTAGAGATTCACAGATGGTAGGGTCAGAGATATGGTGGGGGCAGGAGGCTCAAAGTGGGGTAAGGAACAGGCAATGCAGCGAGCGAGGAATTATAGAGGAGCTGTCAGGCATGGCATCGGATGAAGACAGTGAGAGTGAGGACATGGAAGGGCTGGCTGTGATAGCGACAGGTGAAGGTCAGAAAAAAAGGATCGATGGCATCAGTGGTGAGCAGACCAGGAGTTGAGAGCTTCGCTGGGTTGAGAGGCACTACTTGGGGTGCAGATGTTGGAGAAAGGCGAAGAGAGAGTCACAGCCTTGGGTGTTGCAAAAAGGAATGGAAGGGCCAAAGTGGCACTTGTCTATGGGATAGATGACCGAAGGGATGCTGGTGGCAAAAGGCATAGGTAGTCAGTGCCCCCAAGGACAGAGATACAAGACTCCGCTAGTGAGTATGGGGACAGCTGGTGATGGGAGGGTGAGAAGGAAGGGAGTGGGAGGGGAGAACGGTATGGCAGGAGCAGAAGGGGATATTGCAGAGGCATGGGCTATGGAGCAGCAATGGAGAAGTTCTACCAAAAATTGTGCATGGTCTGGGTGGCATTTCTGGAAAAGAAAGTGGGGAAGGGTCAAAGGATGGAAGTAGGCAGGAGATTGGGTCACAAGCAGGTGAGGGGGAATGAAGAAGATTTGAAAGTACAGGGCAGTGGGAACCAGTCTGTTTTGAGTGATGGTGATGTGGCGCAAAGAGGTGACAAGGGCACGAGTGAGTGGATGACAAAGACGACAGAACAGCCAGACAGCGGAGGGGTGGACGAGAAGGAAAAAGAGAAGGTTGGAGTGGAACCTTTGATGAACATGCCATACATAGGACCAGCAGCGCACTTGTGCAGCCACTTGCTGCCCAACACAAAAGAAATAATCTGGGTGGTGGAATACCTGTGCATATTCAAGTTCCTGGACAGAGAATTTCACAGCGTAGAGGTGTCTAAATTGAAGGAAAGGGGACCCAGGGCACCCATCAGTATCAACACGTGGATGGCAGCGTTTACAATGTACGGTAGCATAACGTGAGAAAGAGTCCCAGAGTGTAGTGTTTCGTTGTTCAAATACGTGGACCTGATGAGGTCATTTCACATCAGATTTGGAGGCTTGGCCTGGCTCTGATATTTGAAGTTTAGAGCTAGGAGGCGACTAAGCCCAGCAAAATCCTTGAACAAGGTAGACGATGAACTGTGGCTTCAGTACATGATGCAGACCAGGCCCATTCCTGATGCTCACGTGGCAAGTGGATTGCCCTTGCCCCAAACCCCTTTTTTTTAACAGCCCCCCCCCCCGAGGGGTGGTGGGGACCCAAGGAAAGGCGAATGAAAATGGAGCCTTTTGGAACTACGGCAAGGGGGCACACTACAGGTCTCTATGCCAATTTCACCATGAATGTTCAGGATGCAGCAACAAGGGGGTTATGGGTAAGGGCCAATAAGCCAATTAAGATAGAGGTGAAGGCTAGGTAGTTACCGAATATCCAAATATGCCAACAGTGGCAGTGATGAAGGGACGTTTTACAGACACCTTCTACATACAATATAATTGCCCATGGATGAGGTGTTGGGCCAACAACTTAAAGCCAACAAAAGGGGTTAAAGGTGTAGTGTAGGCCAAACTGGAGAAGATTGAGATGGGTAGAATGGTGTGTCCATTCCAGGACTTACCATTACCCAATCTGATAATGTCACCCTACTTGGATGACTTCCTGTTTGTTGGCAGGGCAGGGAGCAGTGGAGAGTGTGCACGGCTGATGGCAGCGATGCAGCATGTAGCCAGTGAGTTTGAGATCCCATTATCAGAAAGAAAAACTGAGGGTCCTGCCTCAACCGTTACATTCCTGGGGATCGAACTGGACTCAGTGGTCATGGACTCCAGATGGCTCAGGGACAAACTAGCAATATTGCGAGGTCTGCTGTAGGAGATGTTGGCAATGGACAAATGTGAGCTGAGGAAAGTAAAGAAAGTTTCGGGACACCTGAACTTTTCCTGCAGGATGGTTGCATGGACAGGGTCTTCAGTAAACAGTTGGCTTTGTCTATGAAGGAAGCCGCCAAACCCTCTCACAGTGTACAGTTCATGGACGGAGTAAAAAAAGATTTGCATGCCTTTTGCAGATTTTTGGATGAGTACAATGAGATGTTAATGAGGTGCGGCCCTGAACAGTATGAATGGGACATCAGTATTTGCTTGGGTGCTTCAGATGCTGGGCAATTGCACAGTACTGGAGCAGGAGAGGTGTGCAGAATAGTTACTGTCAGATTGAAGGAGAGAAATCACAGCATAGCGTTCTTGGAATTTTTTCCAGTACTGTTGGCAGTGAAGCTGTTGGAGGGGGGGGTTGGCCAAAAGGAGAGTGCTGTTCAAGATTGATTACCAGGCTGTGGTGTGTGTGATCAATAAGATGACAGCATGTGACCAATGGTTGTTATGGCTCCTGAAAGAACTAGTGATGAGATGCCTGAGGGGGAATGTTATGTTCTGAGAACGACACATATCAGGGTTGGAGAATGAAATTGCTGATGCTCTGTCTCGATTTCAGTGTTTGAGGTTCCGTGGATTGGCCCCAAGGGCTGAACGTTGTGGAGAGCAAGTAGTGGCAAAGCTGCGGGAACTAGGAAGATGAGAAGGAGACGTTTGGCAGAATAATCACTGGCGGCACACACAAGAACAGTGCAAAAGCAGGTATGGATGGACTATATGCAAAGAGGAGCAAAAAGGAGGAAGAGGAACAGGGACAGCATGGAGCAGTGACAGGAGATGTAGTTCAATTTGTAATGACAATGGTTGAGAAAGAACTGTTCCCAGTAACAATAGCTGGGAAGTTAGTAGGCATGTCTTTTTTACGCAAAATTATTTTGGGGACACAAGCCGTAAGAGGAGTATTTGTGCAGCGGATACTGGAAGAAGTGTGTCTGGGAGCTGGCAAAGAGGCAATGTTGTGGCCAGCATTTGCAATGGGAGGATGACAAGGTAGCAGTAGTGTGGAAGGTAATTGGGGAGATGAGATGGGGCAATTGCGGCTGATGTTGAGGAATTTGAAAGGGAGCAGGCCCAAGTCGGACTTAGTTGTGGTGCAATTGGGGGAGAACAATCTGGTGCAGCTGCCTGGGCTAGAACTTCTCAAATTGATGAAAAAATATTTAATGCTGGTACTGGAATGGTAGGGGAGGTTTGATGTGGATGAAGCTGTTACCGAGGTATATATGGAGGGGAGCAAGGAAGCCAGCAGCCATCGATAAGGTAAGGAAGCGAGACAGGTGGCTTTTGCAAGTCAAAGAACATGAGAGCAGGGTCGGACTGGCATATAGGAGTGGAGAGGTGTGGTGCAGCAGTGGAGAGGTGTGGTGCAGCGGCCAGGGCAGCTGACTTCGGAGCACAGGGTTCACGGTTCGATCCCCGGCTCCGGCGGCAGCTCAGGTCAGCACCATGTGACTCTGGGCAATAGCTCACTTAATTTCCACTACGGCCCCCAGCGCCTTGAGACCCATAAGGGTGAGTAGCTGCGCTATATAAAAACGGACTTACATATATAGGGCAATCAGGCAGTGCCCCATGGGCTGGTCTGACAGATCACTGGGTGGGCCAGTTGTGGGCCAGTTTTATGGCCAGGTGGGTTGGTTTTTACAATTGATTAACCTGATATAACCACTTTTTTAGCAATCTGCTCGCTAAAGGGGGCCACTTTTATTTTGGTGCCCGGGCCTATTTTTTGTCCCAGTCCATGAGAGTGTTGCAGACATAGCGTATAAGATCATTATGTTATTTAGACCAGGTGTGGTGTATTTGGGGAGCAGACTTATCTGATGATGGCGATTGAAGCAGTATAGGAATGGAAGTAAAGAAGAGGTAAATATCATGGGGAGAAGTGCAGAAAGAAGAACTATGGGTAGAGATTTTTTCTGGTGGCGGAAAGGAGAGCTCAGATCCAGACAGGAAATGAGACGGCAAGTTTAAGATGAAAAGGAAGAGAGAGATTTTAGGAATAGGAGGGTGTTTTTGCCTGGGCTAATGCAGGCAGGCAGAAGAAGAAGAGGAAGTAGTTGCAAGTCTGCAAAGGCAAGCAAGCTTTTATTTGTTGTATTTAAAATATGTTACACTGCAGGGGGAGGGGAGGCTCAGGGGTGGGTGAGGTTGGAGGTGGGGGGATGAGGTTAGAAGATTTAGTTAGATCAGATGTGAGGATTTTAGAGCACCCAGCTAAGATGAAGAGTGTATACTAAGAGCTCTGCTTGCTTCCAAAAAAGCAGCTTTTTCCGCAAGAGCGTAATAAGTGGTCCTTCTTTTTCCCCAAAGTAACAACATAGAGCTAATTCATTTAGTATTACATAAGGCTAAGACTGTTTTCAGATAAATACATGACTTTTAAGTAACAGGTTAGCAATTGCTCACTGTTTGTTTATCCAATTTATAATATGTACTTTTTCAATTTAGATTATTTCCCATATTGCGTGGGCCACTTGCACCCACTCTGAACTTTGCACATAAAAACTGCAACACGATGGACCGCTCTAACTATCAGAAATTCCGAACGACCACTTAAACATTGTTACTTACAAGATCCAGCTGTGGGCCACGGGTTTTTGCACATTTACTGAAATCCTGTAGAGAAAATTTCTTTTGATTCCAGCTGAATCTTGGGACTGTTATTTCTCTGCTCTGTTACGCTATGTTATGTTGTATTTAGTTATTCAGTGGCGGCTCCTCCACTATGGGGTAGGAGCGTCGCCCCACTGCTTTTAAGCAGTGCGAAGAAGAAGCATAAAATTATATTAACTTTAAGTTATTATCATTTTATGCTTCCTGGTGCTTTGCGGGCGGCGGGAGGGCCTGGCTGCTCTGCTTTCAGAGCAGGGCAGGGCAGGAGTGGTTTGCCCACTCCTAAGTGCGCAATGACTGTTTGGTCGGCCCTCTCAGGCCGCCCAAACCAGTCATGCGCAATTTCCCCGTTTCCATGCAGGCTGAAGTACAGCCTGCGTGGAGAACAAGCCCAGGCCCCCATTCCCTGGTGGAGCATCGAACCAGGACGCTCAAAACCAATCACAACGCTGCATTGCAGTGTTGTGATTGGTCAGGGGGGCCTGGGTGCCTACCAATTACAACGCTACATTGCAGCGTTGTGATTGGTCAGTGGGGACTGGCTGTGCTTCCATCCGAGACAGAGAGGAGCAGGAGCGGAGACGCGGGACCCGGCGCAAAGGTAAGTTTATCTATTTTTTTATGGTTTTTTTTATGCGTGACCCCCCCCTCCGCGCGACCCCCAACTCACGACCCGCCTGCCTGACCTGCCACTCGCGAGCCATGCCGGCCGCCCCTGTAGTGATTGGCATTTCCAACGTGCACAGTCCGCCATTAGTTATCTCTCATAGTGCTGTGGGCTCTCTGAGATGCAATACGTGCCATTCTGATGTTCCAATGGAAACAAGCTTCTAATAATCTGTTTTTATATGTTTAGAATCTTCTGGTTCACATATCACTCTGTGTGGTGTGATATGTTTGGTTTTGTGTCAATTTTTTTTTATTGGTGCCTATATTGACGCTGAAGGGAATAATTTGGTGGACCTTGTGATCAAAGGTAAGAGGTTGTGACTGCCGCTGCACAGTGGGTGGGATGACCTGGCAGGAATGTAATATTTGTAGAAGAGAGGAGAAGAGAGGTGTGGGGAATCACTTACGGCCTGGGGAAAACGGGATAATACTAAATTGCATGGCTGTACCTGGCAATACTTAGGGGCCAGATGTGCGATTGTTTTTAGCGGGTGCAAACGGGAAATCGGCACATTTGCAACCGCTAAAAAGGGTTGTAGCATGTACCAAACCTATTTTGCGAGTCAGTAACCTGTTACCACTCGCAAAATAGGTTTTGCGAGTTGCTATTAGAAAGGTGCGTGCCTAGGGCGTCCCTTCCTAATAACGAGTCGCAGGTGGATGTAAGACGTAAGATTATTTGGCGACCGCAAATAGGGTCACAAAACAATCGCATTTACCACTAATTTCAAATTGGTGGTAGGCCAGTCACAAACTGTGATTGGCAGCGAAAATGTTTTTTAAGAGCAGGCAGTGGTCCGTGAGACCACTGCCTGCTCTTAAAAAATGAAACTAAAATGTTTCATTTGTATTTTTTAAATGCATCCCATTTACTTTTAAGGGAAAACGGGCTGCATTTTTTTAAAAGAATGCTTTACTGAAAAAGCGTCACAGATGGTTGTATGATAGAGGCACGCATGGCTGAACCACGCGTGCCTCTACCACGCACCCCAAACCATGAATGCGTCTTAAACACGCATTCCTTTACCACGCATGCCTTTACCAAACAATTTTGTGGTATAGGCATGAATGGTAAAGGGGTATGCATGGCTAAGCTCGTCACTACTCCCACCCCGTCCCCCGCCCTAATCTACAAACCCTCTACCTGCCCCTTAACATACACTACCCCACCCCACCCCGCACTGTCCCTAACCCTTAACATACACTACCCCTACCCCCCTCCCACCCCTGCGCTGTCCCTAAAACTACCCCAACCCCTTCCACTGCCCTTAGGCCTAAAACCCTAACCCCTAACTTTAAAAACAACCCGACCCCTCCCACTGAGCCCTAAAAACTACCCCGCCTTCCCCTAAGCCTTAAAAACTACAGCAACTACCCATTCCCCTACCCCTGCCCTGAGCCCTAAAACTCTGCCTCTTAACATACACTACCCAACCCACCCCTGCGCTGTGCCTTAAACTACCCAAACCCCTTCCACTACCCTTAGGCCTAACGTCCTAACCCCTAATTTAAAAAACTATCTCGACCACTCCAGAGCCCTAATAACTACTCCTCCCTACCCTAAGCCCTCAAAACTACCCCGACCCCTCCCCAGCCCTGAAAACGACCCTGACCCCAACCCCAGCCCTGACAACTACCCCGACACCCCCAGCCCTGAAAACTACCCCGACCCTCCCCAGCACAGAAAACTAGCCCAGCCCTGAAAACTACCCCGCAGCCCACAGCACAGCCCCGAAAACTACCCCACAGCACAGCCCCACTTACCTCACCGCGTCCTCTGCCTCTCTTCCTGGTGAGGTCCCCCACCAGCACAGCCCCGAAAACTACCCCCTGTCCCCAGCACAGGCCCGAAAACTCCCCCCGCCCCCTGCACAACCCCGAAAACTCCCCCCATAGCACAGCCCCAAAAGCTCCCCCGCACCCAGCACAGCTCGGGAAACCACCTCCCGCCCAGCCCTGAAAACTACCACCCCCCCGCCCCAAGCACATCCACACTTACCTCACCGCGTCCTCTGCCTCTCTTCCTGGCAAGGTCTTCCTGCTTCCGTCCCTGCAGTAGCCAGCAGCTAGACCACGCACTGCCTTAACAACGCATATGCGTGGTTAAGGCATATGCGTTGTTAAGGCAAGCGTGGTTACGCTTGCGATGTCGGAGGATGCGTGGCTGAGGTCACGTGTTCCGACCGTTTCCTGTCACAGACATGGAGGTCTGCTGACATCATCAGACCACCATCCCTGTGAGTGCCGGCCATTCCCAATGGGTCGCAAAATGCGACCCGCCTCATGAATATTAATGAGACAGGTCCTTTGTGACCCATTTGTGAGGCGCACAACTGAAGTTGTACATCAGTGTTTGCGACTGGCAATTTGCAAGTCGCAAAAAAATGCAAATTGTGAGTCACAAACACTGAGGTTCGTACATCTGGCCCTAAAATCCTTGAATCTGTCAACTCGCAAACCTAACTGCATGAATCACAACTCATCTCTGAATCTGACTACGCTTAAACGCTGTTAAACCACTACCACACAACTTCCCTAAACACCTGGCTGCATTGCACTATGGGCTACTACCCCTGACCTGAGAAAGACAGAATGCAGATCTAACAAGTTCTACCCAGAATTTTGACTTATTACACAGTAGAGCTCTGCGGCAAGCATGTAAATCAAGCGGCCATTTTTCCAGCTTATTAAAGTGCAGGGAGCGTTTGCAGACATGAAAATAAGCACAAGTCCAGTTCATGGATTCATTCAGTTCGCTTTACTTACATGGAATTATTGTAGTTTGACACAACACCGGGCGACTCTCCGGGGGTCGAGCTTCGGAAGCAAGGGTTGTTCATGTTGCAGAAAATCCCCTGTAGCCATGGCAGCATGCCCGCCGAGGGCATCGCCTTATTTGGAAAATGACCTGCAAGGGGTGAAAAATATTTGTCATTAAATTTACTCAGAAGGTACTTAGAAGTGAAGAGGTACATTGATACAAATAGGAAAGCAAGCTGTTACATTGGAAGCCTTCTTGGCATTTCTCTTTCCACATAACTGAGTTTCCAACTTTGGCTGCCATAAATGTATAATTAATAAAAATGTGTCTTTATAGGGTCACAAAATTTTGGTCAATCAAGAAAGAGAACAAAGAGGGCTTGGGATGCTGTTATGGTCCAAACAAAAGAAGGAACTCATTCTCTTCTGTCCCCCATACCAGAGAGGATGGGCATGGCTGCTCCGTTGGCAGCTTGCCTGCGTATTTCTTGCTCAATATCAGACATTATGTTACTTAGCGTCAAGGGGGCATTACATCCCATGCAACCACCCATGCGTTTTGACGCAACACTATCTACCAAAAATTAGAGACAGGGTTTTGCCTACAAATGTACGCCATTTGAAAGCAGGTTTTAAAAGGAGAAATGTTTTAATTTCGCCTTCTTTTCTGACTTTGCATGTATGGTGCACTGTAAAGCACACATACAAAGAAGGACAAGTCCTAAAAGTTGCCCAGGCACAGTATTTTGTACTGGAAGGGTACCCTTCCAGTACAAAACCTATGCTAGACTCACACACACATCCTTGCACTATGACGCAAAGGTGTGTGCGTGGCGCTTGGCAGCAATATTCTGGGCCGGCGCTAAGAAGAGGGGAGGAGAGAGCCATAACTGTAGACATGGCGCTGTCCTGCTCTCTCCTTTTCACGCAATGCAGCGCAGCATTTTTGGCTGCTGCACTGCGCTGCATGAGAATTTAGTAAATCTGACCCTGAATGACAGGTAATTGCAGGAACAGTTCGATTATCCCTACTTTTTAGGTCGAGCATTCGAGACCTCTTGTATATACTTTAGTATATAATTATTATATACTTATATGTGTATGTACTTTGTGGGCTCTGGAGATCAGCCCTAGTACTTGTCTGCTTCCGCTTAGGGACTTTTTTTCTGTTCAACTGCCTCTATTTAACTGTCTTGATAGAAAACGACCAGCAGAGGTCAGTAAAATACCAAAATTGCTTTCTGCTGAGAGACTTTCTTTTTTTAAATTTTTCTGGCAACTGCCTCTATTTTTAACTTTCTTGATAGAAAATGACCAGCAGAGGTCAGTAAAATACCAGAATCACTTTAGCCTTCTCTAGATTCCAGTCCATAGAAATTGTCTTCCAGGAGCACCCATAGACAATAATATTTTTTTCAAATCTAGTATTTTCAGTGATGTGACCACTGAAGGCCCTGATATTATATTAAAAACAGAGCTTTGGACTATAACATTTCCTGCTGAACGCAATGTTTCTCTCCATGTGTTCCCATGCCTGGCGTGTCACACAGTTTGGTGCTTACTTTCCCTCCATGTTAAAGAACAGTAGATGTTTCAGCACCCAGGCTAATGTGCTGCATAGCTAAATACATATAAGGTCCCAAAGGCGAGACCGATTGCATTGCAAATGCTTGTTTGAGGACAGTGATAATGGTACAACATACATATGTGTCAGATCACGACTGCCTGAGTCCAACAGGTAGGGAGGACTACAAGTTATTCTATTAAACCTTACTGCATGTATGTGTATGTAAATTATAAAACATCTATAAAAATATAAAATCATAGGCTCAACTTTATTTCGCATTTGCCTGCAATGATTTAACAGTATGTCTGTAGGTCCAAAATAAACCGTACTTACATTCATGCTGGCCGTAGAGTGGGTTAGCGTTGCGCAGCCAGACCAGTACTAGGAAGAGCGACAAGGGCCAGGCAAGCTCCACAAAAAAACGCAGCTGGAAAAGAAAGTGCAGCCGGTTAAATATACCAAAGGAGTCAATTACTGACTGAACTACAGTTCCGGTTTTGTTTGTAGGTTATGAGGAGCACCCTCCCAACTCAGAGGGCAGAGCAGGATTGGGGAGCAGGAAATGGGCAATTCCAGTTGGATGCATTGTAGTGGGGCAGGGGTCATTCAAGTCCATCCACCAGATAAGAAGCCGAGGACCAGATGCCTTTGAGGTTCACAGGGAGAGCACAACATGGGGGTCTCAGGGCTCGTATGAACTTCAGGTGATTCTGTTCAAGCAGGAGGTGAGGTAGAAGTGGGTTCCAAGTCCTAGCCTAGCTTCACCATATGATAAACGTATTATGGCATAGAACGTCCATCCACATCTGCCAGGGTTCCCCATGCGGTGTGGGGGGCCTTCATAGAGCTTTATCTTCTGTTTTTTAACAACAGCGCTTTGCATTTGGGTCACATGCACGGTCATGCTTAGAATGTGAAAAGTGCAACTATAAGTGCCAGCATGCAAAGTGCTATTGGCTGAGAAGTCAGGATTGAAAGGTGCTGCACGTGACATGTCGCCCCTTTAAGCTACGGGCGTAAACTTCTACCAAACACATCCTTCTTTTACTTCAAGGTTTACACCACCGTAACACCGCTGTCACAACATTTTAAATATTTCGGTGTTACCAAAGGCTGGAAAAGCAGGCATTAAATAATTTAAATCAAACCTCTGAATAACATTTCTGAATTTTACACTTTCTCATTGACAGTCGTGTTGCGTTTGCTCATACATATTTTTGATATTTAAATGCTGTTTCGACCTGTGCAGCGCTTCGAAGCAGGCCAGCCTTCAAGCGACCTTGCTATCTCCATGGATGTATTGTAACGTGCCAAGCTGGCCTGTGAGTTTTCAGGATTTTCTCACGTAAAAAAAAAAAAATAGTCGCGCGACAGACAGACGAACCATTTAGACAAAATGGCCCCAAACATTGTGTCTGAGAGGGGAACATATTTTATTTATATGCTAGCGCTGACAAGCCGCTTATTGCTTAGTGGGCGATGGTTTATATCCTGTGGCCTAGAACTCACGGGGGGGCTGAAAAGAACAACTGCGCCATTACCGGGTTGACTGCCTCCGAAAATCAATAAAACGCACTAATGGGCGGTCAGCTTAGAGCTGCACCTCATTAATGTTTGTGCGGTGACCCTCCGCGACAGTTCATCGCTGAGTTACTGCCCGAGGGCTGTGTCGCCAAACGGCAGGATTAACACGACATTTTCTGGGTTTTAGTCACACCAGGCAATGGGGCAGGGGGAGGGGGTATGATGTATAGTCGGGAGGGGAGTAAAACAAGGGCTTGGGAAAAGGACCAGAAGGAAAGAGCGTTCAGTGCTGTGAACAGGGAGGAAACATGGATGCTCTCTGCAACCCCTATCTGGGGTTCGAGTTTTAGCTGCAGATGCACCGCAGTTTCAACACTAAAAAGTTTTAGAAGTTAGTGTAAGAATCACATGTGATAGATGCAAATACAACCCATTATAAAATTGTCTCAAAAAACAGTAAGCAAACCCAGAAATCCATTAAGGGACTTTCCTATTCAGCTACGCTAGGAGGACGTTGGGAAAGGTGGAGAGAACTCAGGCAGAAAGAAAGCCTCCGAAAGTCAGTAACTATGGGCCACATGTATCAACATTTGTAATAGCAATGACCTAATTGCGATTTTTAGCTAATCGTAATTAGGTAATTGCTATTACAAATGTATGAAACTCTAAGGGGCACATGCATCAAGGTAATCATTTGCGATTACCAAACAGCGAATTTTAAGGATTCGCTATTTGGTAATCGCAAATGCCTATGCAAGAAGGATTCACAATTAATATTGCGAATCCTTAACATTCCCTAATAGCAATTCGCAAATTGCGATTGTTATTAGGGAATGCATTCCCATTCATTCCTATGGGCCTATAGGCCCATAGGAATGAATGGGAATGCATTCAGAAATTTCCCTCAGACTCCGATATGTAAAATCATCATGCTAAATCTATGCTGCTCTTCTAAATAAGTTGAATCAGGTTTAGTTTCGGTGGAAGCATGCTCAACAGAATAATTCAAGGCCACCAATAGGCCAATATTTAAAATAACTAAGGCGACTGCCACTAATATTATTAACACTCTATACTTGTTTGGTGAATTAGAAATCATGGTTTGTCTCAAGTCAGAATCAAAAGAACACAAAATTCAAAACCAGATAGTAGAATTCAACTCTTGGTTTCTACTGTGCAAATTAACAAAATGATAGTTCATTCGAAGTGAGTATATTAGTTCAGTTAACTTCAGAAATTAAACATAACCCTGCAGCAGGCTTCTTCTAATAAATAAAATCCTACTCTTCGACTGAAGCCTTAGGCCTAAGAGTTTCACAAGACTTTAGAACACAATCATACATCTTCAGAGTCTGGATGTGTAGCACTTGAACTCAGTCAGTCAAAATAAAAAATCAGTCAATCTACACTGTGGTAACTCTATTTATGGAGGATATTTAAAAACATTTTGTGGATTGTGAGTCTGATGTGTTCTTGATCAGGACCACTTTCAGCAAAGTAAGTGCTCACTTGTCTCTGTCTCCTCATTGACAGTCTCTGGGATGCGTTCTTCTGACACAACAGCTCTTACTCTCTCACCCTTTTTTGGCCACCTTTCTCTTCTTTGCGCTCTTCTGGCTAAAGTGTTTGCACCTTCTTCGAGCTCTGGGTGGACACTGAAAGTTTCTGCAGGTTGGTTCACTGTGGCTACTCTTGGCTCATTCATCACAGGCTCTACATTTGTCTTGAGTTGATATTAAGACGCTTGTGCACAATCTTCTCCTCCCTCTAAGTGGTCACTTTGCACTGGGGTTCGACTCTGCAAATCAGTGGTTGTTGTCACTACTTCTTCACTGGCTTGTTTCACTGTCTTGGCGAGCAAGGCATAGATCCTGTTCAGAGGCCCCCGCACTTTACGGCAAGGTTTGTCACAAGAATGACTTGGAAGCGGCCATGCCAGTGGGGCTCCAGGCACAATTTCCTGGCATGTTTCTTCACTAGAACCCTGTCCCCTGGACTGAGATCATGGCACAGTTCTTGCCTTAGAAGTGGAATCGCCAACTCAACCTTGTGAGAGACAGAATGCATCACGTCAGCCAGTCCTTTACAGTAGTCAAGATTCATATCATTTGTAATATTCATAAGCACTCATGGTTCTCCCCATCAGGAACACGTGGGGGGAGAGTCCTGTATATCAAGTCAGGGGTGCTTTGGAGGCTCATCGGAACCAGGAGAAGGGCATCAGGCCACTTAAGGGAAGTGGACGTACATACTTTGGCAAGTCGAGATTTAAACGCTCCATTGATTTGCTCCATAATCAATCCCAGACGGCTCTGGCCTGTAACTACAATGCAACCTCTGTTCCATTTAAAGGACTACACACAGCATTTTCATAACCTCATTTTTAAATTGAGTCCCACGATGTGACTCCAGAGAAACTGGTAGGCCAAACCTAGGGATCAATTCTCTCAACAGTTTGGCCACAGTGAGACTGTCATATCTCTGAGTCATGTACATTTCCACCCAATGAGAAAAAAGACAGACTACCTCTAAGATATAGTGAAGTCCGTTGAACACGGCCATCTCAACAAAATCAAGCTGAATGTGATTAAAGGGACCACTTGATATTCCAATGGGACTCATGGTCAGAACTGTCCGCTTGCCCCCATTTAACTGCTACCAAGTAACACATCTGTGGTATAGGTTCTCTGCATGACAAGGAAGTGGAGGTTAAACCAATAGGTTTTGAAGGGACAAACCATAACCTCTCTCCCTATGTGAATGGGACCATGGAAATGCCTGTCCATGGGAGGCAATACAGTCTCCCATCTGTCAAAACCCAGATCTCATTCCGATTCTTTGTACACCCTGCTCTAAACCACTTCTCCTGTTCGCATTCTGGGGCTTCTTCTTTTAGGCTCTTAATCTCCTCCCAAGTATCAGCAACATATTTGAAACTGCATCATTCTCCGAATTGTGCAAATGGTCTCTATTGAATGTGCAGGACTCACGAGCGCAGTACCTTGCCATCTCATCCGCATAGTGGTTTCCAGCAGTCAAAAAATCCTGTCCACTCCTGTGTGCTGCACATTTCACAACAGCTACCTCGGCAGGCAATTGTAGTGCATCAAGTAAATCCATCACATAATTCCCATTCCTAATAGGGAGCCAGAAGAAGTCATGAAGTCTCCTTGAGACCACAACTGTCCAAAATCATAGACCAGCCCAGCCCATACTGACTGTTAGTATAAATGGTAACTCTCAAATGAGTAGAGACACAGGGCCAGATTTACTAAATTCTCCTGCAACAAAAAAGCAGCAGCCAAAAATGCTGCGCTGCGATGTGTGAGTAGGAGAGAGCAGGAGAGCGCCATATTTACAGAAATATGGCACTCTTCTCCCCTCTGATGAATACACAACAGAAGCTGCTCCTGAGGTTTTTGACCGAAACTCTCTTAAATCCTAAGTGAAGATGCTGGCATCTCACAAAAAGTGAAGGACTGTCCTCACACACCACCAGGTGTCATGCTTCATCATTGGAAGTCCTCGCTCTCTAAAAACTAGGTTTGATAGAGAGCGGGCCTTCACCTGGAGACAGGGAGGCACTTCTAAGACTAAGTGGGGGCCCGTGAAAGTGAGTGAAGTTTTTAAAAACCAGGATAATTACCGAATTACATTTATTCAGAAAGGTAACTATATGGTGTTAAAAATACAAGAACGGTGAGAATGGGGGAGTGTCATTGCCCCCTCACCGTAGTGGCTAATTTGGTCGACATGTTTCAGCCTCCTTGGCCCAGAGGGTCCGCAGCATTCATCAGGACAAAGAAATAATGAGGGCTCCGTTCTTACCAAAATTATGGTGTGAAGTTACCACTTGGTAGGTTGACCTGTGTCACACTCTACCAGGAAAGATTTTCAATAAACGTGTAAATAGAAGTGAAGAGAGAGACAAGGGTTGCCATCAACATATTCGGTCATAAAAGTGAAATCGTCCCACATGCACAAATTAATACATAGTGGCTATTTGTGTGTAACACGTGTCACTGCAACTGTGAACACACAAAGTTTCATAAAAACCAATGTGAGAACCAACTCACATTCTTACCCTAAGGTAGTTGCCTACACGCCCATGGGAGAGAGTGGAGGAGAGACCCCTGTAGTCAAACTCTGGAGAAGAAATATAAACATAACGCAAGTCAGAGTCCAGGACAAAGTTTTCTTAATGGTGGAAAATACACATTCATACAACCATTCACTCTCTTACTGTATCAAGGTGCGTCTCTCGTGTTGCACCTAGATGTGTCTGCTCTGCCTCCCTGGAGATAAATGAACAGCAGAGAGGTCCGGTTTAAATAGTGCCT